>JALMGJ010000017.1:16882500-18082500 GCA_023362775.1 Charina bottae | reverse complement strand
TGCCTCTGCTGCATCATCCAGCTGGTTATTCTCATTGTTGTCCTCCACCCTTCGTTGCTGCTGTTCGCCGCTCCTCTCACCAGCGGGAACCCCGGAGTTTCAAGAGAGGCTCCCCAGCATGTCATGTCGTGGCTGCAGGTGAGTGCTCCAAATGTACCCAGTCCCCAGCACACAGCCCCCATGCACCACCACCCAAACCAAAAAGTGAAACCAACAAACATCACAGACAGACAGCTCTGCAGACAGCAAGAAAAACTACAAAAACAACGTAACATGACAAGCTCCTCCAAATCCAAATACCGTTCAGGGTGATGTGCAATCAGCTCTGGGGCAACTGAAAATTGACTTCCTAAGGCATCTTTTATCTTCCAGCAAGTATGGAAAATGCTCCAAAGTTACATATCTGTGTATGGCAAAAGTATGTGAACCTTTGCTTTCAGTAACTGGTGTGCCCCCATAGGCATCAATAACTGCAACTAAATGTTTCCAATAACTGTTGATCAGTCCTGCACATCGGCTTGGAGGAATTTTAGCCCATTCCTCCTTACAGAACAGCTTCAACTCAGAGATGTTGGTGGGCTTCTACACTTGAACTGCCCACTTCAGGTCCTTCCACAACATTTCTATAGGATTAAGGTCAGGAGTTTGACTTGGCCATTCCAAAACATTAACTTTCTTCTGCTTTAACTATTCTTTGGTCATACGACTTGTTTGTTTTGGGTCACTGTCTTGCTGCATGACCCACATTCTCTTGGGCTTCAGTTCACAGACAAATACCCTGACATTTTCCTGTAGAATTTGCTGGTACAATTCAGAAATCATAGTTCCATCAATGATGGCAAGCTGTCCTGGCCCAGAGGCAGCAAAGCAGGCCCAACCATGATACTGCCACCACTATGTTTCACAGATGTGATAAGGTTCTTATGTTGGAATGCAGTGTGTGCCTTTCACCAAACATAAAACTTTTCATTCCAGCCAAAAAGTTCTACTTTGGTCTCATCTGTCTACAGAACATTCTTCCAATAGCCTTCTGGTTTATCCACATGGTCTTTTGCAAACTGTAGAGGGGCAGCAATGTTCTTTTTGGAGATTAGTAGCTTTCTCCTTGCAACCCTGCCATGCACACCACTGTTGTTCAATGTTCTCCAAATGGTGGGCTCATGAATTGCCTTTGCCAATGCAAGAGAGGTCTTTAGCTCCTTAGACATTACCCTGGGGTTCTTTGAGACCTCCCGGAGCATTACACACCTTGCTCTTGGTGTGATTTTGATTGGTCGACCACTCCTAAAGAGGGTAACAATGGTGCTGAATTGCCTCCATCTGTACACAGTCTGCCTGACAGTGGACTGGTGGAGTCCAAACTCTTTGGAAATAGTTTTGTAACCTTTTACAGCCTGGTGAGCATCAACAACTGCTTTTCGGAGGTCCTCAGAAATCTTTGTTTGAGCCATGACACATTTCACATACCTGTATTGTGAAGATCAGACTTTGATAGTGAATACCCAGAATTCTGTTCTTTAAATAAGGCAGGACCTCCCACACTCACACCTGATTATCATCCCATTGATTGAAACATGTGACTCTAATTTTCCCCTCAAATGAACTGATAATCCTAGAGGCTCACATACTTTTGCCATACACAAATGTGTAGCTTTGGATAACTTTCCTCAAATAAATAAACAAGTATAATGTTTTTGACTCATTTGTTTAATTCAGTTCTCTTTATCTAGTTTTAGGATTTGAGTGGAGAAGAGATCATGTTTTAAGTCATATTTATGCAGAAATATTGAAAATTCAAAAGGGTTCACAAACATTTAAGCACCACTGTAAATTGGAGATTAAAATTATTACTTTTATTGCTATCTAGTTTATTATGAGGCCAGCAGTTAAATTAAGGTTATAACTGGGATACAGATGTGGAGCAACTGACACCAGTGCAAGTGATTCCAGAAAAAGCAAGTAAAATTTTGATGTTTTAGTTTAAAATATGAAAATGCTGAAGGTGGACATTATAGCACCTAGCATGATGAACAATTTTTAAATAATGTTTACAACCCTCAAGCTTACTTGGACACCAGTTTGGTGCTTGATGTAGGCCATATTAAGATAAATAATGTACATTCATAAAAGAATGGCAGATATGGCCCCTACTGGGTAAACATCATGAAAAGAAATATAATCATGAAAAATATTTTTGCAATGCTTTCTGCCAAAGCATTCCATGTTGTTTACATGGTAGATAATGGCTAAGAGGTCATTTAGAAGAAGGAAATAAGGTTTAAGTGCCAAATTATATAATGAAGGTACATAATAGAATATAAGCCAGATTTCATGGAGGCAAAAAGCCAAACAGGACCAGTTGACCAAGGGATTGTTGCCATCTTTGCTTTCCTCAAGAAGACATCAGGTAAACAAGCAGATATTTTCATCTAGCTAGGTGGTGGTGCCTAATTAACTATGACTCTTTTAGGTTGCTAAATAAATTTAGTCCTGGTTAGTACATGAATGGAATACTATTTGGCAAGTTTAGGACTGCAGGTTAGCCTGGGAAATTGAAAAAAAAAAACATCCTACAAGAAGACAGTGGCAAAACCCACATCTGTATTATGCAAAGAAAATTACATGGATATGTCCATATAAATCACCCTATTTGAAAGCAACTTAGTATTATTTTTAAGGGGCTTTTCAAAGACCGCAGAAGAATGGCACTGTTACGCTGTCTTATTAGTCCCGTGTTTTCACTCTAAAACAGTAAACCAGACTTGACAAACAAATAGTGCCCAAAGGAATGACATTGGACAGCAGTAACTGCATAAAGGGAAGCATAAGAGCATTTGAATAGGAGAAGCCTATCGGAATGACAGCAGCAACTATTGTATACTATTCCTTAGACAACCTATGAGAGAAAATAGTTAATGTTTTGGTCTAAGACCTGAAAGCCTCAGTAACCCAGTCAATTATGAAGTTCACAGATAACCTTTGGCTATTCACTCTCAGCCTACACCAATTGACTTAGTTGCTGCAAGGATAAAGTAGATGGGGTGTGATGAGGAATCATGTATGGCTTTCTGATTCATTTAGAGAATGTGCAGAATAAAAATATAATGAATAAATACCTGTATTTTAAAGGATTTGGGCCTATTCTTAATCTGACTTAATGCTGATTCTAAAGGGGAAGGAGGGACATAAAGTCATGAACTTCTCCCAAGGCATAATGTATTATAATTTTACAGCATGGAAAACAAGCAAACTGAAGTGCTGACACTGAAATAAATGGGAAGAGAACATTATTCTGCCTAAGTACACCTTTTGCCTCTTTTTTAAAAAGGGGCATATGGAGAAAATTATTGGAGAAGCACTGAAATAATTATTTTACAATATGACAGGTTTTATCTTTGGTCGTTTTAACTAATGCCCTTTTTAATGATATATTCATTTTTTAAATTAGAATCACAAAAGCCTTTTAACAAGCCATCCTCCCACTGATAAAAAGCAAGGGGCAGTTTGCATCTCAGCCTCCTCAAAGTTCCACAGAAGCCATTTTCCGCTCACTTGCTTTGAAAGCCATTAAAACAACAGCAGTAGGGGGTTAATGGAAGGCAAGGCTTAGAAACAATCTTTAGATTTTCTTCTAAAAAGTTTCTCACAGGTCCTTCCAACGAAAATGACAAAGATCTTCACAATTCTCACCCCTCTATCAAAATCAATGGAAAACGGGATAAATGCTAGCACTTTCAGATTTTTAAAAAAATATGCTTTGGTACATAAATGTAGGAGAAAAGAGACAAAAAAAAAGAGGAAAAACTAAAATTACCAGAAAAAAAGGGGAAAGGACAAAAACATATAGAAAAAACATACAGAAAAAAGCTTGGTTTTCAAACACAAAATTAAACCCTGACCATACAGAGTAATATTGATCAGTCTTTCCATCACATCAATAGAGAGCCAGTTCATGTGCAAAGAGCAGACACATACCATCCATCTAAGACTGTAATTCTGAGGTGGCACTGTCCAGCACAAAAAAATTTTTTCTACATTCCATGCTTAGTAAATCCATAGTTCTTCACATAATGATTCCAAAAGTTCAATACTTAATTTAGAACCACATTCACATTTTAAAACCATGTTACTGTTCCCAAAAACATATTGACAACTTTATGGATATTCAACCAAAGGACAAAGGATTAGAACTGCACATTTTATTTCAATTAATTTAAAAAAAGGAAGGAAATCCATATTTGGTCATAACTTGTTGTGAAAATTTGAACTGTATCACATTAAATGCTTTTTCTGTGTCCAACAAAACCATCACTGCCTAGTCCAATTTTTATGACTGTGTACTTAAAATACCAGTTAGTGATCTATATTATACATGGCTTGTCACACTTTTATAGAGCCAGTTTGGTCTAGTGGTTAAGGCAATGGGCTAGAAACCAGAAGACTGAGAGTTCTAGTCCCGCCTTAGGCATGAAAGCCGGCTGGGTGACCTTGGGCCAGTCACTCTCTCTCAGCCCAACTCACCTCACAGGGTTGCTGTTCTGGGGAAAATAGGAGGAGGAAGGAGTATTAGGTATGTTCGCCGCCTTGAGTTATTTGTAAAAATAATAAAGGCAGGACAGAAAATAAAATAAAACAAACAAACAAACAAATAAATAAAATCAGACTGCAGGATAGACAATTTGAAAGTTTTAGATTTTAAGCTTTCCCTCTTCCAGGTTTGAGCGCACACACACACACACACAAAGGAGGGAAATCTTTTTAAAAGAGGATTTGTTTTTATCAATCTGGAATATAGAGGACCATAAACAGCAGTAGCATACAGGTCAACTCCTGTCTTTTTGAGAATCACATTTATTTTTGTTTGTAGATTTATAGCCCAACTTTCCTCCAGTTTAAGATGGTACATACAGCATTTCCTTGCCGATTTTTTTCTGCAACAACCACCCTGTGAGTTGGGTTGGGCTCGAAGAGAATCATTGGCAAAAATTGATGATTTCCTTGACTGAGAATGGACTTGAAGCTGAGCCTCCCTACTTATCTACCACTATACCACAAGATACATACAAGAAGCATAAAATAAAAGCTGCCATATCCAATACTGTTTTCCATAGTGACTAAATACAGTTAGCAGCCTATTTTCAGGAAGCCCATAAAATGACAGGAAGATAACAGCTTCCTACATTGTTTGTGTTCCCCTCCATACTGAGTAAGTGATATTCATTTGAGTTGTATGGTTTTGGTAAATAGAAATGAAATAAATAAATCACAAATGTATTCATAGGCATATACTGTATGTATCTTCTGCTACTTAACTATCATGATTAACAGCCACTGATAAACAATTTACATACATTCATATGGATCCATGAATAACTATAACCCTCTATACAATGGAGATACAGGTATACCAGGTGTGCCTACGTGTAATGAAAAACATAGTTTTGATGGAGTTGGGTTCTGATTTTTTCATTTAAACAAATCTGGCCCAGGATAGATGCACTATCCTCATAGCCATAGAATGATTGAACTTCTATCTGTGACTTTTGCTTATGATACCATTCTGACTATATTTTACAGTCCTGATACCTGTCATAATTTATAGTATAGTCCCTAGCACGGCCTTCCCCAGTCTGTTGCCCTCAAGAGATTTTCAGTACAACAATGACAAATTGCTCTGCCAGCTGTAAATTATGAGACTAGTCCAATGAATCTGAAGGATACTTGAAGGGACTAGACAGCTCTAACACATGACTGTCTATTTATGATTATTTAAAAATCTCTTCAAGAATCATATCCCCTACCAGGTACTATCTAAAGTGCTGTTTTTGTTTATGGGAACATATTTAGCTTTCCAGAAGAGTAACTCAGATGTATTTGGACACATGCAAAAACCTACTCTATAATACTGAAAAAGTTGGGAAGAAAAGAGAAGATGAGGAAACCAGCAGCAAAGTGGATGCACTCAATTACAGTGGTGATGGGTACACCATTAGAAGACCTGAAGAGCAGGTGGTGACAGGTTATCCTGGAGGAGGTCTATCTATGTGGTTGCCAAGAGCTGACACCAGTTTATTGGCACATAGTCAATTCAAATGTTAGTAGAAAAGTGCTCCTCTTAACATGGTTCTTTTAACTACAGTCATGTGAAAAAGTAAGTATACCCCATATAATTTTTCAAACAATTAAACATATGTGGACATATCAATATTTCATCTTTATTCAAACAGTATATAAACATGATATAACCGAACAAAAACAACTATGAAAAAATGACTTTGCAATCATTTTTTCAACAAAAAATTAACAGATACGCTATTTCCTTCTGTAGAAAAAGTAAGTACACCCTTGGCTCTAATACCTCTAATAATGGTATTGCCCCCTTGTCAGAAACAACCTCAAGTAGGCATTTCTTATATCTACCAGTCTCAACATTGACTGGGAGGAATTTTTTCAGCTGTGCGATGTTTGAAGGGTTTCTTGCAAGCACAGCCCATTTCAAATCGCTCCACAGCAACTCAATGGGATTTAGACCCAGGCTTTGACTTTGCCATTCCAGGACCCTCCATTTCTTTTCTTTTTTTTGCAGCCATTCCTTGGTGGATATACTGGAATGCTTAGAGTCATTGTCATGTTACAAGGTCCACTTTTGGTTGGGCTTCAATCTTCTGACAGATGGTCTCACATTGTCTCAAGCACCCTCTGGTACAATGTAGAATTCATAGTAGATTCTATGATGGTGAGCTGCCCAGGCCCTGATGCAGCAAAGCAGCCCCAAACCATAACATGGTTCCACCACCACGCTTTACAGTTGGTGTCGGGTTCTTCTGCTGAAATGCTGACTTTGGTTTTCACCAATCACGTCTTTGGGAACCAAATAACTATCTTTGTCTATCTCGTCTGTCCAGAACACATTGTTCCAGAAGTCCTGGTCTTTGCCAAGGGGTTCATGAACAAACTTTTGTCTTGCCCTGATGCTCTTTCTGGAAAGAAAAGGTTTCCTCCTGGCACATCTCCCATGTAGATCTAATTTGTGCAGCTTCTTTCTAATAGTAGACTGATGCGGTTTGATATCAATAGTAGCGAGAGCTACCTGTAGGTCACGTGATGAAATTCTGGGGTTCTTAGACACTTCTTTCATCATCTTGTGTTCTGCTCTTGGGCTTTACTTGCTGGGACAGCCTGGCCTGGCTTGGGCAAGTTGGCAGTTGTTTGAAATCTTTTTCACTTGTACATGATCTTCCAGGCAGTGGAATGATTGATGTCCAATTTTTTGGCAATCTTTTAAAATCCCTTTCCAGACTCATAGGCATTTATAACTTTTTTACTGAGGGCCTCAGAGAGCTCTTTCAATCTAGGCATGGTGACAGCACACACTTCAACAACAAAGAGCAAATCAAACTAAATGCCTAAGATTTAAATAAGACAGGTTCCTCCCAGATCCTCTGTAACAATGTCCTAATCATTTGCACCTAATCTGGTGCACCCGATTCTAATTGTAGGTATTTGAAGTATTGATAAATGTACAGGTGTACTTAATTTTTCCACATGTGAAATTTGCATTTGTATTTATTTAAATTACACAATGGACTACAACATGTAAATGGTGCATGATATTTGTTATATTATATCCCCTTTATCTGGCAATATTGTTGAAATGAAGATAAAATATTGTATGTTGAAATACGTTGAAAAAGTCAAAAAAATTCAATGGGATACTGCTGCCTGGATTCTGGGAGAGATAAAATACTTCAAAATATTTAATTGCAGAGATAATTCATGGGATAAGTACATTCCTAAAACTGTATTTTAAAACAAACAGAGCAAAACACAAAATGGTGAAACATTATTTTGTAATATTATTCAACAACTTCCTCTAAAGCTGAGTTTTGCAGATCTTCCTGAATGCAAGCCAAGAGCGTGCTGTGGCAGACTTTCTTGGTAGACTATTCCACAACCCTAGGGCAATGACTGAGAATGGAGATTGTCATTACCTCCCACAATGATGGCAAATAAAGCATAGGGCCTGATGAAAATCCTAATTGAAGAGGGGAAAAAACTTATGGGATAGAAATGATGGTCTCAAATGTAATGACCTTATAGGTTCTGCAGAGTACTTAAAACAGCAACCTCAATTAAGTCCAGAAGTTATTTATATGATGTGCTTGTTCATTTTATGGAACACAATCCAGCATACCAGAATTTGCAGTCTCTCCTTCTTGCATTGTCCAGCCTAGCTTCAACATCATATGCTTCCTAATCTTAGAAACTGTCTAAGGATCTGCCCTATAAATAATCATATATTTTTAAAGTACATAGATGGCTTTCTTTATGAAGGATTTAAAAAATTATGAGTTAGAACTCTAATGAAGAAACCTAAAGTGATGTTCTCTTTTTAAAAAATTAAGCTGTAATTGAAGTGAGTACCATGGAAACCTATAATTTGTTTATAGAAGCATTTATAGGCACTGATATTAGGTTTGTGAACTCCCAAGAGGTGTGTATTTTTAAGATAAAATCAGGGGACTTTTGATTCCCAAACCCATTTTTGCAGGCCCCACAACCCTCTTTGACTGTACTGCTACATTTCAAGGACACAATTGCTGAAACTGTTTTTGTGTAATGCTTTATGTTACCCTGAAGCCTGATATTATGCATGGCAGCACAAAACATTTAAAATAAAGTATGCCCCACATTTCTGACATTTCAGAAAATGGGTAGGAGCCACATCCATGATGTTTGTAGCAAACGATGCCAATTCCACTAAAATTCAGTAGACTACTATTTATTTAATCAATTTATTACAAGACCATACTTTCCAAGATGGTTCATAATAAGAAACATATTAATAAAATAACAAAAGCATTTTAACTAGGAAATTAAAAAAAGAAAAGAACATTCTCCTGGCATCTTTTAAAAAATGCTTCAAATATGAATATGACAAAATCTGGCTTGTTTTAATTCAAGTAAAAGAGCTGGAGAATCCAGAGGGTTTAGTACTATCCATAAGCATTATACCAGACAGCCATTTTTTGAAATACTGTAACTTAATGAATTAAGTGGATTGCATGATAAATGTGGTAACCAAAAGCAAAGGATTGACAAGACAGCTTGTCATACAAAAGTGAGGTAAGATGCTTCTGCTGACATTTCCTAGTAATATAACTTTTGTAGACTTGCAAGGCCACACACCTATTCCATAGTTATTTTGTAAATCAAAAACAATCCATACACCCACACTGACAAAAGAATAAATCTTTAAAGGGCCCACTTTTGCAGTTTTGGTTTCAGAGGTAAAAGAACTCTCAGAGAGACGAGCAATGATATCAGAACTGAACTGAAGGCGTGAAGTTTGATAATAAAACTTTATGTAAGCACTGTTTATGATAAAATAATTTGCCCCTATCTATTTTTTATTCTCTCATCCAGATAAAATACTCTTAGCAATGTGTTTAATAATAGAATGCCCCATCTCAATGTGTATTTCTTCCTTTAATATGCGTATCACAAACAGTACCTTCTGTAAGGCAAACACATTCCCATAATTATACTGAACAGATTAACGGAAAGAACTTCACTCACCTTGAAAAGTTTTGCCTTTAATGTATTCATCATCGCTCATCACATCTGTCCCTGCAAATCCCATTTCCTATTCTATTCATGAGGTGCAGCAACCTGGAGCTTTAGTGATTACCGCCACACTTTTCCCATGGCCTTCTCACCTCTCATCTCCCCCTTAAGTACCCCATTCCCATTGTTTATCATCTGTTCTCTTCTCCTGGAAACTGCTGTTAGATTTTCACTTATCCCTAATCTTGCTTGCTGCCTTTGATATTCTTTCTAATCCAACAACCTGTCAACTGGGGCATCAACCCATGTCCAGGCCAGCTGCTCTCTCCCAGGCTTCATACAAAATGTTCAGAGGATTCTGATCCAGCAAGAAAAACCTGAAGCAAATAATTAATGTTGATTCGATCAGAGCTCATGACTTTAGTGTGCTATTAAGTAGACCACTGAAGGAAACTAACCTTTTAAAGTTTGTTTAAACTTGGTTGTTAATACATTAATGAAATTCTGGTCAATGTGTAAAGGGACATGACTAAGGAAAGTAAATGCATGAGGAAAGTGAGAAGATGCTTTTTTAACTGAAAATGGCAAAGAAAATTAAGTTCACATATAAATCTGCTCATACACAGAACGTTCTTACTCATCTGCAGTTTTAAAACAAAATTTATTAGCAAGCTTCTTCAAAAAAGCATAAAGTGAGAATAATAAACTTGTATAAGCAGCTAAGTTGTTTTACTATACCTGTACATCAGAAAGACAGTAGGGCTCTGTAGTTCAGAGGTAACTTTTTATTGATCTTCTGTACCTTTATCAGAACTATGACAATCAGACAGTCCCCAGATAGGTGGTCAATGCCTGTGTTCAAGGTGAGCTGCTCTTTGGTGGGAAGGGAGGGTACACATCTTCAGGGCTGCTGGGAGGACTATCCTAGGCATATATTGGATAAAGTTGTTCAGATCCACTCAGAGTTAGATTCAGACAGGACAAGTCCATGTGAGTTGACTGAGGCACTGTCTTGTCCTGTATCTGCCAGATGTTTGACCCTATAATTCCCAAGGAAGTGGACTGGATCCTTGGGACTATTAACTCAGCCACCTGTTTATTAAAACCTTGCCCCCTTGGTTAGTTAGGCCTTCCTGGAAGGTAATGTGTGGTTTGGTCCATGTGGTGGTGAGTGGGTCTTTGATTGAGGGAATAGTTTTGCCTGTCTTGAAGGTGACAGTGGTATGCCTCCTCCCCAAGCAGCCATCTCTGGATCCAACAATGCTGGACAATTTTTGTCTAGTCTCCCATTATTTTTACAGAAGAGAATTATTGAGAAGGTAGTTAGATTGCAGTTTCAGAGGGTTTCAGACAAGGGCATAATATGGAGACAGCATTAACCATGCTTGTAAATTATCTCTGGTGAAGCTGGAATGGTGATGGGATAACCAGATGGTGCAACTGTTCTGGTTCTCATTGATTTCTCAGGGACTTTCTATACCATCAATCATGGTACCTTCTAGACAGACTATAGGAATTAGAGTGGAAGACACAATGTTACAGTGGTTCTCCTCTTTTCTCTGGGATTGGTTCCAGTTGGGGTGTGTGTGTGTGTGTGTGTGTGTGTGTGTGTGTGTGTGTGTGAAGCCTGAGGCCCCTAACTTACCGGATGCCTCAAGGCTCAACTGTCTCACCCTTCCTGATCAATATCTACATGAAGCCGCTGGGTGAGATAATCTGTTGATCAGGTGTTATCAATATGCTGATGATATCCTGTTATATGAGAGCCAGATTGGTGTAGTGCTTAGGGTATCAGGCTAGAAACTGGGAGACTGTGAGTTCTACTTCTGCTTTAGGCATGGAGCCAGCTACAGTAGGTGACTTTAGGCCAGTCACCCTCTCTCAGCCCTAGGAAGGGGGCAATGGCAAAAATCTTGCCAAAACTGCAGGGGCTAGTCCAGACAGTCACCAGGAGTCGAAATTGACTTAAAGGCACAAAAATAAATAAAATCCTGTTAGATATCTCAACTCTGGGTCAACCAAGTGATGATGTTAAGGTCCTTTCCCAGGTTGTTGATGTGTCTGGTCAGGGAAGAACAGACTTAAAATCAAGACAGTGGCTGTGCATTCTTGGTTCTTCTGGCACCTTGTTTTTTCCATCTTTACTTCTGAATGGGGTGCTCTCCCTTAGACAAAACTAATGTGTAATTTGGAGGTCCTCCTCCTTGATTACTGAAGTGTAATGAAACAAAATTCCAACTATTATGAATCGTATGATTCTCTGTAAGATTTTGAAATTATTGCTCGTTTCGTCAAAAGCACACAAACTTTCTGTTCTTTTCATATTCTTAATAGTTTATACCAGTGGTTGGCAAACCGCAGCTCGCGAGCCACATGCGGCTCTTTGGCCCCTTGATTGTGGCTCTTCCACAGGCAGGCGTGGTGGGGGCAGGCGTGGATTCCCCACCAGCTTTACTTTGCCTGGACTGGGGGCGTGAGCAGCTCCGGAAGAGAAGCGACTGGAGCAGTCGAGCCTCTCTTTCCCTTCTCCTTCTTCCAAACCTCCCCCGCCCCCTTCCAGAGCGATTTGTCGAAGACGCCCGCTTGCTGCTGCTGCGTGGCTGCTGCTCAACTGATCATGAAGGAACCAGGAGAGGAAGGAAAATCCAGGAGCAAATCGCCGCTTCTTCCTGTCCGCTCCTGCTCCGGAGTGTGGAGCTCTGGACTGGGGGGTCAGGTGAGGCAGCTCGGGACGCAGATCCTCTCCAGGGGAATCGCTGCGCGAGGAGAAAAAGGGCCTGGGACAGGGCGACCCTCCCACCTTCTACCTTCCTCTCCCGGCCTGATTTCTAATTAGATTTCCCTGTGCACGTGTTCGCCACTGGCCAGTTTGCAATAGCATCTTCAAGAGTCACCCAGCCCTCTTGAAAGCGAGTTAAAGCTACAACACGATTGGCTCCCGCCTGCAGCGGGTGGTTGAGACGGGGGCAGGGAAGGGTAGGGATCGCACGTGACGATGCTTACGCGAGCGTGCTTTACCTACCCACTTTTTAACATCTTTGGTTCTGCTGGGGGCGGGGAAGGGATCTTGAGCCTGGTGTGTTGTGAACCCCCTTGGCTCCCGCCCGCAAACCCCGCCCCCTTCCACACGATTGGCTCCCGCCTGCAAACCCCACCCACTTCCGTGCGATTGGCTCCCACCCTCAAACCCCGCCCCCTGGCCCTCGAGTGATGTTATAAATGTCAAAATGACCCCTGCCATAAAAAAGTTTGCCGACCACTGGTTTATACTTATGCAAGAAACTACTGAAGCCTGCATTTCCAATTCTTCATCTAAGGCATTTGGCAATACTCCTAGCTGTAACCATTTGGAAAGCTGAATCATAATAAAAGTACACAAATGCCATTTCATTCTCCAGATTTGATTTCACCACATGAAATTATATGAATGTAAACAAAAACTAAGCAAAGAGGTTGTGAGAATCTATCAAGTACTAAATGTACCTAGAGTATATTACAGAATTACAGATATTGCAATTTACAATAGTAAGTCCAAACTCTGATAAGGCAGAATTTATCCATGTGCTACTGTTCACATCAAAAGAAAAATGTTATGCTTCTTAAAGGCAAATGATTCTATTTAGAGTCCTGGTAGATACTTTAGTTTAGTTTTAGTTTTTTCAGTTTTAGTTTCTCTGTGTAATAACAGTTTGACAGATCAGGCAGAATCTTTCCCAGCCTTGCTATTTAAAAACCTTTTACTAGGGAAGGCTAGGAATTAATCTTAGGACTTGCGAGCTAAACATGTGGACTGGGTTTGTACACTGCACTAATTCATGCTTGGTTTAATAATAGCATATTAAGTAAACTACAGTCAGCTAATTTGACAATGCATAGTAAGCCAAAACCAAATAAACTTATCATGGTTCAATGTAAGGCTTGAACCATCTCATTATTAATAAAGCACAGTTGATTGTGTTTAAACTATGACCTAGCATTATCTATGAGTTGAGTCAAAAACTGGCTGTGTTTACACATGGTTTGCTGAATTAACTACAATTGGTTGGGTTCAGAGAATATACTAAGTCATAAACTTAATATGTTCTGTGAAATCAACTGTTTTATGAACTATAATGCATAGCTTAGTGCATTGTGTGATTCTAGCCAATTGCATATTGACAAAATTACAGGCTACAATTACTTTTAGAGGAAATGAAGTGGTTATGAAAGTACCCAAACATGAAGCCTGGAAAATGGTTCTGCCCTTGGTTGAGACAGCCCCACCCCCACAGTTGAGAGAGACAACAGAACAAGCCGTAGTACCTTGGGTCTGGGCATCAGACAAACCAGGCCAAGCAAAGAATGTAGTTCCCATAGTGATCCTGCTGAAGGAAGGAGTGGATCCCCCTTGTGTGAAACAGTCAAACTGGAAGCTCGAAGAGGCCTTGTCCCTATAATTTAGCGCTTTACTCAATACGGATTGATCAGGGAAGGACCATCAGCATATAACACCCCCAATTTGCCAGTCTAGAAACCTGATGTACCTATAGGTTTGTTCAGGATTTACGAGCAATTAACAAGGCAGCCATTACTCTTCACCCAGTGGTACCCAACCCATATACCCTTTTGGCCACTCTTTCCCCGATGGATGCATGGTATTCAGTACTGGATCTGAAGGATGCCTTTTTCTGCATACTATTGGCAGAAGAGAGTCAGAAGATTTTTGCCTTTGAATGGGAAGACCCAGATAAGGGTTCAAAAACACAGATGTATTGGACATTGTTGCCCCAAGGCTTCAAGAACAGTCCAACCATATTTGGTCAGGCCTTGGCCAAAGACTTGGAGGGATGGGCACCACCAAAGGGGGGCACCCTTTTACGGTATGCGGATGATTTGCTGTTAGGAGCCCCCACTGAAGAAGAATGTGAAAACAACACCATTAGTCTTTTGAACTCTTTGGGACAATGTGGCTATAAAGTTTCAAAAGGAAAAGCTCAGACAGTGCAAAAGACTGTGAAATATTTGTGCTTTCAAATTTCCCAAGGCCAGAGGAAGTTGTACTTAGAACAGACTGAAGCCCTTTGCCGAATTAAAGAGCCCTTGAATAGAAAACAGCTAAGAGGATTTTTTGGGAATGTCAGGATTTTTCAGGATGTGGCTACCAAATTTTGGCCTGTTAGCCAAACTCTTATATGAGGCCACCAAGGGAGGAGACTATGATGTTTTTGTGTGGACTAAAGAATGCAAGCAAGCTTTTAAGAAAATAAAAGAATTGCTGTCCACGGCACCAGCCCTTGTTGTTTATTTGTTCAGTCGCTTCCGACTCTTCGTGACTTCATGGACCAGCCCACGCCAGAGCTTCCTGTCGGCCGTCACCATCCCCAGCTCCCCCATGGTTGAGTCTGTCACCTCCAGAATATCATCCATCCATCTTGCCCTTGGTCGGCCCCTCTTCCTTTTGCCTTCCACTTTCCCTAGCATCAGCTTCTTCTCCAGGGTATCCTGTCTTCTCATTATGTGGCCAAAGTACTTCAGTTTTGCCTTTAATATCATTCCCTCAAGTGAGCAGTCTGGCTTTATTTCCTGGAGTATGGACTGGTTTGATCTTCTTGCAGTCCAAGGCACTCTCAGAATTTTCCTCCAAAACCACAGTTCAAAAGCATCTATCTTCCTTCGCTCAGCCTTCCTTATGGTCCAGCTCTCACAGCCATAGGTTACTACAGGGAATACCATTGCTTTAACTATGCGGACCTTTGTTGTCAGTGTGATGTCTCTGCTCTTAACTATTTTATCAAGATTTGCCATTGCTCTCCTCCCAAGAAGTAGACGTCTTCTGATTTCCTGGCTACAGTCAGCATCTGCAGTAATCTTTGCGCCTAGAACAGGGCTTTCCAAAGTGCCGCCGCTGGTGACATGTTAGTGGCGGTGCGGCGGCAGCGGCGCGGGGGGGCGTGCGGCGGCGTGCGCGCGGTGGCGTGCGCGCGGCGGCGGTGGTGCGGGGGGGCCTGCGGCGGTGCAGGGGGACGTGCGGAGGCGCGTGTGTGCATGGCGGCAGCGGCTGCCACCATACACGCGTGCGCCGCCGCTTCCGGGTGGTGTGGCGACACACCACGCTGTGTGTGGCGACACACTTTTGTGTCGCGACACACAGTTTGGAAAGCTCTGGCCTAGAAATACAAAGTCTGTCACTGCCTCCACTTTTTCTCCCTCTATTTGCCAGTTATCAATCAAGCTGGTTGCCATAATCTTGGTTTTTTTGAGGTTTAACTGCAACCCAGCTTTTGCACTTTCTTCTTTCACCTTCGTCATAAGGCTCCTCAACTCCTCCTCGCTTTCAGCCATCAAAGTGGTATCATCCAAGATGGCGGCCGCAAGGTAACGCGGCCGATAACAGCTCCGGAGAAAGCCGAAAAAAACCCGAAAAAGAACTCTTGAAAACCCACCGAAAATCCCGAAATCCCTAAATGTCACCCTTGGGATTCTGGAGAGGTGGTGGTTGCCGGTGAGTGAGTGGCTTCTCCGAGGGGAGTGCTGGCCGAGGCTTCTGCCCGAGTCGGGCCTCCGGAACCTTTCGACGCGACGAAAACGGGACCCAGTGAGTTACCAGAGACAGCTGGTGGCTGCCGAGGCCTGCAAGAGGCTGTTGGGTGTGACCTAGACCGGCGGGGCTAAAGAGAACTGGAGTCCATTAAGGTCGGAAGACTCTGAACGCGAGCCTTCGAGTTCGACCAGCGGGGCTTGTGGGGACTGATGTCTTTTTGAGAGCTGCTAGAGGCTTTTGGAAGCCTCCAAAATCGACCGCTGGAGCCTGGGGCCGTCGGAGGTGAGCTAGGCCGGTGGAGTTGGTGGGGGCCTAGCAGACCCGGGGCGGCTCAGAAGGGAGTCCAGCGGGTGCAGCGAAGCCCTCGGAGCTTCCGGAGACTATCAAGGACTATCAAGGGCTGCCAGAGGCTACGGAGTGGAGTGGAAGACGGACGAGGCGCCCCCCCCGCTACAGACTATCTGGTCTTTTCCTGGGCCACTTTCTGAGAGGGCCCGGAGGCTCCTGATGTGGGAGCTGTTTGGAACTGGTGCCGAACCCGGCAGCCGTGGAAGACGCGGATGGGACGGAGGCCGGACCGATAGCCCTGTTGATCAGGGCATAAGAATAATAACAATTGCTCGGATTAACACCATTGAGCTAAGGCGGCAGAGAACTTGGAAGAGTCCCTTGATGTGAATGTGGACCCCCCCCTCGGGTGAGAGACGAGGGAGGGGGGCTAAGATTGTATGAGTGTGGAAGAGCACCCCCTGGGTGAGAGTCAGGTGGGGCAGGAGTGATTGTGGCGAGTGTTGGTACCTCTCCTCGACCAGTGAGAGAAGTTGGGGGAGAGGTGCAGGGTGAGAGTGGGGTGGTGCTAGACCCTTACCAGTGCCGAGAGCGAGAGCTGGTGCACTGGGGGGTCTTACCACTGCCCAAGAGTGTATGGGAGTGCATGATGGATGGATGGGATAAGGGACTCTTAATTAAGCCTAAGAATTCCGGAGGCCTGGGAGTGGAGGCTACTGGGTCAGAACCGGGAATCTCTGGGGGCTATATGGCGGGCCATTTGATTCGGGTGGTGACGGGCAGGGGACGGTATGACGGGAACCGGAGGGCAAGACATCTTTGGGGAAGGCGCCCCCGGTGTTTGTTACCGGTGGTGCGTTCCGGCCCCCCGTGTTCACACCCAGGCCCTGGTAAGCAGATCCTCGTGGGCTCCGGTCTCCGGCTGCTGCTGTTGAATGCCAGGTCGGTGAACAACAAAGCCCCCCTTATAAGTGACTTGATCACGGATGAGGGGGCCGACCTGGTGTGTATTACCGAGACCTGGCTGGCACCAGAGGGGGGAGTGGCCCTCTCGGAAATGTGCCCAGCCGGGTTTCAGGTCTGGCATCAGCCGAGACACCGGGGCAGGGGAGGAGGGGTGGCAGTGGTCATCCGAGAGTCTCTTGTGGCTTTCAGGGGCGCTGCTCCACAAGTGGCCGGGTGTGAGACCCTGTTTTTCAAGTTGGGTTCACGAGAACAGTTGGGAGTGCTGCTGTTGTACCAACCTCCCTGCTGCGTAGCAACCTCCCTGCCTGAGCTGCTCGAGGCTGTCTCGGGGTTGGCAGTGGAGTTCCCCAGACTTATGGTTCTGGGGGACTTCAATCTGCCATCTCTGGGACGGGACTCGGAGGCGGCTCGGGAGTTCATAGCTACCATGGCAGCTATGGGCCTGTCTCAGATTATTCGTGACCCGACTCGGGACAGTGGTCTCACCCCGGACTTAGTTTTCTTGTCTGAGCAGTGGCAATGTGATCTGAGGGGAGAGTTACATCTTTCCCCATTGTCATGGTCAGACCACGCCCTGGTGACCCTTAGACTGTCTTGTGCTGCCCCACTCCGCAGGGAGGCGGGACCTATTCAAATGGTCCGCCCCCGGCGACTGATGGACCCAGTGAGGTTTCAGAAGGAGCTGGGGGTTATTCCCGAGGACTTGCTTCACAGTCCAGTTGAGCTCCTGGCCGCGGCCTGGAATAGGGCCGCGGCTGGAGCCCTGGACAAGATCGCGCCTATGCGACCTCTCCGGCCCTGCTTGGCCCGCCGCTCTCCGTGGTTTTCCGAAGAGTTAAGGGCCTTGAAGAGGGTTAAGAGACGTCTAGAGCGCCGCTGGAGAAAGACGAAGACTGAATCTGACCGAACACAATCTAGAGCTGCAGTTAAGGCCTACCTTGTGGCGGTAAGAGCGGCGAAACGTGAATATTTCTCCGCCCTTATTGCGTCCGCAGAATGCCGCCCGACGGCCCTCTTTAAAATTACAAGATCATTGTTGGGTCGGGAGCAGAGGGAGACCCACCTACAGGGCCGATCGGAAGAGTTTTCTGAGCATCTGCAGGATAAAATCGCTCAGATTCATTCAAAGTTGGACTCCAAGCGTGAGACAGGATCTGTGGAGATGCCAGGGGCTCGTACTTACCATGTTATCTGGGAACAGTTTGATCCTGTTGCACCTGAGGAAGTAGACAGGATCCTTCGGACTGTGAACGCCACCACATGCCAGCTTGACCCTTGTCCCTCCTGGCTGGTGAAATCGGCCAGTCAGGTGACATGTGGATGGGTCCAGGCGATGATTAATTTGTCCTTGAGTCAGGGGGTGTTTCCGGAGGCCTTTAAGGAGGCGCTGGTGCACCCCCTCAAGAAGCCGTCCCTGGACCCTACCATCCTGGGCAACTTTCGCCCAGTCTCCCACCTTCCCTTTTTGGGAAAGGTGGTTGAGAAGGTGGTGGCGTGGCAACTCCAGAGGATTCTGGAGGAAACGGATTATCTAGACCCCTTCCAGTCAGGTTTCAGGCCGGGATATGGGACGGAGACCGCATTGGTCGCGCTTATCGATGATCTCTGGCGAGAGCGGGATGGAGGGAGTGCGTCCATCCTAGCTCTCTTAGATCTCTCAGCGGCTTTTGATACTGTCGACCACGGTATACTTTTGGGACGGCTCAGGGAGTTGGGGGTGGGCGGCGTAGTTTTGCGCTGGTTCGCCTCCTTCCTCCAGGGCCGTTCCCAGTCGGTGTTGATAGGGGAGGAGAGAGCTGACCCGCGGCCCCTGATTTGTGGGGTGCCGCAGGGGTCGGTTCTCTCTCCTCTCCTGTTCAACATCTACATGAAGCCACTGGGCGAGATCATCCGTCACCACGGGATGAGGTATCACCAATATGCTGATGATACCCAGTTATACATCTCCATCCCGGGTGAAGTAGGTGATGCGGTCGATGCCTTATCTCAGTGTCTGGAGGCTGTGGGGGTCTGGATGGGGAACAACAGGCTTCAACTGAACCCTGGTAAGACGGAGTGGCTGTGGATTGATGGCCCCGCTAGATCCGGGAAGTTGTCATCTTTGGTTCTGGGTGGGGTGGCACTACCTCGCTCGGATCCAGTGCGGAATCTGGGGGTCCTCCTGGACTCGCGACTCCTGCTCGAAGAGCAGGTGGCAGTCACGGCCAGGAGGGCCTTTGCACAGCTTCGTGTTGTGCGCCAGTTACGCCCTTTCCTGGATCAGGAGGCCCTCCGAACAGTCACTCACGCCCTTGTCATATCCCGTATAGATTACTGTAATGCGCTCTACATGGGGCTACCCGTGAAGAGTATCCGGAAGCTTCAGCTGGTGCAAAATGCTGCGGCGCGAGCAGTTATGGGTGCCATGAGATCGGCACATGTTACACCTCTGCTACGCGAGCTGCATTGGCTACCAGTTTGCTTCCGGGTCCAATTCAAGGTGTTGGTGATTACCTTTAAAGCCCTACATGGCATAGGACCAGGGTACCTGAGGGACCGTCTCGTCCCAATAACGTCGACCCGCCCCACCCGTGCATGCAGAGAGGGCATGCTTCGGACCCCCTCAACAAGAGAATTCCATCTAGCGGGGTCCAGGAGGCGTGCCTTCTCTGCGATAGCGCCCGCCTTGTGGAATATCTTGCCCCCAGAGGTGAGACTGGCCCCTTCACTCCTGGCCTTTCGGAAGGCCCTTAAGACCTGGCTCTGCCGCCGGTCCTGGGACGACAGAGGCGGCAGTGCCTCCTGGGGTTGGCTGGCCCCGTAGTGGTATGGTCCATCCTGCGGTCCCCCCTTCTTGGATTTTATGTAATTTATTATTATTATTATTCGATGTATTTTAGATACTGTTTTTGTATTTTTAAACTTTCAATTGTTGTAACCCGCCCAGAGTCCCTTGCAAGGGAGATGGGCGGGGAATAAATTGAAATAATAAATAAAATAAATAAAATATCTGAGATTGTTAATGTTTCTTCCAGCGATTTTAACTCCAGCCTTGGATTCCTCAAGCCCAGCACGTCGCATGATGTGTTCTGCGTACAGGTTGAATAGGTAGGGTGAGAGTATACAACGCTGCCGTACTCCTTTCCCAATCTTAAACCAGTCCGCTGTTCCGTGCTCTGTTCTTACCGTTGCTACTTGGTCGTTATACAGTTTCCTCAGGAGGCAGACAAGATGACTTGGTATCCCCATACCACCAAGAACTTGCCACAATTTGTTATGATCCACAGAGTCAAAGGCTTTAGAATAGTCAATAAAACAAAAATAGATGTTTTTCTGAAACTCCCTGGTTTCCTCTGAAACCAGCCCTTGGACTCCCTAAATTGACTAAGCCATTTTATTTGTTTGTGCACGAACGGTGAGGAGTGGCAGCAGGCGTTTTGACCCAGAAGCTAGGATCCTGGGAAAGGCCCATTGCATATTTTTCTAAACAAATTGACCCAGTAGCATAAGGGTGGCCTGCTTAATCCAGCCACACTGTTGCCACAGATGGACCAAGACTTACATCATGATTGCATCCAGGTGATACACCAAGTCTATTCCAGTTGAGATGATTTAATAGACCCTGGAAAATCCAGATGAGGAGTTTTTTACAGATGGAAGCAGCAATATGCAGGAAGGAGTACGAAGGGCTGGTTATGCTGTAGTGACATTGTGGGATACTGTTCAAGCCCAAGCACTACCGGCTAACACTTCTGCATAGAAAGCTGAACTAGTGGCTCTCATAGAAGCATTAAAGTTGGGAGAAGGGAAGAGGGTCAACATATACACAGATAGCAAGAATGTTTTTAGCGTAGTACATACTTATGGGGCATTATGGAAAGAAAGGGGACTTTTGACAGCAAAAGGCACACAGATCAAATATGCTCCAGAAATTTTGGAGCTGCTTGAAGTGGTCCAGCTACCACAACAAGTGGCAATCATACACGTGAAGGCTCACTCTACAGAAGATAGTACGATAGATAAGGGAAATCGGAGAGCAGACGAGTGTGCTAAGAAGGCAGCCCTCCAACCTTGCCCCTTGGCTATGTCATTGATACCAGCCTTCAATCTCCCAGATGATCCTGTATACTCTGCTGCTGAAGAAGCACAGGCAAAGGCTATGGGAGCTGTACTAACTCCTCGTGGGTGGTAAAACGTCCAAGGGAAAATGGTGTTGCCGAAGCCAGTGGCTCGACACCTTTTACAACATTTGCATGAGTCTACACATATGGGAGAGAATGCGTTAGGAGAGTATATGACTTGGTTTTTTGTGAGTCCAGGAATGTATGTGGAAGCAGCTCAGGTGGCTAGGAAGTGTGTAAGATGTCTTCAAAACAACCCAAAGGGGGGAAAGAGTTCAATTTCAGGAGTTCAAACTCCTGGAGTTCAAATTAGAGGATTGGCACCAGGACAATTTTGGGAGGTGGACTTTACTGAGCTTCCCCGAAAGCAAGGATACCGTTATTTGCTTGTGTGTGTGGATACCTTTTTGGGATGGGTGGAAGCATACCTTACTCAGACCAATAAAGCCAGAGAGGTGGTCTGGGTTTTGCTCAAGGAAATCATCCCTAGATTCAGTTTACCCTGTGGAGGAATCAGATCAGATAATGGTCCTCATTTTGTGTCAAAAATAGTACAGGAAGTTTCCCAAGCTCTAGATATCACCTGGAAGTATCACTCGGCCTACCATCCGGAGGCTAGTCGGAGGGCTGAATTGGCCAATGGCCTGCTAAAATGACACCTGGCCAAAATTGCCCAGGAAGCCCAGTTGCCTTGGCCCCAAGCATTACCTATTGCCTTGTTGAGGCTACGAATAACCCAAAGAAGAGGCTAGGGGTGAGTCCATTCGAGATTTTGTATGGCCGACCATATCCAGGAATGCAGACTACTCATAATCAGAATATTCACCAGGTGGGAGAAGGAATTGTAAATAATTATTTGGTTCAGTTGTCTGCTGCTTTGTCTTCTCTTTCTAAATATTTGCAGTTGAACCAGCCAGTTGGACTTGACCAAGCGTTGCATCTGTTTCAGCCAGGTGACTGGGTGTACGTAAAGTCTTGGAGCCCAGGAGACGGCCCCTTGGAGCCTAAGTGGAAGGGCCCTTATCAGGTGCTTTTGACCACCTACACATCCCTAAAGGTGGAAGGAATCAAACCTGGGTCCACTATAACCGTGCCGAGAGAGCCTCAGCCCCAGTGGAAGAAGAGGAACCGGACTTCACGAAGGGCAGGTGGGCCGTGGAACCAGCAGACCCGCTGAACGAATTAAAGTTTTTATTCCAACGCATGGCTGATGGGACAAAATAACCCCCAAGTTCCATTAGAACGAAGGAGGGTGGAAGTACGATCAGCCTTGTCTAACCGATTCCAGAAGAATCCTCATTCGTCAGTTGTCTTTTTTGTGCTTGCAGGACTTGCTATAATAGACCTTTTATTGGTGGTTGTAATGATTGCTTTTTTTACCTAAGAATATCTATATTGAATATTGGATGGGAGGAAGTCTCCTGGCCATCCCCAAGGCGGTCCTGATCCAAATACCCAGGGACCCAAGGAGACAAATCCCAGTGATTGTAGCAATCATTAAGGAACAGGCTAGAGGAACCCAGCTGATCCCAGTCACTGAGACATACATTGGGACAAGGAGCCCCCATGTTGATTTAAGGACAATTGTGCTAGGATGAAGGAGCTGTGGATCCTCTTCCTTCTGGCCCCCTCAGTACAAACTAATACTTTTGTTCTGTTCCTTGTTAGGTACGGGGAAATTTTCAATGTCTCCAACTGTTACATTTGTGCTCGGCTCCCCTTAGATGCAGAAAAAGGGATCCCCTTATTTATCTATGCAGCCCCAGTCCTGTCCCCAAGTAAGGAGGACAGGCTATTCGACCACTCGTGGGTGCTGAATGGCCCTCCCCATTTTCTGCTCACCATGGGAAGTAAGTCATACGGCAGTTGTGGGGACCAAGAGTGGAATTGTAAATGGGATCCTAACCCCAAAGACTGCTATTGGGCACCAAGGATTAAGGGGCAATTGGGAAATTGGACCACCATGACACATTATGATGGAAACAACATGGGAGACGGATACGCATATTTATATGTACCCGGAGACGGAGGGGGAAGTGTAAAGGCTTATGATTACTATGAGTCTGTTTGGAAATTAGGAACAGAGAAAGGATGAGGGGTGACAAAGAACCTTTGGGCTTGTGAAGGAGAATTTTGGGTTTGTGGGGACCGCGCCTATCCAGTGTGGCCCAAGGGATGGGAAGGGCTGTGTTATAGAGGAATCATAGTCCCTGCCATTTGGCACACCAACTCCTTCAAAAGGCCTCCTAACTTGTACCTTTCCCACTCCATACAACCAGGTCGGTACAAGAGAAACATCTTTTCCAAGGGTTATGATGTTAGCAGTGCAGATACTGTATATTCTTTGGAGGCATCATCCCTCCCATAGGAGCAGCCGCAGCGCTCCGAAAATGCTATTACCTAAGCCAGGCCCTTGAAGAACTAGCAAATGACACGGCCTTAGCCCTGGACAAAATATCAGAGGAGATCTCAGCAGTTAGACAAATGGTCCTACGAAACCAAATGACCTTAGACCTCCTCCTAGCCCAAGAGGGAGGGGTCTGTGGCCTTCTAAATGACACCCATTGCTGTAACTATACCCCTGATAATGCCAAAGACTTACAGCAGAGCTTTCCAAACTTTTCATGTTGGTGACACACTTTTTAGACATGCATGATTTCGCGACACACTCTTACAGCAGGGCACAAGGCAGGCACTAGGACCTGCGCAGAATCACAGCAGGTTTGGAGGCAGCAAGGCACAAGGCAGGCACTAGGACCTGTGTGGAAGCCAGGAGGCAGCAGCAGCCGCGACACACCCAGACACTGCAGCCGACACACTAATGTGTCCCAACACACAGTTTGGAAAGCTCTGACTTACAGGATATAGTGAACCAAATGAGAGGCTATCCCAACGGCATGGCCCCCGCAGTAGTGGAGATCTGGGATGGGAAGCATGGGATTTTTCTTGGCTAGTTTCTTGGCTTCCAAATTTTGGATGGCTACGCAGTATATTTTTAAGTTTTTGTTTTATTATAGCAGCTGTGATAATTTTTTGCGTGTTGATTCAACGTATGTCCCTTTGTACCCAAGCACTGAGGGCTTGCATTCCCTCAACAAGACAATCTGTTAAAATGATGGTGTTAAATTCTGTCACTGCAAATCGGGATCCTAATTATCAGGCTTACCTGCATCAGCCCACCTCTGCTCACTACAGGAATCTGACACAGTATGGTGATGCTGGAAGTTAAAGTGAGTTCTTTTCACTTCAGCATCAAAGGGGGGAATGATGGACCAGCCGCCCTTAATTGGGGAAGTGGGAGTGGGAGGCTCCAGCTGATAAGCAGAGGAATGCAAGGATGAGCAGTACAGGGAACCAGCTTTGGGCAGTTTTGTTGGAACTTTGAAAGACCCCTACCCAATTATAATGGAAAAACACACCCCTTGAATATTCAAATGAGCATTAGCGAAGACATGCTAGAGATATTATGGGATGTTAATATGTAACATGGGAAGCTTACACGCAGACATGAGCAGCTGATTTTAGTTAGCCAATCACAATTTTATACAGTATATTCTCTCTTAATGAATGGTATAAATGTAATCAATTGTAACTGCTTGGCGTTCCTCTCAGCAAAGAGGCAAGAGGTTCCCTTTTTGCTTGTACGCATAAATAAAGAGTTACTGGAATCCTTCTGACTCGGTTTCGGTGATTGTCAGATCCGCTCCGGGTTTTACGAACCTCCAGCTTTCCGGCCAACAACCCCATTATTAAAGAAATTTTAGCCTAATGCCAAGATCTCTACTATGGTACCCACTGGAACTAATGTACCTATGGGCACCACCCTTCACACATTGGGAACCTTCCCCCACCTGACTTTAATTTCATTTGATATCCTATTTGTCAAGAAAGAACACTCAGAACAGCTTCAATTAAAACAGACACAAACATAAAATGCAGAGTTAAAAAAAGGTAAAGCCTTTGGAATGGGAGAGGTAATTATAATTTCAAAGAACTCCAACTTTGCTCCTCAAAAGACTAGGGATAACTGTCTTATAAGTATTATGAACCTAGCCAGATTCTTCAGGACAGTATGAAAAGGGTGAATAGGTGGGTTTGGACAATTTAATATGATCCTGAAATCCATCTTCAGAGATGCAGAGAATTCTAGTCAGAATTCTATTGTCCCAATCAGAATTGTATCATTTGAGACAATTGCTGGAAATGTATGTCAAAAGATAGGGAGATAAATTCTAGTAGAGCTACTCCTGATAATGTGCTGGCTAGGTTGCCCGATGCACAGGTTTGCATGCTAGGAGCATGTGGGTATAAATTCTGCAGTAAATAAAGTGCAGAAACAGCTACATTTGTAGAGTGGTGCACTAGAGAAATCCCTACCCAATTTCTGACCTCAACCCTCAAAGGCTGCAACATTTATGGGACCAGAAGTTATTCCCTTATTCCCGAATTTGCCCATTTTAAACATAGAAGCTGAAGCATACTCGGGAGAGGACACACAGCAAACCAGCCAGTCCCAGAACAGAGAAAGAAAGGCCCCTATGCCTGTGTTCGATGGCAATCATCGCAAAGACCCTTTAACCAAATAAACGTAATAATACACCTTTTCTTCTTGTGGGAGGGACTAAACATTCTGCGTGTGCTCGGAAACGCTCAGTCCTAGGTGTCAGGAGCTTTCCTAAGGGAAGAAAGGGGCTGCTTCTGACTCGGGACCCCCAACACTACCCTGCCGGCCTGCAGAGTCCTTTCCCGGGCCTTAAATTCCCACCAGCCCTTTCCCGATCCAGTAGCAGCGGCTCTTACGAGGATAGGGAAGCCTGACCCTCCCGCCGCCTCCATAGCTGGGCCTTCGGGAGAGCCAGAGGTAGGCCTTTCATAGCAGCGGCTCTGCGTAGAGAGCTTAGCCCAAGCGCTCCCGCGGAAGCCGGCTAGCCGGAGCGCTGCTGACGAAGGCGGCGGTTCCTCCTCCTCCTCCTCCTCCCGTGGCCCGCTCACCTGGTGGTAACGGAGGCGAAAGGGCCGCAAATATTGGGATGCGACGCAAGGTCCGAGAGCCAATTCCTCGATCGATTCCATGCCGGACGGCGCTACCTGAGCCTTGGATGACGGCGCAGTGTTACCCCCGCAGGGAAGCTGAGAAGGACGGACCGAAAAGGAGGAAGAGGAGCGCGGGCAGACAGCCAGCCGGCGGGGAAATGCACGCGGAAACTAGAAAAGAGCGCGCGGGTGTGTGTGTGTGTGTGGGCTTTTCCAGATGATTCCCCTTTCCCTCATATTTTCCCTATGTGAAAGAGCGGAGTTGGGGAGCAATGAATGCATGAAAATGCTCTTCCCATGGAAAATACTTTGAATTCAAGGTGGAGGACAAGAATGTTATTAAAATCCTCCTCCTCAAGGGATAAAAGCTTGAGCAATAAAAGCTTGAGGGGGACCTTATGAAGTTGTTCGGACTGCTCTCTTAAACCCCCCCCCCCATCATTGTAAGAGAGAGAGGGCTGTAGATATAAATGGCACATATATAGCAGTTCCTAGCAGGTAAATCTATGTGGTCGCTATGATAGCACATAATCAAATAGGATAGTTTCAGAGCGCTCACCGAGACTGATTGCCAACTGAGTGATCACGTGACTGCAGCCAAAGAAAGGTTCTGAGTGCCTTTATTATATTAAGCTACACTTTGTTTTCTGGCTTAGCAAGCATAGGCATTATTGTTTGTACACCATGGTTTATGTCTTGATTGATATGTACCATTTATTTTATTTATTTGTCATATTTATATCCCGCCCATCTCCCCCACAAGGAGGGACCATCCAATCAGTTCTGGTTTGTTCAGTACACTGTGCTTAAGCAAACCATGTCTTACCAGGCCATGATAATTCTAGGTAATCTTTAATTCATCCTTGCAAAATGGACAAGTGATATTATTTCCAAATTGTGAAGAAAGTGCTGGAAAGAGACAGGGGCAGGGAAGTCAACATAAGGCTACCTGGTGAGTTCATTACTGTATATTGATAAGGACAATCTTTGGGTTCCTTTTTATTCCTTTTTTGAGGCTTCAAGGGAAGTAATTGTGCATATATAATCAACTTCTGTTCTTTAAAAATTAATCGTATGCACCCAAAATGGCTTGGTTTTGAAGTTGTTACAAATTAGCCAAATTGAACAACCTTGCATAATTCCTTTTATTGTGGGGAATGTTTTAACATTTGCTATATTCTGCATTTCTGCTTGTTTTAGTTAAGCTAGTAATAGCAAGGAGCTATCCTGGGCATTAATGTCCTTCACCAACCAAGCCTTTAGCTTCAAAAATTTCAGCAATTAGCTAAATTTCTTTATGGGTGATGGGGGCGAGGAAGGGCCGCTGAAATACCAGGAAGCTGAATTTTCATCCAATACCTCTGTGTTTGTGGAATATACTGTATATAGCCCTGTTTATGTCAGTGCAGAATTATTATTAAATCACAGTTATTGAACAAGATATATAAACTGATTGTATTGATTTTATTCTATTGTTTATAGCTGTGTGTAATTGCACTATATGATGTAAGGTAAAGGTTCCCCCCGCACATTTGTGCAGTCGTGTCCGACTCTAGGGGCCGGTGCTCATCTCCGTTTGTTAGCCGAAGAGCCAGCGTTGTCCGAAGACGCTTCCACGGTCATGTGGCCGGCATGACGCACTCGGAACGCTGTTACCTTCCCACCAAAGTGGTGCCTATTTATCTACTTGCATTTGCATGCTTTCGAATTGCTAGGTTGGCAAGAGCTGGGGCGAGTGCAGGAGCTCACTCCGCACGCAGGGCTAGGGATTCAAACCTCTGAACTTGCAATCTTCCGATCACAAGCCTGGCATCTTACCCGCTGAGCCACCACGCCCCTTTACTATATGATGTAGTGTTTACTAATTTTTTTTATAGGTGGTACACAGGTTTGTGGTATGTGTTCATTAAAACTGGAGGCCTGAATTACCTGTCATTGCAAAAGTTCCATATATTCTCTATGAACTGCCAAAGAATTAGCAGGTTACTTAATTAAGAAGAGGTTACTTGTTGCTTTCTTAATGTTGCCCACTCACTTTGGACCAAATCAGAAGTTTGAGTGATCTACATGTCTGGATCATTTCCGGTATTATGGTTAAGGAAAAACTATTTTAAAGCTATGTAACTTAGAGGGGAAAGGGGAAACAGATGTTGCTCCCCTCCTCTGTGCACTCCATTTCTATAAAGAATAGACTCCTGCAGCCTACTTTTATATATGCAAATGTAACAATGCATGTTTAATGTACATCTACTTTTCAGGGATGTGCGGAGGGATTTATATTCAGGGCTGGGATGGTCTTTTCTCAGCACTGATGATGCTTTTGGGATTCCTCTTGTGAGTTGTAGCATGAGTAAATGGGGCAAAATAGGAGGAGGAAGGAGTATTGGGTATGTTAGCCACCTTGAGTTCTTTATAAAAATAATAAAGGCGGGATAGAAAACAAACAAACAAATAAATAAATAAAGGAGATCCCCATACCAATGCACAATATTTATTGGAGAACCAGCATAGAAGGGTCAGAAATAGCCAGCTGCAGTTTATAATAAAGCAAACGTACACTTTATTTACTTAAACTTCTCTTAATTAGCTCACTTATCAGGATCCTGAATCTTTTATTAGACTTACAGGGTAATTCCCTGGGATTCCAGAGCAGGGTATGGCCTTTTGAGTCTATGCTACGCGCATTGTCTTGAAATTGCTGCTCTGGTAAAACAGCCAATAATTTACCTCATAGGCCCACTTCTAAGCTTCAGCGCCCAATCATTTTTATTTTTGAAGAATGTGTCTGATGTATTTTAGGGGCCCAGGAACATTACTGAAAATAAAAATTATGTTAAGGCTGGTTATGTGCAGCATGTGAGCTTCTTGTTTTAGTTTTAAATTAAAAGGAACTTTTAAAAATGAGGTGTCAATGGAGATATTAATGGAAGCTGGCACCTGTTGGCACAGTGTTGGGACCTAGTTTTATACTTCAAGCCAAGGTGCATTGTTTCTAACAAACTATAGGTAACAAGAATTGTGAAAAGGAGTCAATAAGTTCTGGTTCAGGAAAAACAAGCCGAAGTTTCTAAATACCTGTCAGTAGAAAAGGAAGACAAATTGGGATATGGGAGTCAAAATTCATTGAAGCTCATTGTAGCATTTACATTATTTTGCCAAGTCTGATTGGTCATTTACAATGATCAAACTATCCAAATTTAAATTACCAATTCTTGAAGTAGCTTTGGTGGTCACATGTTCAACAGTACAAAAACCAGCAACAGTCCAATTCTAGGATAGCACATTTAAGCCTTGAAATAACATTTCACTTTTATTCATTATATTTATTTTACTCTATTTCTGAATATTTATTTAATTTTTATCCCGCCTTTATTATTTTTACAAGTAACTCAAGGCGGTGAACATACCTAATACTCCTTCCTCCTCCTATTTTCCCCACAACAGCAACCCTGTGAGGTGAGTTGGGCTGAGAGAGATGACTGGCCCAAGGTCACCCAGCTGGCTTTCATGCCCAAGGCGGGACTAGAACTCCCAGACTCCTGGTTTCTATGTCAAGCAAGTCACAAGGAACAACACAGAATTAAATTATTTATTTTATTATTTATTTGAATTTTTGCCCACTGGAACTGAGAGCCTCTTGTCAGGTTACAATCAATAACAATGTAAGGAATCAATAACCTAAGCAAGCACCTGATGTGTTGCCAATCAGACAGCAGATTCTTCAAATGCCCCAAAATACCTTTTTGAAGAGTTGGATTTTCATGGCTTTGTAATAGAGAGGTAGTGGGCCAGATATCTGGGGGTAGGCTATTCATTGAGAATGCTTGAGGAAGGAGTCCCTGTAGATCATATTCCCCCAAATTTGGCATCCTTAGCAAGCCCTCCCAGTTAGAACTCACTCGTTAGTCAGAGGACTCAGAGAAGGCAATTTCAGACATACCCAGGCCCTGAACCAGACAGGGTTTTATAACCAGCACCCAAAAGCTACTGGTAAACAGTGCAGCTCCTGCAGTAGTAATGTTACATAGGTTAACCTAAGCATACCCAAAATTACACAGACTGTTGGACCAGCTGAAGCTTCTGAATAGTCTTCAAGGGTAGCTGTGAGGTGACAAGGGCATGAGTGACTGATCCAGAAAAGGCTATAACTGATGTTATACTCACTCGCTGGATCGTCACCTTGTGGTGAGTGGGCTTGTGTGTTCCCAATGAACCCTGTGAGCGAAGCTGTCGGGAGTCATGTACTCCTGGCAGGGTCACCCATGGCGGTAAGGTCCAGGGGGAGGAACCAGACAAATAACGATCCAAGAAAGTCCTCAACGGCAGAACAGGCGGAAGATAAGGTGTATTGTTACAACGGCTGCGAAGGCGGATGAAGGCTGCAGCAGACAAAAGGTCACCAATCGTCATGGTATCCATGCCATTGGATTAGAGCCTTTTTCTGTGAAGGTTGTGTGCTGATCGTTGTGCACCGATCTCCACACATAAAACAAATTCACGCACAGGCGTCTTCCAACCACACCAAACCCAAAACAACCAAAAGTCCCATGGTGACTGACGAATGGCAACGGGGGCAGGACTGTGAAATCCGGAAGCTCCTAGTCATGGACCAGCACATGGGCGGTGGATACGGATTCAGTCGCCCTGACTCAAGGATCGAGGCAGTTGAGCAGTTCGGCAGCTGTATCCACGACTGAGCAGCCCTATTTAGGATCCACTCTGCTCACCCCATATGGGGAGGGGGCTAGAAAAGGTGCCCTAAACATAGTCTGCCTCATTTTCTCCCTGACTGGATTACCGCGACCAGTGGGGTCACCATCTAGCGGTCGTAAAAAACACATGAATTTTGGAACATGGAATATACGGACACTGCAAGACAATATGGATAGTGAACGACCTGAACATAGGACTGCCATTATTGCAAGGGAGCTGAGACGTTTTAATATTGATATAGCAGCACTCCAAGAAACTCGAAGAGCAGGAGAAGGACAGTTGAAGGAAGAAAAAGGAGGTTATACCTTCTTTTGGAAAGGACTGCCTGAACAAGAACGACGAATACATGGGGTAGGCTTTGCTATCAAAAACGACCTTGTGAAGCTCTTGTCAGAAGTTCCCACTGGGATTAACGAACGACTCTCAACTCTCCGAATAAAACTCGCCAAAAACCAACAGGCAACTATCCTAAGTGCTTACGCACCAACACTAGATGCAGATGAGGATATCAAGGAAAATTTTTATACCCAGCTGGACACCATCTTATCAGAGATACCAAAGGAGGATAAAATTATCCTCCTGGGCGATTTCAATGCAAGAGTTGGGTGTGATTTTGATTTGTGGCCAGGGATCATTGGGAAAGAAGGAGTTGACAACAGCAACATGAATGGAATCTTACTTCTGACTAAATGTGCAGAGCATAACCTTGTCATTACTAACACACTCTTTCGCCAGAAAAATAAATTTAAAACAGCACCCACGGTCGAAGCACTGGCATCTTTTAGATTATGTAATTGTCCGTGCTAGAGATCGCCGTGATGTACTTCTCACCAGAGCCATGACAAGCGCCGATGACTGCTGGACAGACCATCAATTAATTCGATCCACGATGGCCATAAAGATTGTCCCTCATCGTAGGCTCCAAGGAAGAAAACCAAGGCGTAAAACGAATACACTGGCCCTTCAAGATCCTATTAAACGAGCTTGCTTTCAATCAACTCTCAAGGAACATCTGCCTATGGAACTTCCTGAAAATGTTGAGGAACACTGGATTAAATTGAAGACTTCTATCATTTCAGCCTGTGAACAAACTATTGGATACCAGACTAAGAGACATCAGGACTGGTTTGATGAGAACGATAGTGAGATTGAACATATTATTGACAAGAAAAGGAAAGCCTTCCAGATATGGCAAAAAGATATTAACTGTGCCGTTAAGAAAAAAATCTACGCCAGTGCAAAGGCAGAAGTCCAAAGAAGAACTAGAGAACTTAAGAACATATGGTGGATAAAAAAAGCCCAAGAAACCCAACATTTTGCAGATGCTCATGATGCACGGGGCTTTTTTAATGCCATAAAGGCCATCTATGGACCAACAAACCATGGTACAAATCCCTTACGCTCAGTAGATGGTGCTAAACTTCTAAAGGACAAGGAGTCTATTGCACTGCACTGGAAAGAGCATTACTACAATCTCCTTAATCGTCACTCTACTGTGGCTGATGAAGTCTTCTTGCAAATCCCGCAAAAACAAGTAAGAAATGAGCTTGCAGTACCCCCTAGTTTGGAGGAAGTCAGTAAAGCCACTAAACAAATGAAAAATAACAAAACTAGTGGACCTGATGGGATTCCTGCTGAAGTCTTTAAAGAAGGCGAGCCTGAACTTACACAACAACTTCATAAGCTCATCGAAAAAATCTGGATGAGGGAGGAGATTCCAGCAGACTTTAGGGATGCCATAATTATCACTCTCTTTAAAAAGGGTGATAGAACAGACTGTGGAAACTACCGAGGCATCTCCCTTCTAGCCACAGCAGGCAAAATCCTGACAAAGATCATTGCAAACCGTCTCCTATCTGTATCAGAAGACATCCTCCCTGAAATGCAAAATGGCTTCCGCCCTTCCAGGGGAACAGTGGATATGATCTTCACTGCACGACAGCTTCAAGAAAAATGCAAGGACCAAAACCACCCTCTGTACATGGCGTTTATTGATCTGACTAAAGCTTCTGATACTGTAAATCGTACTGCTCTCTGGACCATCCTTCTGAAAATCGGATGCCCTGATAAATTTGTGAACATCTTGCGGTTACTCCATGACGACATGATGGCAACAATCTTGAATAACAATGGCTCTCAAAGCGATCCATTTAAAGTGGAATCCGGCGTTAAACAGGGATGTGTTATTGCTCCAACCTTATTTGCTATCTTCATCGCTATGATTATGCACCTTGTTGAAGAGAAACTTCCTACTGGTGTAGAAATTATATATCGAACAGATGGAAAGCTTTTTAATCTTAGTAGGCTGAAAGCAAAAAATAAGGTAATTGCAACTTCTGTTATAGAACTTCAATATGCTGATGATAACGTAGTCTGTGCACACTCCGAGGAAGATCTTCAAACTATCCTAAACATCTTTGCAGAAGCATATGAAAAACTCGGCCTCTCGATTAACATTAAAAAAACCAAAGTGCTTTACCAGCAAGTTCGAACCAATCCCTCTGCAGCGCCATCAATCCAGCTTAAAGGTGTGTCACTAGAAAATGTCGATCACTTTTCTTATCTCGGCAGCCATCTATCTACAAAAGCCGACATCGACGCTGAAATTCAGCATCGCCTGAGCTCTGCGAGTGTAGCTTTCTCCCGAATGAAGCGTAGAGTGTTTGAGGATCGGGACATTCGCAGGGAGACCAAAATGCTTGTTTACAAAGCCATTGTACTACCAACCCTTCTGTACGCCTGTGAAACATGGACCCTCTACAAACGCCACCTCCAACTTCTTGAAAGATTCCATCAACGCTGCCTCCGAAAAATTCTGCAAATTACTTGGGAAGATAGGCGGACTAATGTTAGCGTATTAGAAAAAGCGAAAACCACCAGCATTGAAACAATGATCATCCAACATCAACTTCGCTGGACCGGTCATGTTGTTCGAATGCCTGACCATCGTCTTCCAAAGCAGCCAGTTTACTCCCAACTTAAGAATGGAAAACGGAATATTGGTGGACAGCAAAAGAGATTCAAAGATACTCTCAAAGCTAATTTAAAAAAATGTAATATCAGCATTGAGAACTGGGAAGCCCTAACTCATGAGCGTTTCAATTGGAGGTCATCCTTTATTAATGGCGCTATGGACTTTGAAGAAGCACGAGAACAGGGCGAAAAGGAGAAGAGAGCTAAAAGGAAGGCACGTCAGGCAAACCCTCATCATGACCGTCTCCCACCCGGAAACCTATGCCCTCATTGTGGGAGGTTGTGCGGATCCAGAATTGGCCTTTATAGCCACTTACGGATCCACCGTTAAAATTTTACCTTTGGAAGACAATCTTACTCGGCTACGAGTGATCGCCAATGATAACTGATGTACAAGATGTAATTGTGCAAAAGCCCTTGTGGCTGCAATCTCCACCTGCTGTTTGAGCAGGAACTGTCTTCAGGCTCAAACCCATCCCAAATGATAAGGCCTCTATAATCTCAGCTGGACTTGCCCAACTGGCATCAAACTCTGAGCGGCTGTGAGCAATTTTATCCTCCAGATGCTGCATGAATTCATCACAACAGACCAGCAGATGATCTTCCATCTTGGCTGAGTCACTTTAATGCCTCTGGGAGGTTATCCACAAATGCAATAAGAGTGGAGAAGTAAGCACACTTCATCATTATTACCACCATGGCTTGTCGATCGGAAGATCGCAAGTTCGGAGGTTCGAATCCCTAGCCCTGCGTGCGGAGTGAGCTCCCGCACTAGCTCCGGCTCTTGCCAACCTAGCAATTTGAAAGCATGCAAATGCAAGTAGATTAATAGGTACCACTTCGGTGGGTAGGTAACAGCGTTCCGCGTGCATCATGAGGCCACATGACCGTGGAAGCGTCTTCGGACAATGCTGGCTCTTCGGCTAAATAACGGAGATGATCACCGGCCCCTAGTGTCGGACACGACTGCACAAATGTGCGGGGGGAACCTTTACCTTTATGAGCTCCTAGGCTGGATTCACTCATGGTTTGTTTTTACCACACTTAGAATAACATAGTGGTCTGATTCATGGATAATTCCCTCAGGCTTCAGGGCCAGGAAGTTATTGGAGCCTAGTTTGTTTGTATGTTTTGCTTCATGTTGATGGAGGAGTTGGTTATTTTTACCTGGTGACTTTTTTATATGCATGTTTTTCTTTTTATGCATCATCACCCACCTGACCACCCATAGTTATTTGATTGAGATGGGTAGCCATATAAATTTGCAAACTCAAATAAATAAATAATTTTAAACCATAGCCTATAAACTATAATGGCTGGCTTCACACATCAATTATCTTCCTGCTTGACCATATGTTTTTCGTAGGCAATGTTAGGATTGCTCTTAAATCCAATGGAGGTGGCAAGCTTCTCTCCCAGCAAAGTTGAATGAGGAGTTAACATTTTACTTGCTGCTGGCTAAGGATGTATACTTGATGAAATCTAGTCCCCCTTCTCCAGTTCTGCTGGTGTATAAAGTAGGTCTTTGTGCCTCATAGTTACCTGGTTTGTTACAGTAAAAAGCAATCACACTGAAAAGGACCAGCAACTTCCACTATATCACATTTAGAGGTTCACACAACAACACTAACTCAGTTCCTGTGGGAAGAGCATTCCATTCCCTTCTATTAAGGCATGCCTGCAGCCCTCCATTCCAAATGCAGCCTTACCCACTGGTCCAATAGGAGCTGCAGATACAAAGAAGGCACACCTCCTGGCCCATAGAATGACATTTTTATTGATGGGATCCGAGCATGGCAACCTTATTTGATTTTATAGGTTAGGCAGAAACAATTGGAGAAAAGGCAGTCCCACAAATACGCAAGCCCCTTTAAGGCAGGTCTGTATATCTTCTCATTCACTAAACTAAATAATATAATCAGCCATGTAGGACTGAAAATTCTACTTTTGCAGACGCAAGAAACGGAAACAGCAGCTTGATCATGCCCATGATGGATCAGTGGGTAAGGCTGCATTTGGAATGGAGGGCTGCAGGCCTGCCTTAATAGAAAAAACTACTTTTTCCATCTGAACCTGAAGGGAGGAGATTATTGCCACTAAATGGGATATTACCACCTCTTGTGAGATCATTTCCTTATCTCTGCTGCATGCCAGATAGTGTACCATTTTCCCCTGGTAATGACCTAGTGAATCTTCAAGAGCTGCATGAAAAGCAGAAAAGACACTGGAGACCCCCTTTCCTAACCTGTGTTCCTTCTGCTTCTTTGGCTGTGTGCTGCTGTTTCCTGTTTAAGCAAAATCAGCTTGCATTATTGTTGTTGTTTTGTTTTCATTTCTGTTGGCTTTGAGGATTGCTGTTAGATAGGGCTTTCCTGCACCAGCCTGATGCTGCATTCCTGTGCCCTGTTCCTGCCTCTGGCAGCTGTCGAAAGCTGAGCACACCCACCCGACCTGCACCTGTGTGAGCATGTGGAGCAAGTGAGTCAGCACCGTCCTTTGCTGCCTGTCCCGGCCCAGCCCAGCCCAACTGCTCAGGCAGCAGCCTGGTGTTTACCTTGGACATAGAGGAATGTCCCTTGCAGTGCGGCTCCCTTCCTGCTGCAGCTTTTAACTGGAGTGTCTGAGTTGCCTGATTCATTCATTTCTAGTTAATAGTTAAGTTGCTTTTTAAAAAAGTTCCCTTATAACTTATTGTTTAACCAGAAGTCACGGAGGGTCAGCATAATTTTAGCTGTGCTTTGCAGAGCAAGACCCCATCTTTGCCTCCATGGTGCTTGTTCAGATCAGCAGTCATGATATGTGAATCTTCTGCTCGCAGCCCAACTCATAAAGAGCTTTCTCTTTCCAGTCAGCTTCATTGGATGACTAGTGGTCCTAGCGTTTGAGAGACAAACTCTATGAAAAAATGACAAGCTTGTTAGATGTCCATATAAGGTTGGAATCCAATAATTGAGAGTAAGATGACTGAACAAACAAATCAGAAACATGTTGCAAATGTACAGTTTATAGGGAAGTAGTTCCAGGAAAAAAAAACACTGTGAAAATAAGTGAAGCTGCCACTACTTACATAGATTACAGTTTTAATAAGATTCTTACATATTGTGTTATATATAATCCCTCTTGTACAATTTCAAAAAACTACAGTAACAGTTTCCTTGCTGTTCTATTCCCTTCTATCAAATCTAGAAACCTGCAGTCAAAAGATTGCAAGCTGATTATTTACAAAAGACTGACTTGCATATTATTTTGAGAGCAGTTCCAAACTATCAATGTGGTTACTTCCCAATTCCTCATAAATCAGTTTGAAATTGACTGCTATTGTCTTTAAGAGAGGTTGGCAAATGTTTTTGCAGGTGCCAACTCAGCCACGTCAATATAGATAACATCTATATATTTCTTTTATAAATGCCAAACAGTGTGAAAAACTGAAATTACTGTCTTCCTTCTTCTGTCCAGTAAATGAGATGCAAAGATGTTGGCAAGACAGTTGTTACCAGCTATCAAGCAGCTTCAGGTAGCTCTAGGAATGACTAATGATCATTCATGCAGGTTAAAGGATCATCTTTAGCTTATTACCTATAGCAATCTCTTTATTTATCTATCCATCCATCCATCCATCCATCCATCCATATTTGGCTAATCCTCCAGTTGCCTGCCAGATGCCAAGGGAGATGTGAGTAAGATATTAATATTCATAGGTATTCCTGGCTTATCCTCTATAAACTTTATAAATAGTATTTTCTCCAGCAGTTGAAGTTTCCAGACTGTCTTTATGGGGAATTCAGCATAGAACACATTGCCAGAATTTAATCTTGTTGTGACTAAACCATGTTTCACTGGGGCAAGATCAGTTTAAGGTTCAGTTGTCAGACAGGGGAATATGGCAAAAAGCACACTTTGTCTGGCCATTAGTAACACCTGCATTTCCATAGATAATAGTCAGTCAAGGAGTAATTCCCAAACTCGTGCCTGGACTTGTAGGAGAGATCCATCCCTATCACACACCAATTCTACACAGAGATAGAGAAATATTTGCCCTTCCACCAAACTGCATTGCCTGGAGAATTTTGACTTATTCAACCTATAATTACCTCCAGATACCTTTTCACATTTTTCAACAGTTTTTCAGGATTAGAAGATAGAAAAGAAAGGTAGAGCCCTGTGTCATCTGCATGAGTAAGTCCAGCTGCTTCATGTGGATACTGAACAGCATGGCAAGTGTGATCAAAAAGTTGAACAGAAGGATCTCAATACCTTGCTTGGGCTTTCCTTTCCATTGCAGTGCCAAACCCCCACTACTGTGCATTCAAGAAAGATGGTCCAGAACATAATAAAATTGACTCTGATTGTATTCCTCCCTCTATCCATTTCTTTAATGTAAGGCATCCATCAAGATGATATTTGTCCAGCTCAGAAGTCAGAGTGGATTGGATGTAAAGACCACCCTGCCTGAAAAACCTGGTCCAAGAATGGCCAAACAAACTAGTTATACTTTTCCAAAGCCATCTGGATTTCTTCAAAAATGGTTTTGACAATGCCTCCTTCAAAATTATCAGGTTTGGAATGGATAAGGGCACCTTCAAAACAAATAATTGGTATTGGACTAGCTTTTTCTTTGTTGTATCCATCATCAAAATCATCACAGAAAACATCAACCTAACTACACACAGCATTATGTCTTTCAACTTACATTTTCAAAAGTGACTTCAATGCTTTAAAAAAATGATGTCAAATAGTTAATTTATACATTGGAATATCAGTAATAAAATTTGCTTTGATCTTGTACTTACAAAATAATTAAAGTATTGGATTACATATTAGACTTAAGTCATTGGCAGATATACAGCTTTTCAAGAGGGTGGCGGGGAATCATTGAAAGGCAAGCTGGAAGACAGTTTAAATGTAACGACCCAGAAACCGACCTCTTTGCAAAGAATTCCTAAATAGTGCTAACTATTTAGCATGTATTTAATTGTATTTAATTGTTACATTAAATACAAGAAAATGTCCTCTAGGTAGGCCTTCTTGCAAATCTCTCAGAGTTTAAAAAACATTGGAATAAGTCCCAGTGGAAGACTGGAAAAACACATGTAAGCAGAAAAAATAATAATTTCAGAATAAAAACATTTTGCTACTTTGCTCAGTTTTGACCCAGATCATGCTTGACCAACAGACACAGAGGATATTGCCTGGGGTTAGAGGGGCAATAATTCTCTCTGCAGAGTTAAAAACAAAAAAAATGTGTACTGTCATTTAAAAGCAGTGCAAAACTTACGTTTTTTTCTCCATTTCCTTACAATGACATCCTATCCTTCAGCTTTGGGCTTTCTGGTGGTTCCCAAAGTACCACAAACAGGAAATAGTGATTGGGTTCACATATAAGCTGAAACATAAACCATGCTTTGCAAACTATAATGCCTAGTTAATACAGCACTCAAAAACCAAAGCCAAGAACTCACACTGTAGCTTAGAACAATGTGTGAATCAGACTAATCTGTGTTCTTAAAGACACCTTAGCAGGGAGTATGCCCTGTTGCAATTAGCAGTGCTTGCAGTTAATTAACCTACAGATTTTGCTGTAACAGATCTCCTCTTCCTTAATCAATCCAGCTCCACAGCAAGTGTCATTTAATGGCATATGTATAAGCCCTGAATCCATTTAGCCATCAGACTAAGTGATGAAACACTGCAAAGGGAATGCTATGTACAGTGCCTTGAGATCCTGCAGGATATAAACCTTGTGAAATGGAAAAAGAAAATGTGGATCTGCATAGAATTTATAAATACTGATAGAAATGTATGGATGCAGATATGGAAATATTACAACTTAAATGAGTAGACTGAGACTCAGCAGATGGCAGCACTTAGCTGATCTTCCTGGATCTTGGAAGCTAAGAAGGGTGAGGATGGTTAGTACCTGGATGGGAAATCACCAGGAAATCGCAAGCTATTGGCTTGATTGGGAAGTCAAGCAAATCTCAAAAGAAGGCAATGGCAAACTGGGAATGCTGCCAAGAAATCAGCGCATGTTACCAGAAGTTGCCATAGTCACTGTGACACTGACTTATATGCCTGTTCAAGTGAACAACTTCAAGGCCTTGTTCTCCCTTCTGACAGTGTTTGATTTTTGAATTTGACTTGGACTGGAGTGCCCTTCAAGCAGATGGCCCTTCCCCCAAAGGACTGCCCTCTGTAGATAGGATGCATTGCCAACTAAAAGAGAAACACAGAAGGTTTCGGGGAGAAATTCAGGGGTGATAACTTTGCTTTGAAGGGCTAAAAAGGCTATTTTGTTTGTAGCTATCTGCCATGTTCTTATATTCCCAATGTTTTTTAAGAGGTTGGGTTTGGAACCCATCATTTCAATTTCCCTACAATGCCACAATATAGGTAGGCATAGCAGAAGAATAAATGGTACCCTCGCCCAAGAGTTCTGATGATGATGATAAATATCTCTAGGTGTTGACAGAAGGGTTAAATGACTCACAGGATATTTTGTCCAAAGCTGCCTCAGATCCGATGCCAGTCTGGTATATCAAAAGAGTGTCATCACCTCAGGCAGTGTCTAGGCCAGTTCTGATGCTGAGACCTGGAAGCAAAGCTGAGGTTTTGCAAAAGCAAAATCTTTTGTCAGGGAATTATTAGTATTCTTGTCTGCTCTTTATAGACTTTTAAGGCATTTACTGTTTAAAAAGTGTTTTTAAGGGTTTTATTAAATTATCCATTTTTAATTATTAACTGTTTTTAAAATTAGTTAAACTGTTTTCATTATATGCTTTATTGATCTTACCTGAACTATTTCCCAGCTGTGGGCTATATATATGAAAAATTTCCCTTACATTTGTGTTTCCTGGGAACAGCAGGAAAGAAGTGTACACTGTGGTTGAATCTCTCTCATAGGGCCAAAACCAGCAGAGACTGAGCCTTAGCAAAAGAAACCTCCATGAGAATCTTTGAATCTTGCTTCAGTTAGCACTGGCAGTTGAAATTGATTTCAAAGGTCAGTTTTTCTCCACCCCAGTCCCTTATTCAGTACTTCTGCATATAACAATAGGCTATAAAATGTCTGTATTCTGGGATAAAGATTATGTACTCTGAACAGAAGAGTCTTTAAACAGAGAACAGTAAGGAATTTCTTGGGAAATGCATACTATAGCTATAGCTTATAGCTAACAATAAATGTCTATTTTAATACCCTATAGCAATTTTTAGAATGAGATTGTGGTATAAGATAAGGAAGGAAGGAAGGAATGAAGGAAGGAAGGAGGGAGGGAAGGAGGGAAGGAGGGATTTTTACTGGTGTAGGCTTTCATGGTTGGTGTCAATCAAACAAGGATGAGCTTTGGGGCTGAATGGCCGTGGTCTAGTTTTCTGGTGTCCTGACGTTTCACCGGCAGCTGTAGCTAGCATCTTCAGAGGCAGAGTGAGTCACTTTGTGGTGTATTTCTCAGCAGCTCGCAGACTGAACAGGAACTGACTGGGATCTTGTATTTGAACTTGGCAAGCTGAAGTCTGATTGGTCCATGTCACGGGAGTCCGAGAAAGCTGATTAGTTCTTTGTCTAGGTAGACTTCCAACTGATCTAAGTGTAATGCTTTTTGTAAATCTACTAATCTGGTATGCAGATTATGGATGCAGGAGACATTTAAGACCAATATTTATATACATTTATAAAACATATATAACAAAAACACACTTGCAACTGAAAGGTTCGTTTTTCAAAATATTGTGATCAGTTCAGAGTTCTCACATGTGCACAGGAGTGAGTATAGTAAATTAAAGAAAGATATAGACAAGAATTGTTGGAAAACTGCACACTTGATGCAAAATGCATATACATTTTTCCATGGACTTTTTTGGGGGTGGGAGTGGGGGCAGATTTACAAATTGAAGCTGAAGCAATCTGAAATAAACTTGTGTTCAGAAAAATGGGGATCTAAGCAAAAACAAAGCAAACAGATTAATCTATCAGCTTTACCTCATTTACAGTTGATTTCTCTCTTCTTTCTAAATTCCCAGGGCATTCTGACTTATTTTACTTACATTACTTATTTGAAAACAAAAAGAATTCTGTGTCCTTAAATGTTGCTAAGTGTTGTTATGTTATGTGTAAACTTTGCCCTGTCATGAGCTGTCATTAATAACGGTTCCGTTGTGTTCTACTATATGGTTTTTTTTTTAACTTTTGGTCTATGACCATAATCAAATTTATCTATCAAAAGCTTTAGTGTATTTACTGTATCTTTGTAATTTGTTTTTTAAGCTTAAACTTTTAAGGTTATTTTCCATAATAACCAAAATAGTAGAATTTATCACGAAGGACAAATATAGATCAGATCAGAGGGAATATTGGTTGACAAATTAATGCAAACTTTTTGTATTTAAACCAATATATAAAGTTCTTGTTCAAAATGTTGAATTCTCCATATGTTGTAATATAATCTATTAATAACAAATATTTATACAAAAATAGGAAAAGCTATAAACAGAATGTATCCTGTTACAGAAAATTCTTTGCAAATAGAATGTGTATATTAATAAGCTTATTTAAAAAGTAAGTATACTATGCTCACAACTATGTGATTTTTCATGCATTTTTAGAGCTCAAATTGATTTGGAATCGGGGCAAACTGCATTTAAAATTGGAAAAATGGGGAAATAAAAATTGATTTGTGGCTAAAGATAAACTCCAGCATGAGCAAACCCACTGCCCACTATATGCAGGAATTGGTACAAAGCACAGGAGGTGTTCTGTTTTTTTGGCTTTTCTATTGTCTCTTTTGAATGGTATGTAAATGTTGTTTACCTCTATGTGTCTGTTGATGGCTGCTTTGTCTGAGTGCCAAGCTTCCAGGAATTCTCTAGCGTTTTTGGATTTGGCTTGGTTTAAGATGCTCACAGTTTCCCAGTTGAAAGTATGGTTGAATCTGTCCATGTGTTGTGAGATTAAGGAGTTTTCATTGTGTCTTCTGACTGCTAGTTGGTGTTCGTGGATGCACTCTGCTAGTTTTCTGCCCGTCTTTCCTACATAGTGGCTGCTACAGTCCTTACACTGTATGTTGTAGATAACTCCTGTTTTTTCTTCTTGGGCTACTGGGTCTTTTGGGTTACTTAAGATGTTCTGAAATTTTTTGGTTGGTTTATGTGCTATGGTGATGCCATGTGGTTGTAACAGTCTATTGGTAGTTTCTGAGACGTTTCTGATGTATGGCAGTGTTATCCTTTTCATAGCTTCTGTTGGTTGTGTTGTAGTGGGTTCTGTAGTCAGGCACTTTTTTGATAAAGTTGCGTGGGTATCCATTTTTCTGGAAGATGCTGTATAGATGATCTGTTTCCTTTTTCTGGTGTTCTGGGTTGCTGCAGTGCATTAGTGCTCATCTGAATAATGTTCTTACACAGCTTCTCTTGTGGGAGGTTGGGTTGTTGCTTAGGTAATGGAGCACTTGATTAGTGTGGGTAGATTTCCGGTAGACTTGTGTTAGTAGGGGGGCTTTGTCATATATCTGAAAGTTTAGCCAGGATTTTCTGCTTTTTCCTGTTTTGGTGAGGAAGGGTTTGTGGTTTTAAGGCAGCCTCTTTTAGGACTTACATTAAACTTTTCCAGCCTCTGAATAGCAGGAAATGCTACTCGTCTTCTTCAACCTTCTCCAAAGGGTTCAGAGGTCATTTGCAGCCTTGAGACTTTTGGCTGCCCACCCTTGCCCTCGTTATTCACCCTTAGGTCCCCTTGATCTCAAATCCTGATTAAGATCTTTCTGAAATCTTTAGAAAGTCAGATCCTGAACTCTATTCTGCATCCTGGATTTTTTCTGTCTACAATTCATGGAACCATACCTTTTGTTTATGTATTTATTACACATATTTCCTTTTTGATTGCGGCTGCATAGAAATAGGATAAATAAATAAATAAATAAATATTGTGTCCCAGAGTACACTGTAACTTTTATGTGAACTCTTGATTTTGCACTTTATATACCTTCCTTAGCTTATCTTCTCCTTAAAAAAGGAAAAGAAAGAGATTTTTAAAAAGCGTAAGGAAGATCTTGCTACCTTCAGAATGACAGATGTTTCTTTTTGTCCTTGAGGAAATAGAGGAAATGTGAGATTGCCTTGTAGTTATTTATTTGCTCCTGAGTGACAAGGTTGACTACTAGTCATGTCCTTTTTTTTTTTTTACTATTCTTTTGTTTGAAAAGGAGTTGCACCTGAGCGCAACTGGAAGCACTGGATAATGAAACAAAAGGATTTTTCTTTTAATTTTAGCAGGGGCATAATTAAAGCGGAAACCTATAAACTGTCTCCTCTTCCTCCAACAGGGGAAGATAGATGAATAGATACTGTATATTGGGCAACTATTTAAAAATTAGGTCATCAAAAAGATCAGATGATTGTACAATATGCATTATAACAGGGATGGTGCTGGATTTTCCAGCAGGGGGGAGGTGTTATTTCCTTCACCAGTGACACAATTCCCTATTAAATGCTGTGAATGAAATTTGTAACTATTTATATGACTTGTGTGATGTTTTCTTAGGGGAGTTTATTGGTAAGGTATGGGGGAAAACCAGAAAGAGGACGTGAATGGGGAGGAAAGAAGGCAGCCGGACATAAGGAATACTGATAAGCTGCCACGTGGAGGGAAATTCAGCGGGATATAAAAATATAGAATAACACACAGCTCAGACATCCAGTTGTCACGTGACAGCAATTTGAGGGGCAGTTGACATAGTTCTGGAGATGTTTGACTAATGTGCCCCTATGAGGCAAGGCATGTGGATTGGCACTGATTGCCCAACAAACCGGCACATTGGACTGGAAACAGGCAGTGCAGCTCCAAATTGAGACCTCTAGTAGAAAAGTCCTTCCCTGAACATTCACAAGTGATTTGATCCTTCTGTTTGCAGTCAATAATATAAAGTGGATTCAGCACCGTCTGGTTGGCTGGGTGGGAGTCAAAAATGGCAAGATGTGGTTGGGGCATCATAGTCCAAGCCCTGTCCCTTTTATAAGTGCATCAATGTCCTATGCAGAGGTGGGGCTTGGATTGTGATGGTGCAACCACCATCTTGTCTGTTTGGACTCTCCACCTTGTGGACGCCATTGTCTTGATCACGGGGATATGAATACCACAGCGCAAAATTATACAGCAATGAAAAGCCACGTTGCAGCAGTGCATATAGCAATAGCTACATTTGGTTTTCTAGAGCTGGCAGGCTTTGGCAGATTCAGAGTGGAATGAGCACACAGTGGATCTGCTGTTTTAGCAGGCCTCTTGGGAAAGCAGATCCAGCTATTAGTGTTGATACGGCAATCTGTGACCTTCATTTTATACTAGCATATTGCTAGCAACAGATGTCTACTTCCCAGCTCTCATCCTCCTCTCTTTTTAGAGATCAGCTCTGCTTTGATATGGTCGTGAGACTAATCAATAAAGTTGTTGTTGTTGCTTTAGCAATTTTGCTTAGCACTTACTCAACTGCCAACTGCTAACTTATCTTGACCAGCAAACTCAGCATGCAGGGTGGTGTAGAGTGCTTTGCATGCTCTGTGTGCCATTTGTCTTCCAGGGGCATCTCAAGAGCGATCAAAAAGGTGATGATGGCAGTCACAATTTCAGGGTTGTGGTTGCCATCTTGACATTTTTTTTACTCCCCTCTGCAGACACCCTTGGTCTTTTTCATTCTGCCACTGGCATCATCCCTCATTTACCAGTTTTAGCATAAAGAAACTGGAAGGAAAAGGAAGTAACGTCTACACAACCCATATTATTAGCATATAGAATTCATTATCATAGATTATTATGGCTGTTATCATCAGTTGTTTTTAAAGAAAAGTTATTTTAATTCATAGAGGATAGATCCATTCATTTTATTGATAACCTGCCACTTCATACATAAATATACAGTACATCGTTTTGTTTTCCTGTAATTTAATGATAGGCAGTTGAATGTGTGAATTGACTCTGTGTTGCTGCATTTGAAGTGACATGAAAGATAACATGGAGAGCTATCACTGAAGATGGTGCTGAATATGATGTCTGAGGAGCAACCTATAAAGCAGAGCTTTCCAAACTTTTCATCTTGGTGACACACTTTTTAGACATGCATCATTTCGTGACACACTCTTACAGCAGGGCATCATTTCGCGACACACTCTTACAGCAGGGCACAAGGCAGGCACTAGGTCCTGCACAGAATCCTGGCAGGGCAGGTTTGGAGGCAGCAGCAGCCGCGACACACCCAGACACTGCAGCCGACACACTAACGTGTCCCGACACACAGTTTGGAAAGCTCTGCTATAAAGCCTTACATGGCTTAGTCTCTTGTACTGTCAGGCCTCCCTCCTTTCCATAGAAGTGACCCACCCAGACAATCCAATATGTACACTCCATCAAGATCTGTTGGTGGTTTCCCATGCTCAAGAGGTAAGGAGGATGGGGGATCAAAGGCACTGCTTCTCTGTTGTATCTCCCAGACTTTGGAATGGCCTCCCTGTCAAGGTTAGGCTAGTAGGCTAACATGCTCACTGCTGATCTTGTAGAAATTCCTTAAGTCTGAGAAATAATGGGAAGGCATTTGGGGAATGACATGGTCACTGTTATGAAGGGTTTTTCACCTGGAATCTGCCTTCTTGTAACTTAAATCCTTTACTCCATGTCCTGCCCTCTGGAACAAGAGATGAGAGGTCTTGACCTTCTGTGTGACATCCCTTGAGGCATTTGAAGAGTGCGATCGTATTCCCCCCTCAGCATCTTTTCTGAAATCTAAACATAGTCTGCTCCTCTCTTCATGGAACACAGTTTCTAATGCATGGTTCATCCTTGTTGCCTTTCTTTGAACTTGTTCCAGTTTTTCTGAATCCCTTTGGAGTGTGCTACCAAGAGTTGAATGCAATATTTGAGGTGCAATCACACCAATGCAGAAAGATGTAGAAAAATTACTTCCTGTGACTTGGAACTACATTTCTATCAATGTAGCCTAAAGTTGCACTTGCCTTTTTTTTTGGTAGCCACATTACTGCTGACTCATATTGACTTTGCATTCAGTTATTATTCCAAGATCCTTTCACAAGTAATATTAGTAAGCCCCATGTTATACTTGTTATTATTATTATTTATTTTTATTATTTATTTAATTTATCCCCACCCATCTCCCCGAATAGGGGACTCTGGGTGAAGTGTCCTGAAGAACTTTCCATTTGTTTCTGTTACATTTCATTCTTTTAAAAATCCAATTTCGCTAACATATTATTTATATATATTTCTGTCCTTCAGATAATTAGGTATCCTTCCATTTTCCAGAGCTATCCCAAGTGATTTTGCTGTTTGTGGTGAAAGACCATATATCTTTAGGAACCAAGCTGATTTTCAGTTCTATATTTCTTCAACACTGGTGATTAGGATGCAGGGCAAATCCTTTGACACACATTGTCTTCTAACAACTCCCTGCCACTCCCTGCGCCCTGGGACCTGCTATCTGAGGTGGACTCCTGGGTCAGATTCAACAGGAGGATAGTGTCCTACAGTCACCTTGTCCTCAGTTTCATTCCTATTAAGTTGAGATTGATCTCCCTAGTATACTATGTTCCTGTATGTACTGTATGTGTTCTTGAAGCTGAGAGCAGACCTTGGGACGCTATCTGTTTTCAGCTAGTGTAGTTGCAGGTCGGATATCAAAAAAAGGTGAACACTAGGGAAGAGGTCCAGGATGCTTACAATTAATAAAGATTTATTAAAATGGTCCCTGTACTTACAGCATCAGAGATTTACACCACCACCACCCCCAGTACACCACGATGAGTCTGGGTTGCGGTGAGGTGGGTAGTCCATGGGTGTGACTCACAAAGGGGTTGCTTTCATTGGGCAAGTTTTATAGCCCTTCAGCCTCCCTCTCCCCCTCCACCCCTGGAGATGCTTAGCTTAGGCAACAAGCAAAGGAGGGTTACATAATGAGGATTAAGTGTCTAGCAGGTATTGGGTGCCTGCTAAGACAAAAGAGGGAAATAATTCTCTAATTGAGGTTAGAGCTGGAAGTTTGTTATCTCACAGCTTGGCGAGAGTAAATAGGAGGAGCTAGCTTGTCTAAGTAGGCTGTCTTCCAGGGGTTAATTAAAAAATGCAGGTCAATCACAGGACACTGTCATAAACCCCTCATTTCCCAATATTGGGTATCAGCAGTAGGGCATTTGCTATATTTCCTACCTTTAGACTTCAATAGCTGCCCACTCTTAGACTTCTCCAATATCTTGACATGCATTGTGCTCTGCTTTCCATAAGAAAGCCCCTATAGTCTTTGGTTATATTAGCTGGCTAGGGATTCTGGAAGTTGAAGTACAACACAACTTGAGGACACCTTTTGTAAAAAGGTGGACCATGGAACCTTTGGTTTGATCCATCAAGATAAAATGGAGAGGTATGGAAGGATGCTTTCCAAATTTTATGAAAAATATTGGTACTGTTTAGTCAAATAGCACATTTTAAATAGCTACAACTTTGTTTTTAAAGATCTTAAGGTAGCTCTAATGCACATTCCTTGAATGTTTTATTCTTCTTTTAACTGTCAGGGGTTTCCTGAAAAAAATCTGAAAAACAGCCATAGCCAGGCTGTCTTTTATTTAAGCCACTCAGGAAATATGAAAAGGAAACAGTTCTAAAAGCTGGCATGGAAAAAAGCAGGTATTCATGTTGCACATTTCCCTTGGATTTCATGCCATGATTGTTGAGGAGAAGAAAGACAACTAAAAACATATATACTGTAATTATTTCCCTTTATCCTATTGGTCTGGCTACCAGTAGGGGGGCACTGAGGCATCACAACATCCCCTAAAAAAAAGGCTGATATAGATTTGCATAAATTTGCATATGGCAATTAATATTTATAAAATAAAATTTTGGAAATAATTAAAATAATATCAATAGAAATGCAGGACCTCTTACCCTAGATAAGAGGATTTATCTTATTCTGACCAGGTGACACATGCTTCTGCCTGCAAGCCTGCTCTTTGAATGGGCAACGTTGAGCCTCCTACTGCTCCTTCTCTTCTTACGTTCCCTTTTCTTGAAACCAGACTCCCAGTGGTCAGTCTTTCAAATAGAGAACTGTTCTCTGCCAACTTCTACATGTGGCCATCCTAGTTACCAACAGAAAACAATTCAGTTTACACAATCCGCTATAACCAGTGTGATGTAATAGTTCTAGTTAGATCAGGACTGAGAGACTCAGGTTCAAGTCTGTACTTAATGATGGCAACTCCCTGTGACACTTTGGCCCTGGCACTACCTTTTAGCCCAACTCTCATAAAATGGCATTGTTATTATGAAGATAGACTTGGAGGAGGAAATACTACGTTTGCACCTTGAGAACAGGCAGGATGGCAGTGTAATGCATAAATAAATAACATATGAAACAGAGCATGATGAAATAGCTTATGAATTTAGTCAGTCCACGTCCTGCTTTTCTATTCAATTGAATACTCAGGATGCTTAGCTGAATGCTCAGAAGGTTATTTGTGTATTTGACTATATTTATTTATGGAAGTTACGGGCAGATGCTTTGGAAAAAACAGCACAGGACTTCAGAACAAAATTCATAACAAGACTACCCTTTTTAATCCAGGTCTGCAAAATTCTACATTTCACTGCTTTCTTCCCCATTCCCTTTATCCTTTTATCTTTTGGTTCCTTATATTGTAACTCACAAAATAATCTTCAAAAACTGCATGCACATAAGACAGCAAGATCTGGCCTGCCAGCTGATGATGCCACCATGGCTCTTAACTCTGCATACAAATAACTCTTCCACATCTTACCTCCTAAGGGCATATGGAATTTATCAGGCTATCTCCTAGGTCACAGGTTTGGCAAACACAATCTGTTGCCTTCCTGTCCTTGTCAACATTCTTGACAGCAGCAACCCTGCCACACCAGCAATGTGGCCCCTGAGGAAAAGGGTCACATATTCACCCATTTATTTGGCTTTTTTTTTCTATTCCCAAAGTATCTTGATTATTCTTTTTAATCAATAGCATATCTAGGAAGGTAGACAGACAGGATATAAAGGAGCTTATTATTTCTTGCACATTGAATAAAAATCAGTACATTATTCATAAGAAGAGAGACTATATGCAACTGAAAAATGGTAAATGTAAAATGTTTCTAATCTCACACTAAGCTGAGAATCAGAAATGACAATTATGATTAGGATGACCTTTATATGCCAATTTTACAGTCAGGTTGGAGAAAGTGTGGCTGTCCTAGTCAGGCTGAAGTCAAGCTTAAATTTTGAGAATGGCGTATCTTGGCATTTCAGCCTGTTCTAAATGGCTTCCTGTCACCAAATGCTATTAGGTATCAGCAGGAAATTACACATTTATGAGTGATTTACTTCTAAACAAACACGGCTACCCAAACAATAAGTTATTGAATCGGACTGTGAACTTTTAAAAGTATTTCAGTGAAAGATTGTAACAGCTGCCTCGGCTGATAACTACCGTTTTGGATAAGAATATTGTTGACTGAATTGTTTGCCAATTGTTTCAATAAAATCTAGTTGCATCTTGTAGATGTGGGAAGGGGGAAATAAAAGAAAGCCCTATGCAGTTTTATATATTGGCTTCTTTAAAACAATATATTTTCCTAGTGGCAGCGTTAGTTCATTGGGTGGGAACTTTATTGGCTATAGTTGTTGTAGAGGTTATATCAAGATTTCCTTTTGAAATGCAGTTTCACTGAGGACTGGGGTGGAAGAAGCAGGCACCAGGGAGCCTGGAACTTGGACACCCCCCCCCCAATAACTCTAAAATAGTTTGCACAAAGAACAATGCTGTTTAAGAACAGCAGAGAAAGATCCAAGATAAAGGATAATCAGAGGTAATTCTGCCCCCAGATTGCAGGCAGAGACTTGGTATTTGAGAGTTTTGAACTCTAAATATAAGGGCTAGCTGCAGCAGCTAAATGGCTATTGAAGTCTGTTATCAGATGGTACAAGGACCCCTTGTGAAATTGCAAAGGATGTTAGCATGGAAGAGTTGTTTACCCACAACAGCCTCAATGGAGAAAGCTGACTTGGAGACATATACAGTATATTTATGCCCACTCATTCTGAAAAGTCAGACTGCATAATATCTCTCCCTCCAAACAGTAAAAAAAATCCATCAGATTGAAATATTATTATTAAAATGCTCTCCTCTTGAAAATTTTCATCTGTGGTGCGGCTGTTATAAGCTTTGAAATTATTGAACCAAGTTTATAAAATGAAGAATCTTGACTTTTCCCATATTTTGCCTCTATTTGCATTTATTTGGATTTACTGAATTTCTGACCAGCTTCTTATTATAACAATCATAAAGTTGTTATATAACCCATTAAAGTAACATACAATTAAAAAAATAGAATTACAAACCTCCAAAATATCTACACATTTAAAACCATAAAACAGCTTAAAAACACAGGGTAAAACAAATGGATGTCAACAGCAAAACAGAAGGTGCCATCTAAACATAGACCTGGTGAATTGATACAACTTTGATTGGCTTTGCGTGTACAATGTTTACATCTGTAAACTAAACCTAAAGATTCTGATAATTCTATCAGAGTTTACAATTATTATAAATAATTTAATCAGAATGATAAAATGTAGGGTTATCAGATCTGGGCTGCAAAAATCCAGGTGAACAGTAGACATGAAAGAAGATGCAGAAAACTCTAATGCTTTGTTGCCATCTCATGAACATCTGGATTTTGCAACTCAGATTTGGTAGCCCTAATAGAGGACACTTCCTCAATGTCATGTTAATATGCATTCCTCTAGGCCAGTGTTTCTCAACCTTAGCAACTTTAAGATGTGTGGGCTTTACCTCCTCTGGGAGTTGAAGTCCACACATCTTAAAGTTGCCAAGGTTGAGTAACACTGCTCTACTCCTTTGCTGGGCAGAAAGGTACATCAACATAAATTGAGAGCCAGTTTGGTCTAGTGCAAGGGTCGGAATTGGCGGCTCGCGAGCCAGATCTGGCTCTTTGGCCTCCTGACGCTGGCTCTTTTTCCATCTTTGCCGACCGACATCAGAAAGCCGGTCTCCGGAAGCGGCGCGAACCCTGGAGAAGACGCTGAGACAGAGACGCTGATTGGTGGAGGCTCAGAAGGAAGGGCGCCCCCACCAATCAGCGTCCCTGTTTCTTCTCCAGGAGAAGAACCCTGGAGAAGAAACGGAGACGCTGATTGGTGGCAGCGCCCTTCCTTCTGAGCCTCCACCAATCAGCGTCCCTGTTTCTTCTACAGGAGAAGAACCCTGGAGAAGAAACGGAGATGCTGATTGGTGGCAGCGCCCTTCCTTCTGAGCCTCCACCAATCAGCGTCCCTGTTTCTTCTACAGGAGAAGAACCCTGGAGAAGAAACGGAGATGCTGATTGGTGGCAGCGCCCTTCCTTCTGAGCCTCCACCAATCAGCGTCCCTGTTTCTTCTACAGGAGAAGAACCCTGGAGAAGAAACGGAGATGCTGATTGGTGGCAGCGCCCTTCCTTCTGAGCCTCCACCAATCAGCGCGCGCCAAAGCGCCCCCTTCCACGCGATTGGCTCCCGCCCGCAAACCCCGCCCCCTGGCTCTCGAGCACTTCAAAATGTGCACGAGCATACCAAAATGGCTCTCGGCTCAAAAAGTTTGCCGACCCTTGGTCTAGTGGTTAAGGCAACGGACTAGAAACCAGGAGTCTGTGAGTTCTAGTCCCGCCTTAGGCATGAAAGCCTTGGGCCAGTCACTCTCTCTCAGCCCAACTCACCTCACAGGGTTGTTGTGGGGAAAATAGGAGGAGGAAGGAGTATTAAGTATGTTCGCTGCCTTGAGTTATTTATAAGAATAATAAAGGCAGGATAAAAATTAATTAATTAATTAATTAATTAAATTGCAATGTCAACAAGGCAGGCAAGTGGAGCTATACTTACCGGTTTAATGCAGGACCGTTTCAGGGCAGTGTTTGGTGGATTCTCCATCCCACAGACCTTTCAGCTGGGATATTTTTAGACATGGGAGTATTGATCTTCAATGTGCTTGCAGGCACATTGACAGAGTCCCCTCCCAATTCATCCTGTGTCCCGCTTACGCTCCACCGTCTTGTCAGATTATATAGATCTATTTTCTTGACATGGGAATTTATTTATTTGTTGAATTTATATGGTCCCCCATCTCAGTTACATGACTCTGGGCAACTAACAATACTTAAAAGCAGAATAAAAACAGTATGAATTATAAATAACATAAATAGCAGCTGGGAAAACAACCACCAACAACAATTAAGAATTCATAACACAATCATGAAACGGGTTTACTCACACCTCCAGTGCCCCAGGCTCAGTGACAAAACTAGGTCCTCAAGGCCTTATGGAAGTCCAGGAGGGTTGGGGTAAGTATGATCTCTGAGGGAATGATATTCCAGAATGCCAGTGCCATGACAGAAAAGGGTCTCCTCCTGGGTCCTGCCAGCTGACACTCCCTGACAGACCAGACCTGGAGCATGCCTCTCCTGCTGGATCTAACCAGATGGGTAGATACCACTGGGGAGAGACGGTCCTGTAAGTAACCTGGCCCCAAGCCATGAAGGGCTTTAAAGGTAACCACCAGCATGTTGAATTGAACCTGGAATCATACTGGCAACCAATGCAGCTTGTGCAGCAGAGGTGTTACATGTGCTGAACAACAAGCACTCATAACCAGCCATGCTGCTGCATTTTGCACCAGCTGAAGCTTCTGAATACTTTTCAAGGGTAGCCCCATGCAGAATGCATTGCAGTAGTCCAATTGGGAGGTAACCCTGAGTAAGGCCTCCCAGTCCAGGAACAGGCACAATTGGTGCACAACACGAAGCTGTGCAAAGGCCCTCCTGGCCATGGCTGCCACCTGCTCTTCAAGCAGGAACTACAAGTCCAGGACAACCCCCAAATTATGCACAGGTTCTGTCTGGGGCAGTGCAATCCCATCCCACCCAGAACTAAAGGCGGAAAGTCCCCAGAACCAGGGGGTCCTAAAAACCAGAGCCTCTTGACCTTGCTAGGGTTGAGTTGAAGCCTGTTGTTCCCCATCCAGACCTCTACACCCTCCAGACACTGAGGGTGTCAGGTCTTCCATGACATCATTCAGGGTGGAGATATAAAAACGGGGTATCATACTGATGGTAAGAAGATTGATATTCCCATGTCCAAAAATATCACAGCTGACAGGTTAGCAGGGCAGAGGAGAGTGGAAGCAGCAGCAAACTGATGATAGATGATGATAGATAGATAGATAGATAGATAGATAGATAGATAGATAGATAGATCAAACACAGGAATGCTGGTCTTGCAGAAGAGTGATAAACCATGTTCAGAAAAAGCAGCAAAGGGGTAAGAGGCCAAAGTCTTGTCCAAACCATGCTCCCATATGACTGGAGCAAACCTGAATTTGGCAAGGGAGTTGGAAGAGCAAACAAAAATTTGGCAAAGGAGTTCTGTGGGAGAAGAACTTTTTTTCCTTCTTTTTCACTTTTTTCCACCTTCTTCTTTCAGTCCAGGCTAGTCCTCACCCAGAGAGGCATCTTCTGGGAGCTTGTAACTGGACCAAGCATACAGAGAGCAAACAGGAATTATCTGCATGGGAGTTAGGTAGAGGATCTGTCAGGCAAGAGTCCCAGTAACATGGACAGCAAAGGAAGCATCATCATGACCTGCAAAGTATGTGCAATGTTTGTCTTCCTGCCTGAAGAGGACCCAAACTACACCTGCTGCAAAGGTAAACCTGTCTTTATTGGAGGAGGAAGTGAGAGGACTGAGATAGTTGCTAAAGTGAAATACATCAGGAAAGATGAGAGGTTCCTATACAGAACAGCTGAAGCTCTCCAGGAGGGGCAGAGAAATAAGCAAACACCAAAGAACAAGAAAAACTTCCTTTCGCAAAGGCTAATTACATGGAAGCATGTGACCCAAAGAAGGAGGAAGATCAGGAAGCTCTCAGTGCCAGTGAAAATCAGGAACTGGTACCAGGATCTTCTTCACAGCCACCTGAGCAAACATGCCGTGAAATATTGTAGAAGACATTTGATTCCCCATGGTTTAAGGAAATTCAAGAGTCAAGCTGAGAAAGAAGAGGTGTGTTGTAGTGGTAGTTGATTCCTTGCTAAGAGGAACTGAAGCAGCTGTGTGCAGACTTGATATGATATCAGGAAAGTTAATTGTCTTCCAAGTGCCTGTATACAGGATGTGACAGAGAAGTTACCTATTCTAAAACCTACCAACTGTCCTTTCTAACTGATCCACATGGGAGTGAATGACACAGCCAGAAATAACCTTGAAAGAATCTCTGGAGACTATGAGGCTTTGGGGAGGAAGGTGAAGGAACTGGGAACACAGGTACCTTTTCCATCAATAATAAAAGGTCAAGGCCCAAGAAGAGAAATCAGGATCCTGGAATTCAAAAACTAGCTGTGCAGACGAATCACCAAGAAGGGTTTGGGTTCTGTGACAGTGGTCTATGCTACTTTCATGAAAGAATCATGGGACAAGATGGGATGCATCTTACAAAAACTAGGAAGGAAGCATTTGATAGGCACCTCACTAGTCTCCTCTGGAGGGAATAAAAACTAGAATAAAAGGTAGAGGGTGGGCCAAGAGAGCAGAACTCAGAGAGAGAAGCAGGAGGCCAAGGCGGGGGTCACAGTTTCAAAGGAAACTACAACTGAGAGGGCAGTAGATGGTTCCATTCAAAGCTTTAGTTGTTTCTGTATCAATGCACAGACTATGGGAATTAAATGAGGAGAATTAAAGATCCTTAGTAAGAAAGAGAAATACAATGTGATAGATATCACTGAAACTTGGTGGGATGATATTCATGATTGACACCCAGCACTGGAAAGCTATAATATATTTTAAAACATTAGAGCAAACAAAAAGGGTGGTGTTGCACTGTGCATCAAGAAAATTATACAGAAATTTAGGAAGCAGAGCATAGAAATCCTGTTGAAAATATGTGGGTAATAATAAAAGGAGAAACAAAAATGATGCCATTGTGAGAGTTTAAGGGGCCTATCTGGGCAGGAAGCGGATACAGATGAGGTCTTGTATCAAGCTATTGCCCATCTTACTTCCCCTCTGTTGATTATTACCTCTATTGGATGTATTGAAGCAGTGGACTACATGTACTATTTCCCAGCCTTAGACTGATCCGGAAAGAGCTTTATAACCCTTTTGTCTAAACACAGCCTTCCCCATCTTGTCCAGCTTAGAGGAGGAGGAAAAGGTTGCTCTTTTCCTTTCTTCCTTTCTGATGCACCATGTACACTCCAATCTTCCTCCATGTCTTTCATTTCAGCCTCCATCATCTATTTTTCCCTCCCTCCCTCCTCCATTAGCCAACACATTCTTTCCCTCTTTACAGTGCTGAATCCAGCTTGAGTAAGGACGGTCTAGGAAGGCTTGCCCCTGAGATATGAGGAGGACCTGCCAACTCCCCTCTGTCTCCCTGCCACTGCTGTCCCCTGCTACTCTCTCCTCTTGTATGATCCCTCCTGAACTCACCTGCCTTGGTAGAAACAGCATCAGAGCTCACCTGGGCAGTGATTCTGAGAGATCTTATACAGTGGACACAGGGGCAGCAAGTCACCCTGGAAAGCTGTGTGCGTTAGGCACAATTACTTAAGTAGTTGTTTCTGGCAGTGGATGGGAGAGTACTGGATTCTTCTTCCAGCTTCTCCACCATTTGAAGTAGCTGCTTCATTGTGCCCAGTGATAGGGATGGTCCTGAATTACTGGTCTGAATGGAATGTCGGGATCAAATTTAATCCTATAAGTATCTTTTCCGAACTTTAATGGGATTTTAACTGAAAGAATATCAGTCAAATAGTTTATCAGACTTACATACCAGGTGGTTAACTGTCTATTACATGGAGCCTGAATCATCTCAGAATTCACATTAAATCTCCAAATAAAGGCAACCGGATGTCAGAGGCTTTGTTTTCTGAGTTACACCATTTCCCCTTTTCATCCATAGTAGGTCTTTGTAACAGGAAACCTTGATTTTTATGAAGCTCTTTTATTACATGGAAGTTAAGTGTGCTGTCGTCAGTTTTCATTCTTCTAGACAAGGTCATTTTTCAAAAGTTTTCAGAGTTGATCACAATACTAATATAATCATAACAACCTGTACGGTATGGAAAAGATTTGTTTTTTAAAAAATAAATGCAACCTCAGCAAGAGAAGCATTTTTGAAACAATAGTGTTATTTACAACTTTGTTCACATTTCAATGTTCTTATTATTCTAACTTTGTCCCTGGGAAGGAAAAAAAAGCCGTATTATAGATTGGATTGTCCTAAATATGTTTTGTTTTGAATTACTTTAAATATATTTTCTTTAATTAATTAATAGATTTTAAAAACTCTAAAGATTTAATCTAGAATTCTGGTCATGAAGTCATGAGGCAACTGCTTCACTTTATATGTAAAAGAATGTTGACAATATATCTCACTGAAAACACATTTGGGACTTTCATTCCCAGCAGATCCATGGCAAGACAAACACTTGCAGGAATTAAGTCTGGTTAATGTTCATCCCTTCCCATAAAAAAAAAAAAAACTCCAACTCAAGAGGTGGCAGGGGCCTCTTGCCCCCCCCCTTTTTTTGTTCTTTTCAAAGCAAAATCCTCCTCTGTGTAATGGCAGTGTGGAGCTCCCTACAGAGAGATGCTCCTTGTCACAATTATTGAAATGACCATGGGGCCATGTCTGGTTACATAATCAGTTCAGGAAGTTCTGCAAAGGAAAACTTGCCTCTGAGGAGACCCTGGCACTTTTGGAAGTGTTTGGGACATTTTACTGAGGAAAGAAAGAAAACACAATAGTTTCAGCCTTGTGTATTTTCAGAGTATCTCTGCACCAAACAGCATAGGAAATTTACATCTGCATCTTAACCACATGTAGCTCCCTCTCAACCCAGCCATAAAACCATGTTTTTTAAAGGTTAATTAACCAGCCTCAGCTTCCTAAACAGCTTGCTTGCAGTCAGCAGACAAGCCTCCGATACAGTTGGAGTACACTGGAATTGGAAATAAGATGTTGTTAGCAACCTCTTTGTGTGGGGTAGAAGTTGAATCAAAAGCTCTAAGTGGTTAGCGACACACACATGCATTTGGAAAAGGCAGTTGCTTGTTCTCATGGGCTACATGTTTTCCACAGTTGTTAATTTAATCAATAATTAACCTGCCTCTTAGCAGAGCTTGTTATCATAGCAATTCAAGTAGAAAAAGCACCATTTACCTGAATAATGTCTACAGAATGTCTTTAAGATATAGCAAATCAACTTGCAACTTGGATGCTAGCATGCAGTACAAGCCAGGAAAGCTTGTCTACATGAACAGCACACTCAAAAAATGCCCAAAAACCAAATGTTGTGATTGGCAATACTTGAACTTAAGTATCTGCTGCATACAAGTAACAGTCACAGAGATCCTCCTGATCATGTGATTCATTCTCATCCCTCTGCTGGTATCACTGGTACAAATGGCATGAAAGCCTAACTACATGAATGTGGAAAACTGCTCCAATATATTCCTACTTCAGGTTTCATTGCTTAGTGAATAAAGAAGCCTGCTGGAATATGTGAGTCTACTGCCACCCTCTTGACAATGCTGAAGACATTGACTACACTGTACTCCCAAGTCAATGTTGAATCTGATGAGTCTTAAGGGAGTAATTTTCAATATAGGAAAAGGTGCAGACATGGGGACAGGAAGCTTGGCCAATCAGAATTTCTCTACCATGTTGGAAAATCCTGTCCACCATGAAGTTACTCCCTCTTATTGCCTCAGGTAATTGTCTATTGGTGGTATACAAAGCATCACTGAGGTGAAATGCCAGCCTGGAAGTTCCAAGAGGCTCTTTGTGGCTTGAGAACTGAATCCTAAAGTGCATGAATTTGAAGCTCTAGTAAGGTCATAACAATTCTGTCCTCGTCTTGTATGAAACAGGCCTTTGAGAATATTCTATTACTTCACGGAAATTCCCCTGCTCCAACAGAACAGCCATTCCCCCAGACATTTGAAGAGCTCCTTCCCTTTCTGGCATTTAGGAAGTCCATTAAGATCTGGTTGTTTAAATAGGCCCTGGGGTCTGAATGGTTTGGTTTTCCCTTCAGCATTTGGAAGGTGTTAATTGTGTCTGTTGAGCAACTGTAACATGCTTATTGTGTTTCATCCCTGGGTCTTAAGTATAGATGATTTATTGATTATCTTGCATAGCTGTATATTGGCTTTTATGCTGTTTTTATCTGGAGGATCAACAGGAGGAATTGTATGCCACTCATAGTTGGTTCTGATTGGAGTGGCATATAAATAATATAAATCCTGTTCAATCAATCAATCACGCTACAAGTATACAGCGATCATAAAGTTGATCTGGAAATTCATCAGAAATCCCTAGTCAAACTTAACATAAATGGGCATCTAGCAGATGTATTATTAAAAAATCAATTCAAATCAAGAAGACACAGCTTGAACTAAGAAAATTGCATCTTCACAATTTGCTATGACATTCACAGGTAAAGAATTATGGAAGGATTGTTTTTCCATTTTGGAAAGGGTAAAATTTCAGGCATATATATAGGTGTAGGTGTAGGTGCTGGGTAACTTTGGGCTGATTACTTTCTCTGTCCCCAAGGAAGATTGAATGATTCCTTATGTGCCATCAAATCACTGTCAGCTCTTAGTGACCACAGAGATAGATTTTCTCCATGGTGATCTGTCCCTAACTTGGTCCCCTAGGAAGAAGGTAATGGTAAACTGCTTCTGAAAAATGGTGCCAAGGAAACTACATGGATTTGTCCATGAAGTTGTCAGGAGTCAAGACTGATTTGAAAGCACCAATAGATATAGATGGAGGGAGAGGGGATTAAAATGTCAGAGACATAAGAACAGTGTAGTTGGTTGGCATTTCTTTTCCCACAGTGCCCCAGGAGTGCATGGTATGGCATCATTCCAATGGCACTGTTTGGGGAAAAAAAAGTTGACTATCTTCACTGATCACTTTTCACCCCACAATGTGCTTGGAATTATGCTGTGTTGTTATATTGGGGGGAACACAATGCAGCTGATGGGGCATCCTTACAATATTTGCAGTAGACAAGCTATGATTAAAAGAAAAACAAGTTGCATCATGTCCTATTTAATTTAACATCAAATACCTCAGTGGGTAAGACGCCAGGCTGTCGATCGGAAGATTGCAAGTTCGGAGGTTCAAATCCCTAGCCCTGCGTGCGGAGTGAGATCCCACACTAGCTCCAGCTCTTGCCAACCTAGCAATTCGAAAGCATGCAAATGCAAGTAGATGAATAGGTACCACTTCGGTGGGTAGGTAACAGCGTTCCGTGCGTGTCATGCGGCCACATGACCGTGGAAGCGTCTTCGGACAACGCTGGCTCTTTGGCTAACAAACGGAGATGAGCACCGGCCCCTAGAGTCGGACACGACTGCACAAATGTGCGGGGGGTACCTTTACCTTTTTTTACCTCAAAAAAGAAAGAGAGAAAGAGAGAAAGAGAGAGAGAGAGGGAGGGAGAGAGAGAGGGGGGGAGGGAGGGAGAGAGAGAGAAATGGCAAGTGCTTGGAATCAGTCTGCATGGACACAGAATTAGTTCATTGTTTTGTCACCAAGGCGATACTCCATTTTAGCTGAGTGGCTTGAGGCCTTCTTGTGTTTTTGCTGCAGCTAGGATTAAAAACAAAACCAAGAAAGCAACTTTTTACAAATCTCTATCAACCTTCCCCAACATAGTACTTCCCAGGTATGTTGGAGTATAACCCTCCATCATCCTCAGCAGGGTATTAGCAATGGGCAGTTTGATTCAATACATTTTGAAAGCAGATTGAGAAAGGTTGATCATCATTTTTTGTTTCAAAATGGAAGAAGGTGGACTAGATTGGGACACACTGATCTTTCTCTGGTATTTTGCAGTAGATTGGCAAGGATTTCTCTGACCCCTATGCTGTGGATGATTTTGAGCTAGTTACTTCTCAGTGCTACAGCCTAGTCTGGACTCAAGGTTGAAGTCTTGGTCTTGCAGGTCAAGGGGCCTCAAATAGCTACCTTGAGAATGGCAGGGAATGCCAGCAGCAGTAATCAGGGCCAAAGTCAGCCCTAGGCCTCTATGGGTGTTTGTTGGAGACTTGAATTAGCAGTAGCCCTTGTTAGAGGATATGCTCTTGGACTTAAGCAGAGTGCTGAAAGAATACTAAACAATTAAATAGCAAGACATCCCATTAAAAATAAAATGCTCAAAACCAAAAAATAGTCTTGGATATAGTGTATGGGCTTAGCTCAGCTATCAGTAAATGCTAACAGACATTCATTGTATTTGAAGTAAAAATTCAATTTATTAAAAAAAAATACAGGTAGAAAAGCCTCACTTCTATCTAAGCTACCTCTCGAAGAGAGGGAAGACTCTGATGAAGTCTGAAACACAAGAAGGGGAGAGAAGAAATGTACTTGTCTCTTAAATACAGAGACTGATTTAACCAACAGCAAGCCAGGAGCTAAACACAGACAGGGGCATCACATGAAGACCCTTCCCCTCATCTACATCTCACCATTTGCCACACAGGTCAAACTGTGATGCAATCTCCAACAGTACTGTATTACTCGATTGGCTAAAACTTCCTTTTTATGTTGCTTGATAAAGTATTTTGTAACCACAGGCAGGACATGTATAGGGTGACAGAAGCTCATGTTATTACCTTTACTTTAAAAGACGCATTGTCTTTTTCTACTGCAGCATAATAAATACTCCCTCAGAGAAGTGTTGTACATTCAACATTTATATATAGCAAACATGATTCAACTTAGAAAGATTAAAGCACAGCACAGATTCTGAAGGGAGGTGATGGGAAAAGTAGATATTTGTGTCTGTTTTGCTGTAGTGTTGGAATAAATCTTCTGGAATGCACAGTCTCTCAGAAAAAAAAAGTACCGTATGTATGACCCAACTACATATCACACAAACATACACAATACACAAAAATGGGTGCTTCGACTAGACAGCCATCTCCAACCAGATATCTTCCAAGTAGTTTGGACTCAAAATCCCATCATACTCAGACCTCATAATGGAAGGATGTTTTAGGAAAAAGTCACTTGGAAGGTGCTCTTTAGTAGAATTGTGGTAGGAAGAGTGGGGATTCATTTGAACAGAGAAGGCTTGATTGAAGAGATTGTTCCTAAGTGCACCTGAAAGATGTTTTAGGATATGCCTGGTGGCGAACAATCCAGTGTATAGATGCTACTGTTGAGAATGTCTGCTTGCAGATAACCACAGGATGACACTCTGTTGCTTTCAGCAAATACAGAAAGATCTCCCTAGACAAGCATAGTGATTTACCACGGCTGAAATAAGGAACGTAGTCTGTCACATAACCTGGTCCCAAGTTATTCATCCATCCATCCATCCATCCATCCATCCATCCATCCATCCATCCATCATATTTATATCCCGCCCATCTCCCCCACAAGGAGGGACCCTGGGCGGTTCACAACAAAGGTTTGAAATCGATAAAAAACTATAGTTTAGGATTGTGTACGTCAAAAGCAAACCCTGAACTTGGTTTGGTAGCTAATTGCCAGATGGTGCAGTTTGTTCAGCAATTGTGTAATACATGCATGAACTATTGAGTACTCTGGCCACCATATTCTCCACCAAATGCAGGTTTCAAAGCAAGGGCAAGGATAGTCCCACATAATTTTCACTACAGTAATCCAGATGTGAGGTTACCAGTACATACAGTTAGGGTATCCCTTTCCAGGATAGAGTGTGATTAGTATACCAATCACAACTGATAATAGGTATTCCTGATCACAGAAGTCATGTGGTCTTCAGTGATAGTGATGACTCTTGGCATACCCCAAAATGTCATGCTAAGTGGAGCACAACTCCATTTAGAACATAGAAACTTCCCTGTTCCCATATGGGCTCTTCTAATTAAAATATTATGGAGAATTAGAGCTCAGTGATACCAGCATATTTATGATATCTGCCTTCTCCTGATGATACAAGTGGTTCATACAGATATTTAATAGCATTTGGGACAAGATTGTGTCTTGAGCTATGATAACACAGAACCTTTACCTCCCAACTCACAGAGATGGTTCAGAAGGATACTGTGATCCATGGTATCAAAACCCACTGAGAAATCATGCATGATAAACAGAGTAACAATTACTATTGCTGATTCTACCACCAAACCAGACCTGAACCCAGCCCGAAAAGTGTTGAAATAATCATTGTCCTCCAAGATGACCTATAACTGCATCTACTGTTTCAAACACTTTACCCCCAAAGGGGTGAAATAGTAGACAAAATTCTTGGCATCCAGAGAGGACTTCATTTGGAATGGAAGGACCACTGCCTCCTTTAAGGCCAGTACCCTTCTCCATCATGCATTTATCTCTCCCTAGATTCAGGCCAGCAAGGAACAAGAAAGCATGTGATAGGCCAGACAGCTACAATTATATTTCCTCTTCCTTAGATTTCAAAAACGAAGTGATCCCATACATTTAGACCAAATGGTATACAGTATACTTCAATATATACTGTATCAAAAGCAGAGTTTAAGTTGACATGATGAGCAATTTTATCCTCAAAGGGCTTAGAAAGTAGAGATGTTTCTACTGCAACCTATCAGCACTTCTTTCTCACACTCTGTAGGAGGAATCCTAATCTTTTGGACCTGGTGGGTAAACTGGCAATTTTGAGAACATGATGTAGGCACACTTGAAAACGGCTGCTGGGGGGTTATCCATTCACAACATGGCTGTCATGGGGGAACATAATTATTAAAAAGCACCTGTTTGCTACCTGCCAATCCTTTTCATTCACTCTCCTGCAGGATGCTCCCATCTGTTTCCCTTTCCCTTTTTCTGGCCATGCTTCCAAACAAAGGTGATAATAAAAGCTGATCCTTTGCTCTTTCTCCCCCATCCCCCAGTTTTTTTTCTTTTTATAGAAAAAGTTAAGTCAAACAGAAAGCATGGAATCAAAAGAATTCTTCCCAGGTATGTGGTGGACTCCAACAGTATAGGAACTAGTCCCCCACCAAAAAAAAAAAAAAAAAAAGCAATAACGAGAACATTGTCTGATCCTGGTTGCTTCTGCCAAGAAATAGTAGTTCTTGGTACTTAAATACCAGTGTTTGAATGTAAAACCAAGTATGGCCTTGAGATTATGTCCCTTGGATTCAGTTAGATAGTAATCAAAACAGCATCTTAAAAAAAGAAAGTTTACTACACAGACAGAATCTTCTAGCTGTGCTCCTGTCCTCTGAAGATGCCAGCCACAGCGACTGGCGAAACGTTAGGAACCAAAACTGCCAGAACACGGCCACACAGCCCGGAAAACCCACAACAACCAAAAGATTACTACCTTATTTTTTAATAATTAAAATAAAAGTTGAATCCCAACTTTTATTTTAATAGTTTTAAAAGTTGAGTCCCAACTAGCTTTGGGTATCACTAATTATAGCACTGGTTCTGGCATTCTTGGAAGTTTGCAGTGCTTTTGCTTGGGGCACATGGTGGCAAGCTCTCCTACAATGCCCATGAGCATCACTACCTTGGAGCTTCATGAAGAATGTTAAATGGACATACACACTGCTGATGTTGGGGGGAAAAGACATCGGGTGACCCATCAAATGGCACTTTGCTGTGTAGTTCCTGTTGAATGTAGACGCCCTCTTGTTTCATTTTCCAGGTACTAATTCTGTCCTTCCACACACACACCCTCCTGCCTCTAAACTAATCTTGACCCAGATTGTGTTGAAATTAGCTCATATTTATTATTTGAAACAGAAGAGATAGTAGGGTTTTATTTATAAGAATCTATTTTTCTCCTCTGTCATTGGCTGGCCATGGAATGGAATTTTATGCTATATAAAACCAGATTAATTTCTCTCCCTTTCTCTTTGTTTTGGTGCAGTATCTCTTTTTCATATATAATAATTTTATTAAACGTTACAATTAAAAAGATAAAAAACTAATACAAACTAAAAAAAATGCTGTTTATTCAAAAAAAAGAGAGAATTTTTAAAGTCCTTAAACTGTATTTAAAACTTCTTTCGCTAAGGATTGAAGGAAACTCACCCAGTGCTATAAAACGTGTTGCTCTGAAGGTTCTTAATAGTTGAAAAGCAATTTCCAAAAGTGATTAAGAAATGAGGCTCTTCGAACCTTATGTCCATATAGGCTACATTATGGCTGTGAGCTTGGCGGAAATCCCTTGACTTCCAGCTGCTCAACTCATGAGCCGACCACAAAAACCTCAGTTTCTGCAGTCTACTCATGAGGAGCAGCTGTCCAGAGTACAAGTGAGTGATCTGCCGATCTCTCCTTTTTCTGGAGAGACTTCGCTGGCCAGAATTCTCTTTCTGACCGCCTATCTCCGCCGCGAAGCCATCCCTGATCCTTCAGGCACGTCTAGTTTGCCGTGAATCCTCACTGGAAGTCCAGTAGGGGTTTATTTATGTAAGATATTAAGTTATATTATTCATATAAGTTTTATATTAAGTTATTTGTATTATAATTTGTATAATAGTACATTACATTATATTATATTTTGTGATATGTAGTATACTTTGTGCCTTCAAGTCAGCCTTGACTCCTGGCGAATACATGGACATGTCCATGCAGCTTCTCGGCAACATTCTTCAGAAGTGGTTTGCCATTACCTTCTTCTTCCTAGGGATGAAAGAGAGTACCTGCCCAAAATTACCTAGTTGGCTTTGTGCCTAAGGCAGGGCTAGAACTCACAGTGTCTTGATTTCTAGCCTGATACGGGCTCACCCAGTATATATTATACACACTGAATTATTCCTTTGATACATTTAATAGGTGTACACAGAATATATGCCTTCTGGAAAAATGTAAAGTGGTTCTGAAGTGTAAATTTAATCTATTTTATTTTTAATCATACAAGATCAAATCAATAATTCATTGATTGTAATGGACACTCCACCAGTATCACCAGTATTATTGGAACTTATGTTCAATTCATGAGCTTCTAAGTGAGGCTACAGCAAAGCTACAGCAAGTAAGACCTGCTCTAAACATTTAGAATGAAACATTCTAAATGTTTCATTCAAGTAATTTCACTTGCATTGCTCATTCTGTAGTGACCTCTGCTGGGTAATAGATGAAGGTAGCATCCCATGCCCTGTGGCATTACAGAAACCTTGGTAGCATTTCTTATCAGTTCTGGTGCCAACCACCAGGAATGTACTTGGAATGTGTAGAAAAATCTGGGAGTTGCTCCTACTTGTAGGCTGTTTCTCTGTGTAAGTAAGTGCATATGAAAACTTTTGTCTGAAGTGTACTTGCATTTGCTGCTAAAGAAACACTTGGATTAAGGCTGTAGTTCAAGAGTGGGCAACGTTTTTGTGGCCAAGAGGCAGTCTGCACCCTCCTTCCTTCCTTCCTTCCTTCCTTCCTTCCTTCCTTCCTTCCTTCCTTCCTTCCTTCCTTCCTTCCTTCCTCCCTCCCTCCCTCCCTCCCTCCCTCCCTCCCTCCCTCCCTCCCTCTTTCTTTCTTTCTTTCTTTCTTTCTTTCTTTCTTTCTTTCTTTCTTTCTTTCTTTCTTTCTTTCTTTCTTTCTTTCTTTCCGCCTCATGATGCTATGATTCCAAAAAATTGCCTTATTTTGGTGCTATTTCAGGGCACATTAAGGTAGAAATGGGTGAGTTTCGGCTTGCAAAGTCTTAAGACATCCCTTTCCACTCTTAAAGGTAAAGGTTAAAGGTTCCCCCCGCACATTTGTGCAGTCGTGTCCGACTCTAGGGGCCGGTGCTCATCTCCGTTTGTTAGCCGAAGAGCCAGCGTTGTCCGAAGACGCTTCCATGGTCATGTGGCTGGCATGACGCACGCGGAACGCTGTTTTCCACTCTTACTTTTGTTAAAAATAACATTTGCCATCAAATTTCTGCAATGTAATCTTATAATACTTTGGGAACTGCAAAATGGGGTTCAGGGTAGATAGCCAACTGGATTTAAATTGTCCACTGTGCTGTAATCCAGTAACATTTACCTAGTACTAAGCCTCACTGAACTTAATGGGGCTTTCTTTTGAATAGATAGAAAAAGGTATAATATTATGTATTGGTTTGAAAAAGATTGGGTTTTGGTTTGAAAAATAATATTACTGTATGTATACAGTACGTATACATATGTATATGTATTATTGTAATTAAATTGAGTTAGTTCCATTAAATGCAGTAGAATTTACTTTTGAGCAAACATGCATGGAATTGTAAGGTGTCAAGTTGAGGTAGAGAAATTAAAGATGATGCTTTGCAGCTAACATTTAAGCTTAGTGCTGAGTGCTACTGGAAACTGATGTATCTGTGATCCCAGATGTGTAGATTGGTGATTTTTTCCTTGTCTTCGTGTTTGCAAACACAAACATAATATGCAAGGTTATTCAAATGTTTTAGGCCAAGAATTCATTTTCTTGCAGTCAGACTTCCATGGCTCTAGGATTACAAGAAAGAATGATCATCCCAGTGGGAATGAGTTGGAATTTCATCTTCTTAAATGTATGCTTATCAGAGCCATTGTGTAAAGAATTGGGATGTGGAAAATTGCTGCAAGAAATTTCATCCCAAGAGCCTTTGGCTTTCCTCAGAATTTCTTGGAAGTTTTTGTAGGAATTCTGGGATGGTAGTACCAGAACTCCACGCAGCTTCTTATTAGTATGTAGCAGAGTAGAAGCGTTCCCATAAACTTGCACAAGGCTTAATCAGTTCAAAACACAAAATAAACACACTTCACACATTAATGTAAAGTAACATAAAAAAGAGTTTACAATTTTATTGTAACTCACAGTTCCTTAGTAGAAACGGTCCATGCGTGCGAGCAAGTGGTTCTGACCAAACCCACAGTCTTCATTAATGTGGCCTTGCTGCATGGAAGTATGAGAAACGTGGCAGCCATAGCTGAGCCATCCTCCTTGGGAGGAGATTCAAGCAGAAAGAGAAAGAGAAGGGAACAGGAAACAGGAAACTGCGATTCAGCCCCTCCCACACAAAGCAAGTAAGATTAGGTTACAGCAGAGGCTGCCTCCTCCTCCAAGCTTGTGTGAGATGTGCTTGGTTGAAACCCGATCTCTAACAGTTTTGGCCAAGCAGGAGCCTCTCAATTCAAAGTTAGGATTTGTGGAGGTGGGGCAGCAAAGTGCTTCCTTGCATATCAGTAGCCCTCTCTTCTCCCCACAGCCATAGGCTTACTGGGTGCTACTGGTAGTTGTTTAGGAACAACAATTTTGAATTCCCATAATGCTCTCAAATGACACTCTCCAGTAGGACAGTATGAACAATTGAAAATGGCAGGCTATATCCATCTACTGTTCATCATGAGGAGAGCTAGGCAAACAGCTGTGGAAGTAGGCCTGTCTTTCTGATTTTCTAATTTTCAATGCAAGCCCCCTTCCCTCATTCTGAAATTGTTCCCCAGGAGGCTCTACTATGTGGTATTCCTGAATGTAATAAACAAGAACTCTAATTGCTTAAGAGGACACCTTCATTTTAAAGAAAGCTATGATGCCAATTTATATCAGTTGAAAATCTGGCCAAGAATTTACAATCCAGACTAGTTTATTACCATTAAGAGAGTAGTGGTGCCTATTCAAATTCCCAGCAGAAACCTTAGCTGTTGGAACTTGCCTTTATACTGACTTTTCTTTTCTTTTTTGAGCACCATAAATCATTTCCATTTTGCTTTATGGTTGGCCTTGTCTATGTACTACAAAGGCTTGTTTACTTGTGCCTTGCCTGTAACTGTGCTGTGCTCTTAAGCACAAAAGGCTGCCTCTTACTTCAGATAAATGGGTGCTAACAATTCTATCCATACTTGCAATCACTAACCTGTATTAGCCAACACTCAAGCTTCCATTGATTAAGGAATATCAGTGAACTGGTAACTTAAAGAAACTAGGAATTTCTATCCAGTTTTGATGGGAAAAAGAGGAATTAAAGGACCAGTGAACTCAAACAACATAGCATATTCTTGGAGACACTGCAAGGGACTATGAAACACTGAGTAGGAGGGTGAAGAAGCTGGGGGCAACAAGGAATTTTTCCTCACTGCTTCCTGTCAAGGATGTGGCCCAGGAAAAGAAAAAAACCCAGAAATGAACAACTGGATATGCAGGTAGTGCCAATCTGTGATGAGGGACTCCTAGAAAGAGATAGACTGTCCCTCACAAGAGCTAGGAAGAATGTGTTTGGAAGGTGCCTTGAAAAGCCAGTCCAAAGGGCTCTATGCTGAATCCTATGGGGGAGGGAGAAAAAAGCCCCCCAAGTAGAATGAATGAAATATTGGATACAGGACTGGGAGTGATACCTAGCATGTGGGGGTATCCAATAATGAGCACATAAATGCAGGAAGGAATAAGTCAGGTTTATGATCCAAGGATTCCAGTGACTCTACACAAATGAACAGAGTATGGAGTACAAACAGGAAGATCTAGATTCAATAGGAATTATTGAAATGTCAAGAATATTATTATGAGCATGTGCTACAGATTGCCAAACCAGGGAAAAGATCTGGATAGTGGCCTCCTGGACCAAATTATAGAACTTTCAGGGAGAACATAAATAGTAATCATAGGAGATTTCAACTACCCTGACATCTGTTGGAAAGCCAACTCAGCTAAGATTGCAAGACCCCCACCCCCATGATGGCTATTTCATTTTATAGAAGGTTGAAAAAGAGGCAAGGGGATTTGCTTTCCTTGATTTTATCCTGACTAATACCGAACAGCAGATTGAAGAGGTAAAAGTAGTGGGGACCTTGGGAAGAAGTTGGAACAACATGGTCATACATGCACACTAGATTTCAGGAAAGCCAATTTTAACAAGCTTAAAGAAGTATTAAGTAGGATCCCATAGACCAAAATCTTCAGTTCAAGGGGAGCACAGATGTTTGGGGACTTCTCAAATAAGATAGTGGGAGTATAACCACACAACAAAAAATTCAGGTCCAGGATAGACCAAGGGCTTATGGCTAGACTCAACTCATGCCAAATAACCCTAAGTTTAGTATTACTTGAAGGCTCAAGGCAAAACTACACATTTGCTCAATATGCACAATGAGGTTACTGTCTTGTTTTCCCTAAATTAACTAGAGGTGTATATATGGTTGTGTGTAGAGAGTTGAATCTTACTTAAGATGTAGCATGTAGGGAGAACAGTCATATATCTTTCTGTGTATTGCATTAGAAGTAAAATCCACCCCACCCAAGTTGAAATTAACTAAGAGGAAATTACAAGAAAATTCTCCACCCAAGTATAATTATTTAGCGGAAAATGAAATATGGCTACATCTCAAGTAAACTGTAGTTTAGTCTTTAGATGATTTATGAATAGTATTTGTTTGCTCTTCATAAAACTCTATAGAGAATTTTGGTTCCACTGAAATCTGCTTGTCCCTCTTGAGATAATCTATAGCACATGTTACAGTATATCTTTTATTTTTATTTATTTATTTATTATTGTATTTATACCCCGCCTATCCCCTCCCTAATGGAGAACTCTAGGCGGCTTACAAACATCGTTATACATACATATATGTATACATCACTTTTGTCCACATCACCTTTGTAGCTCTTCTTAGAACTTGGCTTCTATGACAACATCCTATGACTAGGAGCCAAACAGGACAGGCACTTATATGCAGGGATGAACAATGGATCAGCTACTTTTTAGTTCATGTCAGTTTCTCACGTGTCCATTCATAGTTCCATCCCATTGTTCCATCAAGCTTAGGGTGACCATACGTCCCGTTTTGAACGGGACAGTCCCGTTATTTTAGCATTTTTGAACCGTACCATCTTTTTGACAAAAATCTCAGTATTGTCCCGTTTTGGGAGACAGCCTGGAAAATGAAGCCCTCCCGCCTATCAGCGCGCAGCAAAGGAGGGTGGAGAGGCGGGCCGAGCAGTGCAAGGCCCTACTGGCCAAGACGCACAAACGGCGCGAAACGTGAATAATAAAAGGGGCAGCGCAGCCAACACGCGCTGCCGGAGACACCCGTCTACACCGGTCTTCTACGATGCCCTGGAAGCCCAGTTGTTTCGCCATGTGTGAGCCCATCGCCAGAACTAGCACCACAGTCCACCCCATTCCTGCCTCCTTACCTGATCCTGTCGGTGCCGCATGCTCCGAAGCCCTGCAGTGGTGAGTCCTGACCCTGAGCCTTGCCTCCTGACCAAAGACCCGGTCCCTGAATCCCAACCCTGCCTCTCTCCCGGGAGTTCCGCTGCCAAGCCTTGCCTCGCTGCCAAGAAGCCGGCATCCAAACGCCCACTCAGCCTTCCCCCCTGGAATCCGCTGGGCTCTCCACCGCTTTTGCCCGATTCGTGCGCTCCAGTCTTGCCGCCTCGCCTCGCCACCGCTCTTGCAGCCGAGCCGAGCCTCACGGCCCCCAGTCCCTCCGCCCCGGCAGCCAGCCTAGCTTACGTGCGCTCACACACCCTTTCCAAACTTCGGGCCAGGCGGAGAAGTTCCTCTTTCAGCAGCACTGCTGAGCCGAGCTGTCCCGGGTCCCTGGGAGGACTGAGCGAGGCACGGCAGGAAGCCTCCCGGCGTGGCGCTCTGAGCTCCTCCACCCCGGTAGCAGCAGCGGGCCCTGGGATGGGAGGAGAGCACTCTCACCACCTGTCCACGCCGGGCAGGAGGAGCCGTCCCAGCCAGAGCAAGCCAGGGAACCGGTTGGCCGGGGCACCGCCGAGCTACGCGGTGGGATGCAGCCCCTCCAGGTACGGAGATGCCTCTGCCTCCTGGAGCTGCTGCTGCTGCTGGTGATGCCAGCCCTCGCTGGAGGTACGCAGGATGGCGGTGGGGCCGGCTACATCCTGTTCTGTCCCTTCAGGGAGGCGATGTTCGCGTCTGCGGTGCTGGAGCTGGTGCTGGCGGGAGAACCCGTCTGGACAGGCACAATCTACCGTTGGGGCCACGGTGGGCTGGGCGCCCCTTCCCGCCTGAATAGACGTAGCTGATGAGATCTGCAGTCCATAACATCTTAGAATATCAAACTCCAGTGTGCCTTAGTTAGACCTTGTCCTATATTTCTAGTCTTGCCGTAGTGTCAAACTTTGACAATATGGCAAGACTAGGAATATAGGACCAATTGGCAACAGGCCAAGGTCTGGGTCAAGGTTCCCTTTGACAGTCAATATATATATTTCCAGTCTCACCCTATTGCAAAAGGGAACCTTGACCCAGACCTTGTGGGTGATCAGTCTTTTTATATAAACAGTAATCTGTTTAAGCAGGGGTACCCAAACTTTTTGGCACGACGGACCAGTTTCATGGAAGACAATTTTTCAACGGACTGGGGGGGCGGGGTTTGCAGGCGGGAGCCAATTGCGCATAACGGGGGGCAGGGTTTGCAGGTGGGAGCCAATCATGTGGACTGGGGGGCGGGGTTTGCAGGCGGGAGCCAATTGGGTGGACCGGGGGCAGGGTTTGCTGTCGGGAGCCAATCGCACAGACGGGGGCGGGGTTTGCAGGCAGGAGCCAATCGCGTGGACCAGGAGGCGGGGTTTGCAGGTGGGAGCCAATCGCACGGACCAGGGGGCGGAGTTTGCAGGCGGGAGCCAATCATGCAGATCGGGGGTGGGTTTGCAGGCAGGAGCCAACCACGTGGACCCGGGGGGCAGGGACCCCTGTCCCGTTTTTTCCATCCCAATGTCCCGTTTTTGTCTCAAGGAAATATGGTCAGCCTAATCAAGCTGGAATTTGTTTTTAAAAGATCTTCACGAAGTTGTATTTGAATTTGCATTGAAATATGTATTTTGAACATGTTTTCTCATCAATAATACATTTCTAAATATTTTCATCTCTTGGCATACATTTCTAAAATATATTTCATCCAAAGCCTATGCATTTTAGAGTATTTTGAGCATTGCAACATTTGTAATCTTGAAGAATAACCAATTCTGATTGACTCATTAGATTGGTAGGTTTACATCAGATTGTTTGTATCAGAATATACAAAGAATAAATTCCTCTCCCTATTAGTATATGAGGATAACCTGGGAAATTGGATAGTTTTTTTAAATTTATCAGGAAAAAACTAAAGACCTGGCTCTGCCACCATGCTTGGAGTGGGGAGGGGAATATTTATTTATTATTTAAATTTATTCCCCATATAGCCATTCTTGGGGTTGGCTGGTTCCTTAGACCTGCCCTGGACCGGCCTTACCTGCTCATGGGATGAAGTAGAACTACCATTACTTGGATTTGACTGTATTTTGTATTTTTATTGATTACTGATATTTATGACTTTTATTGAATTTTAAAGTGTTTTATTGTGAACTACTCCTTGTGAGGGAGATGGGCGGTAATATAAATATGATTGATTGATAAATAAATAAATAAATAAATAAAACAGGGACTATGTTAAATGTCTGAAATCTGTGATTTGAAACAGAACATGTGAGAATTATGGTGGTGATCTTCTTTGAGGCTTATCATAGCATGAGTGTTCTTTCCAAGGCCAGGTAACCATTTATTTATTACTTCTGCTTACATACATTGAAATTCTGTTAATCTCCACTCTTTTCATTTATGCTGTTTGTTTTTAATTTCACCTCTGGCATCAGTAATCTCTTGGTAATATAGGAACAGCATCTTTAACTGCTTGGTCCATAATTATTACTTTTTTTCAAGAAGTAACCCAATACAGAGTTTTAATTTCAGGATATTTTGTGTTCCACATTCCATCTTCCCAATCAAACAAGCCTCCCTTCAGCTCAGGGAAAAAATTCCTACAACTAGAATTAAGAGTTAAACTAGTGAATCTTACAGTATAGGACAACTTGTCAGGGGTAAATGAATGAGGTGGATTTATGCCGTTATGTACTGAACTGATGCAGCACACAGAGTCTTCAATTGCTTTTATATTGCATTCCTGATTAAAAACTAAACCAAACCCAGAAAGCAAATTAAATGTGGGCATATTCATGAAAGTGTGTTGGGGTTTGTATATACCCAGGAATTTACAGTTAGATAAATTATACTGCAGAGCAGGGCTTTTCAAAGTGCTGCCGCTGGTGACACACCAGCGGCAGCGGCGGCGTGCGCGCGCACGGCGACGGCGCGGGGGGGCATGCGGCGGCGTGCGCACACGGCGATGGCGCGGGGTGTGTGTGCGGCGGTGCGCGCGCACATGGTGGCGGCGTGGGGGGGCGTGTGGCGCGGGGGGGCGTGCGGCGGCGCGCGCGTGCATGGCGGCCGCCGTGCACGCGCGCACTGCCGCTTCCGGGTGGTGTGGCGACACACCATGCTGTGTGTGGCGACACACTTTTGTGTCGCGACACACAGTTTGGAAAGCTCTGCTGCAGAGGCTTGATATCTAGGTGAGAGGGGAATTATTCTGCAAGTCACCCAATTAGCAGCCATTGTTGTAGGGATGATGTGTCAGTGTGTGACTCACACCACAGGTGCTAAGAGTTTAGTTGGGTGTGGTAGATAATGAGAGTGACCTATAGTGTGATTGGTCAGTTTGTATATATAAGCAAAAGAATCCTGGTATTGTTTCTTCTCGTTTGCTGTAACTTCATCGCTGTATCATTTGTTACCCATGTGGAAGTGATCTGTAATACGTATGTATATAAAGTAAATAGGATATTTTATATAATCTCTGTTTGAGTGTCTATTTACTGCATAGTACGTGGATCACTGGTGTCTAGGAAGAAGGATCAGGCCGCTCCACCCACGCACTCTGACAAAGTGAAAGAATTGTGTGAAGTTAATTGGCAAAACTCACCCTGCTCTTGCATGGAGGCAAAAATCAAGTTCACACAATTCTAGCAAATGGCGCACAATGCTAGAACAGCAGAGGCTTGCAAGCATGATTTTCTGTGTGGTAACGTAGGATTTAACAGAGATCAGGTTTATGAAAAGGAGGCTTATCTGAAAAAACCAGCACACCTTATGACAAAAGGGGGGGAAGTTACACTCCATTCTTCACATCTGTGACTATAGAAAATTCCATGTTTATACTCACATAATCTCACAGAATTCATTAGTTCTTGAGTTTTACCCCAGATAGGGTGCACATTTATTTAGATTTTCTCTGTTTTAATAATTGTTAGTACTGGCTTTCTTTTGTTCTAACCTCTTTCTTTGTAAAAGTTGCCTTCTAATACATTTATTTTATTTTTATTTTTAAATCTGTCCACGAGAAATAGAAAATGTAGTCCATCTTCCTCTATATAGACAGAATTGTGGGTCCCAATTAACTCAGGCTGATTCTGCTTTCTATATGAAATATGTGTACAGTATTCAGCAGCTGAAAATGGCTTGTAGAATCAGAAGTGAGCAATGCTTTCTAAACGTTCAATTCTAAGAAAGGTAAGCTGTTTGTTGAAATACAGTATAATGCACAGGTCTAAGGATAGAAGTAGTTTTGGTCACCATGTGGGGTATTCTTTGTGGAAAAAGAAACAGAAGAAAACACTTTTCATATCATTATCAACTATAGTATCCTTCTGAATAAAATATCCATAATGAGTGCAGGAGGTATCATTTGATAGGTTTTGCGCTTAGTTGTATAACTATTTGTAAAATTATTTGTATAATTAATCACTGAACAATAATTTTAGCTACATGTCATCTTCTCTTATAGTCCTGAATTTGAATTATAGTACAACAAAGCCTTGATATAATAGACCACCATTTAGCGGACTTTGGATGCAATAGACAAAATTTTCTTTTCTTTTTTCTTTTAAAAACTGAGCTTTATTTATTTCCAAATAAAATTACGTAGAAAAAAATTAACATAATAAACTACATATTACATACAATACAATACATACACCACAATACAACAGAAAAACAACTAAAACAAAACATACAAATGAAAAAAATAATGATTTTATAATCATTATACCTTAGTATGTGCACCAAATGATAAAAGTAAGTTTTATAGGAAACTTTTAGATGAATTATCAGACTTATCATATTCAAGCTGGCGCTTGATGGGGGACTGGAATGGGGTGACTATACCATTGATAGAGTATCTGAGAAGCAAATGAAAATTAAACAAATTACCAAAGTCTTTTTTTGAACTAATGGAAAATTTAGGACTAGTAGACTCTTGGAGACATAAGAATGGTTTGGCAAAAGATTATAGCTTTTATTCAGAAAGATTTAAATCATTTTCCAGAATAGATATGATATGGGTATCAATAGATTTGGCGAATAAAATATCTAATGTAGATATTTGGCCAAGAACATTCTCTGATCGTAATCCTGTGAGTATGGTAATAAAGAAAACATCTAGAAACTTCAGATGGAGGTTGAATGAAACTATTTTGAAAAAGGAAGAGATAGTGGAGGATTGTAAAAGGAAGTTAAAATAATTCTTTGAGATTAATTTAGATAATGAAATAGACATAAAAATGGTATGGGATACAAGTAAAGCAGTTATGAGACGACATTTTATATACCATAACAGAAATATAAAGAAATCACTCGCTGGATCGTCACCTTGTTGTGGTGAGTGGGCTTGTGTGTTCCCAATGAACCCTGTGAGCGAAGCCGTCGGGAGTCATGTACTCCTGGTAGGGTCACCCATGGCGGTAAGGTCCAGGGGGAGGAACCAGACAAAGAACGATCCAAGAAAGTCCTCAACGGCAGAACAGGCGGAAGATAACAAGGTGTATTGTTACAACGGCTGCGAAGGTGGATGAAGGCTGCAGCAGACAAAAGGTCACCAATCGTCATGGTATCCATGCCATTGGATTAGAGCCTTTTTCTGTGAAGGTTGTGTGCTGATCGTTGTGCACCGATCTCCACACATAAAACAAATTCACGCACAGGCGTCTTCCAACCACACCAAACCCAAAACAACCAAAAGTCCCATGGCGATTGACGAATGGCAACGGGGGCAGGACTGTGAAATCCGGAAGCTCCTAGTCATGGACCAGCACATGGGTGGTGGATACGGATTCAGTCGCCCTGACTCAAGGATCGAGGCAGTTGAGCAGTTCGGCAGCTGTATCCACGACTGAGCAGCCCTATTTAGGATCCACTCTGCTCACCCCATATGGGGAGGGGGCTAGAAAAGGTGCCCTAAACATAGTCTGCCTCATTTTCTCCCTGACTGGATTACCGCGACCAGTGGGGTCACCATCTAGCGGTCGTAAAAAACACATGAATTTTGGAACATGGAATATATGGACACTGCAAGACAATATGGATAGTGAACGACCTGAACGTAGGACTGCCATTATTGCAAGGGAGCTGAGACGTTTTAATATTGATATAGCAGCACTCCAAGAAACTCGAAGAGCAGGAGAAGGACAGTTGAAGGAAGAAAAAGGAGGTTATACCTTCTTTTGGAAAGGACTGCCTGAACAAGAACGACGAATACATGGGGTAGGCTTTGCTATCAAAAACGACCTTGTGAAGCTCTTGTCAGAAGTTCCCACTGGGATTAACGAACGACTCTCAACTCTGCAAATAAAACTCGCCAAAAACCAACAGGCAACTATCCTAAGTGCTTACGCACCAACACTAGATGCAGATGAGGATATCAAGGAAAATTTTTATACCTAGCTGGACACCATCTTATCAGAGATACCAAAGGAGGATAAAATTATCCTCCTGGGCGATTTCAATGCAAGAGTTGGGTGTGATTTTGATTTGTGGCCAGGGATCATTGGGAAAGAAGGAGTTGACAACAGCAACACGAATGGAATCTTACTTCTGACTAAATGTGCAGAGCATAACCTTGTCATTACTAACACACTCTTTCGCCAGAAAAATAAATTTAAAACATCATGGAAGCACCCACGGTCGAAGCACTGGCATCTTTTAGATTATGTAATTGTCCGTGCTAGAGATCGCCGTGATGTATTTCTCACCAGAGCCATGACAAGCGCCGATGACTGATGGACAGACCATCAATTAATTTGATCCACGATGGCCATAAAGATTGTCCCTCATCGTAGGCTCCAAGGAAGAAAACCAAGGCGTAAAATGAATACACTGGCCCTTCAAGATCCTATTAAACGAGCTTGCTTTCAATCAACTCTCAAGGAACATCTGCCTATGGAACTTCCTGAAAATGTTGAGGAACACTGGATTAAATTGAAGACTTCTATTATTTCAGCCTGTGAACAAACTATCGGATACCAGACTAAGAGACATCAGGACTGGTTTGATGAGAACGATAGTGAGATTGAACATATTATTGACCTGATGGGATCCCTGCTGAAGTCTTTAAAGAAGGCAGGCCTGTACTTACACAACAACTTCATAAGCTCATCGAAAAAATCTGGATGAGGGAGGAGATTCCAGCAGACTTTAGGGATGCCATAATTATCACTCTCTTTAAAAAGGGTGATAGAACAGACTGTGGAAACTATCGAGGCATCTCCCTTCTAGCCACAGCAGGCAAAATCCTGGCAAAGATCATTGCAAACCGTCTCCTATCTGTATCAGAAGACATCCTCCCTGAAACGCAAAATGGCTTCCGCCCTTCCAGGCGAACAGTGGATATGATCTTCACTGCACGACAGCTTCAAGAAAAATGCAAGGAGCAAAACCACCCTCTGTACATGGCGTTTATTGATCTGACTAAAGCTTTTGATACTGTAAATCGTACTGCTCTCTGGACCATCCTTCTGAAAATCGGATGCCCTGATAAATTTGTGAACATCTTGCGGCTACTCCATGAAGACATGATGGCAACAATCCTGAATAACAATGGCTCTCAAAGCGATCCATTTAAAGTGGAATCCGGCGTTAAACAGGGATGTGTTATTGCTCTAACCTTATTCGCTATCTTCATCGCTATGATTATACACCTTGTTGAAGAGAAACTTCCTACTGGTGTAGAAATTATATATTGAACAGATGGAAAGCTTTTTAATCTTAGTAGGCTGAAAGCAAAAAATAAGGTAATTGCAACTTCTGTTATAGAACTTCAATATGCTGATGATAACGTAGTCTGTGCACACTCCGAGGAAGATCTTCAAACTATCCTAAACATCTTTGCAGAAGCATATGAAAAGCTCGGCCTCTCAATTAACATTAAAAAAACCAAAGTGCTTTACCAGCAAGTTTGAACCAATCCCTCTGCAGCGCCATCAATCCAGCTTAAAGGTGTGTCACTAGAAAATGTCGACCACTTTTCTTATCTCGGCAGCCATCTATCTACAAAAGCCGACATCGACGCTGAAATTCAGCATCGCCTGAGCTCTGCGAGTGTAGCTTTCTCCCAAATGAAGCGTAGAGTGTTTGAGGATCGGGACATTTGCAGGGAGACCAAAATGCTTGTTTACAAAGCCATTGTACTACCAACCCTTCTGTACGCCTGTGAAACATGGACCCTCTACAAACGCCACCTCCAACTTCTTGAAAGATTCCATCAACGCTGCCTCCGAAAAATTCTGCAAATTACTTGGGAAGATAGGTGGACTAATGTTAGCATATAAGAAGAAGCGAAAACCACCAGCATTGAAACAATGATCATCCAACATCAACTTCGCTGGACCGGTCATGTTGTTCGAATGCCTGACCATCGTCTTCCAAAGCAGCTACTTTACTCCCAATTTAAGAATGGAAAACGGAATATTGGTGGACAGCAAAAGAGATTCAAAGATACTCTCAAAGCTAATTTTAAAAAATGTAATATCAGCATTGAGAACTGGGAAGCCCTAACTCATGAGCGTTTCAATTGGAGGTCATCCTTTATTAATGGCGCTATGGACTTTGAAGAAGCACGAGTACAGGGCGAAAAGGAGAAAAGAGCTAAAAGGAAGGCACGTCAGGCAAACCCTCATCATGACCGTCTCCCACCCGGAAACCTATGCCCTCATTGTGGGAGGTTGTGCGGATCCAGAATTAGCCTTTATAGCCACTTACGGATCCACCGTTAAAATTTTACCTTTGGAAGACAATCTTACTCGGCTTCGAGTTATCGCCAATGATAAAGAAAAAAATTCAACAAAATTTACAAATAATTTTAGAACAGATTAAATTAAAAGAAAAGGAACTACAGAAAAAGCCATCTGATAAAAATATTATGTATCAACTTAAATTATTACATCAACAAGTTTCGATGTTAACAGTAAAAGAAATTGAAATGAAATTAAAATATGCTAAGCAGAGACATTTTGAATTTGCCAATAAACCAGGAAGGTGGTTAGCATACAAACTAAGGAAAGAGAAAAGAAATTGATTACTAAAATTCAAGAAGGTAATGTAGAAATAGTGGATAATATAAAAATTAAAAAAGTGTTTTATAATTTTTTTTCTAACTTATATGAAAAACAGGAGATTTCAGTGGAGAAGATAAATGAATATTTAAAAATACAAAAGTTACCAAAGCTCTCACAAACACAGAGATTAATACTAAACAGTCCCATAACTACTTCAGAAATAGTAGAAGTTATAAAGAGAGTTAAGCTAGGAAAAACACCAGGACCCGATGGAATATCTGCAAGGTACTATAAATGTTTTATTGACCAAATTATCGTACCCTTTAAAGATCTGATGAATTTGATTTTGCTGGGGTCAGCAATGTCAGATACATGGAGGGAAGCAAATATTACACTTATACCAAAAGAAGGACAGGAGCCCATGTTGATTAGGAATTATAGACCAATATAGTTATTAAATAATGACTACAAAATATTAGCATCGGTGTTAGCAGAAAGGATGAAAATAATTCTACAGGATATTATTCATCATGATCAATGTGGATTTCTACCTAAAAGTGGGGTGACCATATTTCCTAGAGACAAAAACGGGGCATTGGGATGGCAAAAATGGGACGGGGTTAAACTTATGTAATATTCTGTATTCATGAAAAAGTAAGATGATAAAAAAGTTTTAAAGAGTTTTTAAGATCCATTTGCTGGTCCTTAAACAGATTAAAAAAAAGGTAAAGGTTCCCCCCGCACATTTGTGCAGTCGTGTCCGACTCTAGGGGCCGGTGCTCATCTCCGTTTGTTAGCCGAAGAGCCAGCGTTGTCCGAAGACGCTTCCACGGTCATGTGGCCGCATGACGCGCGTGGAACGCTGTTACCTTCCCACCGAAGTGGTACCTATTCATCTACTTGCATTTGCATGCTTTCGAATTGCTAGGTTGGCAAGAGCTGGGGCTAGTGCGGGAGCTCACTCCGTCACGCGGGGCTAGGGATTTGAACCTCCGAACTTGCGATCTTCTGATCGACAAGCCTGGCGTCTTTCCCGCTGAGCCACCACACCCCATTTAATCTTAAACAGATTACTGTATATATAAAAAGATTTTTGTTTTCATTAAAATGAAGAAGTTTTATTACATGAACAAGGCTTAAGAACAAGGCAAGGCTTGACTCAGGAGTTCTACATGGAAGCAAGGCAAGACTAAGAGCAAGGCAGCGTTCCTACTTGACAGCAAGGAAACAGGCAGGCACTAGGACCGACGTGGAATCCCAGCAGAGATCAGAGGCAGCAGCAGCTCAGCAAGATCCCGCGGCAGGCTCTGCCAGCTGATCGGCTTCTCCCTCAAACCTTCCCGCGCTTTCCCCAATGACATTTCCCTAACAGGCTCTTCTCCCTCCTCCTCTGACCCAACTTCCATCCTTACAGGATTTTTAAAAAAACGGGACAAAATTGACATTTATATTAAAATGACGGGATGGTCGGGAAATGTGAAAAAAACGGTACTGTCCCGTTCAAAATGGTACGTATGGTCAGCCTACCTAAAAGACAATTAAAAGACAACGTAAGAATTGTGTTAGATATTATAGAATACTTACAATACCACAATGAATGCCAGATGGCACTTATCTTTCTGGATGCGGAAAAAGCTTTTGATAATTTAAATTGGATCTGTATGTTTAGAGCAGAGCTTTCCAAACTGTGTGTCGTGACACAAAAGTGTGTCGCCACACACAGTCTGGTGTGTCGCCACAGAACCTGGAAGCGCTGATCATCATCAGTGCTTCCAGGTTTTCCCGCAGCGACACACCAACGGCGGTGTGCAAAAACCCGAAAGCGGCAGCAGCGCTTCCAGGTTTTTGCGCGCTGCCGCATGGCGGCACTTCCGGGTTTTCCCGCAGCGACACACCAACGGCGGTGGTGTGTCGCCGCGGGAAAACTTTGGAAAGCCCTGGTTTAGAGTTTTGGAAAACATGGAATTTGGAGAACCATTTATAGAAGGAATCAAATCAATTTATACAACTCAAAGGGCCAATGTTATTGTAAATGAGGAGCTGACTGAAGCTTGTCAGATAGAAAAAGGAACAAGGCAAGGATGTCCTTTATCACCCTTATTGTTTATATTAGTTTTAGAGGTTCTTAACAGAGATATTAGAAGTGATGAAAAAATAAAAGGTTTAAAAATTAAACAGGAGGTCTTCAATTGAAGGGCATTTGCAGATGACTTAGTCTTAATATTAGAAGACCCCTTGGACTCGGCAGAATATCTGATGAAAAAATTGAAAGACTATGGATCTTTAGTGGGGTTGAAAGTAAATAAATAGAAAACGAAAATGTTAATTAAAAATATGACAGTGAATAATCAAGAATTGTTGGTAAGAAAGACGGGTTTTGAAAATGAAAAAAAGATTAAATATTTGGGAGTAATCTTGTCAGCTAAAAATAGTGCATTGTTTAGATACAATTATAATAATATTTGGAATGGAGTTAAAAAAGACCTGATAAGATGGGAAAAACTACATTTGTCACTTTTGGGGAGGATTTCCGTAATTAAGATGAATGTTTTGCCAAGGATTAAGGGGCGTGTTGGCTCAGCGGGTAAGACGCCAGGCTTGTCGATCGGAAGATCGCAAGTTCGGAAGTTCGAATCCCTAGCCCCGCGTGACAGAGTGAGCTCCCACACTAGCTCCAGCTCTTGCCAACCTAGCAATTCGAAAACCATGCAAGTGCAAGTAGATGAATAGGTACCACTTCGGTGGGTAGGTAACAGCGTTCTGTGCGTGTCATGCAGCCACATGACAGTGGAAGCATCTTCGGACAACGCTGGCTCTTCGGCTAACAAACGGAGATGAGCACCGGCCCCTAGAGTCGGACAAGACTGCACAACTGTGCGGGGGGAACCTTTACCTTTACCTTTGCCAAGGATATTATTACTTTTTCAAACGGTTCCAATTCTGTTAAATGACACAGTATTCAAACAAAGGCAAAAGGATATCTCAAAGATTATTTGGCAAGGGAAAAAACCAAGAATCAAATATAAATTGCTACAGGACGCCAAGGAATGAGGAGGATTGGGGTTGCCTGATTTAAAACTGTATTTTGAAGCATGTTGTTTTATGTGGATGAAAGACTGGATTACTTTACAAAATAAAAAATTGTTAGAACTTGAAAGGCATGAGTTAAAATTTGGATGGCATGCCTACTTATGGTATAATAAAGTTAAGATAAATAAGGAATTTAATAACCATTATATTAGGAAGGCTATATTAAGGATCTGTGAGAAATATAAAATTAGATTGGTACATAATATACCTCTTTGGTTATCACCACAGGAGGCATTTGCAAGACGAGAAAGTGCTGGAGATATAAAATGGTTAAGATACAAAGATCTATTAATTTTTGAAGAAGGTAAACCAATGTTTAAGACAAGAGAAAAACTAGAGATGGAAGGCCATATATGTCATTGGTTTAACTACATGCAATTATTTGAGCGTTTTAAGCTGGATAAAAAGAACTATAGATTTGTAAATGAAACAACTTATTCTGAGAAACAACTTTGTATGAATAATGAGCATATTATAGCCAAAATGTATAAGATGTTACTACAAATGAATTTGGAGGATGAACAAGTTAAGGACTGTATGGTAAAATGGGCTAGTAATTTTGGATAAAATATTATGATGGATCAATGGGAAAAAATGTGGACAAAAAGTTTAAAATTTACGCTGAGTTATAATTTAAAGGAAAATTTTTACAAAATGATGTACAGATGGTACTTAACACCTGATAAATTATCGAAAATGTTCAAAAATGTAACAAATGTATGTTGGAAATGCTCACAAGGAATGAGCATTCTATCATTTATGGTGGACATGCGAAAAAGCAAAAAAATATTGGGAACAGATATGTAAGGTTATCCAGAAAATTCTTAAAGTAAATATAACAAAAAAGCCAGAATTGTTTTTATTAGGTTTAATGGAGGAAGACTTGGAGAAAAAGTATGGAAATTTACTGCTACATATGATTACGGCTGCTAGAATACTTTAGAATATACTATATTAAGTATTAGTATATCTATAATTGAGATAGCCGGAAATCACTTTTTTATATATATATACTGTGTGTGTGTGTGTGTGTGTATTTCTTTTTCTTCGCAATAGACAAAATTTTACATATACTGTATGCTCCTGTGCAGGTATAAAATCCCATTTGCTATTTTGTGCGTATGTAAAATGTGTAAAATCTCATTTGGATTTAATGGCCATTCTGCTTTATAGAACCTTTTGCCCAATTAGTCTGTTAAATTGAAGGGTTATCTATATTTCTACATCTGTATACAGGCTCTGACTCTTTATACTTTCTCTCTATATATACATATTCACTGTATTATTCTTAAAATGAAAAGATTTAAATTTTAAGGAAGTTGGTCCTACATTTGATTCAATTCTGAAAAAGCAATATGCACATTCAAATTGATTAGATTTTCTATTATTTGAAAACTCCAGTATGGCAAAATCCTTTTGAAACCTGACCCTGCTGGCCTCATAGAAGTATCATTGTGAATAAAATTTTACTTCTCCATATCTATTAATTCATTTTCTTTATTCTAAAATTGCACTAAATCATATTCTTTGGTAATTTTGAAGTTGCAGGCTTAATACACTGGCAGGGCACCAGTAGGCCAAGATTGTCCTAAAATATCTGTCCTGCCATGCAACAAGTTGTCCTGGCAACCAACCGTGTGATCTCCAAAACATACTTGCTTTATAGAACGTTTTAAAATGAACAATAACAAAGCAACAAATCTAATTTTACTGCAGCCTGCTTCAATGGACATCTTGCACGTTCCATGTAGCTCTATATCCAAAATGCTGCTTTATGTGGAGTAAAAAACAAAACATAATAATAATTAGATCAATAATGCAGAAGAAAGAAGGTGATCACATTTCTAGAAATAATATACTTCCAAGCAATGAAATTATGCTTGTTTGACTACCGGAGCAGGTGTGAAACCCTTGGAAGATTCTGGATAAATGCTTTTAAACTTTAAATTTTAATTAAAAAAGGTTACAAAATGTAAGTAAGTGGAATGTAAAGCTATATATTTCCTAGCTACGGTTGCTGAACCTGTTTGACTCTCTTCATTTATTTAATGAATGGCAAATAACAAAGCTGTTGTGTGGGAAACGGTTTGTTTTGTGCTTCCAGTGGCAGCACACATTTTTTTCTGCTTGATGGTCTTGCAGGTACCTGGTTGGACATCAATTATGCACTGAAGAACACTTGTCACTTCAAATGAATAAGATACACAATACTTCTCAAATGCCCAAGTTCTCGAATGCTTTCTGGCACAGGCGATGTCCCCCTCTCTGTTTATGAAGCCTTTGGGGGAAATGGGAAGAACTAAGTGTTCAGCAGCAAATATATATCATTTTTCCCCAATACAAGGACAGGTGTGCATGTGATTAGGGGAGAGGAATGGGGTGTGTGTGTTTGTGGGGGGGGGGGTCTTAATCCATTCCACTTGTTCAGCTCTTTCCTCCACCCAATATTTCCTCACTGCAAACAGCTTACAACCCTTTCCCAGAAGAAGGGTTGTAAGAGAAAGGTGGGAAGGGTGATACATCCCTCCAGCAAAGAAATATCTATCTTAAATGCCCAAGCTTTGCACTGTCTGTAGGAATGCAAATGGTGACCTTGGTCAATATGACCAGTTTAAATAGATACTCCCATTGCACCAGCAGATACAAACAGTGGCAAGCTTTCACTTTGTAGACCAGTGTTTCTCAACCTTGGCAACTTTAAGATGTGTGGACTTCAACTCCCAGAATTCCCCAGCCAGCACATGTCACAACTAAAGAGGAGAAAGATATTAAATTTATATTTTAATATGAGCATTCCTAATTCATACTTTTTAAACCATAACCATAGCAAGCCAGAACATAGTTAAAATCATGTTCTACAATGCAACGTTGCAATGCAGTAACCCAACCTCTTCATTACAATGTAGATGAGGGGAAAGTGTATACAAAGTTGCATTAAACATATATATTAGGAAAAGCGCATTAAAATGTATTCAGAAATATGCATGAGAATTTGTACAAATTTTCACACAGTCTTAAAAAAAAGTTGCAAACAGATGCAGAAACAGGATGAAACAAACTTAATTTTAAGAACTGAATGAAACTGGATAGATTTGCCCATCTCTAGTTACAAGAAAAATCTTTTCTGAATTTTTCCAAGTTATAAATAGCTTCCATCCAAGGCTGCCTTGATCATTCTGCTACAGAGGTTAGCAGCGGCTCTGTGCTATAGAAAAATTCAGCTGTTCTGATCAGTTCAGCTGGCTGGTAAATCTCTTCTGAGTCAGACCTCTCTTAAAATTTAATCTGTAACTCTCAACTGTCAATACTTCTCAAGCCACTTTTGCTTTTACCTTCTCAGGCTGTAAACTTGGAAAAGCATCTGGAAAGCTTCCATATTGAAGTGCACCTTTCTCCTGTCCTTCTACTGAATAAAAAACAATGCAGGGTCCAGTTTCTCTGATGAACTGTTGACAAGACACGTCCAAAATCAAAGATGGAAGTGTGTACACACTTCCTTGTGATTAATTCGGCCTCACTGAGGGCTGTAGGCAGAGAAGTGCTACCAGCCATCTGTCATTGGGAGAAGCTCCTTTCTTGTGATGAAGTCAGCTGCAAAGTAATTGTGAGTCTCTTTTTCTTCTTCAACAATTATCTCCTTTCACTGTGAACTTGATTAAAATCCAGCACGGAGCATGCAAACAAGCTTTGTAAATTTGTACTCGGACAAAAGGGAAGGGAAAAGTGATCTGCCTGACAAGAAAAAATACTTGCAGAATGGATAAGAATAGAAAGGAACACACGCTGAGCCAAATAAAAGTATTTACCTGGATGCAATCTTGTTGATTGATTGCATCAAACAGGGCTTGAATCTAGGACATGAACTTTCTGTCTTTCAGAAATTATCTCCATATCAACTCTTCTCCTTCCCAGATCTGCAGTTGTTATGGAACTTAAGCACACTGAAGAGAGTGTTGGGCATGTTCTGGTTCAATTGATGCAAGGCTGCCATTGAACTGAGCAGGACTAAGTGCACAATGTATCTAAAGGACGGTTGCCTTCATACAAACCTGGATATTCTCTGAGAATATTTATGGAGGCCCTTCTCTGAGTGACCTTGTCTTTAGAGTCAAGATGCATGGAGGCTAGAAGAAAAAGAAATAATTGTACAAAACAATAATTGTAAAAAAATAATAATTTTGGAATTTATCTATGTGCTAACAAAGGCTCAAAAATTATTGATGACCAACTAATAATCAAATATCAGGTGATCAGTCTCCCACCTTCCCTTTTTGGGAAAGGTGGTTGAGAAGGTGGTGGCGTTGCAGCTCCAGAGGATTCTGGATGAAACGGATTATCTGGACCCCTTTCAGTCAGGTTTCAGGCCGGGTTACGGGACGGAAACTGCATTGGTCGCACTTATGGATGATCTCTGGCGGGAGCGAGATGGAGGTAGTGCATCCATTCTCGCTCTTCTTGACCTCTCAGCGGCATTCGATACCATCGACCACGGTATCCTTCTGGAACGGCTTAGGGAGTTGGGGGTGGGCGGCGTGGTTATACGCTGGTTCGCCTCCTTCCTCCGAGGCCGGACCCAGTCGGTGTTGATTGGGAGCGAGAGATCCAGCCCGCGGGCCCTTCTTTGTGGGGTCCCACAGGGCTCGGTACTCTCTCCGCTCCTTTTTAACATCTACATGAAACCGCTGGGAGAGATCATCCGACGCCACGGGGTGAGGTATCATCAATATGCCGATGATACCCAGTTGTATATCTCCATCCCGGGTGAAGTAAGTGATGCAGTGACCACCCTGTCCAAGTGCCTGGGGGCTGTAGGGGCCTGGATGGGGAAAAACAGGCTTCAGCTGAACCCTAGTAAGACGGAGTGGCTGTGGATTAATGGCTCCTTGTCTTCTGGGAAATTGTCATCTTTAATTCTGGATGGGGTTGCACTACCCCAGACAGATCCGGTGCGTAACTTAGGAGTTCTCCTGGATTCACGACTCCTGCTTGAAGAGCAGGTGGCAGTTGTGACCAGGAGAGCTTTTGCACAACTTCGGGTTGTGCGCCAGTTACGCCCCTTCCTGGAACAAGAGGCCCTTCGAACAGTCACTCATGCCCTGGTTATCTCTCACATAGACTACTGTAATGCGCTCTACATGGGGCTACCCTTGAAGAATATCCGGAAGCTACAACTGATCCAGAATGCAGCTGCGCGGACTGTTTTGGGTGTCCCAAGGAGGACTCATGTAACACCTTTGCTGTGCAAGCTGCACTGGGTTCCAGTTTGCTTCCGGGTACAATTCAAGGTGTTGGTTATCACCTTTAAAGCCCTACATGGCATGGGACCAGGATATATAAGGGATTGTCTCATCCCCATCACTTCATCCCGTCCCACCCGGGCATGCAGAGAGGGCATGCTACGGATCCCATCGATTAAGGAGTTCCACCTGGCGGGGTCTCGGAAGCGTGCTTTCTCTGCTGTTGCCCCTGCCCTTTGGAACATTCTGCCCCCGGAGATCAGACAGTCCTCCTCACTCCTGGACTTCCGAAAAAGACTCAAAACCTGGTTTTGTCATTATGCTTGGGGTCAGAAGGAGATTGGAGATACTTGGAGATGGCTGGCACCTTAGATTCGCTCTGAGGGGCCCTTTTTATAACTTAAGAATACTCTGCCCTTGGATTCTATTTTATTCATTCTATTTTAAATTACGGTTTATTATGTATGTTTTTATTAGAAATGTATATTAATGATTTTAATTCTGTTGTAAACCGCCCAGAGTCCCCCTTGGGGGAGTTGGGCGGTGATAAATCCAATAAATAAATAAATAAATAAATAATCCTTCAAAAACAAGAAGCCCTAAAGGATCTGTGCCAACACAGAGGTAAAAGGTAAATAAGCTCTCTAACTGAGCTCTCCTTTTGACTGAACCCATGCAGTTTTCTTAGTAGCATTACAGAAAAGATTTGCCATTTGCCTTCTTCTGGGATATTTTTTCATCATAGTCAAAGGTTGTTGTTGTTTAATCATTCTGTCACTTCAGACTCCTCATGTCCCAATGGACATCATCTCTCCAGGATTGTCCGTTGCTAAATGATTCTCTGAGTTCTTATAAACTCTTGCCTGTATCATCAGTAATGCTATCTAGCCATGTTATTTTCTGATTGCCTCTTTTTCGATTGCTTTCATTTTTCCAGGCACCAGGTGACTCTTGCTTTTGCATTATGTGTCTACAATATTTAATCTTTAGCTTTATTTTTAGTACTTCATCTGGTACTGACTGATTTGTTCTTCTTGAGGTCCAAGATATTCTCATCTCTCAGGAGGGTTTAATCAGCCAGGAAGGACACAGATCTAAAACACAGGTGGTAGGACTCAAAGCCCCAAGGACCTGCCCACTTCCTCAGGACTAACAAACTTGAATTCTTCCCAGATAACCAAGCCAAGACCATGCCTCAGTCAACTCCATAGGTTCTGCACAGCCAGAGTCCAACTCTGAGCATATCCAAACAACTTTATCCAACAGATGGCTAGAATAGTCCTCTCAGAAACCCTGTAAAGGCTCCTCCATCCCCTTTTTATACAAGAAGGACCAAGTCCTTAAACAGGGCCACTGGCCAGCTAACTGCAGATGTGGTAAGAGTGGAAAAATAAGTACATTTGTAGCTCTTATTGCCACAAAGTAGTCCTTAATATAGGTTCTTACTGTGCTCAGTTGGATTCACTCTTCCTATTCCTCTAGCACAGGGCTTTCCAAAGTTTTCCCACGGCGACACACCAACGGCGGCGCGCGAGAAAACCAGGAAGCGCCGCCACCGCTTTTGGGTTTTGCGCGCCACCGCCACTGCGGCGCTTTTGATTTTCGTGCACTGCAGCGGTGGAGGTGTCCTTGTGTGCCGTACGAAAACCCAGAAGTGCTGATGGCCCACTGCCGCCATGTGCGCAGTGGGTGCGGCGGCGGAGCGCCATCAGCGCTTCTGGATTTTGACGCGACACACCTGGGCCCCACAGGCAACACACTTTTGTGTCGCGACACACAGTTTGGAAAGCTGTGCTCTAGCAGCACTCTAGGCATCTCTTATACCATTTCATCTCCCATAGGATGTCTGAAAACCAGAGATCCCTCTGGGATCCACATGTATAAAGACTCCATACAAGCATTATCCGATCCAACACCACCACCACTCGCTCATTTCAAGTGGTAACTAAGACCTCGGTCAAGCCATGCAATAGAGTTTTGAGAACAATCCCAAGCTCCCTCTGAAACCCATCTGGGTCCATCAGATGCCTGAGGTAGACAGATTGAGCAGATCCTTTCTTCCTGAAGTGGGGAACAGCCACAGAGAACTCCAAGGATAACAGAAGTGATCTGTCCATGACAACTGCAGATCATATCACCACTGTCCGAAGTAAAAAACCAGACCTAACATGAGATCTCCATTATTAGTCGGACCATCAGTAACCTGAATAAGATCCATGGTTCCCTGGTGGCCATGAAATCTCTAACTGCCTCAGATACCAGGCCCTAAGAAGACAGGCTGAAATCTCCCAGAACCATTAGTATGGGGAACTCCACCATGAACTCGACCACAGCAGGGAAGCAGCTATGCAGCAGGAAGGCTGGTACAATAGCAGCAATTCTATCTGATCCCTAAAGCCCAACTTCACAAACAAGGTCTCACATCCAGTTTTATATGGGGAAGCACCCCTGGTAGCCATCAGAGTTTCTCAGATGACAATAGCCAATCCACTGCCCTGGCCCCAGGATTGTGGTTGATGACACACATGAAATACAGGTGGGCACATTTCTATAAGGGAACTTCCCCTCCACACTCATCCATGTTTCAGTAATGTATACCAGGTGGCCATCTCATCCATAATAAGATCATGGATGAGGCAAGGCAGATTGACCTTGCATTAAGCAGCAGCCAGAAACTGGGGTCACCAAAACTTCAAAGATCAGACTATGGAGCAGAGCACAGGGGGCTGGAATGCAGCATGAGTACCAAATACCGAGGCCACCTTCCCTGAGAGGGGCCTGCTCACTATCTCCCACCATATCTCCCCATGCCTGTCTTCCCCATGTCCTCTTCCCCACAAGGCACTAAAGTTCCCTGACCTTTGTCCACCCTCCCTCAGGTCAAAAGGCCTATTGTACAACCAGATGACATGCTCCTCCAAATAGCTGATTGGTCCAGCAACCTGAAAACTGGCCAGCCAGCTAGCCAGCCTACCTACCTCTCCTCATCCATACACATATCATACCCTACCCCTCAGTCCTTCCACTCTCACCCAGGTAAGTGGAAGAAAAAGGACACACTCTCAGACCTTCATTAGCTAGAGTGAACCGAGTGCATCCTCACCCCCCCGATCTTTCACCTGCAAAGGAGCAGACTATATCAGCTCCCACTCCACTAAAACCTCACCATTAACATTTAAAAGTCCAATCCTTTTACTCCTCAGTTCATCAGACTGTAAAACATGCCAAGAGCTGAAACAAACAGGATAAATTCTGAACCCTCTGAGTCTTATGGCCACTGGGTGAGTTGAAACAAGTGGCTGTTGTGGGTCTTCCGGGCTGTGTGGCCGTGTTCTGGAAGTTGTGGTTCCTAACGTTTTGCCAGCATCTGTGGCCAGCATCTTCAGAGGGCAGGAGCACAGACAGAAGCGAAATCTCTGTGCCCAGGTAGAGTGGCAATGTTTTGTTTGTTTTCTATTTATAGAGCTAAGTTATAGGAGATTAGGTGGGGTTTTTTGTTGTGTTGAAATGTTAACAAGTGGCTGATTAGCGTGATTAGCATGTTCATTGTGAGAAGTATTCCCATGTCCTGGTGGTTGAACTGAGTTTGTTGACCCAACCACCAGGACATGGGAATACTTCTCACAATGAACATGCTAATCACGCTAATCAGCCACTCGTTAATATTTCAACACAACAAAAAACCCCACCTAATCTCCTATAACTTAGCTCTATAAATAGAACATTGCCACTCTACCTGGGCACAGAGATTTCGCTTCTGTCTGTGCTCCTGCCCTCTGAAGATGCTGGCCACAGATGCTGGCAAAACGTTAGGAACCACAACTTCCAGAACACGGCCACACAGCCCGGAAGACCCACAACAGCCATCGAACTCCGGCCGTGAAAGCCTGCGACAATACATTGAAACAAATGATCAAAATGACTGCTGTACAGAATGGCAGACCATATGTCAACCACAGGACATAGGTTGGTTTTCTCTCAGGACCACCAATCTGCTCCTGCTGCTGCTCCTGCTCCTACTGCACAGTTTCATCACTCAGGTGACTAAACCCTGTGACACACCAAAGGCAGGCATCCTCAGGTCACAATCAGTGGAGCAGTCAAGAGCAGAAGCCACACCATGGTCACTACCACTGCCACCAGAGCAGAAAGCATCATCAACTTCACAGCCACACTGTCATGTCCTCAGCAACCAAGCCACAGCCCTTCTCACCTGGAACAGTGCTCTGTTGAAGAGCTGATCACCAAGGAGCTGATCAGCAGTGCTACTGCAACTGCCACCCTGTTGCCAACTCAGCAAAACGCCTGCTGGACATGTGCCCAGGTCTGATCTTCTCTCCTGACCATCTCACATCCTGACCTTGCTCACTAGGCAAGTTGCTCCCAAGGCTCCAGTTCCGCCCATTCTCCACCACTGTTTGTCTCATCACATTGGTACATGATTCAGGGAAAAACTGAAGGACCCCCTGCCCTTCTTCTGGTCAGCAGCACTTCCACAAACCCTTGCCATTGCTTTAACTACACTGCTTACTTAGATATAACTCCTTGTCTTTTCTTGTTCTTTGGAACACTCCATTTAGTAGGGCAAATTCTTCTGTCTCTATTGGCCTTTCTGTTTTCGTCTGGCTATTTTCAGGGTCTCATGAGGCAGCCACTTCATTTTTTAAATATATAATTTAGGGATATTTTGGTTTGCTTCTTCTTTAGCAATGTCACAAATTTCAGGCTGAAGTTCTTCTGGCACCCTATCAAATCTAATCAATTAAATCTATTCTTTACATTCATTGCATAAGGTTATACTATTCTGCATAAGATTACAAGATGTCTAGGGTTACATCATTCTAAAAAGCTCCATACTAGATAAGCTCAAGACAAAACAAATTAAATGGTTGCAGCATGAAATTTGTGAGAAAGTCTGTAACATTATGAAACAGGGTGATAAAAAATCTTATCAGTCAAATTAGAGAGTAAGAGAGAAAGAGATTCAGTCAGATTAGAGAGCTGGGGGGCGGGGTGTAGAATGCATTCTAGTTAATCAATAGTTTAATAAGTTAGTGGCAGAAGTTCCAGGAAACAGTGGTAGAGGAGCAAGGCCATGGTAGCCTCCATTGTGACATTAATTGTGTTGTATTAAAAGTTAAACTGTTTCTTCTATATTTCTACATCTTTGGATGTACTTATGTTATGCAGAAGGTACTAAAGTCCCAACTCATTATTTAATGTGCCTAATTAAGCACACACAATTCTACAGCACACAGAGGGAACAGGTTTAAAAAAGTCTCACAACAAATATAAATCCTGTATTAAAAAAAAATAAGTGTGGATGTTTATATCCTCTTTGGCTTATCTTTGGTAACTTTTACGAGCCAAAGAACTTTTACATGTCAAGGAGTCTTTACTGCTGCCTTTTAAAATTCCCAACCATATTGCTGGCATGGCAAATGGTTTTCATTGATTTTCCCGGACTTTGATTTTGTTGAGCAATGACTAGTGAATGGCTAAAATATTACTTCCATTATCAGAGGCACTATTCCTTTGAATATGATTTGCTCCGAACTGGAAGATTGCTACTGTACCCACGTCCTGCACATGGTCTTCGCAGAGGCCCTGACTGGGGACACAATCCTGACAAATGTTTGATCTGATTCAGCACATCTATTCCTATGCGCTTATGATCCAACTGATTAACAGAATTTTGGTTCCCATAAAGCAGTGTTTTTCAAACTTGGCAACTTTTAAGATGTGTGGACTTCTTAAGGCTGGCTGGGGAATTCTGGGAGTTGAAGTCCACACATCTTAAGGTGCCAAGTTTGAAAAACACTGCCATAAAGCTTAGAAGCATAGGATTAAAATGAGACAAAAGGTCATTTGGGTAATAATGATAGAATATACATTTTACATTTTGTGGAAGATCCTATTTTGAAAATCAAATTAATTGCCCTTACTCGCTGGGAAGAAAGCTGTGTCTGAAACCCAGTGGAGCTGGGACGGCTGGTCAGCTATCATACCTAACTGTGGAAACATATCAGTGCCCTGTCTGAATGGTCAGACTGTGAGTTGTGACCAGTTGCTGCCTCAGAGTGTGAAAACATGGTTTGAAGTGAGTTTGTACATCATGACTGGTATTAACAATGGTCTGATGAAGCAACTGAACAGAAAAAGAAAGGAAAAGAGTTGAAACCTGTTTTGCTTTCAGAGACCAGGCCTAAGTAATTGCTGAACCAACAAGTTGTGGGTTCTAAACTACATTCAGCACAAAAAGGTTGCGAAGCACTGATTGGATGGACGTGCAAGAGAAAGTGCTTGCAGTGTGTCATGGAGACAAAAGAGTGAGCAGAAAATATATTCTCTCTCTCTCTCTCTCTCTCTCTTTCTCTCTCAGTAGAACTCTCCTTTTTTGTACAGTATGCATTTCCCCCCAATAAAAGGGGATGTTATTTGCCATGGACATTATGCCCAAAATGCATTTTGTGCTGAGTGTAGTTTAAAACCCACAAAAATTGATGCCAGTAAATTCCTTCAATGCTGCAATTGAAGCTTAGGTGGCATAAGTGCCATATTTTGACAGATATAGCATGCTTGTTCCCATAAAAAGAGTATCAAGAAACAAAACAATCACTTCTTGACACAAAGTATAATTAACTTCTGGAACTCATAATTAACTTCTGGAACTCAGTACCACTGCCACACGTTTAGATGGCTTTGAAAGAGGGCTAGTCAAATTCCTGAAGGCCAGTCCATCAATGAATTCATTACATGACTACATGCAAACTCCACCTTCAGATCAGTATAGAGCTGAATGCCAGCTGCTGGCAAAGAAAAGTAGGAGGCAGGGCTATTGTCTTTCTGTAGACTTCCCAGAGGCAACTTTTTAGCCCAGCAACACCCTTTCAATGTTCTGAGGTTCAAACCCTACCTTATAATATGCAAACTAGGGTTAAGGTTATCTGGCATTGTCCACCCAGTTGGAATTTTATAGCCTGCAAACACCACTAAGGCACAGCTGCTGGATGGGAGGTGTGAGGTGTTTTGTATATTTGATTAGGAAGTTTCAGTTACACTGAGGGAGTTACATGCTGCTTTAGTTACATAAAACTAGAGTTGGACATCTGGCTGTTCTCTTTATGTTTTCTTCCTTTCTTCTTAGTTGATATATGAAAGAAATTTATTACTCATGAGTTGGGACAGGGTGACTCACACTGACTGAATGAAGTAGTGAAATCCTTTGTAAACATCCTTTTGTCAGAACCACCCAGAGGTTTTCCGAGGCCTAAGGCAAAACTAAAATGTTGATTTATTATGCTTGTATTCCACTCTTCCATCATATAATCAATGGAGATGTATATTCCCACATGTTCATGGCTTCTCACAAAGGAACTTGGGATTGGTAGTTCAATGAAGTTGCTGAGAATTCTTTATTGGGTATTTCATAGCACTGCCTCCTCATAGTACTACAATTCTTAAGCTCCCTGGAAAGAAGACATGATTATTAAAATAGCTTATCTGTGGTGGCCTAAATATGTTTGTCCTGTGCATTGGGAGAACTTGTACACTGCAGCTGGGATTCAGACAGAACAGTTCAGAGTTAGGAGAGTCCGTAGCTTGGCTCCCAGGGTTTAGACTGTGCTAAATCAAGAGGAGGGCAGGTAAAATTGAGTAGAGGGAGTGGATCTAAGTCTCTGATGCCCCATTGGAGCAGATTCTTATCAGAGGTGGATCAAACTTCAGTCTTGCCTGAAGCTGCCTATTTTATACTGGCACAGACCTCACAAGCTATTCCGTATCTTGGATTTATTTTGCATGAGTAAAGCAATTTACCACGAGTTTGTCCAAAATAGTTATTCTTTGTTCCACCCTGCAGCAATACAGGCAGACTCTAATGACATGCCTTCGAAACAGGAAGATGAATCTCAAGGCAGCATGGAAAGAAACCTGCCCTTAGCTATCTCCAAAGCTTGTCTTTGCTTGTCTCTCCTTTTGTGTAATTGTTATTTCAGAAGTGAGAGCTTTCAAACTGTTCTCCATGGTGGGCCAGGTAAAACGTTATCTGAGGTCAACAGCCAATGCCTTTCAGCACCCCTACTAGTATTTTCAGGAGGAAAAGAGCTTTGGGAATCTCTCTTATCATGGAAGAGCTACTAGAGTAAGGATGCTTGAGAAATTGATCTTCATGGATTGTCCTGATGCTGATTTGATTGGCCCAGATTCCCCCAAGCTTACCCCTTCTGAAAGTTCAGATGCAGCTTTTGGCTAAAAAAATCCTGTGAAAATGCACTTAAGACACTTATTTTGAGCAAAAAACACAGTATACATTAAACTTTAAATTTATATGCAATATTTTTTGTTTAAAAAAAATTACAGTGGCAGTGAAAGTAGCAAAAGCAGGAACCAATTCACCCTTTCCTAAATTGTATGATCAGCCTATATACCAGTCTTTCCCAACTTGGTTTCCTCCAAATGTATTACTCCAATGTCTGTGGAGAGAACTGGATTGAGGAAGGTTGAGGAATTAATCAGAAAGAAAGACTACAGTAAATGAATAATGAATCGGTGATTCTCTGACAGACAAAAAAACAGTCTTGCCTATCCAGTGTCTGCCTGCAGTTTAGATTAATTAGCATCAGAAATATGCAAATTTCTGAGTTCAGAAGCTTTTAATATTTAGAAAGAAACAAAAAAGTCATTATATTCCCTGAACTCTTATGTACTCTGTCTTATAATGTAGGTTTCTGGAACATGGGGAGATTCTATAAGCATTCAGCATGCCAGTTAGTTGCAGAGATGCCACGCCCACCCCCTTGAGAAGATGGGATCAGCCAAAAGGCATTACAGTGCAAGTGGAATTATTGAGCATTCTTCCCTTGTAATAGCATGCCTTGTAATGTGGGAATAATATTTTAGAAGGCTGTGCAAGGCAAACAGGAAAATTCCTGGAGACTAAAGATCTCAGTGACTACAGGTCATGATTGGTAGATGGCTCCATTGTTTCCAGGAACAGAGACAACCAACACTCCTGGGTGCCTGTGGTGTTTCAGGGGGGACAATGAAAAAAGAATACTGGATTAGGTATCCCCTTGCTTTGATCCAGCATGGCTCTTTTTATGACCCTTCTTTCTTTTTTAGGCTATCACCTAAATGAAAACCAAGTCTGAGAGATTAAATATAAATCTTCTTGGCTTCTTGTGTTCATTATACCTACCTAGTTTTAACATTTTGAAGAAGAAGATGGTTTCTCTACTCTTTAAATAACTCTCCCCCTCCCCATTCAGCTGTCTCCTTCATTCCAGCAGGTCAGACCTGTGGCTCTTTTTGATGAGACGCATGCAACCTGACCCCGTGTTCCCCACTACTCATCCAGCTGTCCCTCCTTCAATTCTCTTCACTGGATCTAGGCAAAATCACTCTGATGAATTCTTTATGCCTGTCACCATACAAGAGGAAGGGCAAAGAGGCTAAAGGGCAGGATATTTTAAACAAGTTTCAAAAAAGAATCTTCAGGCCCTAATGCAAATGTGAAATCTACTTGGACTGGGTGCAAAATCAAAATCATAATAATTGGCGGGTATGTCATAATGACAAGCAAATATTTCAAGTTGAAAATAGCAGTTTTTAAGTGTTCTCGGTAAATGTTGCCTTCTCGGGGGCTTTGTTCTGAGCAACAAACAAAGCTTGGCTATTTCAGATATTCAGTTTAAGTGTTCCTTCATTCAACAGATATTCATGCCCTTAAACTCACTGATAGAAGAATCCCAATTTTGATGTATGGGGATGATGCAATAAAACTCTCCCAAATGCAAGTTGGCATGAGGCATGCATTGAAAACTCTGGCAAACTATTGTAAAGATTAGAATTTAACTGTTAATTATGATACAACCAAAATCTTAGTTTTCTCAAATAGCAGACAGAAATAAAAATGGTTGATTAAAAATAACACAATTGAACAAATTAACCAATATAAATATCTAGGAGTTGTCTTTCAAAATATCAGGAAAATTGCAGCTATGTAAACTAGCTATGTTGTTTCAAAAGCACCAGAGAACACCAAGGCCATCTTAAGATTCTACATGATGCAAAGAGGCACATTTGGCTGCAGTTAAGCTTTTTTGGGCCAAATCAATTGCAGAATTGATGGATGGGTTTCAAGTAGGCCCACCCTCTCATTTTACACTCTAGGAATGTGTCCAATCGGATTTTCATAGGGCCATTATAGCTTCCCCAAGATGCATGGTCAATACAAATAGGCTAGAAACAAGAATGTCAACTGTTGAGTCTCAGGGTCCAGAATACTATTAACCTCTGTTAAAATCTTATTAAACAGATGGGCTTTCTCTGTAGCTTGAATCATGTCAACTGGATTTCTATTTTCTCAGTGGAAACGTTTCGCTCCTTATCCAAGGAGCTTCTTCAGTCTGAGCAAAGTTGGTAAGGGAATCCCTTACCAACTTTGCTCAGACTGAAGAAGCTCCTTGGATAAGGAGCGAAACGTTTCCACTGAGAAAACAGAAATCCAGTTGACATGATTCAAGCTACAGACAATTCCACCTGGATGACTGAGAACCTTCATAGACAGATGGGCTTTCTCTAACGGAAAGCCCATCTGCCCTAACAGAGGGCAAATACTACAAGATCTCTTAGTCTGAAAGAGTCTACCCCTGTGGAAAGGGAGAAATACAGTAGAATCTATGGTACACATTTTATAAAGATTAACTTTATATGCTAGCTATGTTGGCTCTAGTGTTTTATAATATTTTATGATATTTATTGTTGTACTGGTCAATGACAGTAATAACAACAACAACAATAATAACAATAGCAACAATAATAATTTAAGGGCTCTGACTGCTCCAAGAACTGTGACTGGGCTGGTGTTTTGTGGCTTGTGATGGAGATGCTTGTTTCCCCTCCAGACGTTTTGCAGCCTAGCCAATACAGTAGCTGTTCCTGCTACTCTTGGCTTAAACTGGATAGGATAAAGTGGGAGTGAAGTTCTGAGAAGAAAGCAGCCGTTAAGCATATGGCCAGCCAGACAAGCCTACTTGCAGCAACATGCCTATCTGAGAAGTTCCTTCTGTTTTTTTTAAACATACTTTGCTATGCAGACGTAGGAGCTCAGGTAGGTACAATAGGTGAGTTACCTGTGTGTTTCTCACTATGTTTTATTTGCAGTCATAAAAGTATTTGTGTGCATGCATTGCTGGGCTTCACACACATGTAATTAATGCAGCTGAGGCTGTCTAAACATAATTTTATTATTTATTTATTTATTATTTAAATTTATATCACTGCCCATCTCCCCCAACTGGGGGGACTCTGGGTGGTTTACAGTAAAATCACAAGTTAAAAAATATAAACATAAAATTACAATCAGTATAAATACAATAAATAAGTATAAAATCCAAGGGCTAGGTCTTAAATAATAGGGAGGGCACTATGGCACCAGCCACCCCCAGGAGGAGCTATTGACCTTCCCATCCAAGGCAAGGTGGCAGAACCAGGTCTTCAAATTCTTCTGGAAGGTCGGGAGTGAGGAAACCCGCCTCAGCTCCGGGAGCAAGATATTCCAAAGGGCGGGTGCCACTGCAGAGAAGGCCCGCCTCCTGGACCCCACTAGATGGAATTCCTTTGCTGATGGGGTCCGTAGCATGCCCTCTCTGCATGACCGTGTGGGGCGGGTCGATGTTATGGGGATGAGGTGGTCCCTCAGGTAACCTGGTCCTATGCCATGTAGGGCTGTAAAGGAGATAACCAACACCTTGAATTGGACCCGGAAGCAAACCGGTACCCAATGCAGCTTGCGCAGCAGTGGTGTCACGTGTGCCGATTTTACAGCACCAATAACTGTCCATGCGGCCGCATTTTGGACTAGCTGAAGCTTCCCGATACTCTTCAGGGGTAGTCCCATGTACAGCGCATTGCAATAGTCTATATGGGAGATGACAAGGGCATGAATGACTGTTCGGAGGGCATCTTGGTCCAGGAATGGGCGTAACTGGCACACAACCCGAAGCTGCTCAAAGGCCCTCCTGGCCACGACTGCCACCTGCTCTTCGAACAGGAGTCATGAGTCCAGTCCAGTTACACACTGGCTCCAAATGGGGCAGTGCCACCCCATCCAGAACCAAAGATGACAACTTCCTGGATACCGAGAAGCCATCAATCCACAGCCACTCTGTCTTACCAGGGTTCAGTTGAAGCCTGTTGTTCCCCATCCAGACCCCCACAGCCCCCAGGCACTGAGATAGGGTGGCGACCACATCACTCACTTCACCCGGGATGGAGATATACAATTGAGTATCATCAGCATATTGATGATACCTCATCCCATGGTGATGGATTATCTCACCCAGTGGTTTCATGTAGATATTAAATAGGAGAGGAGAGAGAACCGAACCCTGCGGCACCCCACACAAGAGGGGTCGCGGGTCAGATCTCTCCTCTCCTATCACTAACAATTGGGAATGGCCCTGGAGGAAGGAGGTGAACCAGCGCAAAACTATGCCACCCCCCCATCTCCCTGAGCCGTCGCAAAAGAATACCATGGTCGATGGTATCGAAAGCTGCTGAGAGATCCAAGAGAGCCAGGATGGATGCACTCCCTCCATCCTGCTCCCACCAGAGATCATCCAGAAGTGTGACCAATGCAGTCTCCGTCCCATATCCTGGCCTGAAACCTGACTGAAAGGGGTCTAGATAATCCGTTTCTTCCAGAATCCTCTGGAGTTGCAATGCCACCACTTTCTCAACCACCTTTCCCAAAAAGGGAAGGTGGGAGACAGGACGAAAACTGTCCAGGATAGTAGGGTCCAGGGATGGCTTCTTGAGGAGGGGGTGCACCAGCACCTCCTTAAAGGCAGCCGGAAACACCCCCTCCCTCAAGGATGTATTAACCATTGCCTGGGCCCAACCACAAGTCACCTCCCGGGCCAATTTTACCAGCCAGGAAGGGCAAGGTTCTAGATGGCATGTGGTGGCATTTACAGTCCGGAGGATCCTGTCCACTTCCTCAGGCCCAACAGGATCAAATCATTCCCAGATAACAAGTATGGTAAGTACGTTCCCCCAGCATCTCCCCAGACTGTATATCTATTATAATATCTATTAGTACAATGTTGATTGGATTGTTTGGCATATATATGCTCTCTGTGCACAGCCTTGTGTCTGTTGACACAGTCCTTCAGCTTGCATTTAAAATGCAACAATTCCATGTTGCTTTAGGTTGCCTTTTTGAGCTTTGGTATGTTACAAATATTAATATTATTTGGCTGAGCAAGAAAACCAATAGCTATTTATTTATTGCCACCCACAGCCATGCCTATGAGCAATCAAAAACATCAGTACAGAACAACACAGTTATTGTTGATAAATACATTCCTTGATTTTGCTAGGTGAGTAGAGTTCCATTGGCAGGGCATTATTCCATGGCATTATTATTATAGCTCCCTCTGTATCAAGCAATATACTATAGGATTTCTTTTTATATTTTTTTAAATTAGTAAGGTGCAGTAAAGTTAGGATCCCTCTTTGTCAAACACTGGGGCTGTGGGAAGGATGCCAGGTAGAGGCAGCTCCCTAGAAAAGATATGGTGGCAGTAGTAAATGCCGAACTAGCAGAGTTGGGTGTACAGTATAGTCACAGAGTGGTTTTGAGACCTCCAGCCTTTCACCCTATTGGTTCAGCCCTGTCAGATATGAGTCAAGTCAAAAGGCAGATAAAAACAGAAGATTTTTATTTTTCAAGCTGTTTGCAAAGAGCTGGTGGACTCAACCGTGCTAGGAAACAATTCGCACTAGAGAAGAGCCACACTAGCCACAGATTTTCAGTATTATTTATACAGTTTTTACCCGTCGCTCAACACTCACCCCTTTCACCTATTGATAGGTTACTCTGGAGCTTTGTTGTTGTTGTTCAGTCGTTCAGTCGTGTCCGACTCTTCGTGACCTCATGGACCATAGCACGCCAGGCCTTCCTGTCCTCCACTGTCTCCCGGAGTTTACTCAAATTCATGTTCATTACATCGGTGATACTATCTAACCATCTCATCCTCTGCCGTCCCCTTTTCCTTTTGCCCTCAGTCTTTCCCAGCATCAGGGTCTTTTCCAGTGAGTCCTCTCTTCTCATTAGGTGGCCAAAGTATTTGAGCTTCAGCTTCAGCATCTGTCCTTCCAATGAGCAGTCAGGGTTGATTTCCTTTAGGATTGACTGGTTTGACCTCCTTGCAGTCCAAGGGACTCTCAAGAGTCTTCTCCAGCACCACAGCTCGAAAGTATCAATTCTTCGGCGCTCAGCCTTCCTTATGGTCCAACTCTCACAGCCATACATTGCTACTGGAAAAACCATAGCTTTAACTATACGGACCTTTGTCGGCAAGGTGATGTCTCTGCTTTTTAATATGCTGTCTTGGTTTGCCATAGCTTTCCTTCCAAGGAGCAAGCGTCTTTTAATTTCATGGCTGCAGTCACCGTCTGCGGAGATCTTGGAGCCCAAGAAAATGAAATCTGTCACTGCTTCCATTTCTTCCCCTTCTATTTGCCAGGAAGTGATGGGACCAGATGCCATGATCTGGGTTTTTTTAATGTTGAGTTTCAAACCAGCTTTTGCACTCTCCTCTTTCACCCTCATCAAGAGGCTCTTTAGTTCCTCTTCACTTTCTGCCATTAGGGTGGTATCGTCTGCATATCTGAGGTTGTTGATATTTTTCCCGGCAATCTTAACTCCGGCTTGTGATTCATCCAGCCCGGCATTTCTCTGGAGCTTACAACCTATCAGAAGTGCCTATTTTGCATATAATTAGCCCGCCTTTGTTTACATCTCCCACTACCCACTTCTTAACTCCCCTTCCCCTTTATTTATTTATTTCCTTGTATGGAAGGCTTCCTACCTTAAGCATTGCTCATTAGTTTCATTTCTAACTGCAAAGCTTCCTATAGCAAGTGGTTAGAATCAGCTCGCTAAAAATATATTTTTTAGCGTTTCCCGAAGGTGGTTTTGGTAGAAGCTTTGTTAGCTAGCATTGGAAAGTCCCAAAGAACTTCACTTAGATTTATGAGTTTAAGATTATTAATTCCTTGTTAATAATAATGAATTTTATATTTTTCTCAGCCCTGACCCTCCAAATACATTACAGTATACATTTTTAAAAATCTACTACACCCTTTAGAGAAATCCACAGACATGGGGTAGATTATATTGATGGAGGACACACGCTTTCCCTTCTTCAGCTGATGGATGGGAAGGTGGTTTTCTTCTTGAGACTCTGAAGAGCAGTCTCTACCAGTCAAAATAGACATTTTATGGATCACAAGAATATATGTGAAACATTTTCTAAATAAGCACTAATGATGATTATTTTTGAAAATAATAAAAGCTTCTTTGTACTTAAATAGAGTGATTTCTGAAACTGGGATAGGGAGATATTTACATATAGGAATGAATATTAATAATAATAATATATTAAAATTGTATGCTACCCAACTCTCAACTACTCTGGGCAGCTCACAACATTCAAATCAAATCAAATCAAATCAAATCAAATCAAATCAAATCAAATCAAATCAAATCAAATCAAATCAACATAAAAGATAAAGATAAAAGATGGCAAGAGTGATGAAGTGAGGGGTCTCACTCTCCCACACCAAAGGCCTTGGTGAAAATGTAATCCAAATGTAACAAATGTAATGAATATAATGTAATAAATGTAACGAAGTCCAAATGTTGCCTGACTTGACCAGGAGAATTTAGTGTCTCTTTGGAAAGAAATAGATACTGTATTCTACCCTAGGAAATTTGACAGTATATAATAGATTAAAATCAAGATTAAGGGGGTACATCGGCTGTGTGCAGGAGGTATCAGGATTTTCTTTTTTATAAAAATTAAAGAGGCAGTCTGCTCTCATAAAAGGATTAGTGGACACCTTCATTAGAGCAAATGCACAAAACAGTGCAGTTTTTCATTACAGAAGATGAGTCAAGGAAATAAAGTATAGCTAATTCAGATGAACAAGACCCTCAGGCAGGCTTTAAAACATGTTAATGCAAACCCTTGGAAGTTATCAGAGGTGATATTATCACTTCTTGAATGTGTTTCTGAGCTTTAAAGAAGGCTTAAATAATTGTTACTGAAATAAAGAAAACGAGTAGATACATTATGTAGTTTAACAAAGTTATACCTAATTTTCTCTTTTATGATTGTTTTTCAGGCTTTCTACTATTCTTTTTTACACACATTCCCAACTGGCTAATTTTGCTTTCTAAAGTGCTACATTGAATGCAGATGTAATATTCAAACCTTGACAATTTACATACATTTTATTTTTTATTTATTTATTTATTTATTTATTTTGTATCTCACTTTTTTTACCTAGCTCTCTAGAGAAGTCTCTAATGCTGGGAAAGGTGGAACGAATGTGAAGAGGATGGCAACCAGCGGCAATATGGATAGACTCAGTTACAGTGGTGATGGATGTTGGAAGACCTGAATGACCAGGTTAGGGACGGATCGTCATGGAGAAAATCTATCTATGTGGTCACTAAGGGTCGACAACGACTTGATGGCACATAATCAATCCATCAATCCATCAAAGATCCCACTTTTCTTTCAGGAGCTAAGGCAGCATACATAGTTAGTACTTCCTCCTCCCATTTTTCCACACAACAACCACCCCATGTGGTAGGTTGGACCAAAGGGAATGATTGGCACAAAGTCATCTCATTGAGTTTCCATAGCTGATGGAGGGCTTGAGCCAGGAGCTCAAGATAGTGATGGATATCCAGTGTTTGTAAATGAATGCTGGGTTTTCTTTCAGCTTTCCTGCAGACTTGGGGTAGGCTATCCATCCATTTAAAACATTAACATACATATTTATCTACTTAGGTGTTCACAGGTCTCTGTATCTGATTCCACCCCCACCCCCAATTATTTTTAAAACCATTGCACTCATTTGGAGATTAGGCAAGGTTGTTATTCAGTGTACCAAATGATTGAGGAAGGTAAGGATAGTAGCCAATTGAAAGTGCCCAGGGTTGAGTTTATATAGTGATTATTTACTGTTTCAAAAGTAGACTCTAACTAAAAGGGATGCGGTGGCTCAGCGGGTTAAACCGCTGAGCTGTAGACTGCCGATTGGAAGGTCGGCAGTTCGAATCCCCGCGCAACGAGGTGAGCTCTCGTTGCTAGTCCCAGCTCCTGTCAACCCAACAGTTCGAAAGCTTAGCAAGTAGATAAATGGGTACCATCTTAAGTGGGAGAATATGCTGGTGTCCTGTCGGGGAGTCGGCCACCAAATCGGAAGATCTCTGGAATGGCGGCGGCAACGACGGATCCCGGAAAGAAGCAGTTTCATCTACAGGACGTCAGCAGCCGGCTCCGATGCAAGGCATTGTGGGGCTTGTAGTCCAAACCACGGAACAGTCGGTTCTCTTAGCCGTTTCCTTAGCGCGCGGTTTAAATGTATATGTATGAAATGTTAATTGAAATATATATGTATGTAAGCCACCTAGAGTCCTCCGTTAGGGAGGGGATAGGCGGGGTATAAATACAATAAATAATAATAATAATAATAATAATAATAATAATGACTTACTACTCTTCCAATATTATGTCTACCTTCATTTTAAGATCCAATATTCTTCACTGTGCCCAAAATTAATTTGAAAGAGCTAAATTAATCAACCAAGTGACCTTGTTGGCTTGTGCTACATTTTCTTGCTCCATTTAAGGTTTCCTACGTGATTATCTTGAAGCAATTCCCCATTGCCTTGTGCCTCAGTTCCTCCATTTGTTGCCTGCCATTTACACGAGTCTGGCATTATTAGTTTAAAGGTCAAAGGAAAATGACTAATGGCTTAAACAGAAAACAATGTGAAGTCCAAAAAATGTTTTTGGGGTGTAATATATGTGTCCGTTCTGTTTCTTAGAGCTATTACTGGGCCAAATACAATGTAAAAGGAAATGTTCTTTCATCTAATATTAACAATTACAGTTGAGTGGGGGGAGAGAAGCCCATTGACCTTAACACGAACAGAATTCAAATGAGTAATAATTTCCTCCTATTTTAGGAAAGCCTTCAATAAATCTATTGTTTTTCAGTTTCATGAGGTTAGGCTGGGTTTCTGGGAAAGTTGATACTGCTTATCAGGTTAATGCCCACCTATTATGATTTCATGAATAGCATCCTCAGCCTTGCTCCCATTTGTGATTGAATTGATATGGGCTCTGGGAGAGGGTGTGGAGTGTGGAGCTTTCTCAAGCTAACAGAGAGAGAAACAGGGCTGTTTCACACAATTGGGAAATGTCTAAAAGTCAGTGTAACCCAAGAATGGCACTTGGGATTATGGAAGTTGGAATCCAAAGCAACTGGAGCACTCTGGGTCGAGAAGGCTGATATCCTTTTTGCTCATGCCAGGGTCACATTTTATTCAGAGTGATAGATATGAGAGATATTACAGATCATCAGATGGGGTCCTGAGAAGGCTCAAGTAGATTTCTAATCCCTTTGCAAAGAGCAGCTTCCCTTCCTAGCATATCACACACAATGGCAAAACACTTTCCTGCAAGAAGAATAAAACTCCAAAGAAAACTTTTCTTTCTACATGCCGTGATGAACTGCTTTGCTCTATATTAAGCCTTCGTTCAGAAATATGCAGGCAGCCATAGTCACATGGTAACATAGGAAACACTTCCTGCTGGTTCAATCCTGCACATTGTATTATTTCCATCACTTTGTGACCTGACTTGATCAGGAGAGTTCAGTTCAGAATGAGATGTTTTTTCTGACCTCTCTTTGGGGTTAAATTGTCCCCCTGACTGTACAGAAGAAGTTGTTCTTTTTGATGTCCATATCTATCTGATAGACTCCTCTCAGCAAGCACATGCTTCTTATCAATATTGCTCAGCTTCAAGGTCTTCAGGCAGTTCAAAACACATCTGCACACTGTTTGAAGCTAGTTACAGAAATTGTAGTATGAAAAGAGAAGGAAAGTCACAACATCAGTGCCACGTGGACTAGACAGACCTGGACAAGATTTATCAAATCACACTCAAATGTCATCTATTACAACTTGGTGGCTGCTGCAGAAGAGGGAGAGATTGGAAAGAGGACCCCAGTTCCACTCCATTTGCGTTTTCTTGTGCTACTCTGAATGATCAGAATAAGAATTTTGCAGCTTCAAGAGTGGTGCTTGTTTTCCTCTCCATTCTTCTTCATTTTTCTTTGTTTAATGTATTTTAAGATGGGTTAATCCACCAAACTAAGAGTACAGTAATGTGATTTGTTTCATTCTGTCTTCTTATGGTGAGTGAACCCAGCCATTCTGACTTATTCATCAAGCAACGATTAGAAAAAGTCATGGCTTAGCATTATGTTTATCCATTATTTAATTTATCCTCCCTTTCTGCTCATTTTGAAAAACAATTCAATTTAGCTTGAGCATGATAAGAAGCAATCACATTTCCCCCACTTGCCTTAACCATGCCACAACCATGACTTGAAACATCTTTTTGTCTCCTGTGACCACATAACATTGCCTTCATCTTGTCCCCAGCCCATGAGTGGAACACCTGCAAGTCATCTTTAACCGTACCTTTTCTGAAGTACCATTCCCTCTTTATTCAGAGACATCTGGGAGGAGAGGAACTTCTTTAAGTCATTCTGAGAGCAATTTTATTTAAGTGTGCGACAAACAATTGCTGCTGCAACCCTTGTTCTTTGAGATGTTGCAGTGGATATTAAAGTTGGCCACAACTCCCTATTTATTTATTGAAAATATTCCTATACAACCCTTTATCATAGATTGCAAAACAGTTCACAATACAAACACGCAAAATCAATAGTGATAGAATAAATATCACACCTGGAAAACATTGAGAAGTACACTTCCGACTCCCAGCTACAGGATGTTCTGGCATTTCCTGGAATGTTCCATTTTTCTCCCAGAATGCACTAATTTAGCTATTTCAGGCTGAATCAAGTATAAAAGGCTATGAATCACTTCCTATTCTGGAAGAGTTACTTCTGGATAATGGCTAGATCGATACGTTCAAGGAGAAAAAACAGAATGTTTGGAGCCCTGGAACACAGACTGTGTTTTATGGACATCCAGAAAATATAATCCCAACAGTAAAACAGAAGCAGGCAAATCACAAAATCTAGTAGAATTCTCAAGAAATACCAACAAACTCTCTAGAAGTTTCTTACTAGGATAGAAGTAGAAAAAAAAATCTTTGCCCAGTGCTTAAAGTTTATAAAGGAAGTGTAGGCAGCTTTCCAGCAGGGACGTGCCATATGTCCTCGACTCTGATGGCAGAAGCATCAGGAGAAGAGGTCAGAAGGTGATCAAAGTAGCTCAAGCCCATCCCGGTTTCCAAGAGAATGTACATGCTCAGAAAATATGAATGCAGTCAATCTCATAATGATTATGAAGCCAGCAAGATGGAAATTACTTGGTGGCTTTTCTCAAGAGTACAGCAACTCAATTGTCAGAGCTCTGAAAAGCTCTGTTAGTTGTCCCATAGCGTGATTCCACTTTAAGAAGCAGGAGAGGCCATCCCCAAAGTGCTAGGAAATGTTCTTGTTTCAGAACCATTGTTTGAGCTTCCTGTTGTTATAATTCCTATACAAAGAATCTCAGGTCTTGGCTGCTGGCATTCCAAAAAGACCCTCGGGTTCTAAACAATGTTTCACTCCAAGAATGTTTCCCATATTGGAAACCCATTATCTGCATTTTTATCTGGATGACTTATTTCTGAGTATATCTTTTGTTGCACTATAGGCACCACCAGGAGGCTTAGCTTTTCTTTCCTCTCACATTATCTCAGTGACATGCATGTTTTTTTTAAAAAAACCAATAGGACTTTCTGCTGTTCTTAGTTCTTGCTTTTCATAAACTATTACTTTTAAAGGCATGTTTTAGTTGCATTATTTGCTAGAAACGTCACCCCAGCAGCAATAACAAATTTTCCTCTTGTAAATTTTATTAATGATTCATCACTACATCCTTTTCAGGCAGATATAGGCTATCTTCTTCAAACCTTTTAGCCTTTGAATGACATGGGGAGCACTACAATACATTTAATTAAATTTAAAAGGAATTCATTTGATTTAATTAAAATGCAGTTAATGTATTTGCTTACCAGATATCACATTTTCACCTTAAGTTACATTCAATTTTATAATATGGCAACTTCTGGAGGACCCCAAGGCAGAACCACATATGGTTCTGAAGTTACAAGTTGTATTTCCTTATTTGAAACAGAAAAGTGACATACAATGTATTTGCTTTTTGAAATATCTCTTTAGACTATTTCTTACTCAAGTTGTTTTTGTTAAAAAAAATTAAAAGATTAAACTGCAGTCTCAGATTCACTTCTATTAGAGAGGAAGGCATGATTTTTCTGATTGAACGTGAATAAGACTGTGCTATTCTGTCATTATAAGGTGGGATATAGTAAATCTGTGGAACTAATTGAGGAAACAGGTTAGGACAGGAAAAACAGCTTTCTACAACTTGACTTCCTACATATTTGGTGGATTGCATACCCCATAATTCAGTCACACTGACAAGGAACTATGGGATCTGAAGTCAAACCTATCTGAGATTAAGTCCCATCCCTAAAATATTTTTCTCCCCCCTTCAACCCAACAGCACTATTTTAGGCCCTGTCTAGCTCAAAGAATAAGCTACTTAAGGTAAAAAACCAACTTGATTATTAACATTTGTGCTATGTACTTTTATTAGATATTATTCCAGTAAAATTGGAAGGAATGAAAAACATTACAGAGAAATGATAACAACTGGCTATAGAAGTAATCAGTACAAAATGGTTTGATAGATAGATTCATTCTCTCTCATCATCTGAAATGGATACCAGCAACCCAGCCTCAAGGTCATTATATTACAGTTGTATTAAAAAAACCCGACACATCACAGTGAAACAGAAAAATTCCAATACTGAACGGCACACAAATGAATGTATAGAATGTGTCCATTCCTGTATCTTAAGCATCTGTTTCCTCAATAGTCTTCTACACTGTTTGGCACCTACCCAGATTAAGCTGACAGTGTTCTGGATGGAGAGTTTATGAAAGCTGATAGGATGATCCACAAGACAAAGCCTCTGTAGTAATAAACATTACATGTATTTTGTGCACACACAGGAAGGAATGATGTGTCTTGTAGCTGGCTTGGAATCTGCGGGCTGACAGATCTGGCTGAGCTATAGGCACGCAAACAATGTGGAGAGTTGAAGTTTCTCACAGCAGTCCATGTCATTCATTCTTGCCGGCTGATCAAATGTGGGAAACAGCAGAGGATTTTTGCAGCTGTACATGAGCATGTGCATATCCATATTCAAACATGGGCATATGCACACCCTCCATTTATTGCTATTGTTCACTGGATTTCTTTTTGCCTAGCAACTCAGTATGGGAAAAGGTGTGTGATTTTGTCTTGTTTATAAAATAAGTAGCAGGAGATTTGTTGTTGTTCAGTCGTTTAGTCGTGTCCGACTCTTCGTGACCTCATGGACCATAGCACACCAGGCCTTCCTGTCCGCCACTGTCACCCGGAGTTTACTCAAATTCATGTTCGTTACATCGGTGATGCTATCTAACCATCTCATCCTCTGCCGTCCCCTTCTCCTTTTGCCTTCAGTCTTTCCCAGCATCAGGGAAATTTTTTTACAGCATCAGCAGGAGATACTGTACCTATTAAAGTGGATCTGCAAGACCTGGCATCTGACTGAATCTTCCCACCACAGTTTCCTAGGCTGTTTCTACCCAAGCTGGCTGTTCCTACTAGTTCCATCACAGGTCCATGCTTAGAAGCTCTATGTGCCAGGCAAAATAGCAGAACAGAATGTCCATATTAAAGGAAAGCAACATACATCTCTGAACAAAAGATGGATGCTGCTGTTCCTGCCCCTGACTGAGGCCTTCTGGAATTACTGTTTCTCTGGAACTTGGCACTCTTATGGGAAGACAGGAACTCCAGTAGATACGATACTTTATTGCAGATACAAGCAAAGTTAGTAATGAGGAACAGTGGCTTCTTCAAAGACCAAGGTTCTCGTTCTGTGCATGTATACAGACCCAAGTTTAAACCCTGAGCTTCCTTCACCTCTCCTTTTTGACAGTCTGTTTGCAGACCATTTTCCAGGCTGGTCCGTTGGTTGTATTGGTTGTGATTACAAAATGGTCTCAAGCTCCTAATTTCCTTCCTTATCATCTCCAACCCTCCCACTTTTACACATTGGAAGACGAAATGCATCCAAAGACAAGCAATCAATAAATTGGTGACTTTCTAAAAGTTACAGTTGTGCACACTATTCCTCAATTAAGTTACCATTAGAATGCTTAATTATCCTATGGGTCTAAAAGGGAAACAAAAGAAAGATCATTTGATTACTTCCTGTTCTGTTCCCTTCAGTGCAGTCTGAGTGCAGTCTATTTTTTTTTCATCTTCCCCCTTCTTTTCCCCAGCCTAAAGTGGCAGAACTGTGTAAGGAGGCACAAAGAGCAATTGTCATTCAAAGAGCAGGCGGCCACCAGATTCTTTATAGCAAGTTTGAGAATGTTACCATCCTTCCTCCCCTGTGCATTGTTGCAGTGCTGAACACTCCTTAGCTCCAAATATGCGCCATCTTAAAGGGGTCCCCCCAAAAAACATAAATAAAAAGATGCAGGTAGTCATTTTATTGGGTGGGGGACATCCAGCCCTGTGCATTAGAGAGCTAAAAACTGCATTAAAGGAGTAGTGCGGAACAAGAAGTACACTCTTCACTTGGCCATGAACTAGCAGGTGTATTCAGGGATTTTTTTTAAAAAAAAACATTTTTGGAGAGAGGTATTACTATCAGGACTGGCAGGCAACTGCTCCATGTGGGGAATCTCTGAATAATAGGTGGTGGGGAATGACTGTTCTGGACTTGGAGGAATTCTTATCCAGCCAATTGGCCATTCAGGTTCTCTGGATAAGAAGGAACACGAGGAGCTCCCTGTTGTTCCTGTGCCTTGCTTAGCCTACAGAGATTTTTCTGCCCAGACAATGGGAAAAAAAACCTCTCGAGATCCAGTCACAGTTGAGATCACTTTGGCCTAAATAGTCTGGCCTAATATAAGTGTGCTGCACTATACTGTAATCCTGGTCAGAAATCCATGTAAATTGCCCATCTGCTTCTCCCCGGTGCACAATGAGGCCACTACAAATACGAGAAGGGCCGTTTGGTAGACATCAGTAGAACCGTGGAAATCCTTCAAAACAGCTGTTTTAGAGTGAGTAGGAGCACTTACAAAGCACCTCTTTCTGAGCAGTTAGAACAGCCACATGTTTTGCAAGGCATCTTTCAGAGGTTGCTCCTGGCTATTTCCATATGCATGTGCATGCACAGCCTTGTTCTTTTCCCAGGATCTTTGCATGTACACATATGCAGAGACAGTTGGGAGCAGCTTCTGAAGCAGCTGTATTAATGTGGACAAAGATGTGCCTGCTTTAGCAATTTGAGAAGAGATGTTCCTTATGGACTCTTATCTATTTCCAAGAACCTCTTTTAAAGGATTTGCATAGCCCTAGACATCAGTATTTTATTTATTTATTATTTCTAACTTATATCACCGCCCATCTCCCCCCACAAGGGGACTCTTAAAGAGTATAAAGAGTTCCCTAATAGAATGGTTAAACCAATGACCTATTTAGTCATTTTTCCCCCAGTTCTGTTATCTCTGGTGCCCTCTTCTGCTTGCAATATTATTGGCAAGAACAGTCACTGTAAACTGCACTTGCTTTTCACTGCTTGAAATTTATTTAGGATTCCCTCTTATATTGTGAGACCACAGATCCATCTAGTGTATACCAGCTCCCTCCCACCTACAGTTGTACCCTCCAGTTGTATTGTATTTCAAGTCCCACGATGGCTGTGCTGCTCAGAGATTTATGGGAGATGAAATCCATCACATCTGGAGGACACAAGGCTAGGGAAATATGGTGTAGTGTGAGTGGCAGTTATTGTAAAGTCTTCTTGAGTCAAGGTCATCTTCTTGGTAATTTTACAAACATATCCATGTTGTTTTCTTGGCAGCAATATGGAAATGCTTTGCCACTGCCTTTTTCCCAGGTTTTTTTTCCCTTTTACTTCTCAGTTTAATAATAGTCCTGGATTTCCCAGTGGTCTCCCATCTAAGGTCTAGCTAGGGCTGAATCTGCTTAGTTTTCAAGAACAGCTAAGATCAGGTAATGCTGCCACCTAGACTTTACCTCTTTTCTCAAAGTTCTTTTAGAGTTCTCTCCGGGGTGCCAGACTCCCGGTTTCTAGCCTGGTGCCTTAACCACTACACCAACCATTACACCAAACTGGCTACACCAAATTGTCCCGTTTGCCGTACCTCTTTCTTCCTTCGTATTCTTTTATGAAAGGCAAAAATAATGCAATACCACAATAATATTCTTTCTCCAAAGCTTCATGTCCTGTTCCAGGGGGGCAATCCTGAAGTGCTCAGAGCATTTTGTTGCTAGAAGCAAAGGCCAAGGTGGCCTCTGGCTAAATTCTTGCAAAGAGGCCAGTGGATGGGCAATTGCATCTTACCTCAATGGCAGCAAGGGGCAGCCCGAGACATCTGTTGCACGAGGCAACTGCAGCCCCCTGTCGAATGGTGGGAGAAGCCCTTCTTTACCAGAGGTGTAATGGAATGCAATCTCTAAGGCCCCCAGGAAATGGAGGTTGTCTGGGGGGTTTCTCCCCCTCCCTTTTCAGTAAATTTTAAATATTGTATAATAGAAAGAGAACTGAAATCTGTATCTCATTTTATATAGATAGGAAAGTTCAGCAGTCATGCTTAGCTGTGGCTGGTTCAGTAGTCTTCAATTCTTTCCAAACACGTAAATGACCAGGCTCAAATGCTCCAACTTTGGAGCCATTATGCAAAGACGCCACTCTCTGGAGAAGGCTCTAATGCTGGGAAAGGTGGAAGGAAAGAGAAGAAGAGGACGACCAGCAGCAAGGTGCGTGGACTCAGTTACAGTGGTGATGAGTGCACCGTGGGAGTCCTGAAAGAACAGGTTAGAGACAGGTTATCATAGAGAAAAACTATCTATGTTTTTTACTAGGAGTAAAAAATGACCTGATGGCACATAATCAATCAATATCAATCAATAATTGTTTACCTGCTATGTGTTCCTCTGTACTGTATTAGGAGACCCCACCCCCCTTTTTTCTAATTTTGCCTTTTCACCTTAGGAACCTCTGCTCTATTATTCTGTTGTATTTTCCATAACATTCTGCTGTCCCCAACTTCAGTCCCTCCACCTGACTATCTGTTAGTCCACTTCACAGTTAAAATACGGCTTTTCAAATAAATTTCCACGGACATTCTATTCACTCAAACATTCTCCTTTCTACAATAAGATCAACTTTCCAATTTTTTTCCTCTTCCCAGTTGATTTTCAAGAGTACTTGCTTTGACATGTGGTGTTGACAATTTGTGTTTTAACAGTTTATAATCATTTTAATCATTTTAAATAACAGCCTCAACTGCCACAACTGTCAATGTTTAAGAGGAATGTGAGGCCAATGCTTAAAGCCTACTTATTATCTTTTAAAGCCCGAAAGGGAAAAAAGAAAATACTGTAAAAGCCTGCCAAGCTTCCTAGAGGCTCCTCAAAGCCCTCTTAAATGGGTACCTGCAGAAAATTATTCACGGATGTGAAAAATGCAATGGTATCCTTCAGCCAGGCAGGGAAGAAGTACTCTGACCAAGTTCTATCTCTAAGCATCTCAGTTTAACTTGGATACCAGGTATGTTGGTATAAAGTAGTATGACAACCAAGTAAAATCCCCTTTCCTTTTAATGTATACTCATATTCCTGCTATATATTCCTATTTTCACTCTTGTAGAGGGGAACACTGAAGAATCTTTATTAATGAGATGCATGAGTATCCCTTTAGGCCAAACAGAGTAGACATCCATCAGTCCCCAATCTTACCTTTTGAAACCAGAAAGGACTGAATTTATATGCCCCTTGCAAAAAAAGGTAAAGGTTCCCCCCACACATTTGTGCAGTCGTGTCCGACTCTAGGGGCCGGTGCTCATCTCCATTTGTTAGCTAAAGAGCCAGCATTGTCCGAAGACACTTCCATGGTCATGTGGCTGGCATGATGCACGCGGAACACTGTTACCTACCCACTGAAGTGGTACCTATTAATCTACTTGCATTTGCATGCTTTCAAATTGCTAGGTTGTCAAGAGCTGGGGCTAGTGCGGGAGCTCACTCCGTCACGTGGGGCTAGGGATTCGAAGCTCCGAACTTGCGATCTTCCGATCGACAAGCCTGGCGTCTTACCCGCTGAGCCACCACGCCCCTTGCATACAACCTGGCTAAATGAATTTATACTGGTAGTGGAGCACTTGTCCACTTGAGCATTCTAGCCCATTTGCTGTACATCTGAACCATGGAAGAGGATATTAGCTATTGTCCAATAGATAATCATATGTGAAAAGATGTTACCCAAAAGAATAGGTAAAGGTAAAGGTTTTCCCCTGGACAGACGTGTCCAACTCTAGGGGCCAGTGCTCATCTCCGTTTGTTAGCCGAAGAGCCAGCGTTGTCTGAAGATGCTTCCGCAGTCATGTGGCCAGCATGACGCTACCACAACCTATTTAATATTGTGCAAGACCCCTGGTCACAAAATAATGACCTAAAGATATAGGAAGACAGATTCCAAATGACTATTAGGAAAGATCAAAAAGAGGTTTGATAGTGGATCCCCTTTGAGTTCAAACAGGGACTTCCTAGCCATCTATTGGAGATGCTTTAATTAAAATTCATCTTGATAGCTAATGCAGCCCTTTCCAACCCAATTATTCTATACAGCCCTGGAAACAATTTCTTCTGAAATTCTCCACCGATTTTCTAGGCAGACAATGCCTAGAATTACTCCAGAAAAAAAGTGAAATTCTCCAATACTTTTTCAAGGTCAGGACTCCTCCTTAGTGGGAATGAATTCCTATAGGATTTAACTGATATATAAGAAGCCTGAAAAATTACCGGCTGTTTGTTCAGTCTTCCCCACACATTTCCTGGCTCTCTCAGAATTAAATAGGTACAAGAATTCCATGTGCCATCCATGTGAACATTATTTTTTTCTTTAAAACACTTTTGAAAACAAATTCTCTTTCATCAAATGAAATTGAATGAGAATCAATGGGGAAAAAATACTGATGAATTTCTCTGCCCAACATTAATTCCACCTCATTTGGATTCAAGGCCACTTTTTTCAGAAGTAATGATATGTCCACCTCTTCATGGTGGTTGGAATAAGCACTTCCCACTATAAAGCATTTACTTGGAGCCAACCAACAAAACTAGTAGCCCTTCCCTATTTGGTAAAGGGCAAAGGTTGAGCAGTCAAAGTATTAGATGAAGATGGCTAAGGATCCTCTCCAGTTGAGGGAGCCTCAGCTATTTCACTATCATCTGCAAAAATTGTGGAGTTGAGGTCAAAGTGGTCATGACCAATTTTAGCTGTCAAATGCCTCACTATTTAATTTCCAAAAGTAATCATGTGCGATACATTATGAACCACTCAGAAAAGCTCTGATGGTCAATGTCATAAGGGTGCAATGGACCTAGGAAATAATGTATTTTTAGCTGACCTAATTACCATTCAAAAATGTCTGGTGAGATTTCTATTGCGCAGTGGAGAGGCTGACTCATAATGGGTATACAGCCATTATGAATGGGGCACCATTCTTTCTAAAAGACCATTTATATAACTTGCAAGTACTCTCAGTCCCAGCACTGCTCTTGAATGGACAGGTCACAATAATGGACTGGGTGTCTTTGCCTAGTTTGAGATGGTTTGCCAGCTGCATTCCATTCTGTAAAAGGTACACCTGGACCAAGATTTAATCACCCCATATTTACGAGTAATAATGCGAACACATTACTTTAACCAATTCTCTTTGAAAAGTGACAGGTTTGTATATTGGTTTTGGCAATGTAAATTATATTAACTCATGTTAAAGTATGAAATTGGTAAACTTGTCAGGGAAATTTGTGAGTTCTACATGATACTCGCTTTCCGAAATGGTTTTTTTAAAAGAGTGTGAAAAGGAAAGGACCAGAAACACATAGGGACTCCCAGGATGCACACCTACATAGTTGCAAGGATGCCTCCTCTTCCTTTTATCAGGAAAAGTAACTCCCTACATTTTTCATTTGATTAATTATTTTTAATTATATCCCACTCTTCTGATGTTTTGTTTGTAGCCACCATCTTTTACCTTATCTGATATGTATAGCACGTTCCTGGATACATGAGCAAGGATGACATAAACATCATGCAAAAGCTTTGGTAAAATACAGCTTTATTAGAAATGATGTGTACAGAAAGAAATAAGATCAAATTATGTGTGTGTTCGCTTGTATCATATATATCTCTGTATCTATCCACAGAAATGCATCCAAATATTATATGCAATTTTACAAACAAGCACAAGGTGGCAAACTTTTCTCAGCTTTCCTCTATGTTAGTGAAATTGACTGTAGTGCAATAGATCTACATAGATGGCACTATTTACCCAACAGCAGCAGCAACAAATACTGTAGAATTTGATTGCTAACTGGAGGAACTTCAAGACACTCTTTCTCCATGTGTTGTCCTTGCATTTTCATTGTTCCCTCTGAGAGTCTCCACGGTTTTATGGCCTATTCAATGATATCAGAGGTGAGGTGTGTAAAAATGTGCGGGCCATGGGCCAAATGTCGCCCACCAGCAGCCCTTTTGCAACTTCCAGAGCCCTCAATAGTGGGCAGGTTCAAAAATTGCCCCCTTTCTTTTTTTTTAATTTGGGGAGGAGAGTTTATGACATTTTTATGGAGAAAATTGAGGACCTAAATCACTCCTTATAATTCTCAACCCCCTTTCCAACTACACAAATTTTGAGACCTAGCCTGACACACTTTTGGAGTGCTGCCATCAACAAGCAGTGAAAAGTGTGGTGTGGCTCTCAGGCTGACAGAAGTTGTGCATCCCACTTTAGCCACATGTAAAACACACAGGGTCTGTGTTGTCTCAATTAGTGTATACTGGACCGGTCATGTTGTTCGAATGCCTGACCATCGTCTTCCAAAGCAGCTACTTTACTCCCAACTTAAGAATGGAAAACGGAATATTGGTGGACAGCAAAAGAGATTCAAAGACACTCTCAAAGCTAATTTAAAAAAATGTAATATCAGCATTGAGAACTGGGAAGCCCTAACTCATGAGCGTTTCAATTGGAGGTCAGCCTTTATTAATGGCGCTATGGACTTTGAAGAAGCACGAGTACAGGGCGAAAAGGAGAAAAGAGCTAAAAGGAAGGCACGTCAGGCAAACCCTCATCATGACCGTCTCCCACCCGGAAACCTATGCCCTCACTGTGGGAGGTTGTGCGGATCCAGAATTGGCCTTTATAGCCACTTACGGATCCACTGTTAAAATTTTACCTTTGGAAGACAATCTTACTCGGCTACAAGTGATCGCCAATGATACTTAAAAATCAAGTCTGCCTGATTGTAATTCAAATAGAAATACAATACATTTTACTATAGGGGCAGACTGACCAAATGATCTGTATGTCTGTACCTTTTAAGTGTGGATGGCCAGCTTCAAGACAGCAGTCTCCCAGTGTTCTTGCTTATACACCAGGCTCAAATTCAAATAACCCTTCAAACAGAGCATGTCTATAAAGATATGCTTTATTTCTCTTCAAAACGAGGACTGGACTTTTCCTCCATAAAGGAAAATACATTGCAACTCATTGCAATGTCACACTAAAAAATGCTTATACCTATGTAGCATTCTCATATAGTATAGTTTTTTTTCAGGGAGAGATCACTAGCATATGAACTACATCTTCAAAATTTTTAAATTTAAAGACTACTTGCAGGACATAGGCAATGAGATGGCTTCTTAGGCTTCCTTTTCTAAGATTAAAGAATGAAATCCTCTAGGCCACAGCTTTCCAAACTGTGTGTCGCGACACAAAAGTGTGTTGCCTGCGGGGCCCAGGTGTGTCGCGTCAAAACCCGGAAGTGCTGATGGTGTGCCACCGCCATGCGCAGTGGCACGCACGGTGGCGGCGGGCCATCAGCGCTTCTGGGTTTTCGCATGGCACACACTGCTGCGGCGCGCGAAAATCCAAAAGCGGTGGCGGCGCTTTCGGGTTTTTGCGTGCTGCAGCAGCGGCGCTTCCGGGTTTTTGCGTGACGCCGTTGGTGTGTTGCCGCAGGAAAACTTTGGAAAACCCTGCTCTAGGCAAACATTGGGCCCAGAAGGTCCCTGTTCACAAATTAAGCCTTTTCTGCATTCATTCTATGTCAGTTTTATATCCATAGTATGCCTTGAACTAGGGGCGTGGTGGCTCAGCGGGTAAGACGCCAGGCTTGTCGATCGGAAGATTGCAAGTTCGGAGGTTCGAATCCCTAGCCCTGCGTGCGGAGTGAGCTCCCGCACTAGCTCCAACTCTTGCCAACCTAGCAATTCAAAAGCATTCAAATGCAAGTAGATTAATAGGTACCACTTCGGTGGGTAGGTAACAGCGTTCCACGCGCGTCATGCAGCCACATGACCGTGGAAGCGTCTTCGGACAATGCTGGCTCTTTAGCTAGAAACGGAGATGAGCACTGGCCCCTAGAGTCGGACATGACTGCACAAATGTGCGGGGGGAACCTTTACCTTTACCTTTATGCCTTGAACTATTGATAAAGTGGCTTTCAGATGTGAATGCAGAATGAATATCCCCAACTAGGATTGGCCAGAGTGGAAGTACAAGAGATCAGCCACCATCACTTTCATATCTTATTTAGACAACATGGTAGAAGATTCTCCCTGATTCTGAACAAAGCTTCTTGGGCAGGCTTACCAATACTCATGAGTGTAAGATGCTGCAACACTTGTTCTTGATCTGATGCCCTGCAAATATTGTCTTCTGTTTGGACTCCAGGACCCACTCAAGCTATTTAACAGTGAAAGGCAGTATCATGAAAAGAACTGAAAACTATCACTTTTGTCCATCTCAGTAGCTCTTTAAAAAAAAAACCTTTAAAAATCTGATGTTCTGGACAGTCAACCATAGGGGATCAAGAGTGTATATCTGTGTAATACCCAACAAGATATGGGACCAGTTTTACCTTTTCTACAAAATATACTTTCAGATCATACAGAAAGACAGTCCCATTGTATAAACTTGCATAGTGCTCAAGGAACATTCCAGTGATTCAAAAGCTCCATGTTGATATCTTGGATCAAAGACTTGATATCTTTAAATCTATAAAGATTCACTTTTATATTTACAAACCTTTGCTTCTGTCTATTAGTAGCCTTTAAGAATATAGTAAGAGCCTTGTTGATTAGGCCAAAGGACTATCTCCTAGTCCAGAGCTTTCCAAACTGTGTGTTGGGACACGTTAGTGTGTCGGCTGCAGTGTCTAGGTGTGTCGCGGCTGCTGCTGCCTCCGAGCCCTGCCAGGATTCCACGCAGGTCCTAGTGCCTGCCTTGTGCCTTGCTGCCTCCAAACCTGCTGTGATTCCACACAGGTCCTAGTGCCTGCTGTAAGAGTGTGTCGCAAAATGATGCATGTCTAAAGAGTGTGTCGCAAAATGATGCATGTCTAAAAAGTGTGTCACCAACATGAAAAGTTTGGAAAGCTCTGTCCTAGTCTAAAATTCTGATTCCCATAGTAGTAACCATGTGCTTGATGGAAATTCACAAGCAGGACATTTGATTAACACTTTCTCCTGCTGTTGTTTCCTGTGATTGCAAATCAAAGACAAATTGCTTCCAGCTTGATGACTGTGCACTGACATAACGATAAGTGATCAATGGTAAGTTTAGTTTCCATGAATTTGTCTAATATTTATTTATTTATTTATTTATTTATTTATTTATTTATTTATTTATATTTCTAACTTATATCACCGCCCATCTCCCCCCACAAGGGGACTCTGGGCGGTTTACAATCAAGTCAGAGATTAAAACATATATATAAAATGCTTATACAATTATTAAAAATATAAAAATATAAAATCCAAGAGGCTGCATGTGATGTTTGTGACCAAACTTTACGGTGCGAGCCATCCCCAGGAAGAGCTATTACTCATCCCGTCCCAAGTGAGGTGGCAGAGCCAGGTTTTCAGTTGCTTCCTGAAGGTCAGGAGTGTGGGGGCTAGCCTCACCTCAAGGGGCAAGATGTTCCAAAGGGCGGGTGCTACGGCAGAGAAGGCACGCCTCCTGGATCCCGCTAGGTGAAATTCTTTTACTGATGGGATCCGTAGCATGCCCTCCCTGCATGACCGGGTGGGGCGGGTCGATACTCTGGGGATGAGGCAGTCTCTAAGGTAACCTGGTCCCATGCCATGTAGGGCTTTAAAGGTAACAACCAACACCTTGAATTGGACCCGGAAGCAAACTGGTAACCAGTGCAGCTCACGCAGCAGAGGTGTCACGTGTGCCGATCTTGGGGCACTCATAACTGCGCGCGCAGCCGCATTCTGGACCAGTTGAAGCTTCCGGATACTCTTCAAGGGTAGCCCCATGTAGAGTGCATTGCAATAGTCTATATGGGAGATGACCAGGGCATGAGTGACTGTCCGGAGGGCATCTTGGTCCAGGAAAGGGCGAACCTGGCGTACAACTCAAAGTTGCACAAACGCCCTTCTGGCCACGACTGCCACCTGCTCTTCAAGCAGGAGTCGTGAGTCCAGAAGGACCCCCAGGTTCCGCACTGAGTCTGAACGGGGTAGTGCCACCCCGTCCAGATCTAAAGATGACAACTCCTTGGATCCCGAGGCGCCATCGATCCACAGCCACTCCGTCTTACCAGGGTTCAGCTGAAGCCTGTTGTTCCCCATCCAGACCCCCACAGCCTTCAGGCACTGAGAAAGGGCAGAGACTGCATCACTTAACTCACCCGGGATGGAGATATATAGTTGAGTATCATCAGCATACTGATTATACCTCATCCCGTGTTGGCGGATGATCTCACCCAGCGGTTTCATGTAGATATTAAATAGGAGAGGGGAAAGAACCGAACCCTGCGGCACTCCACAAAGTAGGGGCTGAGGGTCGGACCTTTCATCTCCTATCACCACCGATTGGGACCGGTCTCGGAGGAAGGAGGTGAACCAGCGCAGGACTACGCCGCCCACCCCCAACTCTCCGAGCCGCCCCAAAAGGATACCATGGTCGATGGTATCGAAAGCCGCTGAGAGGTCAAGAGGAGCCAGGATGGATGCACTGCCTCCATCCCGCTCTCGCCAGAGATCATCTGTAAGTGCGACCAATATCCTTCAAAGCCATCTAAATTTATAGCTGTCATCATATCTGCTAGTGGCAAATCCTATAATATAACTATACTCAGTTGGAGGAATGGGTTTTTTTTTCATCAGTCCAGAATCTTCCAATGTTCAGCTTTATTACATAGATTCAGGTGGTTGTAGTATTGTAAGAGGAGACAAATGTTGACTTGTGCATCAGAAAAAGACCCTGAAGTAGGCATCAGCTGAAGCTTCTGAAGAGAGTTTTCTAGAAATGGGATGCCACCACCAAGAAGTCAATCTTCTGGAAGTTACAGGTTATACTTTAGATGGTGGGAGATCTAATAAGAGGCTACACACTGACGATCTTAATTAATATTTTTAATGACAACATAAATCTTCGGTGAGATGGTTGCTTTTTTTTCATTTTTTAAACAACATTTTGCATAGCCCCAGAAAATATAGGCAGCTAAGTTACCTGACAACAAGAGACAAAGTCTTCATATTTAAGAGGTTTTTCCCACCCCATACATACAAATTGTTATTTTCCATCTGCTCATCTTACTACCTTTTCTCTTATCTACATGTGATAACACAGTGCTGACTTTACAAAAATAGATGCATCACAAGTACCAGGGTACATGTATTTTTTTATCTCTACTTTACTTGAGGTCTCACTAAAGCAGGCATTAAAGGAAATATATTAGGTTGCTAAATGGCAAATTGAAAGCTCATTGCTGAAGATCTAAATGCAACTTGAATAGCTAATGGCCATCACCACATCTTGCAGGAATGAATTTCACAGGTTAATTATGAATTTTGTGAAATCCTTTAGTTTTGTCTGTTCTAAACCACTTTCTGATTAACTTCATTGGTTGATCTGTGTCCTAGTGTTTTGAGAGAGAGGAAAATGACTCCCTGTCCATTTTCTCCAAACCATGCATATTTTTATGCATCTCAGTCATGTTCCCACCTTGCCTGATTTGCCTTTTCTCATAAGAATAGTGTTCAAGCCCCTGATCATTTTGATTGGCATCTGCATTTTTTCCCATTCTACTAGGTCTCTTTTTCAAATGGGGAAGTCAAAACTGCACACAGATGCTGACATCTGCATCAAGGCATTATGATGGCATTTTTATTTTCAGTCCCTTTTCCAGTGCTCTCCAGCATGGATTTGGTCTTTTCCAGAGTTGCAGCACAGGGCCAACATCTTCACTGACTTTTCCACTAGAACCCCAAGATCTTTTTCCTGGTTAGTTACAGACAGCTCAGACTCCACCCGTGTATATGTGAAAGCAAGGTTTTTTGCTCCAATGTATATCACTTTACATTTGACTTTTGGTTGATTGTTCACCCAATTTAAAGAGATCTTGCTGGAGTCTTAACAATGCTTTTGGGGTTTTAGCAGCCTGAATATTTTAGTATCTTACATCAACTTAGCCAGCTCATTGCTTACTCCTAAATCAAGAGTATTTGTGAACCAGTTAAAAAAGCACAGGTCCCAACACAGATCCCCGTGGGACTCCAACTCTTACTTCCCTCCACTGAGAAAATTTCCCATTCATTCCTACTCTTCTCTTTCTATTTTTAACTAGTTAGCACTCCATAAAAAACAGGTTTTCCTACCCCATTAAGAACCTTTTATGAGAAACTTGTCAAAAGCTTTTTGAAAGTCCATGTATACAATTTCAACAAAGCCACTTCCATTCATGTGCTTGCTGACACTTTCAAAAAACCTCAGAAGTTTGGTAAGACAGGATTTAACCCTAACCTTAACTCCTACCTCCCCAAAACCACCATTTACATACAGCTTATTTGTCTCTGATTGCATTTCTGTTAGGTATAAGTCATTGAGATGGACATTTGTGCTTCCTATCAGTTCACCAATATATGTGAAATATTGTCCATTTTCTTTCCTCTGCCAGCACTGCATATTTTTATACTGCTAAGGGGTTTGGGCGTGGTGCGTGGTGGCTCAGCGGGTAAGACACCAGGCTTGTCGATTGGAAGATCGCAAGTTCGGAGGTTCGAATCCCTAGTCCCGCGTGACGGAGTGAGCTCCCGCGCTCGCCCCAGCTCTTGCCAACCTAGCAATTCGAAAGCATGCAAATGCAAGTAGATGAATAGGTACCACTTCGGTGGGTAGGTAACAGCATTCTGTGCGCATCATGCCGGCCACATGACTGTGCAAGCATCTTAGGACAATGCTGGCTCTTCGGCTAACAAACGGAGATGAGCACCGGCCCCCAGAGTCGGACACAACTGCACAAATGTGTGGGGGGAACCTTTACCTTTACGGGGTTTGGGCATATCTTAGTAGTATATTTGTATGTTTGTTTGTTTGTTTCTTCAACATGAACACTTTCTTGTCATAACACTACATATGATGCATTCACGCATGCCAGTTGCACATAAGATGGGTTTGGTATACCAAGACCATTTGTGAGTCTAGCACAATCATGTCTGTTCTAATTGGCAGGAACTGTCGTGGGCATTAGGATAAGCTCTCCCTGCCTGATTTCCTGCTGATTCTGTGCTACCTATCACAATTCCCTCCAAGAAATCAGCATGCTTGAAAGAGTGTTGAGGTTTGCAGAAATACAAACTTTTTTTTAAAGTTATAATTATCCATTTTTAAAGACAAAATATGTTTGGTAGCTATGGTAAGATGAGCATCAGTTGTTGCAGTGGGGAGGGAAAAAAACTGAATGGAGCATCCTGGAGGAAGATATTGCTGACTGCCTGAACAAGAGTAGGAAAGGTTGTAATACAAGTTTGTTGTAGATTCCTCTGTTCTTTTCTTTTTTTTAAAGAATTTTATTAAATTTCAGAAAAAGATAAAAGATATAGAAAACAAAAAAAACTACAAAAAAAGAAAAGGAAATAAAAAAGTGTGAAAACACAAGAGATTTTTTAAAAAAATAGATTACAAAAAGTGACTTCCGACTTTAAATATCAAGGATATAAAGCAATTTTCCATAATCAATCACTTACTCTATATTAAACCAAAATCACATTATTTCTATAAGTCAACCCCTTAACTCATTATAAAAATCACTAAATACCATTGCTCCCTCCCCTTATATTAAAAGAAAAGAAAAAGTATAAATCACCTAATCAACCTCCCACCCCAAAATAACAATTACTTAATCATTCCCTTCCTACTACTATTCTATACATTCCTGTCTTGTTTTTTGTTGTTGTTCAGTCGTTAAGTCATGTCCGACTCTTCGTGACCTCATGGACCATAGCACGCCAGGCCTTCCTGTCCTCCACTGCCTCCCGGAGTTTACTCAAATTTATGTTCATTGCATTGGTGATGCTATCTAACCATCTCATCCTCTGCCGTCCCCTTCTCCTTTTGCCTTCAGTCTTTCCCAGAATCAGGGTCTTTTCCAGTGAGTCCTCTCTTCGCATTAGGTGGCCAAAGTATTTGAGCTTCAGCTTCAGTATCTGTCCTTCCAATGAGCAGTTAGGGTTGATTTCCTTTAGGATTGACTGATTTGACCTCCTTGCAGTCCAAGGGACTCTCAAGAATCTTCTCCAGCACCACAGTTCGAAAGCATCAATTCTTCGGCGCTCAGCCTTCCTTATGGTCCAACTCTCACAGCCATACATTACTACTGGGAAAACCATAGCTTTAAAAATCAAAAATAAAAAAGCATGTAAATTGTCTGCCATTATAATTAATAATACAAGAAACATGAATTAATATTATTTTTTTCTTTTTTAAAAAAAACCTTAATAATCTTAATCCCAATCACTAACGATATGTAAAATAAGCCAAAGCCAAAAGACCATCCAGATAAATATTTTAGCCCCTTTAACACACTTCAAAATAGACCAAAACATTTACATATCCCCATAATAAACACAGAGCTATTTTCTTAAAGAAATCAAACAGCCCAACTGCTCCCCTCACAAACACAGACTTCTCTTCAAAAAATCTCCTATACATAATAATCCCTTCTTTTCCATAGCATTCCATCAGAAAGTCAAATTCACTCATGTCTTGCAACTCAATTTCTCCCTTAAAGGTCTTCAATTCAGCATTGTCAATTTCATCTGGCATTTCAACAGAAGCCCCCATCTCGCTCTTAGAAGAGACATTTCCATCGCTATTAAATTCTTCAATTTCGTCCACAGTATCCTCAACCAGATGGCACATTTTAGACCACTTTTCCATAATGCTCTGAATATCTTGCATAATAACTTGGCAGGAATCAGAAAAAATCTGCTTAATATCTGCTTTAATATCTCGACGTAAGTCAGAGAAAGCCTGGTTAAGATCATCCATGTCTCACGCAGTAAATTATGGTGCCCCCTGGATACTTAACCGACAACAGTGAAAGGTAATGGAAAGTTTCCGAACTGAGTTAAGATAAGATCACAGACAGTTCCCAGAGAAAGTAGCGGCAGGAAAGTAAAAGTTCAGAATGGCAGATTCAATGTGTAGGGAAAATGCTAAAATCTTCAAAATTAGCACAAAAATAATAACAGGGAGACAATAATATACTCTCAACCCCCTCTTCAGTCCTTTAAAACAGCCAGCAACATTCTAAATCTTGTAGTCTGAGATCTCTGTATTTATAATTTGGATCCCATGCACCCTTCCCCCTATTCTACTATATATGGATTGGCTGCTGCAAAGATGATGTATTAGTGAGAGACTCAGGGTACAAAAAGAAAAGATAGATAGCATGTTATTCATTTCTTTTCTCATAGGGACCATTGGCCTCAAAATGCCAGAGAATACGTAACTTTTCTAAAAAAAAAATTTCCCCCTCGGTCCTTACTGTCAGCAATTCTCCCAAGCTAGCAAACAATGATAAAAACCAATACAGCAGCAAGGTGTATGCTGTGTTTTCACCAGAGGTGATCTGAAATAACCAGATCTTCCCTGTCTGAGCAGTGATGGATCCCTGTTAGGACAGCATTCTGCAGATATGATATTCTCACCAAAAGGAACCTGTCCTACATATACTGTGAATTGATCGATTATTTATCCATATACAGGGGATGTTTGGATATGATACTACAGTAATGTGTCCCACTTTCAACTATGCATGTTCTGTTGAGTGACAACTTTGAGTCCAGTAGAGCATGATTCCTCACTTTTGATATTCCCTGTTAATAGAAAATTGAGCTTTCCCCCCAAATCTTCATAATCTCCCGATGAGCTTTTTGTTGGTTTCTTTCGCCGGGATGGCTCCTATCAGTTCAAACAAAAATAAATTCTTGAGACAGCTGTAACATTTGATTCTAGTAAAGGAATTAACAATTCTAATATTATTTATTTATTAAATTTTGCCACTGCCCATCTCCCCCCAAAGGGGGGACTCTGGGCAGTTTACAATAAAAAATATCAATCAATGACAGGCAAGCTCACTTCCTTTGGCTCCAACATTCTCCACGTGGACCATAATGTGATTTGCATTGTGATCAGGTTAGAAACAGTCTTATTGAAATATTGATCAAAATGGTGGGAGAGATGGGAATTTAACTTTCTCTAAAGGGTTGCTTTGCTGCAATGGAGTACAATTTAGCCATAAATGATTATTCAGAGTCATAGGTCAAATGGCATTAATAAATCATTTCTTAAATAAATACATGCAGATTGAAGATTTTTCCTAGTGGGATCTGTGCCACCAAGTGAAATGAATTTAGCTAGATGACTCTGAGCTGTGCTGCCTGCCTCTGAAACCTGGAAACTTCAGCTGGTCCTGAATGCAGTGACCAGATTGTTAATAAGAATCATACCATTGGCAGAAGCTATTTAAACTATTGAGTCCAACCCCTTGGTCTGTGCAGGAATCCAAATTAAGCATCCCTGACAGATCAAGGTCTACATTCCATAAAGGTTGTAGTGTATTCCAGTGAAGGACAGTCACTGGTTCTAGGGTTGAACTGTTCTTACCATTATGACTTTTCCCCCCATCTCACCATGTAGTTTAAATGCATGATTCTGTGTCTTTCATGCTGGAACACAGAGAACAGGTCTTGATCTTCAACTTTCCCAATATCTGTGAGAGGTTGGTCATATGAAATCAGGTTTTGGGTTTGTTCAATGATGGCATTCATACTTCTGGAACTCTCAGCCAATCCAATCCAATCCAATCCAATCCAATCCAATCCAATCCAATCCAATCCAATCCAATCCAATCCAATCCAATCCAATCCAATCCAATCCAATCCAATCCAATCCCCTTATCACATGCCTATTCCAGGCAGAGACTAAGGCCTCAGTCAAACAGCCTACAAGGTCCTCAGGAAAACCGCAAGCTCCCTCTGAAAATCATCAAGGTCCATTGGTCTACTGCAGCAGACTAATAAGTCTAACTTCCCTGAAATGGGAGTGGGAGGAAAACGTCATCAGCAAGCTGAAGGGCAACCACAGAGTGATCTGACCATGATAAAGGATTGATGGTAATGTCCTCCACAAACAGATCACATTGCAAATGCCATGAGATAAAAAACAGATCTAAGGTATGACCAGCTGTGCATGTCAGATTCTTGATGACCTGGGTCAGGTCCATAGTGGTCATGAACTCTTGGATCTCTCCAGACTCTATATCACATGAAGGCAGGTTAAAGTCTCCAAGGACCATCAGTCTTAAAGACTCCAGCATCAACCCAGTGACATCCCTCAGGCAGGGATGTCACTAGACAGCAAGGCAGGGAGGGGGTCAGAGAGCAACAAATTCAACTGTTCCCTAGAGCCCAACTTCAACCACAGGGTATCACATTTGGTTATCTGTGGTACAGAACCTCTAAAAGGCTTCCCAGATGATAAGGGCCACCTCTTCTACCCTGGGAGATCTGGTTAATGCTAGATTCAAAACTCAGGTAGGTATATCTCACAGAGGGGAACATTCCCTTTGGCCCACAAAATATATGATGGCTGCAGAGGAATATTTTATTCTTGCTTTCTTTCAAGAACTCTGAGATTAAAACATCACATCACTTTTTACAATCAAATAGGGAAAGGTATTTAAAATATCTCCAAAAAGCTTGGAAAATGATGGCTGGATAAATTGTGAAAATATGTATTTCTGTATTGAAACTTTTAATGAATATTGAAGTTAAACAAAATGTGAAAACTATACGCTAAATACTTGTCTCAAATCAGTCTGGCCTAAGTCAGAAGAGTGTGTGTGTGTGTGTGTGTGTGTGAGAGAGAGAGAGAGAGAGAGAGAGAGAGAGAGAGAGAGAGAGAGATTATTTTTCTCAGGTAACTTTACACAAATGTCCATCCCCAATCAGGTGCCCTCGAGATGTGCCCAGATTACAGTTCTTATAATCCTCAACCAGACCTGTCTCTGGTAGATGAGGTTATTATCTAGTTTTGGCCTAAGATACTGCATATTCTCCCCTTCATGGATCACTACCTTGTCGTGGCAAAGGGGCTTGCGTAACTCAATGAAGTCAGGTCAAGATGGACAGGTCAAGACGGAGAGTTCTGACAAAACGTGGTCCACTGGAGGAGGGAATGGCAAACCACTCCAGTATCCTTGCCAAGAAAACCCATGGACAGTATCAAAAGGCTAAAAGATATGACGCCGGAATATGAGCCCCTCAGGTCGGAAGGTGTCCAATATGCTATTGGGGAAGACCGGAGGGCAATTCCGAGTAGCTCCAGAAAGAGTGAAGCGGCTGGGCCAAAGCCGAAAGGACACTCAGTTGTGGATGTGTCTGGAAGTGGAAGGAAAGTCCGATGGTGTAAAGAACAATATTGTATAGGAACCTGGAATGTAAGATCAATGAATCAAGGTAAGCTGGATGTGGTCAAACATGAGATGACAAGATTGAACATCAACATATTGGGAATCAGCGAACTAAAATGGACAGGAATGGGTGAATTTAATTCAGGAGACCATTATATATACTACTGTGGGCAAGAATCCCTTAGAAGAAATGGAGTAGCTCTCATAGTCAATAAAAGAGTGGGAAAGACAGTACTGGGGTACAACCTCAAAAACGACAGAATGCTTTCAGTTCGAATCCAAGGCAAACTATTCAACATCACAGTAATCCAAGTCTATGCCCCAACCACTGATGCCGAAGAAGCTGAAGTTGACCGGTTCTATGAAGACCTACAACACCTTTTAGAACTAACACCAAAAAAAGATGTCCTTTTCATCATAGGGGACTGGAATGCTAAGTAGGAAGTCAAAAAATAAACGGAATAACAGGCAAGTTCGGCCTCGGAGTACAAAATGAAGCAGGGCAAAGGCTAATAGAGTTTTGTCAAGAGAACACGCTGGTCATAGCAAACACTCTTTTCCAACAACACAAGAGACGACTCTACACATGGACATCACCAGATGGTCAATACCGAAATCAGATTGATTATATACTTTGCAGCCAAAGATGGAGAAACTCTATACAATCAGCAAAAACAAGACCTGGAGCTGACTGTGGCTCAGATCATGAGCTTCTTATTGCAAAATTTAGGCTTAAATTGAAGAACGTAGAGAAAACCACTAGACCACTCAGGTATGACCTAAATCATATCCCTTATGAATATACAGTGGAGGTGAGGAATATATTTAAAGGATTAGATCTGGTAGACAGAGTGCCTGAAGAACTATGGATGGAGGTTCGTAATATGGTACAGGAGGCAGCAACTAAAACCATCCCAAAGAAAAAGAAATGCAAGAAAGCAAAGTGGCTGACTGATGAGGCTTTACAAATAGCTGAGAAAAGAAGGGAAGCAAAAGGCAAGGGAGAAAGGGAAAGATATAACCAACTGAATGCAGATTTCCAGAGAATAGCAAGGAGAGATAAGAAGGCCTTCTTAAATGAACAATGCAAAGAAATCGAGGAAAACAATAGAATGGGAAAGACTAGAGATCTCTTCAAGAAAATCGGAGATATCAGGGGAACGTTTTGTGCAAAGATGGGCATGATAAAGGACAAAAATGGCAGGGACCTAACAGAAGCAGAAGAGATTAAGAAGAGGTGGCAAGAATACACAGAAGAACTATACAAGAAAGATCTTAATATCCCTGATAAATACGATGGTGTGGTCACTGACCTTGAGCCGGACATCCTAGAGTGTGAAGTCAAGTGGGCCTTAGGAAGCATTACTAACAACAAAGCTAGTGGAGAAGACAGTATCCCAGCTGAGCTATTTAAAATCCTAAAAGATGATGCTGTTAAAGTGCTGCACTCAATATGCCAACAAATTTGGAAAACTCAACAGTGGCCACAGGATTGGAAAAGGTCAGTTTACGTTCCAATTCCAAAGAAGGGCAATGCCAAAGAATGTTCAAACTACCGTACAATTGCGCTTATTTCACATGCTAGCAATGCTCAAAATCCTACAAGCTAGGCTTCAGCAGTATGTGAACTGAGAACTACCAGAAGTGCAAGCTGGGTTTCGAAGAGGCAGAGGAACTAGAGATCAGATTGCCAACATTCGCTGGATCATGGAAAAAGCAAGAGAATTCCAGAAAAACATCTACTTCTGCTTCATTGACTACGCTAAAGCCTTTGATTGTGTGGATCACTACAAACTGTGGCAAATTCTTAAAGAAATGGGAGTACCAGACCACCTTACCTGTCTCCTGAGAAACCTGTATGCGGTTCAAGAAGCAACAGTTAGAACCGGACATGGAACAACCGATTGGTTCAAAATTGGGAAAGGAGTACGACAAGGCTGTATATTATCACCCTGCTTATTTAACTTATATGCAGAGTACATCATGAGAAATGCCGGGCTGGATGAATCACAAGCCAGAGTTAAGATTGCCGGGAGAAATATCAACAACCTCAGATATGCAGACGATACCACCCTAATGGCAGAAAGTGAAGAGGAACAAAGGGACGTGGTGGCTCAGCGGGTTAAACCGCTGAGCTGTAGACTGCCGATCGGAAGGTCGGCAGTTCGAACCCTGCGCAACGAAGTGAGCTCTCATTGCTAGTCTCAGCTCCTGTCAACCCAACAGTTCGAAAGCTTTGCAAGTAGATAAATGGGTACCACCTTAAGTGGGAAAATTTGCTGGTGTCCTGTTGGGAGTCGGCTTCACCGGAGGAAAAAGATCGGAGGAAAGATTGAATGGCGGTGGTGATGACGGACCCAGAAGTAACATCTACAGGACGTCAGCAGCCGGCTCAAGGCATCTTGGGATATGTAGTCTGGAGCCTTAGAAGAGTCGGTTCCCTCACCCCCTCCCCTTACGCGCGGGCACTGTATATGGTGAATTGTATAATTGTATAATGGAATTGGAAAATGTATATGTACAGTATGTAAGCCGCCTAGAGTCCTCCGTTAGGGAGGGGATAGGCGGGGTATAAATATCACAATAAATAAATAAAATAAAAATAAATAAACTTAAGAGCCTCTTGATGAGGGTGAAAGAGGAGAGTGCAAAAGCTGGCTTGAAACTCAACATTAAAAAAACTCAGATCATGGCATCTGGTCCCAGCACTTCCTGGCAAATAGAAGGGGAAGAAATGGAAGCAGTGATAGATTTTCTTTTCTTGGGCTCCAAGATCACCGCAGACGGTGACTGCAGCCATGAAATTAAAAGATGCTTGCTCCTTGGGAGGAAAGCTATGGCAAACCTAGACAGCATATTAAAAAGCAGAGATATCACCTTGCCGACAAAGGCCCGTATAGTTAAAGCTATGGTTTTTCCAGTAGTAATGTATGGCTGTGAGAGTTGGACCATAAGGAAGGCTGAGCGCCAAAGAATTGATGCTTTCGAACTGTGGTGCTGGAGAAGACTCTTAAGAGTCCCTTGGACTGCAAGGAGGTCAAATCAGTCAATCCTAAAGGAAATCAACCCTGACTCCTCATTGGAAGGACAGATACTGAAGCTGAAGCTCAAATACTTTGGCCACCTAATGAGAAGAGAGGACTCACTGGAAAAGACCCTGATGCTGGGAAAGACTGAAGGCAAAAGGAGAAGGGGACGGCAGAGGATGAGATGGTTAGATAGCATCACCGATGTAACAAACATGAATTTGACTGTAGCTTGAATCATGTCAACTGGATTTCTATTTTCTTAGTGGAAACGTTTCGCTCCTTATCCAAGGAGCTTCTTCAGTCTGAGCAAAGTTGGTAAGGGAATCCTAAATATGTTCCTAGGTAGCTGTGTGACCTTACACCTGGGGCTAGGTCATGGTTATATTGAGATGTAATTTTTAAGTCCTTTTATCATCTAATGGAGGGTCGTTAAAATCACCATGCTGCTGTTGAGCTTCTGAAATGGTCTTAATCTTCCTAGGCACAGAAGACAACACGGGGAGGAAGATGGGGGAGAGTTTGTGCCTGAGGCCCCCACCTCTATTCAAGGAAGGATTTTCCAAGTTGGCATAAATGGATTCCTTGACCCCTCTCTCAAACCACCTATCTTCTCTGTCTAAAATGTGAACATTAATGTCCTCAAATGAGTGTCCTTTTTCTTTTAGATGAAGATAAACTGCTGACTCTGGTCCTGTGGTGTTATTTCTCCTGTGTTGGGCCATCCTCCTGTACATAGGTTGTTTGGTTTCTCCAATGTAGAGTTCAGAGCACTCCTCACTGCACTGGATTGCATAAACTACATTGCTTTTCTTATGTTTTGGAGTTTGATCTTTGGGGTGTACAAGCCTCTGTCTCAGTGTGTTGGTGGGTTTGAAATATACAGGTATGTGGTGTTTGCCAAATATCCGTTTTATCTTTTCAGACACGCCAGCCATGTAGGGAATGACCAGGTTCTTTCGTTTACTCTGAGTCTCAGCCCTATCTGTCGCTGTTTTAGGTCTGGTAGATTTAGATTTGGTGAAGGCCCAATTTGGATATCCACAGGCCTTCAGGGCTGTTCTCAGGTGCTGATTTTCATTCTTTTTGGAATCCATGGAGGTGGGGATGGTTTCTGCTCTGTGTGACAATGTCCTGATGACTCCTAGTTTGTGCTGCAGTGGATGGTGGGAGTCAAACATCAGATATTGATCTGTGTGTGTGGGTTTCCTGTAGATCCCTATTTCTAGCTTGCCACCGGTCCCAATGAGGACTTCACAGTCTAGGAATGCCAGTCTGTTGTCCTTGGTGTCTTCTCTGGTGAAGCTAATGTTGGCATCTATAGTGTTTATATGGTCCGTGAAGGCCTGTACTTCCTGGGCCTTGATTTTGACCCAGGTGTCATCCACATACCTAAACCAGTGGGTGGGCACCGTTCCCTGGAATGTATTGAGTGCTTTCTTCTCCACTTCTTCCATGTATAAATTGGCCACAATGGGTGACACAGGAGAACCCATGGCACAGCCGTGTTTTTGTCTGTAAAAGTCACCTCTGTATGTGAAATAAGTGGTGTTAAGACACAGGTCCAGAAGATGGCAGATCTGGTTTGGGTTGAGATGGCTTCTCCTTTCAAGGGTGCTGTCCTCTTCTAGTCTCTTCCTGACAGCGGATAGAGCATGAGTGGTGGGGATGCTGGTGAAAAGGGAGGACACATCAAAGGAGACCGTAGTTTCATCTGTATCCAGTTTCAGGATCTTTGCTTTGGAAACAAATTCTTCCGAATTATGGATGTGGTGTTCAGAGTGTCCAACTAGAGGTGCTAGTATGGTAGAGAGGTGTTTGGCAATGTTGTATGTTACCGAATTGATGCTGCTGACTATGGGTCGGAGGGGTGTTCCTTCCTTGTGGATCTTAGGAAGTCCGTAGAAGAACAGCCCTGAAGGCCTGTGGATATCCAAATTGGGCCTTCACCAAATCTATATCTACCAGACCTAAAACAGCGACAGATAGGGCTGAGACTCAGAGTAAACGAAAGAACCTGGTCATTCCCTACATGGCTGGCGTGTCTGAAAAGATAAAACGGATATTTGGCAAACACCACATACCTGTATATTTCAAACCCACCAACACACTGAGACAGAGGCTTGTACACCCCAAAGATCAAACTCCAAAACATAAGAAAAGCAATGTAGTTTATGCAATCCAGTGCAGTGAGGAGTGCTCTGAACTCTACATTGGAGAAACCAAACAACCTATGTACAGGAGGATGGCCCAACACAGGAGAAATAACACCACAGGACCAGAGTCAGCAGTTTATCTTCATCTAAAAGAAAAAGGACACTCATTTGAGGACATTAATGTTCACATTTTAGACAGAGAAGATAGGTGGTTTGAGAGAGGGGTCAAGGAATCCATTTATGCCAACTTGGAAAATCCTTCCTTGAATAGAGGTGGGGGCCTCAGGCACAAACTCTCCCCCATCTTCCTCCCCGTGTTGTCTTCTGTGCCTAGGAAGATTAAGACCATTTCAGAAGCTCAACAGCAGCATGGTGATTTTAACGACCCTCCATTAGATGATAAAAGGACTTAAAAATTACATCTCAATATAACCATGACCTAGCCCCAGGTGTAAGGTCACACAGCTACCTAGGAACATATTTAGGATTCCCTTACCAACTTTGCTCAGACTGAAGAAGCTCCTTGGATAAGGAGCGAAACGTTTCCACTAAGAAAATAGAAATCCAGTTGACATGATTCAAGCTACAGACAATTCCACCTGGATGACTGAGAACCTTCATAGACAACATGAATTTGAGTAAACTCCGGGAGACAGTGGAGGACAGGAAGGCCTGGCGTGCTATGGTCCATGAGGTCACGAAGAGTCGGACACGACTAAACGACTGAACAACAACAACACAACTGCATATTCTGCCAAGACAAAATACAGGTATTCTTGTGTCTAAGTGAGGCCTACAATATTGATAATTTATTTTGCCCCAAGAGGAAGTCTGTCCACTTAGCCTTGATATTATTTCTCAATTTCAGACCAAGGCAATTTATATAGAGCCTTCATTTTATCTCCTGTCCCTCTCCCTCCCCCCCACATAACCCTGTGAAGTCATTTTGGCTGAGAGAGACTGGCCCAAAGTCATCCAGTGAGTTTCTACATGAAATGAAAGTCCCAAAATGATCAAGTTAATACAAATGTCTTTATAAATGTTAACTTAAACTTCATCATAAATGATTAAGGATACTTGTCCTGCTACCTTATTAAATTGTGATATCAGAAATCAAGTTGTTGCACTGTTGACCTATTGCTTCTCAGGAAATCTTCCAGTAGGCCAGATTTCCAGCTCTTCTATGGAGCTGACACAAATATCTCAGTTCATCTGGCAAACTCATATGTTGCTCCTGCTCCCTTATTGCTCCTGTCTTTCACCTAGCTGTGAGAAAGATTTTTTAGAGACCCTAAGGATATATTTGGGATTGCCATGTTATTTCATCTCAGGTTGTACTCCCAGGAAGATCATTTGTCTCATAGAAATACTGGAAAGCTGCACAATTTGTCTGAGATTAGAGTTTGCATCTGAATGATGCTTCCTAATTACAGTGGTGAACATTTCTGCTACAGATGCATCCCTATGTAGCCAAAATGGTAGGATCTATACCAGAGACAGGTATTTTTGCCCATTTTATAAAAAATCATGCACTAACATGTTTCAAGGTTTGCCTTCCTTTGAAATGTTGGCCATTCATTTTTCATCTTTTAATTTTTATACCCAGTTTTGCAGATCAGCAAACACCATCTAGTGGAGTTGCAGATGTAGTGTTCTTAGCCCCTTATTAATGGATCATAGCTTTAATAAGGACTGTTTGTTATGCTAGATTAATGTAACTTTTCCTAACATGTTTATTTATTTATTTATTTATTAATCAAATTTATCACCGCCCATCTCTACCACGGTAGACTCTGGGCGGTTTACAACAAATGTTAAAATTAGAGTTAAAAATCAATAATCATTAAAATACAATAAACAGTACAATAAATAAGAATATAAAAATCCAGAGGATGGTAGGATCTTAAAAAAAGGTCATTATTAAACTAACCACCCCCAGGAGGAACTATCTCTACCTTTGTCCCACACCAGGCGGCAGAACCAGGTTTTTAGGGACTTCCTAAAGGCCAAGAGGGAGGACGCCTGCCTCACCTCTGGGGGCAAGATGTTCCACAGGGCGGGCGCTGTCGCAGAGAAGGCACGCCTCCTGGACCCCGCTAGATGGAATTCCTTTGTTGACGGGGTCCGCAGCATGCCCCCCCTGCATGACCGGGTGGGGCGGGTAGATGCAATTGGGATGAGACGGTCCCTCAGATAGCCTGGCCCCATGCCATGTAGGGCTTTAAAGGTGATAACCAACACCTTGAATTGGACCCAGAAGCAAACTGGTACCCAATGCAGCTCGCGGAGCAGTGGTGTTACATGTGCTGATCTTCTCGCACCCATAACCACTTGAGCGGCTGCATTCTGGACCAGCTGAAGCTTCCGGATACTCTTCAAGGGTAGCCCCATGTAGAGCGCATTGCAATAATCTATATGAGAGATGACAAGGGCATGAGTGACTATTCGGAGGGCCCCTCGATCCAGGAAGGGGCGCAACTGGCGCACAAGCCGAAGCTGTGCAAAGGCCCTCCTGGCCACGACTGCCACCTGCTCTTCGAGCAGGAGTCGTGAGTCCAGGAGGACCCCCAAGCTCCGGACTGAGTCTGAACGGGGCAGTGCCACCCCATCCAGAATTAAAGATGATAACTTCCTGGAAATCGAGAGGCCATCAATCCACAGCCACTCCGTCTTACCAGGGTTCAGCTGAAGCCTGTTGTTCCCCATCCAGGCCCCTACAGCCCCTAGGCACTGAGATAGGGTGTCCACTGCAACACTTACTTCACCCGGGATGGAGATATACAATTGAGTATCATCAGCATATTGGTGATACCTCATCCCGTGATGACGGATGATCTCACCCAGCGGCTTCATGTAGATGTTAAATAGGAGAGGAGAGAGAACCGAACCCTGCGGCACCCCACAAAGAAGGGCCCGTGGGTCGGATCTCTCCTCTCCTAGTACCACCGATTGTGAGCGACCCTGGAGGAAGGAGGTTTTTTTGTTGTTTATTCGTTCAGTCGTTTCCGACTCTTCGTGACTTCATGGACCAGTCCACGCCAGAGCTTTCTGTCGGCCGTCACCATCCCCAGCTCCCCAATGGTTGAGTCTGTCACCTCCAGAATATCATCCATCCATCTTGCCCTTGGTCGGCCCCTCTTCCTTTTGCCTTCCACTTTTCCTAGCATCAGCTTCTTCCCCAGGGTATCCTGTCTTCTCATTATGTGGCCAAAGTACTTCAGTTTTGCCTTTAATATCATTCCCTCAAGTGAGCAGTCTGGCTTTATTTCCTGGAGAATGGACTGGTTTGATCTTCTTGCAGTCCAAGGCACTCTCAGAATTTTCCTCCAACACCACAGTTCAAAAGCATCTATCTTCCTTCGCTCAGCCTTCCTTATGGTCCAGCTCTCACAGCCATAGGTTACTACAGGGAATACCATTGCTTTAACTATGCGGACCTTTGTTGTCAGTGTGATGTCTCTGCTCTTAACTATTTTATCAAGATTTGCCATTGCTCTCCTCCCAAGAAGTAGACGTCTTCTGATTTCCTGGCTGCAGTCAGCGTCTGCAGTAATCTTTGCGCCTAGAAATACAAAGTCTGTCACTGCCTCCACTTTTTCTCCCTCTATTTGCCAGTCATCAATCAAGCTCGTTGCCATAATCTTGGTTTTTTTGAGGTTTAACTGCAACCCAGCTTTTGCACTTTCTTCTTTCACCTTCGTCATAAGGCTCCTCAACTCCTCCTCGCTTTCAGCCATCAAAGTGGTATCATCTGCATATCTGAGATTGTTAATGTTTCTTCCAGCGATTTTAACTCCAGCCTTGGATTCCTCAAGCCCAGCATGTTGCATGATGTGTTCTGCGTACAGGTTGAATAGGTAGGGTGAGAGTATACAGCCCTGCCGTACTCCTTTCCCAATCTTAAACCAGTCCGTTGTTCCGTGCTCTGTTCTTACCGTTGCTACTTGGTCGTTATACAGATTCCTCAGGAGGCAGACAAGATGACTTGGTATCCCCATACCACCAAGAACTTGCCACAATTTGTTATGATCCACACAGTCAAAGGCTTTAGAATAGTCAATAAAACAGAAATAGATGTTTTTCTGAAACTCCCTGGCTTTCTCCATTATCCAGCGGATGTTGGCAATTTGGTCTCTAGTTCCTCTGCCTTTTCTAAACCCAGCTTGTACATCTGGCAATTCTCGCTCCATGAATTGCTGGAGTCTACCTTGCAAGATCTTGAGCATTACCTTACTGGCATGTGAAATAAGTGCCACTGTTCGATAGTTTGAACATTCTTTAGTGCTTCCCTTTTTTGGTATGGGGATATAAGTTGATTTTTTCCAATCTGATGGCCATTCTTGTGTTTTCCAAATTTGCTGGCATATGGCATGCATAACCTTGACAGCATCATCTTGCAAGATTTTAAACAGTACAGCTGGGATACCGTCGTCTCCTGCTGCCTTGTTATTAGCAATGCTTCTTAAGGCCCATTCAACCTCACTCTTCAGGATGTCTGGCTCTAACTCACTGACCACACCGTCAAAGCTATCTCCAATATTATTATCCTTCCTATGCAGATCTTCCGTATATTCTTGCCACCTCTTCTTGATCTCTTCTGCTTCTGTTAGGTCCTTACCATCTTTGTTTTTGATCATACCCATTTTTGCCTGGAATTTACCTCCGATGTTTCTAATTTTCTGGAAGAGGTCTCTTGTCCTTCCTATTCTATTGTCTTCTTCCACTTCCGCACATTGCTTGTTTAAAAATAATTCCTTATCTCTTCTGGCTAACCTCTGGAATTTTGCATTTAATTGGGCATATCTCCCCCTATCACTGTTGCCTTTTGCTTTCCTTCTTTCTTGGGCTACTTCCAGTGTTTCAGCAGACAGCCATCTTGCCTTCTTGGTTTTCTTTTTCTTTGGGACGTTTTTTGTTGCTGCCTCCTGAACAATGTTGCGAACGTCTGTCCATAGTTCTTCTGGGACCCTATCTACTAAATCTAGTCCCTTAAATCTATTCTTCACCTCCATTGCATATTCCTTAGGAATATTAGTGAGCTCATATCTAACTGATCTGTGGGTCTTCCCTATTCTCTTTAGTCTGATTCTAAATTTTGCAATAAGAAGTTGGTGATCTGAACTACAGTCAGCTCCAGGTCTTGTTTTTACCGACTGTATAGATGTCCGCCACCTTTGGCTGCAAAGGATGTAGTCAATCTGATTTCGGTGTCGACCATCTGGTGAAGTCCATGTATAAAGTCGTCTTTTAGGTTGTTGGATGAGAGTGTTTGTTATGCACAGTGAGTTGTCTTGGCAAAATTCTAGCAGCCTATGTCCTGCTTCATTTTGTTCTCCCAGACCATGCTTGCCTGTAATTCCAGGTGTCGTCTGACTACCCACCTTAGCATTCCAGTCTCCTGTAATGAAAATAACATCTCTTTTTGGTGTATTATCTAGTAGGTGCTGCAGATCCTCATAGAACTGATCTACGACTGCTTCTTCAGCATCTGTGGTTGGGGCGTATATTTGGATCACTGTGATGTTAAATGGCTTACCCTGAATTCGAATTGAGATCATTCTATCGTTTTTTGGATTGTATCCAAGCACTGCTTTAGCCACTTTATTATTAATTATGAAGGCTACTCCATTTCTTCTGTGGTCCTCTTGTCCACAGTAGTAGATCTGGTGGTCATCTGATGTGAAGTGGCCCATTCCAGTCCATTTCAGTTCACTGACACCTAAAATGTCTATATTTAATCTTGACATCTCACCAATAACCACATCCAATTTGCCCTGGCTCATAGATCTTACATTCCAGGTTCCTATGGTGTGTTGATCTTTAGAACATCGGATTCGTCGTTCACCACCAGCACCGTCGGCCGCTAGCCGTCCTTTCGGCTTTGAGCTAGCTGCGTCATCACATCTGCGGCTAGTTGAACGTATCCTCTGTTCCTCCCCAGTAGCATTTTGACCATCTTCCGACCTGGGAGTCCCATCTTCCGATGGTATACCGACATATCTTTGGTTGTACTGATCCATTTAGTTTTCATGGCAAGAATACTGGGGTGGGTTGCCATTACCTTCCCCAGGGATGGTATTTAGTCTGACCTCTCTGCCACGACCTTCCTGTCTTGGGTGTCCCTTCACGGTTTAGCTCATGGTTTCATTGAGGTGCTCAAGCTCCAGCACCACGACAAGGTAACAATCTCCTTTGCTGGAGAGGAAGGAGGTAAACCAGCGCAAAACTACACCGCCCCCCCCCAACTCCCTGAGTCGCTCCAAAAGGATACCGTGGTCGACGGTATCGAAAGCCGCTGAGAGGTCCAAGAGAGTGAGAATGGATGCACTCCCTCCATTCCGCTCCCGCCAGAGATTATCACTGGATTAGACTGGAAGCATAAGATTTCATAGACTGAAACCTCCCAGTTTAGAGGTAACAATGGGAAGGACCACATTGCATTCAGGTCTTGCTTTGGGGCTTAATCATTGTGGGAAACACGGTGCTGAACTTTGGATCCTGTTCAGCCTGGCTTGCCATGTTCTGTACTTTCTTAATAAATTTATTTCCTCAAAGAGACATTGAGTAATGGTGGCTAGATATTGTAGGCTAGATACTGCCATATAGGAAATCAATTAAAGTTGTTTCTCACTGACTTTATTCTATGTCTCCATATGATTTCCCTCCTCCCTCATCAGGCTTTTGAATTTCCTGTGGACATCCCTCTAATAGACTATTCTTTTTACATGACTGGACTGAAAATTATTTGAGATCAGATGAAAGAAAAGGAAATGTTAGCTCAGCAGCTGTCCCATTTTCTTTTCCCAAACCAGTACTTTTTCTTTCATGTTGATAAGAAATGAATATATCTGGCAGCTATGTGGAAGGGGAATGATTTTTCCGAAGATGGATATAATTTTATGCGTGGCATAGTTCTAAAGAGGTTAAAGGGAAGATGAGAAGCAATTCTCAGGGGAAAAAAGAACATGGGCACATTCTTTTTTCATTTCTATGCTCCAATAAATTGTTTTAATAATTATTTCTATCTGCAACCATAGAATGTTGAGTTTCTCCGGAGAGCCGGGCATTCTATATAGCGGCCTCCCCTGGAACGGAAGGACCCTACAGAAGTGGCTCATGCTGTCATCACCACTCGCCTGGACTACCGTAAGGGATTCTACCTGGGGCTGCACTGGCAGTGTGCAAGGAAGCTCCACTAAGTCCAGAAGACAGCAGCCTGTTGGGTGGTGGGTATGCACTGACATGAGCATGTCCCACCACTGCTCTGGGCTCTGCACTGGTTTCCTATGAATTCCCATGTGCAATTCAAAGTGGTAATTATCTTTGTTTTAAATAAATAAATGAAAAACAAAGTGCTGTTTTTATTTTTAAAGCTGTACAGAGTTTGGTGCTTCTCCACCCAATTTCAACCCACCTAACACCTAGCTCTTGGGAAGTTCTGTTAGTAGTTCCCCATTTTGTGAAGTAAGGGGGATGGAGGCTCACAGATGCTTCTCTGGAGTCCTCGGTGCTCTCTGAGCTTGGTGGTTTGCTTGCACACTAGTTGGGTAACGAAACATCTGCAAGCAAACCACCAAAGCACCAAGGACTCCACAGTTCAGCCCTGAGCTACATATATTCTCTTCTATTGATATGCTTCTCTGTCACTGTGCTGGTGTTCTGGAACTCTTTTAGCCCCTGAAATTTGCTCAGTACCCATTTGATTAGGTTTCCCAGAACTCTGTTTTCCCAGTATGCCAGTTACCTCACAGGAGTTAAGCAGCTTAAGGATGCAGTGCAGAAATGCCCTTCATCTTCCTTAAAGTGCGATTCCCAACGTTGAGTGTGGTATTCACAGTGGCATATGACCAGTGCAGAATGTAGTGGAGCTATTGCTTCTTGTGATTTGGAAATTATATTTCTATTGATGCAACCTAAGATTACATTTGCCTTTTTAATAGCCATGTCATCTTGCTGATTCATATTCTGCTTGTGACCTACTAAAATTCCAAGAGCTTTGCACATGTGCTGATACCTGTTAAGTCAGGTATCCACCATTATTCTGTTATTTTCAGCACTGCTTCTCTAACCTATTGAGATTGTGCTTCTATATTCTAAAATATTACTATCTTACCCAGTTTTGTGTCATTTTGTGGGTGATGAGGGCTCAGTGTACTCAGTTGTCACAGAACATAGAATAGGAGGAAGGAACCCAAAGAATGTGAGAATAAAGAGGGAATGAAATGGAGGGCTTGGTTAAAGGACTGGTTAAAACCATGAATGGAAGCCTTCACAGCTAAAGTTGTATAAAACCAGTTTAATATTCTAGCGTATCTTCCTTTGCTCACTTTGATAAGGGCAGAGTATTCCATCTTGAATCTTTAGCTCAAAACTGTTCTTACTGTGTTTGCAAAGAAATGGAAATAGCTCTTGATAGAGATGAAGCTTCCTAGTCAATCAATCAGTCAATCTTTATTTCAGTCATAGACCAGCATATAACTAAAAACATAACATTTGATTGATTGATTGAAGCTTCCTAGTCATTGTATAGCTTAATCTTTGTTAATGCCAAATTCATGCAGTGCTGGTTTTTTGCCCATTGCTGAGTCCCAAAAGAGACAAAATATTTAAAGGGAGGAGAAACTTGATAATTTTCTTGCGTCATCTCTGGGGACTATTATATTACACATGAATTCTCACACAGTGTTCATCATTTAACACATCACTCTGCATCCACAGGCGCTTTTCATTGCTTTTCTAAAATCATACATATTAACCAACCAATGTTAGTCCTTGCTGTTATGAAGAGGCAGCACTAGTGATGCTATCAACCAGTGTGTTGCTTTCTTAATGACCTCTCTCATCCATTATGAATGAGAAATGCAAGGAACAGAAATATGTGCTGTGCATATCTTTTAGCACCTGACAAGCATCTTCTAAAATGTGATAAATTTCCTCTTCTCACTTGTGACATTAAGTTCAGGCATGATATCTGAATCTAGAGCAGTGTTTTTCAAACTTGGCAACTTTAAGATGTGTGGACTTCAACTCCCAGAATTCCTCAGCCAGCATGAAGTTGAAGTCCACACATCTTAAAGTTGCCAGGTTTGAAAAACACTGATCTAGAGCAATGTACTAAAGAGGCATACAGGTAGTCCTCGCTCAACATTTGTTTAGTGATGGTTCGGACTTACAATGGTACTGAAAAAACCAACTTATGACTGGTCCTCATACTTATAACTGTTGCAGCATCCCCTGGTCATGTGATCATGATTTGGGCACTTGGCAACTGGTTCACATTTATGATTGTCACAGCATCCTGTGGTCAGATGATCATCACTTTCATCCTTCCCAGCCAGCTTCAGGCAAGCAAAATCAATGGGGAACTGCGTGATTCGCCTAACAGCCATGTGGTTCACTTAACACCCATGGTGATTCACTTAATGACCACTGCAGAAAAGGTTATAAAATCGGGTTGGATTCGCTTAATGACCACTTTACTTAGGAACCAAAATTCCAGTCCCAATTGTGGTCGTTAAGCGAGGACTACCTGTACACAAATGCTGCAACTGAGCTGTGCCTTTCAGCTTATTTGCCAGGGATGTGGGTGGGAGACTGCCAAAAGTATCATGCATCTCCAAACTAGTTCTACACTATAGTTCAGGGGCATCCACATGTATGTGTCAGAAAAAGTCAAGATGGCAGATGCAATCAAAGCCCTCCCCACTTTTTTACATGTATCACCCCTGGATAGTTTCATAATGTGAAACAAGCTAAAATACCAATTAAATATTGTGATCAGAAACATCTGCTGTACAATCAGTAGAGTAAAAAATGGGATAAAATCAGAACCAAATAATAATAGGATAGTAATTAATGTAAAAAAGCTTTGTTTATCTATAAATAGAGATGCTTTCTGCTCATGCAGATATAGCAATCTGGATCCAAAGTCTCCCAAACTTGTGTCTGATCTTGGAATCTTTGTATATAAATTATATAATCCATCTAGTTCATCCAGGTGCACTGAACATAATGTTGCAGTTGGTACTCAAGGAATTCTGGCAGTTAGATAACATTTCAGACTTTTGCATAATAATGTTCTATAAACTGTCTCAGGGATAAAAAGTCAGCCAGGCTATTATTGTTGGTTTTACTTCATAGGTGCAGCTGGTTCACAGAGCCACTAAGTTTGGGTACTTTGTTTGCTTAAGCTTAGCAGTGTTGTGTTGTGAGCTGACTTGACTGCTTCTGTAAGTAGAAAGTTAAGGTGTACATATGATAATCATAATAATCTTCAGTGGAAGAATGGCTAACTAAGTTGATGTCTAAAATAACTTCATATCTTAAAAGCAAATCTGACACTGAATTCAGTTGAAACTGCAAACCAATCCTAGGCTAAAACTTAATACATGGATCTGTACCACATCCAAAATTTGGGTTTCTCTATGTATGGAATCTATATTTTAATTTCACAGGATACCAACAGATTTTTACTAATGCACCTTGAATTTATGATAGCCTATAATTTTACCCCACAATTTATGCTGTGTTGACCATAGTTTTTGATATTCATTCTTAGTTTAGAGTTTAATACTGATGTTTAGTCTGTTAAAGCAATATAATACTTTGTTATTTACAACCATCTATGTCATACTGAAAATTATAACCTCTATGACATTTTAAAATCCATTGTTCATTTATTGGTATTTTAGTTTTTATTCCCTCTTGTCTTCTTTTTATGTTTGTTTATATATCTTCTGTAATGTTCAATAAAAATATAAATAATAATGCATTTGTGCTGCCTTATTTCATTGCAGTTAGAGTTGGGCAATAAATAAATATACCCATTTTAATAACTAACATTTAAACTATATATCAGATAAAATGATGGGACTTTGCAGTATTATAAAATAAAATGCTTTCATTGGCAATAAACAATAAAACAATCACATTTTGAAGTTCTACATAATCTCTGAAATCTTATTTTTGAGACAGCCACTTTTTCGCATTCCATATTTATTTTGAATCTCCTTCCTTCCTTCCTTCCTTCCTTCCTTCCTTCCTTCCTTCCTTCCTTCCTTCCTTCCTTCCTTCCTTCCTTCCTTCCTTTTTTTTCTATCCTGCCTTTATTATTTTTTATAAATAACTCAAGACGGCTAACATACCTAATACTCTTTCCTCCTCCTATTTTCCCCACAACAACAACCCTGTGAGGTGAGTTGGGCTGTGTGTGTGTGACTGGCCCAAGGTCACCCAGCCGGCTTTATATTAGCAATTGTAGAAAATCCAGGCAGAGTAATGGTGAATTCTAATTATCAACACCTGCTCCAGGCTTTGCTTGGACAAGCCAACTGCCACTTTTCCAGACAGAACAGGAGCAGGACCTGACCACAATCCAGCTTTGTGTGTGCAAGCCGTCAGGATTATCCAGGCAGAGGCAAAATGAATTCTGATAGAGGTCCAACTTTTGGTACCTAAGCCTTCTGGGTTGCACATGCAAGCTGAATTGCTGTTTGTTGTTGTTGTTTATTCATTCAGTCGCTTCCGACTCTTCGTGACTTCATGGACCAGCCCACGCCAGAGGTTCCTGTCAGCCGTCACCATCCCAAGCTCCCCCACGGTCAGGTCCGTCACCTCCAGAATATCATCCATAATTGCTGTTAGGTAAAGGTAAAGGTTCCCCCCGCAGATTTGTGCAGTCGTGTCCGACTCTAGGGGCCGGTGCTCATCTCCGTTTCTTAGCTGAAGAGTCAGCGCTGTCTGAAGACACGTCCGCGGTCATGCGGCTGGAATGATGTGTGTGGAACGCTGTTACCTACCCACCGAAGTGGTACCTATTCATCTACTTGCATTTGCATGCTTTTGAATTGCTAGGTTGGCAAGAGCTGGTGCGAGTGTGGGAGCTCACTCCGTCATGCGGGGCTAGGGATTTGAACCTCCAAACTTGTGATCTTCTGATTGACACCTTCGTCATAAAAAAGGAACAACTAGAAGAAACACATGAAACCATCAACATCTTCTTCAATGGAATAAAATTCACAAGACAAGAAGAAAACAACAACACACTACCCTTCTTGGACATCCTCGTCAGTAGAGGAAATGATGGCAAGCTAGAAACACAAGTCTACTGGAAATCTACCCACACTAACCAAGTGCTCCATTACCAAAGTAACAACCCAACCTCCCACAAGAGGAGCTTAACCTAGTCAATCAACCAAACAGCAAACAACAGCCCAATCAAGGAACTCCCAAGGAGTGAACACCACCTCCACCAACACAAGCAGGACAACCCACAATATATAAACAGAAAGCAAGTCCTACTCCCTTTTCACACTGAAGATGTTGCCTAGTCTGGCAATGAAATGTCTGCAAGAAAACAACAAGGCTCAGAGAACACCAAGGACTCCACAAAATCAAAACATACTCCCACAACTTAGTTAATTGTTCTTCCATAGAAAAGATTAAACCTTCTTTCCAATAAAAGGCATATGGAAGCCTTGCAGCAGGTAGTATCTACAAAGCTTATTTATTTGAAAAAACCCACATAATTACAGAATTTATTCAGGATACTTTGTGAGAATGTGAAACCATATTTAATTTAGCAAAATGTTGGAGCTGGAAGTGTGAATTCAACTGTTAAGATTTCTTCATTCTAGCATGAATCATTTTCCGAAATTGTTGAGCTTTATAACCTTACCACCAGATATAAAAGAATGATCTGTCAGGACTCTCTCCTGCCCTGCCTGGACAAGCCAATAGCTGGTTTATCTAGGAGGCCAGGCAAAACAGGAGTGCAGTCTGACAGAGGTCTTCCCCTACATGTCTGTAGCTTGAATCATGTCAACTGGATTTCTATTTTCTCAGTGGAAACGTTTCGCTCCTTATCCAAGGAGCTTCTTCAGTCTGAGCAAAGTTGGTAAGGGAATCCTAAATATGTTTCTAGGTAGCTGTGTGACCTTACACCTGGGGCTAGGTCATGGTTATATTGAGATGTTATTTTAAGTCCTTTTATCATCTAAAGGAAGATCGTTAAGATCACCATGCTGCTGTTGAGCTTGTGAAATGGTCTTAATCTTCCTAGGCACAGAAGACAAAGCAGGGAGGAAGATGGGGGAAAGATTGTGCCTGAGGCCCCCACCTCTATTCAAGGAAGGATTTTCCAAGTTGGCATAAATGGATTCCTTGACCCCTCTCAAAAACCACCTATCTTCTCTGTCTAAAATGTGAACATGAATGTCCTCAAATGAGTGTCCTTTTTCCTTTAGATGAAGATAAACTGCTGACTCTGGTCCTGTGGTGTTACTTCTCCTGTGTTGGGCCATCCTCCTGTACAAAAGTTGTTTGGTTTCTCTGATGTAGAGTTCAGAGCACTCCTCACTGCACTGGATTGCATAAACTACATTGCTTTTCTTGTGTTTTGGAGTTTGATCTTTCAACCCTGAAGTTGGTAAGGAAATTCGAGAAGACAGCAAGAAAGGTGGCAGACTAGAGAAACCACCTACGTTTTAACTTCAGATGCAGACAACAGAGACTCATCCCGACAAGCCTACGCCTGCAATCTACAGTTAAGGGTCACAGAGCAGAGCAGATCCTGCAGCAGGCACAAAGACATCTTCTAAATGAAAGAATAAGGCAAGTCCACTTCACCATTGATGCCCTGCAATACAATTTTGAAAACCTTCACCAGGAACTCACAGCCACCCTTCCTGGCCCAATCCTGGATAGAGTTATTCAGCTTGGCAATAAAGTACAGCTGGCCCAGCATCACAAGACAAAGGAGAGGCAAACTAAGAAATTTGACATTCTTCTTTCTCGCAGCAAGCAGAAACAAGGAACTGGAGAAACCGCTGGGAGAAACAACAACAACAGGACCACAGAGGACAAAAAGAACATGTGGGTGAAAAATCTCTCAGACAGAGAACTCACCCAACCAGAGAGAGATGTCCTAGCCAAAGGTCTTAATTTTGCCATCACTCCCAAGCAAGTTCCGGTTGTGGAGCTCATTACAGCCACAGAATCTGCCATCCACAACAACCACCTACCTTTTGAGGAAGCAAAACAACTTCGGCTTAAAATATCTAAGCTCTGTCCAGTGCTCAACCTCCTCCCCCCAACCTTACCGTCCAAGAGAGGAGAGCCCTGACAGCCGTCAGCAAAGATGAAACCATCACCATTTTACCTGCTGACAAAGGAAGATGTACAGTGGTTCTAAACACTGCAGACTACCACAATAAAATTACCTCACTTTTGGAGGATCACCATACATATGAAAAACTGAAAAGAGACCCCACCAACAATTACAAGAAAAAGGTAATAGACAGTTTGAAACAATTGGAACATGATGGCTCCATCAATAGGATTACCTACCACTGTCTGTATCCTGGAGAAGCCATCCCCTGCATCTACGGACTTCCTAAGATCCACAAGGAAGGAACACCCCTCCGACCCATAGTCAGCAGCATCAATTCGGTAACACACAACATTGCCAAACACCTCTCTACCATACTAGCACCTCTAGTTGGACACTCTGAACACCACATCCATAATTCGGAAGAATTTGTTTCCAAAGCAAAGATCCTGAAACTGGATACAGATGAAACTATGGTCTCCTTTGATGTGTCCTCCCTTTTCACCAGCATCCCCACCACTCATGCTCTATCTGCTGTCAGGAAGAGACTAGAAGAGGACAGCATCCTGGAAAGGAGAAGCCATCTCAACCCAAACCAGATCTGCCATCTTCTGGACCTGTGTCTCAACACCACTTATTTCACATACAGAGGTGACTTTTACAGACAAAAACACGGCTGTGCCATGGGTTCTCCTGTGTCACCCATTGTGGCCAATTTATACATGGAAGAAGTGGAGAAGAAAGCACTCAACACATTCCAGGGAACGGTGCCCACCCACTGGTTTAGGTATGTGGATGACACCTGGGTCAAAATCAAGGCCCAGGAAGTACAGGCCTTCACGGACCATATAAACACTATAGATGCCAACATTAGCTTCACCAGAGAAGACACCAAGGACAACAGACTGGCATTCCTAGACTGTGAAGTCCTCATTGGGACCGGTGGCAAGCTAGAAATAGGGATCTACAGGAAACCCACACACACAGATCAATATCTGATGTTTGACTCCCACCATCCACTGCAGCACAAACTAGGAGTCATCAGGACATTGTCACACAGAGCAGAAACCATCCCCACCTCCATGGATTCCAAAAAGAATGAAAATCAGCACCTGAGAACAGCCCTGAAGGCCTGTGGATATCCAAATTGGGCCTTCACCAAATCTAAATCTACCAGACCTAAAACAGCGACAGATAGGGCTGAGACTCAGAGTAAACGAAAGAACCTGGTCATTCCCTACATGGCTGGCGTGTCTGAAAAGATAAAACGGATATTTGGCAAACACCACATACCTGTATATTTCAAACCCACCAACACACAAAGATCAAACTCCAAAACACAAGAAAAGCAATGTAGTTTATGCAATCCAGTGCAGTGAGGAGTGCTCTGAACTCTACATTGGAGAAACCAAACAACTTTTGTACAGGAGGATGGCCCAACACAGGAGAAGTAACACCACAGGACCAGAGTCAGCAGTTTATCTTCATCTAAAGGAAAAAGGACACTCATTTGAGGACATTCATGTTCACATTTTAGACAGAGAAGATAGGTGGTTTTTGAGAGGGGTCAAGGAATCCATTTATGCCAACTTGGAAAATCCTTCCTTGAATAGAGGTGGGGGCCTCAGGCACAATCTTTCCCCCATCTTCCTCCCTGCTTTGTCTTCTGTGCCTAGGAAGATTAAGACCATTTCGCAAGCTCAACAGCAGCATGGTGATCTTAACGATCTTCCTTTAGATGATAAAAGGACTTAAAATAACATCTCAATATAACCATGACCTAGCCCCAGGTGTAAGGTCACACAGCTACCTAGAAACATATTTAGGATTCCCTTACCAACTTTGCTCAGACTGAAGAAGCTCCTTGGATAAGGAGCGAAACATTTCCACTGAGAAAATAGAAATCCAGTTGACATGATTCAAGCTACAGACAATTCCACCTGGATGACTGAGAACCTTCATAGACATATCTTCCCCTACATGTGTAAGCAGCTGGTGGCTTATCAAGTAGAATGGGAACAAGTTCTGACAGTGATCCTGCTCTGCATGTGCAAGACCAAAATATTGTGACCCTCCTCAAATCTGCTTACAACTCCTATTGGAACACCCCATTGTAAACAACGATTTACAGCTTAATTTGTTCAAAGTCAAGGTTCTCACTTTGATAAGCAAAACCTTACATGGCTTAGACCAGATATAGGGCAATCTTTCACTTCTCCCTTTATTTATACATTTGCTGGCAAATACCAAACAAAGGAGTATTGTGGAGCCATCACTGGCCTGAAGGTCCTGGCAAGTGAGATTCCTTTGTCTTGAGTCACATCTTGAGTCATATCACAAGCTGGAAAAGCAGGTGATAATGTTTCTTGAGGAAGTGGACAGAGAGTAACTCTTGCATTTTGAATGTGTGCTAGGAAAAATGGCATAGCTATTGAGGAGGTCTTGCAGTTTCCACCAGAGATGCCTGCAGAATGTAGAAAAAGAAGAAGATATTAATTCCACCATTCAGCATAACTAAAAAACAAGCAAAGGGCTTCATAAGTGTATTGTATTATAAATTGTCTCAAAGGTAGCCATGCTATGCATTCTAAGCCACTGGATATTTAAGAGCAAGTAAGAGAGCACTTAGTTAGATAGCATCTTCGCTAAAAGCATAACTGCTGGAAACTGATTTTTAATTCCTTTAGCATGTGCGTCAGAGCAAATCATGACTGGAACAATTACCAATTTGCTGACATGCCAAGGGCATCATCATCTTCCACCTTCACTGAATACTTGAGCTCCTGGGTTGCATACCAATGAGCTTTCTTGGCACTTTGGCTTTCTTAATAGGAAGAGTCCTACTTTATATTGACAAAGTGAAACACACAGTTGCTTGTTCTTCCAACTGGAAAAGTAAATGGATTCAGTCCTCCCAGAAATCAAGCCTTTTACTTGCAGTTCTTCTCTCAGTCCACAAATGCATGGGAGTGAGCAGAAGCCGTTCAGGGGTGATGCATAATTTGTTTGTTTGAAGCAAAGACATTCTCTGGCTAATTTTCCTCAATATTCATGCAAGTTCTTGTGTCAGTATTTCAAATCACTTAAAACTCTGCTGGATTTGCATGCTTGTAAGAGGGTTCCAGTTAAGTTATGGTACAAACCACAGACCAGGAGGCTGAGTGCTTTTCCCTTGCTATGTACACAAGGTTGGTTTATTATACAAAATATACACTTCTAATGTATGAAATCTAATATATGCAACTAATCTACTTATCTGTGCCTAATATTATATTTGTAAGTGATAGCATTATAGCTACAAGTAAAAAGTGACAATACTTAACAAAATTACAAGTTTCCCTTTTATCCTGTGTTTTTTAACTGCCCACTTTTTCCAGCAATGAAGGCTGTATTACTATCGTTCTTTCCTAGTCTTCACCTTTAAGGACTGGAAATTCTGTTCCTTTTACTCAGGGCTTAATGTCCTTTTACTTTATACTTAGCCCTGTATGATCCTCTACCTTACAGCCCTTACACTTCAGTAGGTGCTGCTGAAGTTTGAAGTAGCCTTGCAATTGCTCCCTCTTACTTAATTGCTTCTCCAGCTCTCAGTCCTTCTCAGTTCATAGGAGGGAGAAAACAACTACTTGTTGCTGGGTTGCTATAGCTGGTCTGCATCTATGGAAGGCTTGTGAGGTTGTAAGGCTCTGCTACTCCTTTCTCAGCTGCAGTAGCTTCCAAGTCTCATTGCTCACTCTGCCACCTGTTTTGGTCTCACCTCCACACACAACTGGCTGCTGTAACCCTCCATCACACTCTTTCTCTCTTCCACCCACACCCTGTGCCTTCGGCATTTCTCTTTTATCTCCCTGAGAGTACAGGTGTGGTCCTTTGCTCTCTTAAAGTCTCAGGGAACAGAGTCCATAAGGAAGGACAACACAGGTCAGTAGCCTTGAGTCTTTCCTGCCATAATGCTCAAAGAAAGAACTAGAGTACCAAAGAACTGAAACTAAATGGGCAGCCTCTGGCAAAACCATGGTCTTTCTTAACATGCTGCCCTTTTTTCCAATGACCACTGATTAACAAGCAGCTATTTAATGAAACGGGGGCGTGGTGGCTCAGCGGGTAAGACGCCAGGCTCATGGATTGGAAGATCGTAAGTTTGGAGGTTCGAATCCCTAGCCCTGCGTGCGGAGTGAGATCCCACACTAGCTCCAGCTCTTCCCAACCTAGCAATTTGAAAGCATGCAAATGCAAGTAGATGAATAGGTACCACTTCGGTGGGCAGGTAACACCGTTCCGCACGCGTCATGCGGCCACATGACCGTGGAAGCGTCTTCGGGCAACACTGGCTCTTCGGCTAACAAACGGAGATGAGCACCGGCCCCTAGAGTCGGACACGACTGCACAAATGTGTGGTGGGAACCTTTAGCTTTACTTATTTAATGAAACAAATGGTATCCAAGAGAACCACACCTTGATGCTTGCATTCGCAGGGCATTTTCTTATCTCTTTTTTTCCCTACAAATGTTTTTCTTAAAAAAAACTCTATAAAATATAAGAACAGATGAATTATCTTAAAAAATAAGCTTTCTTTCTTTTTTAAAAAAAACTTTCATCAAACTTTCTTTTTTAACTTTTACATGCTCACGTGATAGGAGGTTTCCTTGCAAAACAGCCTCTCCTTTGGCAGTTCCTAGAAGGAAGGAGTCTTGTGCTGTGCAAGTATGCATGAACTTTTTTAAATTAGTAAAATTTAAAGAGGCCCTTTGGCCCTCTCATACATTTATCTGGTCCATTGGAAGTCAAGTAATGGATGGATTCTAGTAGGTAGTGATCATCCAGCCAGGGAGTGTTGTGCAATTCTATTTCCAGTAGAATTAATGGCAGAATTCTTTTAAATATTTACTCCAAAGCCAATTCAAAGACCAGTTTACTTTGCTGAACAACTGAAGGCTGCTTATAAAAAAATAAAAACAAACAAAAAAACACAACAGGGTTCTAAAATTATTGCTGTTGTTCACTGTGTTGTAATGGTACACCTGTTATTTGAATCAGTGTCTTCATTCAGTGTTGTACATAAAACCTCCACCTTCAGGGTACGTATTAACATTTTGCAATTAGTTCACTTGTGGCTGATGGCATAAATCTGCCAAGCCAGGAGATGATGGTTGGGCTCTCTCTCTATCAGAAAGTTGTGATCATGTGAGCATCTGTTGCTGGAATGTATTAGCCAAATGAATTAGAAAATATCTTGATAATTGCATTTAGATCTCTCAGAAGTACATAATCTACCAGCAATAAAAATGATAATAAATAGTACCAAATGGACAAGTAAGGAATAATGCAAGTATTGACAGGTCCTATTGCAATATCTGTGCCAGAAAAAGCAGAGCCATACTTGACAACAACAACAACAACCTCCCACCACTTCAGCTTGAAATGCCATCTGACACCTGACTGATAAGGCAGAGCCAAAAATCCCTGGCCTTTTGTGTTGAATATGTATAACCTTTAGATAAGGAGCAATAAATTCTCTCCTGCAATTTGATAGGAGCCAAAGTTTGTGCAGTGGATGACCAGGCCCAAACACAGCTCTAGAATCATGGAAAATAGGGGAAATTATGAAAGCTATGCTGGCTTTCAGTCCCCAGTCTTGCCTTACTTTGCAAGAAACAAAGGGAATTTGGGAATCCCAGACACTACAATATCCATAATTGAATCAGCTGAAATCAATTCTTGGATTAAGCACAGGTCCCTGTCTAATAAAAGAACTTTGTTTTTGCTGATGGTTGTTGTAGGTTTTCCGGGCTGTGTGGCCGTGTTCTAGCAATTTTGGTTCCTAACGTTTCGCCAGTAGCTGTGGCTGGCATCTTCGGAGGACAGAAGCACAGCTAGAAGATTCTCTCTGTGCCCCAAGTGGAGGGTGTGTGTTCCTGCTGGTGTTTATAGCTGCTGAGAGGGTGTGTGTCTTCTGTGGGTCTCAAATGACCCACAGAGATTAGATTAGATCAGTGGCTACTAATATTGATGAATATTTACTACTTCCTAAATCATAAGCAGCATACCTCAAATATTGGTTTTTAGGATGCAATACTGGAAGGTTGCTATTGTGCTTCAGGTCCCGCTTGTGAGATTTTCCAGTGCATCAAGATGACCACTGTGGGGACTTCCGGTGAGAAGATGGCCAACTGAACACCCTGCTTGCAAGATCAGCGGGCAGACTTAACAGCGTGGATTCCTTTTGGAGGCACAGGCAGGTTTTTCCTGTTGCCCTAGAGTGTTTTCATGGACAGAAAATACTCGGAATCATCCCATCTGTACTTCATAATGTCACCTTGTAGCCTGAAGATCGTAAACGGTGTTGGTGCTAATCCGGTAAGAGGAGACGGGAGTCGGGGATGCCACCATTTCCAGACCATGCTGCAGCCCCTTTGGGACACTAGGTCAAGCCTTTCTCATTTCTAAATCACCCAGTTTGTATATTTTTAAGTCCTTGGACCTCAAGAGAGGTTTTTAACAACAAGATACGAATCTCTTGGTGCATAATGTTGTTTCTGGAGGAGGTTTAAATTTTTTTCTAAGTTGCTAGCTTGCTTTCCATTCAAAATTTAAGGAGGACTGAGAATAAATAATCATCTCTCCATTATTATTTTTCTAATTTGAAGGATTGAATATTTTCCTACACATTTAACTTGATGTTCTTAGTTTTTAGTTTTCTGTTCAGTTGCTTTGGATGCTGTATTTTAGCCTCTGGAAGCCTTTTATTAACCCACCAGTTTATACACATCAGCAGAAGGTGCCAGACTTTACTGTCTGAATTATGGATGACCTTAAGGGAACAACTTTAGAGCTCCGTGCCGAATGGTCTGCTGACTTTAAATAGATTTTCCATGAAATTGTTCAAGCTACTTTACAAGAAGTATGGGATATTGCTTTTAAAATGTATCAATCGAGGATTTTCTGAAGGGAGAGAAAAAGATTCATCATGGAGGAAGTATTCCTCTCGACTGTGAGAATGATGGTGAAGAAACGAGAGTTATGAAGGAGTTACAATTTGACTTGCAAGACAAAGAATGCCTTGTTTATTATAGGGTCTGTTATGAGAACGAGATAGCTCGGTCATGTGGAAAATTTTCTGTTGACTTTGTAGGGGAGACAGCTGGGTTTTTTGTTTTGTCTATAAAAAGCCTCCTGTGTATAATATGGAGACAAATAAATGCTTTGGTTTATTTTGAGGTGGGATAAAAATAAAGTATAGGTATGTGGATTGATTTTAAAGCTGTATGATTTTATTTTTTTGTAATGATTTAAAGTTTTTTGCAATGATTTAAAGTTTGCTTTTTAAGGTTTAATAAGGGTAAGATTGAAATAACAGTACTAAGGATAAAAGTAGATAATTTAAATGTTTTTAAATGTTTTTACAATTTGATTGTTAATATAGAAATTAAGAATAAGTATGTGGATTGATTTTAAGGTTGTATGATTCTATTTTTCTCTAATGATTTAAAGTTTGTTTTTTAAGGTTTAATAGGGTAAGATTGTAGTATTAAGTATAAAAGTAGATAATTTAAATGTCTTTTTTAAATGATTATAATAATTTGATTGTTAACATAGTGGTCAGAAATATATAGAATAGTGTTAGGAGGGAAACATTTTATAAATGTGTTTTTATGGGGGGAGAAGTTGATTTGAAGGTTTATATATTTGCTTATTTTTTATATATATAAGGGGAAGAAGCATTTGCCTTTATTAATTTATATAATGTCCATGGAATGATTTATAGAAATAATGTGATTTTGGTTAAATTTAGAGAAAATGATTAACTATGGGAATTGCTATATATTCTTGTTGTTGAAAGTCGGAAGTCACTTCTTATGTAATCTTTAAAATTCTTTTTCTTGTGTTTTTCACTTTTTTCTTTTTTTGTAGTTTTTATTATTTTTTGTAGTTTTTTTTAGTTTTTATCTATGTTCTAAACTTAATAAAATTCTTAAAAAGATGACCACTGTGGGATGCCAAATGCTGGACTAGATGGTCTATTATTTGAAGCAGCAGGGCTCTTCTTATGTTCGCCATTCCTAAATAATATTTTCTTTCACCTATGAGCCTATCAATTTGTTATTTATCAGATCAGTCATTCACCTTCTGTTTTGTGTTCCTCCCCAAAGCTTTTCTATCTTCTGGAATCTATTTCTGATCCTCTCTAGTACTTATATGTGACTTTGTACCCAGCCAAGCTGGCGATTTCCCCTGTTGGAATAAAACACTTGTGTATTCCTGAGTAACTGAAATCTTTATATGCATTCCATGCCATCACAGCAATTCAGCCATCAGGATTCAGAATCTTCAGAGCCACAAATACAATAGATAGAGCAGATTTGTTTAACAGTCTAGCACTGAAATTAGAACTAACATTGAACAGATATTCACAATGAAAATTAATTCATGGTCTGTATAGGAATTTATCCCATTGATTGTTCAGGTATCTAGTATCATGTTTCAGAAGAAGTTCATTTTAAAATGCCAGACCAAAATCATTAGCTGGGTTCTATCACTACACATTCCTGAGACTGGGTACTGCTCAGAACATGCATGCTTTGCCAGAACCATATGTGCTAAAGTATCAGAAACAAGGTTCATGTTACTACATTGATGTAATTCTATGCAGAACTCTATTTTGACATTTCTCAAAAGTTTTCTTCTATGAAATTAGTGTCTGCTTATTTGTCATTTTTAGGACACTTATATATCATATATTATCAAGGAAAATTTGTATATGCTGTGAAATTTGTTGCTTTGTTGACTGAAGGTTAAACACACAGAGGCAAAGAAATGTGTATAGAAGCAGCTTAGCTCAGCCATGTATTGAAAGTAGCCCTGTTGAGGTGTCTATGAAAGCAGAAAGAAATGAAAAGATATACTGTATGTTATAGAGTTGCCTTAAAAAGCACATAACCGCTTTTAAAATACCTCTCTGATTGGAGTATTTATTGTAGGGTTGGACTTCAGGTGCACCCCTTGAAAGGTATTTAGATACACTGGTCCTCCAGAATCTCTCTGGAGAAGGAGAGGATGGGAGATTGCCCACAAGCACTCCAAATGGCAGCTCCTCATGAGGGGATCATAGAACAGCGGTCCCCTGTGGGACTGAGCACCAGAAGACAAGGGAGACAACATTTTGCTCTCAGCTGAGGTGGAGCCTTTAAAAAGGACACTAAGTAGCTGCGCTCACTTTCTAATCACTTTTGCAAAGGATCTATTTAACTATCTCATGGATATTAGAGACCTTCAAACACTGAGTTTAATTTGACACCTGGTGAGTTTTACCTTCTTTCTTTGATACAAGGAATTTTAAATACAGACTTAAGAGTTTAAAAACAATATATAATTGGCAAAAAGTAAAAAAAATGATTTTGATTTAAGAAAGTTATATATGGACTAGGAGACTAGAGGAACTTGGAACATTTGTACTTCTGCTGTAAGATTTGAAAAACAAGTATAAAATTAAAGAATACGCACGTGGGAAATGACTGAAATGGAACTAATCCACATTAGGAACTGAGATTCTTTGAATGTTGCAAATGGACACTAGAGGGGACTAAATGACCAGGTGGAAAGAAAAGAAAGGGAAAGTGCAGCTATCAGTGTTTAAATTAAGTTTTTAAAATGGCCAACCCTGGTATAACTTCTGAGTTACTTAAAGAGTTCTTTGAAAAATGGACTAAGATATTAATAACTAATATCTTAGAAAGCACACAGGTTCCAATGGTTAAACCTCTAGAACAGAGCTTTCCAAACTTTTCATGTTGTTGACACACTTTTTAGACATGCATCATTTCGTGACACACTCTTACAGAAGGGCATCATTTCGCGACACACTCTTACAGCAGGGCACAAGGCAGGCACTAGGACCTGCGCGGAATCACAGCAGGTTTGGAGGCAGCAAGGCACAAGGCAGGCACTAGGACCTGTGCGGAATCCTGGCAGGGCTTGGAGGCAGCAGCAACGGCGACACACCCAGAAACTGCAGCCAACACACTAACGTGTCCCTACACACAGTTTGGAAAGCTCTGCTCTAGAAGATGTTAAGGGAGATTTTAAAAAAGCAACTTATACCTGACACAGATATAATATAACTTGTAAGTATGGAATATAACAAAACTGAAAAGAATACTAAAATGGAAATAAAAAAGACAAATCAAGAAAAGGACTTGGACAAGGAGCAGTTGCGACAAGAAATCCTGGATGGTGCCTCTTTATTGGGTTTAAAAAGTAGCTTGGAAAAGGATCTGAAGAATCTTTTGGAATGCCAAAGATTGACAAAAGATCAAATCCTGCGACAGCACTGGAACAAATTAAAGGCCAAGATTGTGAAGCACAAAAGGAAGGAGTATAAAGTTGGACTATTTGATCAGGGATAAATTATATGTTTGATATTTCTGGTAGCTTCTAACAGACCTTTTGCTGAACCAGGACTGAAAAGATGAAGATTTCTGGATTGCATATTGATACGAGTTAGGTTATGGGAAGAAGAGTTTTTTGTTGTAATTTTAAAGGAGGGTGAAGAATTATTATGTTTGCTTGTGCTCAGATGAAGGTTGGAAGCCACTTCTTTATTATTGTCTTTGTTTCTTTTTCCTTTTTCTTTCCTTTTTATTCTCTTTTTTCTTTCTTGCACTTTTTAAACTTTTTTCTTACTTTTCTTTAATCTTTTAGTTTAGTTTGTTTTTTCTATGTCTATTAAAAACTTCAATAAAAGCCCTGGAAGGATGGGATTTCCTTGTTGTTTTTTTATTGTTTTTCTTATTTTACTTATTTGATGTAAGCTACCCAAAGTCATTTTGGTGTCAGACGGCCTCAAAGTCTCAAAATAATTAATAAAATAATTACCCACAAGTCTGCCTCATGACTATCCTTAGTACATAAGAAGGAAGTTTTATTGACTGATATGGAGTATGTTTCCCACTAAAAAAAAGTTTGCCAATAAGTAAAGCATGGTTAGCTTTTAAAATTGCCCTAAATTGGCCAAATCTCAAAGTTAGCACCACATTTGGCCTACTGGAATCATGTGTATGAAATTAAACGAGGAGACAATTTTATTAGAAATAGAATGTTCAGGCAATGAATGGTGGAATGTAAAAGGAAAAGTTCAAAGTATTATTCTCTTCTATTGTATGAAGTCTCATGATTCATTCTAGCCTGATTCTTAGATATAAACAGGTGCTAAAACAGATCCCCTGTGCCTGAACTCCACATTGCCTGAAAATGGAATAATTGTGTAATACAGATATCATTTCCAATGACATCTATGCAACATCGCTAATTAAACAAAGAATTCTGACTGGTATTACTTGTTTGGGAAAGCATCTTTGTCACTCCATAACTAAATACAGCAATGGATTATTTCCTCTGTCTGTGTGGGCATGCATGAGGATTCTGTCAAAACGATTCTTTCAGCCCATGGCACTAGATGAGTTAATTATGACTTCTTAATTTCAGGAGACAAAGCATCAATCATGATCACACCAACAGCTATCACCACAAAGTCTTTGGCTTATGATTATCAGGTCCCTTGTCAAAACGTGGTGTTTAATATAGATTTGTAGCAACCAGATAAGAAGAAACAATAATCAGTCATCCTAGCCAGGCATATTAAGCAAAACGTATGTATTGCTCTGGGCAAATATGGAAATCAGAGATTTTGCTTTGGTCTACAGATTGTGTTATATTTGGATTCAAATCAGCAACTGTCTGGAAAACTGAATCCCATTGGTTTATTAAAATATCATTAAGAGTAAGAATGGTGAATCCCTTTAATCTGTCATTGGTATTGGCAAACAGCTTGTCAAGATTGCATTGCCCTGGAGGCAGCAAATTTCATTGTCTTAGAGGATACAGCCTTGGTTGGATGCAAGAGACCTCAGCCATCAGGGCAGAAGAATGGGCCATGGAGCTGAACGCGGATTATCATTAACTCTGTCCACCAAAATACTCTATCCTGTTCCTATAACAACTAATAATTTTGTAATTTTCTATTTTTAACTTATTGTTGTGAACCGCCCAGAGTCCCCAGGTATGGAGGAGATGGGCGGTGATACAAATTTAAATAATAAATAAATAAATAAATAAATAAATAAATAAATAAATAATAAGGCAAAATGTTACCATATGCAGTTCCCCAACAGCAAGTAATGACATGGATCAAAGTAGGGAAATATTCTGAGGGATGTTACCTCAATATAAACTACAATGGAATTCAGAGTATGGTATGGGATGAAGAACTTTATTTCCTCTGCAAGCTAGGTATCTCTTAAATTACAAAAGTTACTGGTTTGGCGTTTGTTGTACTTCATCGCCAACAAAAAGGGACCGCGGTGGCTCAGTGGTTAAGACGCTGAGTCAGAAGCCATTAAGGCTGACAGCTTGGCAGTTTGAAACCCGAGAGTGTGAGCCGCGTGCCGGAGTGAGCTACCGGCAATCAGTAAAACTCAGTCCCAGCTCCTGCCAACCTAGCAGTTCAAAAGCATGCAAATGCGATTAGATAAATTAGGTACCACTCTGGTGGGAAAAATCACAGGGACATGGAAGGAGCCTCCTTGGGTGTCCCCCGGGGAACGGTGATGTCACCGGCAAATCCTTTCACTACAGAAGCGCTTTGGTGCTTCTGACACAAACACACACACTTTGCCAACAAAGTCATGTAGTTCAACTGTCCAGCTGGATCACGTCATGGTTCTATGTAATTATGACTCCCACTGTAGTTCCTTAGTCTGAGCAACATACATGTCCATTTCTTTCCCTCCCTGCTCTGAATTTTAACTGGAAGCTCAGCTTAAACCATGTCATTGAGTCCTGTATATCCTTCTCTGACCACTCTGGATTTAGACCACCAGCCCTTTTACCATTTTCTTGCTTCTAATCACACACTGACTGCAGCCAGAAAATCAGAAGACGTCTATTTCTTGGGAGGAGAGCAATGGCAAATCTTGATAAAATAGTTAAGAGCAGAGACATCACACTGACAACAAAGGTCCGCATAGTTAAAGCAATGGTATTCCCCGTAGTAACCTATGGCTGTGAGAGCTGGACCACAAGGAAGGCTGAGCGAAGGAAGATAGATGCTTTTGAACTGTGGTGTTGGAGGAAAATTCTGAGAGTTCCTTGGACTGCAAGAAGATCAAACCAGTCCACACTCCAGGAAATTGTTAAAGTTATTTGGTAAAAGTTATTCTATGCAGAATTAAACGCATGGCATTTTCTTCACTGAATCTGGCCAAACACGTTGTTTGGATTACTTCAAGCCTGAGAAACCCCGGATGGCCACCATCACCTAATAGAAATAAAGCCAGACTGCTCACTTGAGGGAATGATATTAAAGGCAAAACTGAAGTACTCTGGCCACATAATGAGAAGACAGGAGACCCTGGAGAAGATGCTGATGCTAGGGAAAGTGGAAGGCAAAAGGAAGAGGGGCCGATCAAGGGCAAGATGGATGGATGATATTCTGGAGGTGACGGACTCGACTGTGGGGGAGCTGGGGGTGGTGAGTGCTAACAGGAAGCTCTGGCGTGGGCTGGTCCATGAAGTCACGAAGAGTCAGAAGCAACTGAACAAATAAACAACAAACAAAAATCACACTAGGTTATAACACATGCATATTCTGAATATTTTTTTCTGAATATTTCTTTTTCTGAATATTATAGGGAGAGGAGGAATTTGGAGATTGGGTTGGCATTTTGGTGGCAGCTCTGTAACCTGAGTTTGAACTTGCTTGTTCCCTATATCAATCATCTCCAAACAGGGTGCATCCCCTCCAGGTGGTACACAAGATGATCCATTGGGGTGCAGGAAGAAAATATTAGAATATTGTTTATTTCAATTTTATGTCATCTCATTTCTATTTTGGGCTCTGTGTTTTATAATGTACATAATATACAGTATAGTCCAGTACTATGTGCATATAATTTATAAATAACTGTATGCATATTGGGGATGCGTACTCCATTTTTAAAAAAAATTGATAAAGATGTGCAATCAAAAATGTCTGGAGACCATTGCCCTAGATAACCCTTTGTTATCACAAAGGGAAGAAAGAATCCATTGAGGAAGAGGAAAATGATTTCTTTCAAGAGACCCATTCCATAGGCTATAAAGAGATATCCTTTTGCATCAAGGAAGATTTTATATAATGTCTGTACAGTATTCATATGAAAGAAGGTAGCACTTCAGTTTTACTCAAGGACTGGTAGGGAGAATGGAAAAGAATTCCACCAAGAAGTCTGGTGGGAGTCTCCCTGGGCAGGCAAGTTGCAGACTTTTAATGATTTTTTAAAGATAAACGAACTTTTCAGTGTTCTTGTTACATGTAAGGGGCTCAGAGATAATCCCCTGCCAAGATCCTCCCTCCTCAGTGGTAGTTTCTGAAATCCCAAGTGATCCCAGGAAGTTGCAGGCCACAAGGGCATTCCAGAATACTGTGTGGCTGAAGAAAGCAATTTTGTAGAAACTGGTTTAATTTTTATTTTTATTTTCATTATCATTTTATTTATTAATAATTTACATATTGTTCTGATTTTTAAAAAATATGCAGTGTTAAGAACATTTTGGGGAATTGAAAGATAGGATATCAGCTTGAAAAATAATTGAATAACCAGATAAAATCATCTGTTCCAGTCAACATCTTTAACTTAACATATTTATATGACTCATGAACTACACACTGGAAGAAAGTCTTACACTGTTTTAGGCAACCCTAAGGAAATAAAGTTCATTGCTCATTTTCAGCAAGTTCATTTTTTATGGTCAGTTTTGAATTCAGCCACAAGATGTCTCCCTTTGCCGCACAGCGGCCATCATGGTTTCTTGCTTGCTTGACCAAAAAGAAAAAAGAAAAAAAGAAAGCCAAACCTCATTTTGTGTGGAAAGAGTATTAGTGCTCAAGGTGGACCTGAGCTTAAAGATTATTTTGCTGCCTTTTTTCAGGTTATCAAGTTGTGTCTCAAGATTTGTAAATATATGCCCATTGAGATATTTGCCTGGACATTCTTTTTCCATCCAATTTGTTTCTTCTATGAGTTACAGTATTTGGTACTGGATGCAATCTTTCCATATTCTGCTGCGAAGCATATACAAGAACGCAGGAAATACTTCTTATGTTGCCTAGGCAACTGGGAAACACTTTGGACAAAATGGTAGTTCTAACCATGGTTGTGAATGGCCACAGAAGAAACAAAACTCCCATCTCCTGACGTCTCCAGTCTGCCCCCAGCGTTCTGCTGGTTGATATGTTAGTTCAGCCTTGATTCTAACTCAACAATCTGAAACATTTTTCAAATGTAATGAGATATGAAAAGAATCCTATTTACTGCAAGATATTCTACATGGAGTTGCTTCTAAAACATAATAAATAAAAGAACAAGAGAGAACAGTCTAGAAAGGGCAATAAGGACCTTTGTGAATGGAGTGTCATTGTTCATGGGGAAAAATTTGATTCATTTTGCTAAGCAAGATTGGACATCAGGAAATTTCATGTCTGTAAGCTAGAACGAAAAGTTGTGAAAACATCTCATAGATTCATAGGGTTGGAAGGGACTTTCAGTCTAGTTCAACCCCCTGCCAGGGCAGGAATCCTCATACCATCCTGGACAAATGACGGCCCAATCTTTTCTTGAATACTTCCACTGATGGAGCACCTACAACTTCAGGAGGCAGGCTGTTCCATTGTTCAATGGCTCTGACAGTCAGGAAATTCCTCTTTATTTCAAGTTTGGATCTTTTATTGTAAAGTTTCCACCCACTGGTTCTTCTCTTTCCTTTGGGTGCTGAATAAATCCAGAACCTCTGTCCCATGACAGCCCTCCATGTATTGGAAGACTGTTATCTTGTCTCCCCTTAGACTTGTCTTCTTTAGGCTAAACATAGCAAGTTCCTTCAACTGGTCTTCGTAGGATTTAGCCTCCAAGCCCCTTAACCACTTTTGTTGCTCTTCTTTGCACTCTTTCCAGTTCCTCAGTGTCCTTTTTGTATTGTGACAACCAAAACTGGACACAATATTTCAGGTATGCTCTTACCAGTACAGCATAGCACGCTACTATCACTTTCTGTGAACTTGACTCTACACTTCTGTTGATGCAGCACAAAGCTGCATTGGCTCTCATGCTTAATCTGTGGTCTACCAAGGCACCCAGAAGGTATCTCAGAAGAATCTATGGCAAACCACTTCCTTATTATTGCCCAAAAAACTATATAGACATGTTCATGTAGTCACTGGGAGATGAGCACAACACAAGAGACTATTTTGAGCTGCAATACATACATTTACAATTGTGATATTTTACTGTTATTTGGAATTAAATTACTCTGAAGAAGTGTCCAGAATCTTGACGAAGTAGAAGATGTGTGGATTAGCTGGCCATGAGCACTGAGGCGGGGGAGGGAGAAGCAGGTAAGAAATTGTCCTCTCCAGTGTTTGTTTGTTTATTGATTGATTGATTTATGTGGCTGCCCAACTCACCACAGCAATTCTGAGCAGCTGACATGGAATTTAAAACAATACTAATGGAAATAAAAGCAAAACATACATTCTGGCTGTTAAAAGTCATACCATCTCATATGACGCACACATCGAACATCCTGGCCCAAATGCCTGAGAGGAAACTCTGGTTTTTAGTGCCTTCCGACAGCCTAGCAGGGTCAGGGCCAATCAAAGGGTACGGTGGGTGGGTGAGATTATTCCAAAGGACAGGCACTGCCACCAAAAAGGCGCAGTCTGGACAGATGACATTGAGACAAAGAAGGGACCTGCAGTTTGTCTATCCTGGAAGAGCACATGGGACAGGGTAATATAATCAGAGAAGGCAGTCCCTAGTGGTTAAGGTGCTGGGCTAGAAACCAGGAGTCTGTGAGTTCTAGTCCCGCCTTAGGCATGAAAGCCGGCTGGGTGACCTTGGGCCAGTCACTCTCTCTCAGCCCAACTCACCTCACAGGGTTGCTGTTGTGGGGAAAATAGGAGGAGGAAGGAGTATTAGGTATGTTCCCCGCCTTGAGGTATTTATAAAAATAATAAAGGTGGGATAAAAATTAAAAAATAAAAGAATAAAAAAAAATTCCTAGTTTTCATTTGTTAAAAAGATCTCTAGCCCTTCTGTAACGAAAGCTATGAAGCCAAAAGTGTTCTGTAAGAAGTTATTGACCTTCTGCCTATTAGCTAATTAGTGAAGTTACAGCAATAATTAACCTATAAACTATCTAAGGAAAGAACTTCCTATTTCACTTTTCTCAGCAGGAAATACCCCTTCCCACCTCTGCTACTCTATTTAAGAACACTATTCAGAATCTCAGAAGGAGTGTAGCTGTGCCTGAACAGTTACTTAAAAAACAAAGCAATTAGCAAACGTGGGAATATATAGTATTCCTACTGGGTATTTTTCTGAGTTTCAAAGCATTTAAAAAATATCCTGTTAACACCTGTAGTAGTCCCTCACTCTTATATATTTAATGCAGAAAAAGACTGCATTGTTTTACACATTTTTCTGTCAGGAGTGTTTGGTGTATCATAACCCAACAACACAGCCCAATATTGTTACCCCTCACCCCTTTTTCGTACAAAAATGTAGTGGGGAGGGTTGAATTACATATCTAAAAGAAGTGAAGGAACACCAAATTATTTACACCCCACTTCACAAGATAAATCAACTGTAATGCCCAAAGCCTCCCTGGATAAGGCTGCAATCTGCTGCTGGAGAATCCACTGCTAAGCTGGCTTCCCTAGGTCTTTGGAACTCCCTGCTAAGGGAAGCTAAGCTAGCTGTGGCTTTTCCAGCAACAGATTTCTTGGATTCCCATGAAACGTACCCCTGATAGTGAGCCTTACTGGAAAATCTTAAAATGCAGGTAGGTGATAAGGGAGCATATAGTATTTTTAATAGCTTGGTCTGGAATCATATAATAGAGAGTTTCACTTAGCAGCTTACCTAGAATGGAATATTATATACTATTGCAGCCACATATCTCCTCCACAATAGAGTTATATATTACTATCTTTTATGGTAATCCATGCAGTGGACAGTGGACAACAGCTCACAAAAGTGCATGCAATAATAAATCTCTTGGTTTTTTAAGTGCCATAAGATTCTGCATTATTTTCTTTGCAGAAGAAACCTTCGACTGAGAGCTGAGTATTTTTTGGTAGCCTTTTAACTGTTCTCAAACTCTGCTGCCAAATTTTGAATCCCTGCCATTTCAAGGCAGGAAGTGCAAGAAAACTATACCGGGTAAGGTTTGGCACATTTAAAAACAAAGACACCCCCCCTTCTTATGCTGTTGGAGGTTGAAGCATTCTTGTGTGCCTGTGAGTGTTCTGGAATAGAAATCTCACCTGGACAAAGATTAGTGGAACATGTTTTATAATTGTAACGAAAAGGAGATTCATCTACACTGGGATAGGAACAAGCAAAGCCTTGCACCTAACTAACTACAGCCTACCAGGAGCAAATACTGCAAGGGTGTGCCCAGGAAGAAAGGCAGAAGATTACCAATTAGACAAGTAGGGGACATAGAGTAAATCTGGAGTCCTTGGTGCTCTCTTTAACCTTTAACTCTCTGTCTACACACTACTGCCCCCTTGTGGTGATGTGGAATCGGTGCCATTGAATCCACACTTCCAACATATTCAAACTAGAAAAGAAACTCATCTTTGCCAGCCCTGCCCATGTACATGCTCTGAGTCCACCTGGTTTGCAACATTGCTCCACCCACTACTATCCTTCCCCCCAGACTTAAGAGCAGCCTCTCCCACCGCCCAAAACAGTGCTTTCCAAACTGCCACCGTTGGTGACACACCAACGGCGGCCGCGCGGGATGCGTGCGGGTGTGTGTGCGTGCACGGCGGCATTGGGGGCGGTGCATGGCAGCGGTGGTGCGAGTAGTAATAGTGTATACCTTTTTTGTATTGGGCTGATCAGATAAGGGAAATGCTGACTCACCGGAAGTGACGTCATAGTCCCCCCCCTCCCATGATCCTCTGCGTGTTAGCCACCCCTCCCATCATGCAATGCGTGTTTTGCCGGAAGTGACGTGTCAGCCACCCCTCCCTGGACCAGCCACATGTTTTGCCGGAAGTGGAGTGTGCCCCACCCCCACCCGCGTGCTAACCCAAGGCATGCCCAGGCATGCCCATGACCACATGTCTGTGAGGGAAGGGGTGGTTGCCTCAACTCCACACTGCCTGTGTTTAAAGCCTTATCAGTTTCTAAGCAGAAGAAAGAGAAAAGCGGGGGGGCAATGCTTTTTCAAAAGGGGAAAAAAGTTTTTCTTTCCTTAAGCCTGGCTGCAGGAGTTAAAATGCCACGGCTGGCATAGATGGCCAGGCCTGATTAGGAGGGAAGCATTTTTTAAAAGCAGGGTTTTCTTCTTCTCCACACATGCCAAACTGTTTTTAAAAGCCCAGGGGTAGGCAGCTTTCCTTTTCCCTAAGCAGGCAGTCACCCTGAAGGAAAATGTTTATAAGCATTTCTAATGCAGCAGTAAACAAGGAAGGGTCTAAACAAGGTTTAACATAAGTAAACACCGGGGTCTTTGTACTCACATGGGGATCTGGAGGTGTTAGGCAGACATAACAGCCCAGTTCTTAAGAGGAAAACTTTTTTTAAAAAGCCGAGGTTTCTCCTGCACACAGCCACAAGTCCTGATAGCACGGGCAGCTTGACTGACAGGAAGTCGCATGCAACAGCAAAGGCCTGAGGGGAAGGGGCATCCCCCACTCCAGCCAGCTCCTAGATCTCATTGGAGTAGCCGTTGCAATGTCCAGCTCGCTGGCTGATAGCAGAAACTGCTGGCAGCAGGAGTTGAAATGGCATTTTTAGCCTCAAAAATGAGCCTGCACACCAGGCCTAGATTTACAGTTCTGAATGTGGAAAATTAGGCTTTAAATGCACAAAGTGTTGCCCTTAAGCAGAAACTGTGCCCAGGCTGAGGAAAAAAGAAACCTGTAAGGGGCCAGGAGAAAACTGGTTATTAAAAGCACAACAGAAAAAAGAGAAAAAACATGGGTATGTGCATGTTCAGGCATGTCCGCAGGCGTGGCTGTGACACGCGGTGTACACGTGACAGGGGCAAGGCTATGCCCAGGCATGTCTCCACAGCTTTTCAGGCTATATACAGATACATCGTTAAGTAGCGGTGCCCATTTGAAAAATACAGACACGTGCTTTGAAGATGGCAAACTCCGAAGCCCATCTGTTTGAGGACAGCTTAACGCCAAAGCCGCCAAAACGAAAATTTAGGGCAAGGAAAACGTCCGAAGCTCCTGGACCGAGCGACCTATTTGAGGAAAACGCTCAAGACGCATGTCTAATACCATGTTACTGTAGATTTTGTGCCTCAGATGGTAAGTTAAACATTGAAAATTAAGAAAAACACTAATTTAATTAGATAAAATTGCGAGTCTAATCCAGACTTATACTCTTTTCTTTAAGAAACAACATATCCATATGATTCGACCGTCGTACAGATTCTGAGAGCCTGTGTGATAAAAGTATTGCATCATTGTTTCATGGGGTGCATGCAAGCAGGAGGAGATCAGGTGGATTCCCGGCCACCCACCGAGGAAGAGCTTCTTAAGGCCTTATGCCCCAGAATATCGAGGGGTGAGATCCTATGGGTCATTATGAACATAGCGTGTAAGCTAGAGAAATTATATGTGACATGTGATACCCTTGATGAGCTTGTGGAATTCATGGAGTATATTGAGAGCAGCCCTAAACCACAAGATATAATGGCGAAAATTGGTTCTGAATTACCAGTGGCTTTGAAGAGGCTTATTTGTCAAAATGTAACAACTATTAATTACCAGAAACTGTTAATCTCTACCCAAGGATTGTAATAATAAAATATTTTTACAAATAACACGTTGCCTGTTTTTTCTTTCGCTGTCTGATAGCAGTAACTGCTGGCAGGATGAGTTAAAATGGCGTTTTTAGCCTCAAAATGAGAATGCACTCAGGGAGAAAGCAGAAAAAAGAGAAAAACATGGGGTATGGACATGTTCAGGCATGTCCGCAGGCGTGGCGGGAGAGCGCCGTATCAGGCTGCGACACGCGGGTAACACGTGACGGGGCAAGGCTATGACCAGGCAAACCTCCGCCACATTTCAGGCTATATACAGACCTGTCTTTTCCTTGAGAGTCAATGGACACAACTTTTTGTATTTACTATATTTTGGCATATTTAATTTTCTCCAGCGGCCGAGGCTCAACCAAATCCCAGGCAGAGAAAAGGTTTCTCTTTTGAAGAAACATGGCAAGAGCTGCTTCAAAAAATTTTAATAGAAAAATAGCGAAACCTAGTGCCGTATGCTCTAGCACAAGGCCGGTGCCAGTAGAATGCAACAAACTCTGTTGTCAGGATTTTGGTGAAGAAAACAAAGAAAATTTTATATTCAGACCTGTTTTGTATGGTTGCGGTATGGCGTGTTGTGCCTTTACTGATGAGGCGGAGAGCGAAACAGAAGACTTCCCTTGTGATACTTACCGGGCAGCGTGTGAAATGGTGAGCTCCGCACCAACACCTTCCAGCAGTGGTAAGTAAATATGTTTTTATTGATGACAATGTAAATGTTGACGGGGCCCAGTTAGGGGTGCTAATAGGTTATGTTTTATATTTTGCAGTACCTGAGTTACCAAGTCCTAGAAAGCAAAGATACCGAAGGAGGGCCGTATCGTATACCGGCGGCCGCACATCTTCTGACGATTTATCTGCTCCTGAACATGACAACACCTGTAAATTATGCGAAGACCTGTTAGAATGTGGCAAAGGGCGCTGTTGGGAGGGTACAGATGAATCAGGGTTTTATGGCTCTTTATCTTCTTCTTCTTCTTCTTCTTCTTCTTCTTCTTCTTCTGATGATGATGATGATGATGAGGGATATGTTTCCGGATCCCTAGACAACCTCTCTCAAAGCTGTATCACCAATAAAGCATTGTATTAAAGACAAAGTGTGATCATTTTGCCACAGACCCTTCGTCATAATGAGGTATGAAAATATTCTAAAAGAGATCTATTACACACCGGGTAGGGTAGGGAGCTATGCTGGGGTAAACCCACTTTTTCAGGAGGGAAGAAAACATGATAAAAACCTGTCCATGAAGCAAGTCAAGACATGGTTGTCAGGACAAGATGCTTATGCGCTTCATAAACCGGCAAGAATTAATTTCCCTCGAAATAAAACAGTGGTGTCGGGTATAGATCAGCAATGGCAGGCCGATCTCATAGACGTGTCCAAATTTTCTAAGGAAAACCATGGAAAAAAGTTCATCTTAACAGTCATTGATGTGTTGTCTAAATATGCATGGGCATACCCTCTGACTGATAAGTCGGGGAGCGAGGTTGCTGCCGCCTTCCAGAATATCTTTGAAACAGGCCGGGCACCCCGAAAAATACAGACAGATGCCGGCAAAGAGTTCTTAAATACGCCTCTGAAGAAACTTTTAGCACGTTATGGTATTCAGCATTTTGTCACTCATAGTGAGACTAAAGCTGCCGTTATAGAGAGGTTTAATCGGACCCTAAAAAATAAACTCTGGAGATACTTCACAGCTAGAAACACCCACCGGTACGTAGACATCTTGGCAGCCGTTCTTCAAGGTTACAATGACACGTACCACCGTAGCATCCGGACTGCTCCTAGCACTGTAAATTTGTCTAATGAAAGGGTTGTATGGTTAAGACTGTATGGAGATATTTTAAAAAGTAAAAGAAAGGAAAAACATCTTAAGGTGGGGGATCACGTCAGGATATCCAGACTGAAGGGAAAATTTGAAAAGGGCTACCAGCAAACCTACACGGATGAAATATTCATCATCAAAGAACTGTTAACAAGAGGGGAAAGAGGGGTGTATAGATTAAAAGATTACACAGACGAGCCAGTAAAGGGCACTTTTTACCCTGAGGAGCTCCAAAAGGTTCCTGATGATCAACAACGTGTATACAGAATTGAAAAAGTGATCAAAAAAAGAGGGCGGGGAAAATATAGAGAGGTTCTAGTCAAATGGGTCGGCTGGCCAGACAAGTTCAACAGTTGGGTAAAAGAGGCTGAAGTACAAGACCTTTGACATGGCTGGCTTTTATATCACCCTCCCCAGCAACGCATCGGCAACAGCCTTCCCCAAAAACAAAAGTTCCAATTTTACTGTTCAACTAGCAAGAGCTCTGGACCTGCCGGGGTCATGGGAAGTGGGGCTGGTGGAGATACAGTACCCACACAGCTGGAACACGCTAACCACAGGTGGATATTTTGAAATTGCTAACGAAAAAAAGAAGTGGGAGTTTTCTTTGAGAAATGGGTACTATACCAGCATCCAGCAGGTATTAGAAAATATGAACAAGCTTATGACAGACGCTGAGAATCCGCCAATGGCGACCCTGCGATACGACCCAGTTGCTCGAAAAATTAAATTTAAAGGAGATGGGGCGTTTAGCATACTAGCTAGTGATGAACTAGCGAACATATTAGGTTTGAAGCCCCAAGCCCGCTTCAAAAAATTCCCCTTTGCGGCCGATGTGACAGGAGGATTCAGTACCATATTTATTTATACAGACATTGTGGAGCCGCAGATAGTGGGTGACTTCTATGTGCCGTTACTGCGCTGCGTGCCTGTGCGGGGGCAAGACAACGACATCATCACGGTAACCTATGACCAGCCCCATTATGTTCCAGTCAGCAAGCACGGCATCAGCACAATTACTGTAGAGATCAAAACAGATCAAAACAAACACATCCGTTTTAACCACGGGAAGGTTGTCGTCAAGCTTCATTTCAGGCCTCAGAAAAGTGAAGGATGGTTGTGATCAAGGAGTACGGGAGTCCTCAAGACTACGTGGCCTATTACAGGGCCCAAGCCGGAGCCGGTCTTGCGGGGTTCCGGGGAACACCCGTCATGTATGGGACAGGCCTAGGCGGTTTGTTCCGTGGACTTTTTCGAAAAGCAATGCCTCTTCTGAGGAAAGGGTTAGAAATCGTTAAACCCCACGTGAAATCTGCAGCTAAGAATATTGTCAGAGATATGGCAGGGCAGCTTGTATCCCGTGTTGTAGGGGGCGACCAAGAGGGCTCGGGCTTGGTCGTGGCCAGAAAGAATTACGCCTTGGGACCGCCTATTCCCTCTAAAAAGAGAAAGAATGTGAGAAAGCGCCATCATACAAAGAGGAAACGTGCTCAGAAGAGGAAGCACTGTGACAGCCGGGACATATTCTAATACAAAATGGCTTTTATCCACGAGGCATCGCAGGAGTGTGTTAAATCAGAACTGGACCTTTTTCAACTGTCACCTACTCAAACCAGTATTGAAAATAGCACGTATGTCGAGATCCCTCCTTTATCAGCGCTAACGCCCAATGCGCCCCTGGAATTTTTTATCACAGGACACGGTGAGCATTACACAGATCTAAATAACACCCTGTTGTATGTGAGTTGCAAGATTGTAAAGGCTGATGGCACAGATATTGATGACGGTGCAAGGGTGGCCCTGACCAACTATCCTATAGCTTCGCTGTTTAATCAGCTGGATGTTACCCTGGGAGACCGGCTCGTAACACAGAGCCACCACTGCTATTCTTACCGGGCCATGATTGAGCTGATTCTGAACTTTGGGGCTGATGCTCTGGGAACCCAATTTACAGCTGGGGGTTTTTACAAAGATGAATCAGCGCTTATGGAGAGCACTGTGCTGGCAGCCGCGGGCAACGCTGGTTTCAGAGCGAGAGCGGCACATACAGCCAGGAGTCGTAAATGGGACCTGCTTGGGCCTTTGCACAGCGATCTGTTTTTTCAAGACAAACTGCTAATTAATGGGGTTGATGTGAAAGTCAAACTCACAAGAAGCAGAAACGAATTTTGCCTAATGAGGGATGGCAATGAGAATTACAAAGTGCAGCTCCTGTCGGCGTCTCTCTTTGTAAAGCGTGTAAAAGTAGCAGCAGGCGTACGGCTGGGCCACGCAGAAGCCTTGCTCTCCTCCAACGCCAAATATCCCATTGATCGTGTGGGGATGAAGGTTTACAGCATTCCTGCAGGCAGCCTTGTGTGTAATCAGGAAAACCTATTTCTGGGCCAGCTACCTAAACAGCTAGTGATTGGATTTGTGGACAATGCCTCTTTCAGTGGAGATTACGAAAGAAACCCATTCAATTTTCAGCACTGCAATGTTAATTTTTGTGCCCTGTATTGCGACGGCGAACAGGTCCCCGCCAAACCTCTTCAGCCTGATTATGCTTGCGGTGTTTTTGTGAGAGAATACATGCAGATGGTACAAGTTTCAGGCAAAGGCATGAAAGACAGACCTCTCCTAATCAGCCGTGAAGAGTTTAGTCACGGATATAATTTATATTGTTTCGACCTGAGTCCTGACCAGGGGTGCTCGGAGCACTATTCTTTGATCCGGAACGGCAACCTCAGAGCGGAAATTAGATTTGCACTACCTCTCCCCAATACCGTCAATATGATTCTCTATGCAATCTTTGAAAACCTCATTGAAATAAGCCACACCAGGAACGTTCTTTTTGATTATATGTGAGGATGGACACCCTGCAGCTCCTCCGGCTGTTCTCTGGAAATCCCGACTTTCTAGGGGTCTACCCCTGTGATCTGCTACCCAAGAGGCAAATCTCCAAAAGACCTTTCGGCATAATTGTAAACACTCATCCTCAAACTCTACCTGGCGAACACTGGCTGGCTGCCTACTTCCCATCTCCCGGCTATGGTGAATTTTTTGACTCTTATGGAAGGCCTCCAGACAGCCCTGACTTTCCTGGAGCCATAGCGATATTCTTAGAGCGGCAAGCTAAGAAGTACACGTTTCACCAACTTCAACTGCAACACCCCAGCGCTGTAACATGTGGGCATCACTGCGTGTTTTTTCTACTGAACCGGTCTAAAGGCATGGACTATGGAAATATTTTAAAGATGTACTCCGATGATGCTGTTAAAAATGATCAAATGGTAAAGCTTTTTGTAAAATGTATAAAGGTGGGGAGGGGGAATGGAGCCTGTAACCATCACCAGTGCATGCAGACATGTATGCCTTACTGCAAAATAAAGAAAAAGACTTAAACGTTTTACTTCTTTCACTGTGTTTTTATTCATTTTACAAGCTGTACATACAACATTGCATGGCCAACAGGTTGAAAAGCATACGTTTTACAAATTGAGCCAGTTACCAAGCCTGATACTGCTTCTAGGCTTTACCATCAGGGGTCCAGAGGGCGAGACAGCAAACAGGGGCTTCTGAGTTCCAAAAGGGGCAGTCATAACAGAGTCAGGGCTAGTAGCAGCCTCCCCCTTAATAACCAGAGAGTCTTTCAACATTTCTAACTGCTCTTTAACAGCCGTAGAACCCAACACAGAAGTAGGGACATTCACCTCGGCCATAGCAGTCATAAATTCATCCCAGCCTTTAGGTTTCCGCTTCTCAGTAAGGGAGCGATGTTGCGAGGCGCCTTTCACCAGGTCTAAAATGTTAGTACCGGGAACAGGCATGCCCCTGTATAAAAACGTTCCACGTGTATCCCAGGATGATATGTCCTGGTGCTGTTTCATTTTGTTTAGCAAAAGTTCTGCATTTTTCCTATACCGGGAGCTGACGCCACTTAGGATCTCAGTCATGGCGGCGTCCTGCAGAGCGGCATGTGGAGGCTGTTCTGGCAAGCCTTGGGGTTGATGAGTCTCTTCTGAGGGGTAAATGAGATTCAGTCTGTCTTTTTCAGACTCGTTTTGTCTGGTCAGTCGTAGAAACCTCTGCAGCACAGAATTGTAGAGCTTAATCTTTTCCTCCTCGCCCAAATCAGCTCTCTGAAGAACGGAGCGCATCTCAACATCCAGCCGATTAGCAGCCACAGTCCCCATAGTAGGAGCCCTGCCCTGTAGTTGCCCCATCTGGTGGCGTGGCACCAGAAACATTTTCTCAGCATAGTCCATGGCTTATCCGGCTATCAGGTTAGCCAACAACGGTATAGCAGCCCCCAGCAGTGAACCAACGAAACCGCCCGACTGGCGAATGACCTGCTTCTTCTTTTTGAGGGATACCTTTCTATCGCTCAGTTTTTTGATGACACCTTTCTTCCTCTTTAAAGTTCGGTATTGTGAAGGCTTCAAAGGGAGGTTTCCTTTTAAGGTGTTCAGGGCTATTTCTGCTATTGCCCCCACCAGATCGTTATTAGCCTTGCATAAGATGGCCTTTCTCTGTTTTGGCCCAGCCCTTACTAAGATTTTTAAAACCGCCAAATTTCTGAGCACCCTCTCTGACATCCTGAATGAACTAGTGCTAAGGCATTCAGGCTAATGCTTTTTACTCTTCTTTTTCATAGTGTAAACAGCAGGCCAATCAGGGGGAAAGAGGCCTGTTCTCAACCGGTAGGTTTCTGGGGTGCTGGCTGCCAAATCTACCAAAAGGTACCCGTGCGGTTTGTGAGTGGCATCTTGGAACACTTCTAAAAAATACTGGGTGTTAGTGGGGTACATCTGGCGGCCCAGTGTGACAATTTGCAACTGATCACGAGGGCTGCGGAATAAAACCAAATATTTGGAATTCAGAGCTATAGTTCTCATCTTCTTACCTTGAAAAAACAGATTTTGAAGTATGAGAATAATGCTCAGGTTTCTGTGGTGAACGTACTGTGTAAAAGCCTTCTCTATTTGATCGCTGTCGCCGGCTGAAGCCATGAGGTCGTCTACCACAGCTAAATTGGTTTGGTTTGGTGGAAACAAATCATCATCTTCAAAGGAAGACGGGAGGCCCTCCATAAACTTAATATAAGGGAATTTATTAAGCAGTTCTTTGTACAGAGGTTGCCAGCAGCTATAAAACCATACAATATTTTGTGGCATTTGAGACATCACAGAGGTACCATGCTCTAACATTTGCTTGATAAAAAAAGATTTGCCAGAATTGGACGGCCCGCTTATAATGCAAGAGAAAGGGTGTACAAACTGTACAAGGTTTTCCATAATGTTCAATAACCGTACGGCAGTGTGCAGTAATCCTCGCTCTTTAGAGCCCTTTTATTATAGACGACCTTCAGGGTTTTCCTGAGGACTCTTGTTTCTAGGGCCCAATGTCTCTTAACCCTAAAAATACCCGTCTGTTCCACTTTGATCGATTTCTTTCTCTCTGGGCCGGTCAGGCAGTAATCATCCACCAGTTCTTTCAAGCTGTCAAAATTAACCTTTTCAGCATTGCCACTGTTTAGCGTAATACCCTTCACCTTTAGCACCGCTTCTCCGCTGGACAAGGCGTATCCATATGTTTTGGGTCCGGCTGCCACAAACTCTGTGATTGAGGTGTTTGGTGGGATCTCGCTTGTCAGCTGCCCTAAATAGTCACCCAAAGGTGGTGTCCACGCCCCCTGTCTACTTATAAAAATGACTGAATCAGTGTTATGGTACAGGCATCTATCTCCCAATCCATCCAGTAGCCTGTATAATTCCAGCCGGGCATAAGCCGTTGTAAAACTGGCGATGAATATGTTAGTACATGTGGCTTTGGTGGGTTGGTTCTTGGCCATTTTCCACGTCACAATGGCTGTCTCTGTATCCACAAACTCGCATGAGGAAACATCATAATAGGGCACAAAAAGATATTTGAATAATTCCTCAGGTTTTGTCACCACTGATGTGGTCAGGTGGTTGGTGTTCTGACCAAACTTGCCCCACAGAGAGTTTAAAAAGAGTTTGGCAATCTGCCTTTTAGCAGGATTTACTTCGATATGCTCACGCCGTAAGCGGACACCTTCCATCTTCTCATACTCCTGAATATATTTATCTTTATCCTGTTCTGTTTTGCACCAGGACGGGTAACCGCTGGCCTCCTGCTTCTGTCTGAGATGGGTGTTCATATACCCTGAAAATAATGTGACTGATGTTCTTTCAAAATGCCAGATCTCATAGATCTCAGCAATTCTGTAACCCTTTTCTATAGCCACATTCAATTCAACAGTACACCATGTCCCCGTCAGAGCCCTTTCTTCATCACTGTGTTGACAGGGGGCGGTTTGCAGACTTTCTGTGCAGGTTGCACACAGGCTAAACATTAATTTGCCCCCTGATTTGTGGGGTAGGACTGGGAAATAGAGGTTCCTTGGTGGGTACACTTTGACTTTGGCAAGCCCGAAATACTGCTTTATGTCCCCAAAGTTTTGATAGATGATTTGGGGGTGTCCAATCGGGTACTCCTTGTTCTTGTTCACAAAGGGGTACAAACTGGTGAAATCGTAATATAAGATTTGCTCCCCAGCTTTTGGCTTGTAGTACAGGCATGTGGCATTTGTTCTACCCCCAAAAAATGCATCTCGGGGGTTCAAAGGGGTTGGGAGCTTGTTCTCCATTAGAAACTGCTTCAAAGCGGGGTCGTTCTCCAGCATGTCCCGCCATTCGTGTTCCCAGATGCTACGTATGGCATACCCCTGGTCCCTGAGGTACTCTTCTTTAATCCTGGTACGATTGTGCAGACCCCCGTATGTTGAATCAAGTAATTTGTTGAAGTCTTTTTCAGAGTAGCAGACAGGACAGCCGTGAAAAAAACAGCCGTGAAATTCAAAAGCAGTGGGGACCCCGTTTATGACAGCAAAACCGTCCAAAAAATATTTGCCTACTTGCTTTTCACCACCCTTCAGAGCATGCTGGATATTGAGATTCTCAGTGTGCTCTATATGCAACAGCCATTGAATCGCTGGTGCTGAGTACCTTTTCTGTGTCTTGTGATAACTGTCCAAAGGGGCTAACGCAATGGTATTCCTCTTCAAATACATGAACAGGTACTGGGCCATGCAGACAGAGGCCAGTGTAATATACTGGAAGGGGTCAATGCAACGGATCTCTATCTCCTCAACAATCTCTCCCCCGCCATCTCTGAGGCACTCGCATTCTGTCATTTTCATGACTTGGTCCCTGAATCGAATACAGGCCTCCCTCAGAATCTCCACATCTTGTCTGCAGTAGTAAGCCAGGGCCTTCTTTAGCTTAAACACCGTGCCTGCATTATCTGCGTGCCATTTCAGGAATTCTTCTCTCTCCCCGGGCATCATGGTTTCTGGACTGTAATACTTGGCTTCAGGGAGCGGCCCCACATAGTCTTGATTGTCCATTGTGTTGAACAAACGGGGGAAATACCCCTTGTTGCCCCGAAAACCCATAGCTTTCGGTAGCTTGCTTAATTTAAGGGGCAAAAAGGAGAGGCTGTCAATAAACCGAATCTTATAATCCGGTAGGAGAATACACAGCAGCTTACCCCCTTGACTGATCAATTCAACACGCACTTTTTCCCGTATCAGCTGTCTCAGCACCAGGTACCCGTCATAACCTTTGGAATTGTGAGCGATAAAGGTACACCTTTTAAACTTGTGATTTATAAACTTCTTCACAAATTGCTCCAGGCAGCTAACGCCATGACAGCCCCAACTCACAGCCTCTTTGCCATCACCTTCCTCCAGCATATCCGTGGCATACACGTAATTTGGTATATGCACGCCCGTCTCTTGACAACATTCAAAATCATAAATGATGTATCTTTCACCAATTTGCGGGCACTCCAAGGGCTTCAGAAAGCATAAATGCCCTTCCAAGCTGTCAACCTTCTCAGAGCACTGACCACACTTTGTTTTCTTGCATTTTGTGTGGGGAGTGAAGACATAAAGGCCACACTTTTCACAATATACCTTATTCTTACAGTCAACTTTCCCTTCCAATGCCATCTGTGTATGGCTTTCAAGACAGGCCTTAGACCGGCAAAACAATTTTAAAGCCTAATTTTCCACATTCAGAACTGTAAATCTAGGCCTGGTGTGCAGGCTCATTTTTGAGGCTAAAAATGCCATTTCAACTCCTGCTGCCAGCAGTTTCTGCTATCAGCCAGCGAGCTGGACATTGCAACGGCTACTCCAATGAGATCTAGGAGCTGGCTGGAGGGGGGGGGGCCTGCCCCTTCCCCTCAGGCCTTTGCTGTTGCATGCGACTTCCTGTCAGTCAAGCTGCCCGTGCTATCAGGACTTGTGGCTGTGTGCAGGAGAAACCTCGGCTTTTTAAAAAAAGTTTTCCTCTTAAGAACTGGGCTGTTATGTCTGCCTAACACCTCCAGATCCCCATGTGAGTACAAAGACCCCGGTGTTTACTTATGTTAAACCTTGTTTAGACCCTTCCTTGTTTACTGCTGCATTAGAAATGCTTATAAACATTTTCCTTCAGGGTGACTGCCTGCTTAGGGAAAAGGAAAGCTGCCTACCCCTGGGCTTTTAAAAACAGTTTGGCATGTGTGGAGAAGAAGAAAACCCTGCTTTTAAAAAATGCTTCCCTCCTAATCAGGCCTGGCCATCTATGCCAGCCGTGGCATTTTAACTCCTGCAGCCAGGCTTAAGGAAAGAAAAACTTTTTTCCCCTTTTGAAAAAGCATTGCCCCCCCGCTTTTCTCTTTCTTCTGCTTAGAAACTGATAAGGCTTTAAACACAGGCAGTGTGGAGTTGAGGCAACCACCCCTTCCCTCACAGACATGTGGTCATGGGCATGCCTGGGCATGCCTTGGGTTAGCACGCGGGTGGGGGTGGGGCACACTCCACTTCCGGCAAAACATGTGGCTGGTCCAGGGAGGGGTGGCTGACACGTCACTTCCGGCAAAACACGCATTGCATGATGGGAGGGGTGGCTAACACGCAGAGGATCATGGGAGGGGGGGGGACTATGACGTCACTTCCGGTGAGTCAGCATTTCCCTTATCTGATCAGCCCAATACAAAAAAGGTATACACTATTACTACTGGTGCGCATGGTGGCAGTGGTGGCGGCCTCGCTAAAACACAGAAGCGCTGATGGCATGCCGCTGCCGTTGTCGCTGCCGCCGCCGCCACCATTCACACCGCCGCCACCATGCGCACCCCTGCGCCGCGACACACTAAACTGTGTGTTGCGACACACTAAAGTGTTGCGACACACAGTTTGGAAAGCTATGACCCAAAAGTTGCCCTCCTTTGCCCTTCTGTATATTTCCAAGATGAAATTGTTCTAGAATATGCAGACCTCTATAAGAAATGTACAATGTATTTGATTGGATCTGAAAATGAACTAGGAGCCAGAGTAGATTAAATGAGACATGCAGGGGTCAATAACACACACACACACACACACACACACACACACAGCTTCAATCACACAATTGTGGCCACAATCTTCACTTTTTGGACCACAGCCTGCGGACACCCCTGGAGACATGGATGATGCAATCATAAAAACAAAGAAACGCAGAAACACTAGAAATTATTCTGACTGCCACATTGAAATGAAGACAGAATCTAGAGTGTGGTCATGACTAGGAGCTGCTGAAGTCCAGCAGTCCCAGCTAATCTGGTTAAAGGGCTGATCTAGTTATAAAACCTGTGGGGGCATCAAACTACAATAAAACATAAAGCCACACAGGATAAAGTTCAAAGAAAGAAAAGCCAGCCTTGGAACAACATGCTAACAGCTTCCTGCCCACCCCCAAAGAAAACCATTCAAATACTTTTGAAACAGACAGATAGAAGATAATCAGGCAAAAAGAATATAATCATGTACTTCTGACTTTACGGGCCTAATCTAATGGGCATTACAGTTAATGGCAATTCTTCTGACAGCCACAAGAAGCTTTTTGGATGGGCCTGCTAAGCTGCTTAAGAAAATCCTGCTGAGAATCAGTAACTTGTGTCTTGGTGTTTAGTCTAATCCACAGGTTTTCTATCATCAAACATGAAAGGCTGCTATCCAGCATTAACCTCAGCATGGTAGTGCAGGGATACTTTTCCAAGTAAGCTTATTCAAATAACTATCATGACAATAGAGTAGGGAACACACACTGTATATCCCCAAAGCCATGAGAGGTTTTCATGGAAACCAATAATCAGGCTTAGCACATTTTAAAAGGTGGACATTTACAGAGACACAATTGCAGATGAGATCTGGATTGGCCAATAGCTTTCTCCCCTCTGCAATTTCCTTGTCTTTTCCTTGGAAGTTTTATTGGCCCAGCTGCTTATGGTAGGCCAGTAATATAATGAGACAATGATTCAGAAACACATCAGTTCTCTTCCCTAGCCAAAGTTAATCTACAGATACTGAGTGCTGCAGATAGAGTCACCCCTGCGTTAATATTCAGTTCAGCCCAGAAAATAGTCTCCTGTAGGCCAAGACCAATTTCTGAGCTAATTCACTTCCATACATACTTCCTCCTTTATAAGGTGTGCATTATGTGTCATGGGATTCCATTGATTAAGATAATGCATCTCATTAAAAACAGGTGAGCTTTGTTTAGATAGCCATGTCTGTATCACCAAAGAAGAAGGCATCACCAAGAAAAGGGACAGAAGAAGCAGAAAGATTAGCATTACATCTGCATATTTAAAAGCCATTACTGTATTTAAATAGAGGCACAAGAGATCACACCATAATGGGGAAGACTATAATGAGGAACCTACGGTATATGCCTATTTAAGCAGCTATCCAGATATTCCCTGATGATGGGCAACTTGAAAGCTTCCATTCTCCTTTCCTAATGGTTCTGAATCTTTGAAATGGACGTGAACCAGATGGATGTTTAACTACACCATAGACATAGGGGTTAAAAAATTATTTCTCTCTGTACTGCTGAAAATTGCAGCTTGGCTGCTGAATTTCAGTACTGCAATCTTGGGGGACTCTGAACATCACAAAACTGTTCTGGGGACCTACAGTATATGAAGCATGGCAGTTTGTGAGTTGTCACCCCTATTTATTCAATTTATTTATTTACTTATATTTCAATTTTTTTCACCGCCCATCTCACTCAAAGAGCGACTCTGGGCGGTTTACAATAAAACTAAAATGACTACAGATTAAAATACAATAAAAACAGTATTCGTCATAAAAATATAAATATAAAATATAAAATCCAAGATGGCGATATCAAAAGTTCTTAATTTAAATACATGTAATTCACAGGGGCCTCTTCAAGGCGCTAACCATTGGATGCTTTCAAATAAATAACAATCCTCTGGAAGCCTTTCAAAGCAGGATACTTGCCATTGCATTTAGTGTAAAGCTCTGTGATGTATGTACATCAGTGTTTCTTAACCTGGGCAACTTTAAGACGTGTGGACTTCAACATGGCTGGCTGGGGAATTCTGGGAGTTGAAGTTCACACGTCTTAAAGTTGCCAAGGTTGAGGAACACTGATGTGCAGTAACAATAGTAAGTGAGAAGCGCAACAAGGCAAATGTTGTGTCTCCTTTGGCCTTAGCCAAGCAGTAGGAGAATAATCATATTACGTTTCTTTACCTCCAAAGTTCTTTACCTCAAAGAAAAGTTTCACAGTGAGTTCCTTTTCTGACTTCTTGCCTCTTTTTGTACCTTTTAACTTCAGCTTTCCAACCATGTTTGTTTCTTGTTACCTTTGCTTTGCTCATGAGGAGGCTCATTACAGAAGAGCTGTATGCATTCAGCTCACATTTTATTTACTCTCAGTTTACCTAATTTCACACTTTCACACCCAATCTGTGAAGTGAAATGAAATATATCTATACTTCAAAAGTCAGTGCTCTGAGTTTTACAGGACAAAATTGAGTCATAAATTTTATATAAAATGGATTAAAACTGATACAGTGAATCAAAATAATGTATAGAAATATATATTATATTATGGCAAAATTCATAATAATAATAATAATAATAATAATAATAATAATAATAATGATGCCAGTTTGGTCTCATGGTTAAGGTACTACCAGGCTAGAAACCAGGAGTCTGTGAGTTCTAGTCCTGCCTTAGGCATGAAAGCCAGCTGGGTGACCTTGGGCCAGTCACTCTCTCTCAGCCCAACTCACCTCACAGGGTTCTTGTTGTGGGGAAAATAGGAGGAGGAAGGAGTATTAGGCATATTCGCCAACTTGAGTTATTTATAAAAACAATAAAGGCAGGATAAAAAAATCTAAAAAAAATTCATACTAATACATACAATGTATATAACAATACATTTAATTCTCATATTTCTGATAAAAATTGGATGAAATGAATTTAAGTGTGCAAAAATGAGAAAATTGTTAGAAACCATGTAATGGCACATACACTCTCTCTCACACACATGCACATTTTGCCATTTCCTGGAAAGAAATAAACAAAAGCATCGTCAAATGTTCATTCTTACAGTATAAATGGAATATATTTATTATTTTATAGGATGGTCATACAGAAAGAGAAAAACATTCCTGATGTTAACCTTTTATTAACCTTAAACTGATCTACAAAGGCTCCTTTCTATGCTCTCAGCACACTGCATGAGCGGTTTTTCCATTGAGTATCTGGTGCTTCAAAGAAACCACGCAGACACCTGGAAGATCGATGAACATCAAAGTGCATGTGGGAAGTATCCACTGGCTTAGAAAATGATGAACTGCCAAGTTCAGAGAAGAGTCTAGCATCTGAGAGATGCAGATTTCTCTGCACAATCTCATTCTTGCCCTCTCTCACTTTCTCATACGCATACAAATAAATATCCTGCTATGCACAAACTAGGGAGGTTATTCTGTTTGTTTTCAAGTAAAGATGGGTATTTCAGGAAATGTTAGGAGCATGCTGTATAGCTAACATACCATGCAGAGCTATGTGGTAATAGGATACACCGCTGCTTTTCAAATGACGATTAATCATGTGCCAGATGTGATATTCATATTCACCACCTTCTCATGAACCCCTTCATCAATGCAAGAAGAAGAGATATGGTAAGAAAACAGACAGAAGAGAAAGTAACACAACTGTCTTTGATGAATCTGTGATCTCTTCAAATCCCCTCGCCATGCAGTTATAGGTCACCGGGACACTATAAACCAATGGTATACAACCTGTGCTCTGGGGAGGTATTGGATATATTTTTTGATTATTGGTTGATTGATTTTTTTTACCTGCTGTAGTTGAAAGACTCTCAGCAAGTTACAATCATGCCAATAAAACATCCACCAGGCATATATATTAAATCAACAATAATAAAAGTTGTAAAAGTTAAAACCATAAAATAAAAATAACCAAAGAACGATCAAATAACCGAGGAAAGAAGGATGGCATCACTTATGAATTAAAGGTCTCTTAAACAGTTTTGTATTAAGTAATTTTCTGAAGCCTAATAAGAAAGGAGCTGATTGAATTTCAGGAGGCAAAAAGGTCCATAACACTAATGCCATGATGTCTAAAAGCATCCATTCCCCTTCCCTTATGGGACTGGAACATTGCTAATAGCTAATAACATTATTGGGCTGCTCCTTGTTGTGGCCACCAAATACAAATAGTTTTTTAAAATGGCCTATATTCTGTGAAATTGGGAAATCTTTAAAGAAAATTATTAATTTTGGTTTAATTACAAGGTTCTGAAAATGTCGCAGTGGATCATGCCTACCATGGTCCATGCAAATACCTTGCCATGAACCCTTGTCTTTTCTTTTCGTAAGACTGGGAACTTTTATTGTTTTTAATAATTTTGAGATCAGAGTTATAGAAACATTCAGAGATCAAAAAAATAAAGTGAGCATTTGCAGTAGAAAAATGTTGCTTTTATTTTAAAACAAAGAACAGGAACTTAAAGTTAAACCATTGCTTTTCTCAGCCGAGAAAAAGCACATGGTCTATTTTACATATCAGTACTACATACTGTAGCTGCAGCTGAACACACAAGGAAGATTTACAATATAAAGCCTTTACAAGAAGAACTTTGCATTACCTGAGTGGACAACGTTTAACACGTGACTACCCTGACTCAGCTCACCTAGTTACTTATTTGGAAATAAAACATCAAGAAATATTCTGATTGGTCAGTTCAAGCTAGACCTTTTGGCACCAATTAATTAACATTCCTGAGGAGGGAGTTAAACCATGAGCCCTCCTGACTTCAACAAAAAAAAAAAAAACTTCTCAGCCTGACTTTTTAAAACAGAACATTCCAGATTCTTTCAAAATAATAAAATATATAACAGGAACCACTACTCAGAACTAAGTCTTTCCCTTAGAAAGACCTCCTCATCTATTTTATTTGACTGAAAATTACTAACTCAAAAATGGCAAAACAGCTCTTCCTGCTTTACCTTTTTTTCTAACTGAGAAGCTCTAATAGAATTGGCCCAGCCCCTTATCTGCTGAACAATATTGTTCTTGAGGTACATAGGTAAAGGTAAAGGTTCCCCTCGCACATTTGTGCAGTCGTGTCCGACTCTAGGGGCCAGTGCTCATCTCCGTTTCTTAGCCGAAGAGCCAGCGCTGTCTGAAGACACTTCCATGGTCATGTGGCCGGCATGACGTACGTGGAATGCTGTGTACTCCTGAGGTTATTGTAAATAACTAATATTGCTAATATCGAATTAGCCATTTTTATAGCATTCTCATACCTGGTCAACATTCTCACAGTCCAAGATCCTAAGTTCCCTTTCATGGTCTATCAAAGATTACCACACATATGCATGTATGTGTACATGATCAGGAATTTGTCTAAAGGCTATTTCAATGGAGATATAGATTTTCTAAATTCTATATAAGTAATATTCTCTAACTAAAAACAAGGAACTGTCTGTAGCTTGAATCATGTCAACTGGATTTCTATTTTCTCAGTGGAAACGTTTCGCTCCTTATCCAAGAAGCTTCTTCAGTCTGAGCAAAGTTAGTAAGGGAATCCTTAAATATGTTTCTAGGGTGGCTGTGTGACCTTGCACCTGGGGTGCAAGAAAAGCAATGTAGTGTATGCAATCCAGTGCAGTGAGGAGTGCTCTGAACTCTACATTGGAGAAACCAAACAACCTTTGTACAGGAGGATGGCCCAACACAGGAGAAGTAACACCATAGGACCAGTCTGTAGCTTGAATCATGTCAACTGGATTTCTATTTTCTCAGTGGAAACGTTTCGCTCCTTATCCAAGGAGCTTCTTCAGTCTGAGCAAAGTTGGTAATTCCTATTGTTGGCATTCCTAGACTGTGAAGTCCTCATTGGGACCGGTGGCAAGCTAGAAATAGGGATCTACAGGAAACCCACACACACAGATCAATATCTGATGTTTGACTCCCACCATCCACTGCAGCACAAACTAGGAGTCATCAGGACATTGTCACACAGAGCAGAAACCATCCCCACCTCCATGGATTCCAAAAAGAATGAAAATCAGCACCTGAGAACAGCTCTGAAGGCCTGTGGATATCCAAATTGGGCCTTCACCAAATCTAAATCTACCAGACCTAAAACAGCGACAGATAGGGCTGAGACTCAGAGTAAACGAAAGAACCTGGTCATTCCCTACATGGCTGGTGTGTCTGAAAAGATAAAACGGATATTTGGCAAACACCACATACCTGTATATTTCAAACCCACCAACACACTGAGACAGAGGCTTGTACACCCCAAAGATCAAACTCCAAAACACAAGAAAAGCAATGTAGTTTATGCAATCCAGTGCAGTGAGGAGTGCTCTGAACTATACATTGGAGAAACCAAACAACTTTTGTACAGGAGGATGGCCCAACACAGGAGAAGTAACACCACAGGACCAGAGTCAGCAGTTTATCTTCATTTAAAGGAAAAAGGACACTCATTTGAGGACATTAATGTTCACATTTTAGACAGAGAAGATAGGTGGTTTGAGAGAGGGGTCAAGGAATCCATTTATGCCAACTTGGAAAATCCTTCCTTGAATAGAGGTGGGGGCCTCAGGCACAATCTTTCTCCCATCTTTCTCCCGGCTCTGTCTTCTGTGCCTAGGAAGATTAAGACCATTTCACAAGCTCAACAGCAGCATGGTGATCTTAACGATCCTCCTTTAGATAATAAAAGGACTTAAAATAACATCTCAATATAACCATGACCCCAGGTGTAAGGTCACACAGCTACCTAGAAACATATTTAGGATTCCCTTACCAACTTTGCTCAGACTGAAGAAGCTCCTTGGATAAGGAGCGAAACGTTTCCACTGAGAAAATAGAAATCCAGTTGACATGATTCAAGCTACAGACAATTCCACCTGGATGACTGAGAACCTTCATAGACATACCACAGGACCAGAGTCAGCAGTTTATCTTCATCTAAAGGAAAAAGGACACTCATCTGAGGACATTAATGTTCACATTTTAGACAGAGAAGATAGGTGGTTTGAGAGAGGGGTCAAGGAGTCCATTTATGCCAACTTGGAAAATCCTTCCTTGAATAGAGGTGGGGGCCTCAGGCACAATCTTTCCCCTACTTTCCTTCCTGCTTTGTCTTCTGTGCCTAGGAAGATTAAGACCATTTCACAAGCTCAACAGCAGCATGGTAATTTAATGATCCTCCTTTGGATGATAAAGGGACTTAGAAATAAACATCTCAAATAACCATGACCTAGCCCCAGGTGCAAGGTCACACAGCCACCTAGAAACATATTTAAGGATTCCCTTACTAGCTTTGCTCAGACTGAAGAAGCTTCTTGGATAAGGAGCGAAACGTTTCCACTGAGAAAATAGAAATCCAGTTGACATGATTCAAGCTACAGACTGTTCCACCTGGATGACTGAGAACCTTCATCGACATAAAAACAAGGAAGGTAAGCTGACACTACAGCAAGGTTAAACAACTATACCAACCAAGGGAAAGTCAGTTGCTGTTGAAAATGGCGATGAAAGAGAAAGATCAAGAAAAGAAAAGAAAAGAAAAGAAAAGAAAAGAAAAGAAAAGAAAAGAAAAGAAAAGAAAAGAAAAGAAAAGAAAATGTAGACCAAGGTCTATGTAGAATAATATGTTTCAAAAAAGGGGAGGCCACAGAGGGGTTATTTTCTAAGGTGCTCATGGACAACTGAAAAGAAATAGCTCCATTTTCTTCAAGCAAATGAATGAAAAAGTATGACTCATTGATGGCATAATTCTGTCTTATAGACGATAGCCTCAACTGAAGAGGGTTGGACCTAATGAGTACTTGGAGGGGAAATCCTCAGGAAATCCCAGGAGTGGGGCTAGACTGGAAGCTTGAAAATCATCATGGAAAAAGACAATGATGAACCATTCCTACATTTTTACCAAGAGAATTCCATGGTTATGTCCATGAAGTCATTCAAAGTTGAGCTTGCCTCCAGGAAGATGTACCTTTTCTTTATAGATAACAAGATACACTTAATTTTAACATGTGCCCAAGAAATACTTCAAAAGCAAAGAAAGGTGCCCTTACTTAACAACTCTGGAACCCTACATTCTGTGAAATACTACTGCAAAAATTGCTATGTTCAGGCCACTGAGGCAGTACTTTCCTGAGATTCTAATTAATATATAGAAAATACCAAAGAAAGAAAATACATGGGGAGTAATCAAATTAATTATATGTTATGCATTTATTTTACATTTAATTTACATTTAATTTTAACTTTTTGTCCTGGTCCTACCCACTTTTCTCTGATCTTACCTTTTGGTTTTTGAGAACTGACCCAATATCCAAGTACCACATTTAGCCATTCCTGGATTACAGGAGTGTCTTTCTGAGAAGAATTCGAACTCTATTCCCTCGCCAGCCATCTGCAACTCAACAGGCAGCCCACATCTTCTCTCTTATAAACTACTTCTATTGTATATCTCTATATTTGTATCTCTCATCTGGGCTTCCTACTTTTCATTTAAATGCCAGAAGACATTTATGGAACTAATGATAATGATGAAGATCTGCTGTCAAACTGACTTATAATGAGAGTGCATGGTTGAAGTATCTCTCTGCCAAGAAAGAATTCCCATCTGGCTCCACATCCTCCCCCCACCTTTCCAAAACAGCATTGCATTAAGAGAACTCTGCCTGGTCATATGCATGTGCATTCATTTCTTCCTCTCAATTATTTCCCAACCTCTATTCTTAAAGGAAGTAGCCCACAGGTAATTTGAACATGTAGTCTGCCAAGAAAATATGACATCTCTATTAGCATTCAGGTTGCAGAGACTCACAAAACTATAGTACTGCTGAGTACTGGCTAGCTCCAGATAAAATTTTGACTAGCTTAGAGGACAGCATGATTTTAATACTGCTGCATTAGTTACAATAGCTTTCCAAAAGTGATTACCTTCTATTTTGAGAGATGGAAATCATCAGACCCAAACAGCACAGCCAGTGATCAGTGATGGGATTTGTACCAAACCACAGGAAGGGACAGGTTAGAGATTGATTAGGTGCCATCAAGTCATTTTTGACTCCTAGTGATCACATAGATAGATTTTCTCCATGACGATCTATCCCTAACCTGGTCTTTCAAGTCTCCCAATGGTTGTTATGGAATGTGTCCCTGAAGGGGGGGGGGGGGATGATGTCAGGCCCAGCCCAAGAACAACGATGAGTCAGTGCATTCAAAACTCCAGTTCTTTTTTTGCTCTCACCGTATAGACAGAATCTTGCCAGACTAAAGCTACTCTAACTAACCTAAGAGGAAATAATCTGGGAGACTCTAGGGCGGGGTTATCCTGAACCTCTTCGTTTTCCCACCATTGCCTCCCGGACTGTGCCTCCTCTTATCTCTTTGGAATGTGCTCCCTCCTTCCTGAGAACCAGCGGCAGCGCCAAAATCCACCACATCCCCCCCACCCAGGGACACATTCCATAACATCGGTGCACTCATCACCATTGTAATTGAGTCCATCCATCTTGGTCATCCTCTTCTTCTCTTTCCTTCCACCTTTCCCAGCAGTAGAGCCTTCTCCAGAGAGCTGGGTCTTTGCATAATGTGTCCAAAGTAGGATAATTTGAGCCTGGTCATTTGTGCCTTGAGTGAGAACTCTGGGGTGATTTGTTCAATGATCCATTGGTTTGTTTTCTTGGCTGTCCACAGTATTCTCAGGAGTCTCCTCCAACACCAAAGTTTAAAGGTGTCAATACTGAAGAGACAGGTTTGGTTTTTTAACCTTTCCAAACCTGTGACATAGTGTAGAATCCTAGAATCCAACCTCTGACTCAGGAATCTAAATCAAAGCATCCCTGACAGATGGCCATCTATTTTCCACTTGGACACACCTACTAAAGGAGAACCAAACATTTATTCAGAAGTTTTTCCCAAAATTCAATCTGAATCTGCCTTCCTATAACTTAAATCTGTTATTTTGTGTCCTGATAGGAATAATAGAGAACAGGTCTTGACCTTGGCAGTCTGATTGTAACCTGTACTTAATTTTTTTGTTGTTTATTCGTTCAGTCGCTTCCGACTCTTTGTGACTTCATGGACCAGCCCATGCCAGAGCTTCCTGTCGGCCGTCACCTTAGTCACGATAAAATCAAAGAGGGATTGTGAAGAATTCCAAAAGGGTCTCTCCAAAGTGGGTAACATGGGCCATGAAATGGCAGATGAAGCTGAGTGTAAACAAGTATAAAGTGACGCACATGGCCACAAAAAAGCCAAAATTCACCTATACTTTAATCAGGTCTGAGCCAGCCATGATTGAACAGGTCTTGGAGTCACAGGCAATATCTCAATGAAAATGCCAACATGATATGTTGCTGCTGTATAAAAGACAAATTCCATACTTGGAATCCGTAGGAAGGAAAAAGAAAACAGAACCACTGATAGAATAAGGCCTTTATATACATCTCAGGTGAGTAATTTGGAATATCGTGTCGAGCTCTTAAAAAAGATATTATGAAGTTTGGAAAGAGGGCAACCAAAACCATTAGAGAACGGGAGAAGCTCTCTGTAAGGAAAGCAATTAGGACTCTTTCGTTCAATACAAAGGAGGGTGAGAGGAGACCGAACCAAGCTATATGAAATCATGCATAGCATAGACGTGCGTAACATTCTCCTTCTCTCACAATATTAGAATTCAAGGTCATCCATTAAAACTAAATGCAGGGAGATTTGGGACTGACAGAAGGAACTACCTTTTTTCACTGCATAATTAACCTGGAGAATTCACAGGTTAATAGCAGCCAAATTTGCATGGTTTTAAAGGAGATCTGGACAAATTCAGGGGAGGGGGGTTCAGGCAATCAGGACCTACTAATTTTGATGGCTGTTTTCTACCTCCTGAATCATAGGCAACATGATTAAATACTGATTTATTAAATACTTAATAAATGCAGTATTTATTAAATACTTAAATACTGGTTGCTGGGATGTGACAGTAGAAGGGGTTATTGACCTCCAGTTCAGGTTTGAGAACTGCTCAATGCATCTGGCTGGGTAAAATATGAACCCAGAATGCAGAACTAAAAAGGCCTATGGCCTAATTCAGCAAGCTCATCTCATGTCTAACACCGATACAGATATTTGAAGAGTGAAATAAATCCTTCCTTCTCTTCTGAAAGCTAATTATACCCAGTTCTTTTAATCCCTCTTCATAGGACTTAGCTTCTAGTTCCTTGATCATCCTTGTTGCTCTTCTCTGATCCTGTTCCAATTTCCATGCAAATGCAAGATTAAAAAAAGCACAAGTATAACCAATAGATTGCTCAGCTGTTCATTAAAACTGTTTCACACATTACAGTGGCCTCCTAGGAATTTTTAGAAAATAAAAATAGCAGAAGGCTGCTGGCTATGGATTTATTTAAAAATATGATACCGTATCCAGAAAAAAAAGGCAGTTGTTTTCTGTGAAGACCTAAAAATGTAATGTGTGAATGTAATAAGCTCAAATTTGCAAATAAATGCATTAAACAAGTATGACTGTGATGCAAAAGTCAGAATTGATTACGGCTGCCTGTCAATGATCTCCATCTGAATTGCACCATGATTCTCAGAATTTCTAGCCAGCGTGACCAGCAGGCCATTTTGTCAGAGGAAGCAGTTTGAGTATGTTCCTGGAAAACAACAATCTAACTCAAGTTACGAGTAGCGAAGCAGCTCTTTCTAACTTTAACAGACAGAAGGTCTCTTATAGGGAATACTTTGTGGGGGTGGGTGGGTGGTAGGCAAAGCAGAGCTTCTAGCTGGCTATATCCTATCAGGCAGAGAGTCAGACAGGAAACTATTGGTACCATTGCCAATATAATCAACATCATTGCCACTGCTGCTAGTCATCCTCTTCTTCTCTTTCCTTTCAAGAGAACTATGTCTTTACCTTTTCCCAAATATGATAATTTGAGCCTGGTCATTCATGCCTCAAGTGAGAATTCTATATTAATTTATTCTATGATCCAATTGCCTGTTTTCTTGGCTATTCTTGGTATTTTAAGGAGTCTTCTCCAACACCAAAGTTCAAAAGTGTCAATATGCTTCTGATCCTGCTTCTTGAAGGCCAACTTTTGCTTCCATAGAGTGTCACAGGGGAAACCATGGCCTGTACAGTTCTGATCTTTGTAGGTCTAGACACATCACAGCATCTGAATATCTTTTTCAAGGCCTCCATTGATACCTTACCAAGTGCTAGTCTATGGTGTATTTCTTGAATGCTGATTTTTTTACTGTGGATTGTCAATCCTAAAAGGCTGAAGCCTTTCATTTCAATATCTTCGTTGTCAAGTTTAAGGCTGGTTGCTGTGCTTATTTTGGTCTTCTTTAACTTTAATCTTAGTCAGATCTTTTCACTGTGCTCCTTGACTTTCATCCATAAAGCTTGCAGATCATTAGCATTTTCAGCTATCAAAGTAGTGTCATCAGCCTAGTGCAGGTTATTGATGTTTCTTCCTCCAACTTTAAAACCACTCATCAACTGCTCATCTTCTTCCTATCCAGCCAATGTAAATATATATTCAGCATATAGGTTGAATAAATAAGGAAAGAGTATACAGCTTTGTCTTACTCCTTTGCCAACCTGGAGCTACAGGTAGTCCTCGCTTAATGATCAAAATTTGGACCAGAATTTCGGTTGCTAAGCGAAGTGGTCATTAAGTGAATCCGACCTGATTTTACGACCTTTTTTGTGGTGGTCATTAGGTGAATCACATGGTTCCCCATTGTTTTTGCTTGCCAGAAACCAGCTGGGAAGGTCGAAAATGGTGATCACATGACCGTGGGACGCTGCGACAGTTGTAAATGTGAATTGGTTGCCAAGAGCCTGAATTGTGATCATGTGACCGTGGGGACGCTGCAACAGTCGTAAGTGCGAGGATCAGTCTACGTTGGTTTTTCAGCACTGTTGTAAGTCCGAACCATTGCTAAATGAATGGTCGTTAAGCGAGGACTACCTGTAGTCTGCTTTGCCATGTTCCATCTGGACTGAGCTTCCTGATCTGTGTATAGGTTTCTCATAAGGACAGTGGGATGTTCTGGGATTCCTATTTTCCTGGTTATGTTCCAGAGCGGGTAAAAGGAGAGATAGAGAGTAAACCAAAAGGAAATCCCTAACTCTCTATCTCATAGCTTTCCAAACTCTGTGTTGCGACACAGTACTGTGTCACCTGTGGGGCCCAGGTGAGCTGCACAAAAACCCGGAAGCGCTGATGGCCCGCCGCCACTGGCGGCGGGCCATCAGCGCTTCCCAGTTCTCATGCGGTGCACCAGGACACTGCTGCTGCCGCCACTGCGCGTGAAAACCCAGAAGCACCACTGCTGTGGCACCGCGTGAAAACCTAAAAACGCAGTGGCAGTGGTGGTGTGCGAAAACCCAGAAGCGCTGCAGTGGCAGCGCTTCCGGGCTTTCTCCCGCCGCTGCCACTCCGCCGCTTCCGGGTTTTCGCCCGCTGCTGTTGGTGTGTCGCCAACTGAAAAGTTTTGAAAGCCCTGCTCTATCTATACCCCACTGCTATTGTGATCAGTAGGTTGTGAGGTGCTGAAGAGTCAGTGAGCCTGAAGTCACCCTTTTAACATACGAATTTAACATGACATATAGTTCAACTTTGTGTAGGAAGCAGGTATACTGTAGGAGAAAGAATGAAGGAAGCCTGGAAAAGAATCAGCAGGCAGACATACCTATAATAAAGCTAAAGAAGAAGCCAAATTGTGGTAGTTAACCAGAGAATGAACCAAAGATAGCTTGCAAGTGTTTTACAGTAAGGGAGATTAAGAGGAACCAGTGGGCTGATTATGCAAACAAGCAATGCTGTCTTGTGGGAGAACAATTTATACCACCCCTATCTTCCTTCACTCTGCAACCTAAAAGCTCTTTTCATACTGCTCAGTAGCAAGCAGATTGGAAGGTTCCTGGTTCAACCCCCCTGATCTGGTTCAAGAAGCTATGATATGATGATTTGTTGTTGGTCACCAATGATCTCACAACCTCATTTTCAGGAAATCAAAATTATAAGTACAGTTATTGCATACAAATATAACCCAGGGATTTACTCTTAGATGGATGAAGACAACAAAAACCTGGTTCAGAATTCCATGTTTCTACACTGGTTTCCACCCATTTTTATTTTGTATTACAGTAAGTAAGTAAGTAAGTAAGTAAGTAAGTAAGTAAGTAAGTATAGCTTTATTGATTAGTCAAATGACCATATCGACCATATCGACCCGCCCCACCCGGTCATGCAGAGAGGGCTTGCTACGGACCCCGTCTGTAAGAGAATTCCATCTGGCAGGGTCCAGGAGGCGGGCCTTCTCTGCAGTGGCGCCCGCCCTCTGGAACATTCTGCCCCTGGAGGTGAGGCAAGCCCCCACACTCCTGACCTTCCGAAAGCAATTGAAGACCTGGCTCTGCCACCTCGCCTGGGATGGGAAGAGTAATAGCTCTTCTTGGGGATGGCTTGAACCGTAGAGTTCTCGCAAACATAACATCACAGCCTCTTGGATTTTATATATTTATATCTAATTTATTTTTAGAGTTATTATATTGTATTTTATATGTTTTTAATTACTAACTTTGTTGTAAACCGCCCAGAGTCCCCTTTGTGGGGGGAGATGGGCGGTGATAGAAGTTGGACAAATAAATAAATATAAAAAAATGGGCATCAGCCACAATAAAATACTGTAAAATAAGACAGGTAAAATACAATAAGATCAGGTAAAATAGACTAGAGTGAGATAAAATGAGATAAAATACAGTGAGGTAAGATAAAGATAAAAGAGTAAGATAAAAGAGTACAAAATAATGCAGAGGCTTATAATAAGATGAATAGTAAAATACAAATATAAAATGTATTTAGGTGAATTCATCGCCTTTGCATGCTACCCCAATATGTTCTATGAAACAGTATAATAGTCTGAAAAGCTGCAAAGGATGATTCAGAAACTATTGACCATGTCTTAGCATCCACAGACTTTGTGAAGCCATTTTCATCTGACTGCTTCTGTAAGAAGAAACCTTGTTGACAATTTCTGTGAAATCTTCAGAGCTACCTAATAGCTTTATTGATCACATTGCTGAGAAGAGTGTGTTTCCCTATTTCTCTCACATCTGCTAGGCTCTATGCTGTATTAATGAGGTTTAATTGCTCTTCACCTGGATGTATGAATGTGGTGCTAGAGAAAAGCATTAAGCATATTTTAGTGGAAGCACTAAAGATACTGTACATTGAGACTGCAATTCCCAGGATTCACATGCTGGCTACAAATTAGAGGTAAGCAACTTGGTGTCCTCCAGCAATTTCAGACTTCAACTCCCATCAGGGCCAGGAGCATGACCAATGACAAGGAATTGTGGAAATTGTAGTCCAGTTCTTCTGGAGAACATGAAGTAGCAAGAGTAGAGTGTTCCAGACCCCAATTATCTGGAGGGCACCAGGTCGGGAAAGGCTGAACTGTAACTCATGGATCAAGAGGGAAGGCTATTAAATGGTTTCGAGGGAAGGTACAGCATGGTCTGAAAATAGCAGAATTTTACATTTGTAAAGCATTCTTGTGGGGTTTGTGACTCAGTCGCCAAGGCCAACTTAGATTTTTGTAATGGTACTTTAAAATTGCCACATACTGGTAAGTAGTTTTGCCTAGAGCACAAGTTGTATCTGGGGCCCAATCCATGATAATGGCCCACCAGTTGCTCCTCTGTGCTGCTAAGCACACACAGCATATTAGAGAAATTAAGTACGCACATTTCTTGTTCTTCAATGATTATGTGTCCTTAATCTTCAGAAGCTGGTTAATTACACTTTAAGCAGCATAAGAACTCTTGCATATTTGTCTGTTAATAAAAATTCTCACCGGGGGTTTAAATATTGCATGTATTCACAGGTCTAGCTAATGATTTTTTTCCCCAAAAAGAAAGAGAGAGAGAAAAAGGACAAGTATAAGAAATTTGCCTAGGAGTTAGCAGCATCTTCACATGGGAGACCCCCAAGAGTTTCCAATTTTCTTTCTAATTATCAGAATGCCAATGCCATGCTGAGGCAGCTAAATGCATGCACATTCATCAGATGTAACATTAATCCAATCCTAATTTGCAGCAAGAGACAGCATTTGAAAAAGGGTTGCAGGCATGTCAGAAAACAAGAAAGGGCTGTTCTAATTCCATTGATGCTTATGGCATACTTCTGGAATATATGTGTGTGGGGTTGTGTACACATGTACTATTTCCTGCCTGTGCTTGTTTCGAGCCATCAAAGGTTCTATGGTAAGATCTGCAGACAATGGGATGGGGGGGGGGGGGAGAGGTCAATGTCACATCCCTCTAGCACAGTATTTCTCAAGCTCAGCAACTTTAAGATGTGTGGCTGGGGGGTTCTGGGAGTTGAAGTCCACACATCTTAAAGTTGCTGAGCTTGAGGAACACCGCTTTACCATCATTCGTTTTCATCTCAACCAAGATAGTAGTCAGGATCTTGTAGATGAGAAGTCTCTCTTACCACAGATTTCTTGGGGCCATTCAATGGAATCATATATTCAGTTTTACAGTGGACAATCTTCTCTTTGTTTCAGGCATCTTGCCTCGTTCAAGTCCAGTTTAAAAATAATGATAAGAAAACACAGCCACAGGGAACTGGAAAACAAACCAGGCAGTGAGCAAATATTGTAGATCTCCAGGACATAAACCGCCCAGAGTCCCCTTGTGGGGGGAGATGGGCGGTGATATAAGTTAGAAATAATAAATAAATAAATAAATAAATAAATAATTGTAAAGTCAGAGAATCAAAGAGTTTGAAGAGGCCATTCCAGCGGTCCCCATCCTTTCTGGCACCAGGGACTGGTCATGGAAGAAAAATTTTCCACGGACCAGGGGGGCAGGGTTTGCAGGCGGGAGCCAATCGTGTGCACTGGGGGAGGGGTTTGCAGGAGGGAGCCAATTGTGCACACTGGGGGCGGGGCAATCGTATGCACTGGGGGTGGGGTTTGCAGGTGGGAGCCAATTGTGCGCACTGGGGGCGGGGTAATCGTGTGCACTGGGAGGTGGGGTTTGCAGGAGGGAGCCCCGCGGCCCACTTCCTAACAGGCCGCGGCCCACTAGTGGGCCATGGCCCACAGGTTGGAGACCCCTGATTTAGGCCACTGTGTACAGGCTTCTGCTTAGTGCAGGAATCCGAAATAAAGCGTATCTAACAAATGTTTAGCCAGCTTGTATTTAAAGCAAACCAGCAAATGGGAGTGCATCAATACATGCCACATATTTCTATTTAAATTATAGTACATATCCCCAATATTGCATCCATGAATAAAATAAGGATATTCAAATTATATGCAAAAATGTGTTCTTTTTAAAGTGATGCATCTTTTGTTTTTAAGCACAGTGGGTCACTGGCCTCTCTAGATATTCTTCTTCACTTTCTTGCACCAGCAGACTTCCACTAGGTCACCTATCAGACAGATGACTCCCAAAAGGAGTTCAGTTGTGGGAGGGGTGGGGAAAGGCAAGGGTACCATTTTCTGAAGGTTTTGTTCTTGCTGGTGCTACTTTCTGCCTTTATCCTATTCTTACATAGTTTTAATATTTTGTAAGCTGCATAACTGGATCCAAATTTGCTAATCGGAACAAAAATTGGAGTGAACATAAATAGATGACAAAAGAGCACTGCATTTGCTTAATAAGCCACAAGCACTGATGGCCCAGAAGTGAATCATCAATGTTCTATTATCTAGAGCTCTGTCATTCAGACATTTATCAAATGTGTCTTTTTCTTCTCTCTCTCCCACTCCTGCTCTTTGCAGATATGCCTTGACATGAGTAAGGTGTGACAGTTTTGTTTGGCTGGATTTGAGAGCCAACACATTTACTCCGTGGACAGTTCTCCTGAATCACTGTTGATTCTGGCATAGAGATGAATGTCCAGGATCAACTTGTTGTTTTTGAAAAGTGATGTAGTCTTCTTGAAATGTACTGTCTGGATTAAAGCAAGACAGGAAAGAAAAACTGCTCCTGAGGCCACTGACAAAGCTGCTCTTGGAGTACATTAGCCAGTTTGACCAAATGTGGGAAATAGGCAACACTGAGAAGTAGGGGCATCTGTGGGGGCTCAAAGAAGTCAAGGGAGCAGCTGTGATTGTGGGATCATAGCCCCACATTTTTGTGTGCATTGTAACACATGTAAAAAGGGGTGCGGCTTTGATCACATGCTCACAGCCACACCTTGACTTTTTTGACACCCCTCCCTCACAGACACCCCTGCTGATAAGGCTTGAGTGGCAAATGAGCACACCCATTTTAGAAGAGGGGGGTCTGTTTCTCCTTGATGCCCATCTTTAATCTGTTTCCATGAACACTCTTTTACAATGGACGACAAAGTGAGGCACTAAATAAAGAAATAATAAATGAAGATTCTGTTTCAAACTGGAATGAAAGAAATGGGCCGCCTGTTTATCACACAACAGGGAGATAGCTCGCTAAAACCATTATGTCTCAATCATCTCCAACAGGCCTTTCATGAGTTGCAACCATTGATCACATAATTATCATTGTCTGTACTTTCTGCATTCACCGTCCCTGGCCTCCCTGTTTATTTCCACCCCCACCCTCGCACCATCTGCCTACATACATCCGCAGCTCAGAATGCATTGAATGAAATGGACTGTAGTCCCCAAAAGCTTATGCCGTAATAAGTTTGATGGGCACAGGCTAACATAGCCACACCTCCAGAAATTCTGGCTAATCCAAGGCCCCCCTGGATCCGGGAAGTTGTCATCTTTGGTTCTGGGGGGGGTTGCACTACCCCACTCGGATCCAGTGCGGAATCTGGGGGTCCTCCTGGACTCGCGACTCCTGCTCGAAGAGCAGGTGGCAGTCGTGGCCAGGAGGGCTTTTGCACAGCTGCGAGTTGTGCGCCAGTTACACCCTTTCCTGGATCAGGAGGCCCTCCGAACAGTCACTCACGCCCTTGTCATCTCCCGTATAGACTATTGTAATGCGCACTACATGGGGCTACCCTTGAAGAGTATCCGGAAGCTTCAGCTGGTGCAGAATGCAGCGGCGCGAGCAGTTATGAGTGCCAGAAGATCGGCACATGTAACACCTCTGCTACGTGAGCTGCATTGGGTGCCAGTGTGCTTCCGGGTCCAATTCAAGGTGTTGGTGATTACCTTTAAAGCCCTACATGGCATAGGACCAGGGTACCTGAGGGACCGTCTCGTCCCGATAACGTCGACCCGCCCCACCTGTACATGCAGAGAGGGCATGCTTCGGACCCCCTCAACAAGAGAATTCCATCTAGCGGGGTCCAGGAGGCGTGCCTTCTCTGCGATAGCGCCCGCCTTGTGGAATATTCTGCCCCCGGAGGTGAGACTGGCCCCCTCCCTCCTGGCCTTTCGGAAGGCCCTTAAGACCTGGCTCTGCCACCTGGCCTGGGACGACGGAGGTGGTAGTGCCTCCTGGGGTTGGCTGGCCCCATAGCTCCACTATCTATTCTGCGGGTCCAAGCCCATCCTGGATTTTATTTTATTATGTTTTGTTTGTGTTTTTAGATATTTTGTATAGTTTTTAAATTTTTATTTATTGTAACCCGCCCAGAGTCCCTTGCACGGGAGATGGGCGGGGAATAAATTTGAATAATAAATAAATAAATAAATAAATAATGTCACTTTTACATCGCACTACATGGGGCTGCCCTTGAAGAGTATCTGGAAGCTTTAGCTGGTGCAAAATGCAGCAGCGCGGGCAGTTATGTGTGCCCTAGCAGGGTACACGTTACACCTCTGCTCCGCAAGCTGCATTGGTTGCTGGTTTGCTTCTGGGTCCAGTTCAAGGTGCTGTTTTTGACCTTTAAAGTCCTTCATGGCATCATGAGGCCGGGTTATCTGAGGGACCGCCTCTCCCCGATTATATCCGCCTGTCCCATCAGGTCTGGCAGATGACTGCAAGAGTTTTTTGCCATTATCTTCCAAAAGAAGAAAAAGGACTATCCAGGGAATTATGGACCAGTTGGTACCTGATATCAATACCTGGGAAGATTCTAAAGCAGATCATAAAGACATCTCGAAGCATCTTCGAAACAAAGCTATCCTTACCAAAAGTCAGCATGGATTTTTCAATAACAAATCTTGCCAGAACAACCTTATCTCATTTTCTGACTGGATAATTTTCTTATTCTTATGGGAATACTGTAGATGTAATACTGTATATCTTGATTTAAGCAACACATTTGGAAAAAATACACCATTCTCACTGGCACACTAACTAAGAAGATACCGCACATAGCTGGTTCAAAAACTATATACCAAAAGTGCTTATCAATAGTTCCTGAACAAATTAGAGGGAATGAGTAAGTAGGATGACTCAAAGTTCAGTTCTGGATCTTGTACAGTGTAACATTTTGATTAATGACTTTGACAAATAGATGTAGGAAATGCTTATCGAATTTGCAATGATACAATGGGGTAACAATACTCTAGAAGGCAAAAATAAAATTAAATATGACCTTGATAGAGAATTGTGTGAAAATTACAGAATGAAAGTTAATAAAGTCAAATGCAAAGTTCTTCCCTTAAGAAACAGAATTTACTGCACAGGATGGGGGTTACTTGGCTTGTAATAGTATTAGTGAAAAAGAACTTGGAATAGTAGTTGAATAGAAACTAACTCTAAATAAGCAGTGTGATGTAACTCTGAAAAAAGAAAACATAATTTTAGGCTGCAAGACCCAGAAGTATAGTTTTCAAGTCACCAAAAATCATTGATTGATTGATTGATTGATTGATTGATTGATTATACGCCATTAAGTCTTAGTGACCACATAGATAGGCCTTCGCTAGGATAACTGTCCCTAACCTAATCCTTCAGGTCTTCCATTGCCTCTGTGATCAAGTCCATCCACCTTGCTGCTGATTGTTCTCTTCTTCTTTTTCCTTCCATCATTCCCAGCTTTATAAACCTCTCAAGGAAGCTATAGGTAAAGGTAAAGGTTTTCCCCTGCACAGTCGTGTCCGAATCTAGGGGGCGGTGCTCATCTCTGTTTCTTAGCTGAAGAGCCAGCACTGTCCGAAGACACCTCTGCGGTCATGTGGCCGGCACGACACGCGCGGAATGCTGTTACCATCCCACGGAAGTGGTACCTATTTATCTACTTGCATTTGCATGCTTTCGAATTGCTAGGTTGGCAAGAGCTGGGGCGAGTGCGGGAACTCACTCCGTCATGTGGTGCTCGGGTCTCGAACCGCCAACCTTCCAATCGACAAGCCTGGCGTCTTAACCACTGAGCCATTGCGCCCCTAATAGGAAGCTATATATTTGCATAATATGTCCAAATTATGATAATTTGAACCTGGTCATTTGTGAGTCAAGTGAAAACTCTAGATTTATTTGTTTGATTATCCATTTCTTTGTTTTCTTGGCTATCTATGTTATTTTGAGGAATCTTCCAAAACACCAAAGTTCAAAAGCATCAGTACTGTTTCTATCCTGCCTTTTTGAAGACCAAGCTATGCTTCCACAGAGGGAAAACAGGGAAAACCATTGCCTCGATTATTTTGTTCTTACTGTAGTAGATATAGATATGTCACGGCATCCAAACATCTTTTCCAAAGCCTACCTTACCAATCTTTCTTGACTGCTGGTTCCTTTACTTTTGACTGTCAATCCTAAAAGGCAGAAACTATCCACCACTTCAATATCTTCATTGTCAATTCAAAGGCTGATTGCTGTATCTGTTGTCATTATTTTTTCCTTCTTTATATTTAACCATAGCCCCATTTTTTTTACTGTGCTCCTTGAATTTCATTACTAGAGCTTGCAGATCATTTGCATTTTCAGCTATCAAAGTAGTGTCATCAGTGTAGTGCAGGTTATTGATATTTCTTCCTCCAATTTTAAAGCCGTGATCATCTTCCTCCAATCCAGCTTCCTTCAATATATATTCAGCATGAGATCTGAATAAATAAATAAAGAGTATACAGCCTTGTGTCACTCCTTTGCCAACCTGGAACCAGTCTGTTTCACCACGTTTCACGTGGACTATGGCTTCCTGTGCTATGTAGAGGGATCTCATGAAGACAATTAGATGTTCTGGGATTCCCATTTTCCTAGGGATATTTCACAGTTTGGTATATTGACACAACTGAAGGGCTTCCATAGCCAATGAAGCACATGTTGACTTATTTTCGATATTCTTTAGCTTTCTCGATTATCCAATCTGTATCAGTTATAGTATCTCTTGTTCCACTGCCTTTTCTAAGACATAATGCCTCTTTATTCTTCACTGATGACACCTACCTCAAGCATTGTGGCCAGTTCAGGGTAACAAGGGTGTTCAGACAACAAGAAGCTAAATACTGCGAAGAGAGAGTGAAGGAACTGGGAATGCTTGGCCATGAGAAGGGAAGTTTGATTGCAGAGGGTGATATGATAGGATTCCTCAAATACCTAAAAGGACGTCATACAAATGAAAGTCAAGATCTGTTCTCTATCATTTCAGAATGCAGGACACAGAATAAATGTGGGGATCTGTCTACAGGAAGACAGATTCAAATTAAATATTAAGAAAAAAACTTCCTTAACAATAAGAGTTCATCAGTAGTGGAACCAATTAACCAATGAGGTGTGGTCAAATAAAAGCAAGACAAATATTCACTGGGGACACGAGTGGCAGGTAAACAATAAAGAGAGGGGAGACAGATAACTTGGGGCCTACAGGCACTGAGGGCCTGCAATAACAAGGGGCCCCACATTATTCCAAAAGAAACACAAACCTGGGCATGCCAGCTGACAAAGGAGAATGATAGCTGATTGGCTATACCTGATCAACGTTCACCAAATCATTGTGTCTGATCTCAGACTCTTTATTTCACAACTTGCCAGTTTTATCCCTCATACCTCTCAACCTCACCATGCAGGAAGCCCCGTCCCTGCCTGTGATCTTCTCTTTGTCAGTTTGGTCAAGAACCATCTGCACTTTGTCTGGATGCACTGCTTGATCAATACTAAACACGACTCTGCTCAAAGGCTGGAGACCAAGGGTACCGTCAGCTCTTCATAATCATGGATGCAGGAGAGGGAAGCTCATGTCAGATTTCTTATACTATATGATATTGGTAAATTGGATTTCTTTTCAATGCAAAAGTGTTTTGGCAAATTGCATCTTTTACAAAGCAAAGCAAAGCATTCTCACGATGACGTGAATGCCAGGTGGCTGGACAACAGAGAAGCCTTGGCGTTGTTTACGTCCTCATGAGATAATGAAGCTAGAAGGTACCATTATTATGGCTAGCAATGGAAATCTTCCCATGAGAGATATCCTCCTGATATCCTTCCGTGGGAAGCCTTCCTCAAGCCCCCCCTGAGCAAGGAGGAGGGGGGAACTCAGTGCGTAGATGCAGCACTGCTAACCAATAGCAGCTCATGCTATGTGCTTTAGGCCTAATGCTTTAGGCCTAGTGTGTGTGTAACAGCTAACTTCCAGCCAATCAGAGAGCTAGAAGAACTGAATATACAACCATGCAAAATGGTGTTCTATGTCTTCTTGATTTCTAGTGTCTCTTAGCTATGTAGTTCTTCACGTGTTCACTTCCTGTGGACTGGGCAGAGTGAGCTATGCCTGGCTTTGGGTATAGGCCATGGCAGGAACTCTGGCCCTGGGATCAATACACGGAACTCTGCTTATAAGTTTGTTTTGTTTTCCTTTTACAATGATGTATCCTGTATATTCATCTTTTTCATTGTTGCGATAATGTATTGTATCTGCATTATTGCCCTATGCTAAACAGTAAACACTGTTGGCCCTAACAAGCTGCATTCTTGTCTGTTTATTCTCAAGCCTCGGGTTTTTCCCCTTTAAGCCAGCATATACCCCATCAGGTTATGGTTGCCCAGAGAGAAATTTGCGTTTTCTTTGCTGCGTTGGACCTGGCTGTAAAAGGGAGTTTGTTTTTAGAGGCTGTTTTCGGAATAAACATGTTTTCTTTGAGTGGTCAGCAATGGCTGAACAGTGTCTGGTCAGTCTGCCATTTGAGGCTTTAGATGGCACAAACTATCTGACCTGGTGTGTGGAGATGGAATCATTCTTTTTGCAAGAAGAAGATTTGTGGCAGTAAGTGGCAAATCCACTTCCAGGGATCCCTAGAGGATTCGGAGAGAATTTCTCTGAAGAAGTGCAAGCATGTTTGGACTGTGCTTATGGCGTTTTTTGTTTTTGGGACTCAACTCCTCTGAATGGAATTATTTCAGCAACCCAAGGACTGAGAAATGGGTGCTGAGAGCTGTTGGAGCCTTTAATACACAGTGGAGCTCTGTTGCCCTTGGTGGTCTATTAAGACAGCTTTATGGTTTGAAGCTGCAACCGGTGAGACTGTGATGACCCACCTTGGTGAGTTCAAGATTTTGTTTGCTGCATTTGAACAAGAAGGCATATTTTTCTGGCACTATGAAAAAGCGTGCGTGATTTTTGTCAAGTCTGGAGCTACTGGTCGGAAAGCAACGTCGCTATCTCCCTGACCCTATGGATTATTTTGTCAAGCGACTTCCAGAAGCTGCATTGCAAGTCATCTGTTCCTGTTCCTACGATTTGCAAAGAGTGTTCCAGCTGAAGTAAAACCTGGGATGGAATTTACAATAGCCGTGATTTGCTGTGATTCTACAAGGCTGTTCCCTGCCCCGATGTCCAGCGGATGCAAGAGGCCTGGTTTACGAAGGGAGGGGACGCCAGATGCCAGGAGTCAGCTGAACAACGAATCCGAGTCTTCTGCTCTACTGGCTGCTGTTTGTAAGCATTTCTCTACAGAGACTCTGTTTTTGAATTCAGCTTGCTGTAAAGTTTGTAAACATGGACGGTTATTGTTACAAATTTCAGCCTTGAGTTCAGCAAGTAATTTTAGCTGATATTTCTGTGTAAGAATGTGTATGTGTACACTTGTTGTTTTTCTCTCCTCAATGTTCCAGCCCTGGTCAAGTCTGAGTATACTTGGTGCTGAATGTTTCATTGCGATATGAAACTGCATGAGACTGAGTGTGTTAGAGACAAACCTGTAACATCAAGTGTGTGAGATGCTGTGGGAATTGTGTGGACAGGACATTGTGTGTTTAATGTTCCCCACATCATAAATGCATCCATAAAGTTTTCACAAAGTACTGGGGTATCCCGGGATGGGAAAGTGTGTCTCAGATAGCCAAATGCATTCTGAGTTAGAACCCAGAAAATGTGCAAAAGTTTCTTGATTGTGTTGTGTGTAAACAATCTAAAATCAGGACTGTGTCTGTTACTAGTCAAAGTAACAGAGTGTTAACTAGACCATTTCAGTTGGTTCATAGAGACCTAGTTAGCCCCCATGTCCCAAGTAATGGTGGGGTGCGAGTTTCATTTTCCTTCTGGTTGATGATCATACCTGCTTGTGTTGTTGCTACTTGTTGAAGTCTAAAGCGAAGGTCTGTGCTCGCTTTGAAGTGTATGTAGCAAGAGTAGGATGAAAATATGGTCATGTGTTGAGCCATGTGTTCCAGAATTGGCTTTGTAGGAAAGTATTCTCCCAAAGACTTGCCAATGTTGGAATTCTAGCTGAGTGTTGGTGTTGTGAATACCATTAAAAAATAGCCTGCTGTTAGTTGCTCAGGTGCCATCCCATGTCTGGGGAGAGGCTGCCTTGATTGCAGTGTGTTTCTAACTAACAGAGTGTAGAATTCAACTGTAAAAAGAAATTGTTTTTCTTTGGTATGGCAAGCGCCCTTCACTGAAGTGCCTGCATGTCTGTGAAACATCTGCGTGTGTTCACAACCCCAGGTCACAGAGAAGGAAGAACCAAGGAAGCAGAGTGCTTCAGGTTGTTGGCTGTTGGTTGTTGATTAAAATCCAAGGCTTATCGGTGTTTCATTAAGCCATAGTCAAATCCAAATCTCCAGAAGTGCTTTATGTTTAAGCAGCCTACTGGTTGGGAAAGGTACATGCTAAGGTTGCAGAAGTGTTGCTGCATTGCTAGTGTAAACCCACTGTCCATAGTTCAGTAGATGGGCAAAAACCAGTTCAGGTTTCTTCTGTTCCCCAGTCTCCGAGTGTGAAAAGGGCCCCTCAGGTGAAGGAGTGGGAATTTCACCTGAGCAGTTGCAGGGCCTGGAGGGGGAGTCAGGTATTAGGAAAGAGACGGTGATGAGGATGTACAGTGGTCATTCCTCATGGGTCCTCTTATTCCAGGGTGTGAAGCCTGACAGATTTGTGATTTAGCAGGTGACAGTGTGTCAAGTTACCTGAGAAAACCCAGTCTTTGCTAGATGTGTTGCTCCTGCCTTTGAGAGGCAAGGAGAACATTGGAACACAGCTGTGGATAGTCAGTCTGAGTTTTGGTGAAGTGTTAAAAGTAACCAACCTATCCTTTGTTTTAGTAAGCTGTAGGTTCCAGATGAGTGTTCAGAAAGACATTTCTTTCTGATAATACTCTGCAGTGTAAAGCCAGTGTTGCCCAGGGATTTGTTTCACAAAAAGGAGTTTGTGAACTGTGGATCTAGTGTATGCACCCACAGCTAGGCCAGAATGTTGACGTGTGGTGTGTTTTCTGGTTGCGTAGCGTGGAAACAGGTGTCCATTTACATATTGTGATGTTGACACAGCATATTTGAATGTAGATCTCCCTGAAACAGTGTGTGTAAGGCAAGCGTTGTGGCTCTGCATGTGTGGCAGTTCCCAAACAATTCATTGACTTAACAGGGTGCTTTATGGATTTTAAAGCAGGCCAGTCATTGATAGCATGGTGCAGATGCTAACTGGAATGTGAGAACAGTCACGTGCTGTTTTCTGTGTGGTACATAAGAAAGTGTAGAAGTTTGTGTAGGACTACTTACTTATGTGAGTTGTTTTCTGCTTAGAAACTGAAGTTTTCCACCTTGAATAAGAATTTGTCAGTCAGCTGAGGTAGTATTTCCAGCTGAGGAAGTAAGGCACAAATTCAAACATTTATCTTGGTGTTGAAGTTACAAGAGCCCAGAACAGAGATAGTTCTTGAGAGTGTCAAATGACTGAGTGTTACAGAGTGTCGTTTGTGTAAAGGAAGCTTATTCTTAATTTGTTGTACAGTATATCACTCTACAGTAACGCAGTTGCCCTGAATTAGTTTTGCCCAAGTAAAAATACCAAGCTGCAGTTTTTTCTTAAAATCAGCTAACAGCATGCAACAGGATTGGAATTCCTTATCTATGCTGGCTGCGATTTTTGCAAAGGAGGGGACAGAACATTTGCGGGCAATGTTTTTCTGTTTCTCTTTGCCTGTGTTTCTGTTCCTACATAAGTTGTATTATTATGTATCTGTATGTATCTGAATAAAACATTACATGAAGTGTATATTGTGCATTATACATATGTGTAACAAGTGTTTTTAAACCATTTTCTAGTGTTGATGACTATTGGTTGTAAAAACTGTAACTTGAATAGTGTGATTATTACATGCATTAACCTTTGTTGTTTCTGTTTCTGTACAAATGTATTTTAAAGCTTTGAACAACTTCCATCATTGTTTGCATTGTGTCGAAATCCAATGTGGAGGGGTGTCAGATTTCTTATACTATATGATATTGGTAAATTGGATTTCTTTTCAATGCAAAAGTGTTTTGGCAAATTGCATCTTTTACAAAGCAAAGCAAAGCATTCTCACGATGACGTGAATGCCAGGTGGCTGGACAACAGAGAAGCCTTGGCGTTGTTTACGTCCTCATGAGATAATGAAGCTAGAAGGTACCATTATTATGGCTAGCAATGGAAATCTTCCCATGAGAGATATCCTCCTGATATCCTTCCGTGGGAAGCCTTCCTCAAGCCCCCCCTGAGCAAGGAGGAGGGGGGAACTCAGTGCGTAGATGCAGCACTGCTAACCAATAGCAGCTCATGCTATGTGCTTTAGGCCTAATGCTTTAGGCCTAGTGTGTGTGTAACAGCTAACTTCCAGCCAATCAGAGAGCTAGAAGAACTGAATATACAACCATGCAAAATGGTGTTCTATGTCTTCTTGATTTCTAGTGTCTCTTAGCTATGTAGTTCTTCACGTGTTCACTTCCTGTGGACTGGGCAGAGTGAGCTATGCCTGGCTTTGGGTATAGGCCATGGCAGGAACTCTGGCCCTGGGATCAATACACGGAACTCTGCTTATAAGTTTGTTTTGTTTTCCTTTTACAATGATGTATCCTGTATATTCATCTTTTTCATTGTTGCGATAATGTATTGTATCTGCATTATTGCCCTATGCTAAACAGTAAACACTGTTGGCCCTAACAAGCTGCATTCTTGTCTGTTTATTCTCAAGCCTCGGGTTTTTCCCCTTTAAGCCAGCATATACCCCATCAGCTCAATCCTCACCTGTGTGGTACCACCAGTCCTGGATTGACCATTAATCAAAATAAGCACCACAGAGTTTTTTCCCCTTAGCTATCATGCCCTTAACTCTTTCACTGCCACACTTGACTTCAGTTGAATTTTTTGTAACTATCTTCAACTGCTGTGTTTGACTTTAATCTGCATTGTTAAAAAATGTTTTCTTTAGCATGGTGTGTGACTAAAGTGTAAACGTTTGGTTTGAAGGTGTCATCAGAGATCACATTTGCATCTGTCTCAGGGCATGAGAGTTTCACTTCCACCAAGGGGCACCATTGTTGGGCTGTGCTTAGGGCATCAGTTGGCCTTAATCTGGCCTCGGGTACCACCTTTCCCAAGTCCTTTTGTGCAGGTTAGCATTAAGGTTGTTGCCACACGACCTTTATAGTGTTGCTATAAGACCTTTATCTATTGTAATGGGATTACAATGGTCAGATTTGGGAGATTTAACAGCATCTTGATTGTTGTAACCCGCCCAGAGTCCCTTGTATGGGAGATGGGCGGGGAATAAATTGAATAAATAATAATAATAATAATAATAATCCCTTATAATGAACGCATTTGGATATGTGGAGAGCCTGAAATTGAGGATATAGCACACACATTATTCAACTGTAATTTGTATAAGAACGTGAGAGATCTGCACCTTGGCCCATACATTAAACGAACGACCCACTGGGAATCACATATCAAAACAACATATTTTATGTGTGGCCAAGACCCAAAAATAACATATAACACAGCACTGTATTTAAGCAAATCAATATGCTTGAGATCTACATATGTGGGGTTGATTTGGGTAAACTGTAGGGGTGACACGGAAATATGATGTGTATTTTCACTTATATGTATACTTAACTACCGTATTTTTATTTACTTCTTATTCAATTTGTCTTTTATATTAATTTTATATAGTTTTATTAACATTTATTGTTTAATCTTGTATTTTGATATGGCCTAAGGGCTAATCAATAAACTTTGATTGATTGATGTAATGGTATTATTATTATCATTGGGATGAGGAGCATCTGGGAAGTTTGTCTTGGGACCCAGGGAGCTTTATCCACGCCTCTGGAAGATGCTTTGATCTGGATTTCTGCCCTGAGCAGGGCGGTGGACTCAATCATTTAAATGGGTCTTTTCAGTTCTATGACTCAATAACCATATGAAAGTTTTGCATTCACCTTCCCCTGATTTATGTAGCTGTTCATGTAAACTGCCAGAGAACATCTGTTCAAAACTCAAATTGCCCATACTTTGATATGTATGATATGATACAGGACGTCAGCAGCCGGCTCAAGGCATCCTGGGAATTGTAGTCCAGAGCCTAATAGAGTCGGTTCCCTTACCCCTCTCCCTTCATGCATGGTGCATTTGTATATTTGAAATTTGGTGTATAATTGAACTGTGTATATATGATTGTAAACCGCCTAGAGTCCTCCACTAGGGAGGGGATAGGCAGGGTATAAATATCACTTAAATAAAAATAAATTTTAAAAAATGTCAATTTCCCTGATGCAGGCTACTTTAACATACAGCAATTCCTCCCCCACAACATGTCAGGCTTTTTAAAAACATAATTACTATGCTTTATATACAACTTTCACTAGTATACCTTCTTTTCAGGCCCAGCGCCTTTCATCACTGGAGATTTATATCATTGCCTAATTGCCTGGTTACCCCAATTTTACCATGTCCTGTGATGTTGGCCTTGTTTCATCCTCAAGCCATGATTTAGGTGACTTTATCCCCTGATTTACTGCAAAACACAGAAAAGAGCAAAGAGAGTCGGGATAAAGCATGTCTCTGCTGACACTCTTTCAATCAGGACAAGTGCTGGGTTCCACTAAGGATAGCTTGATAGAAAAATATCAGGAGGTTTTATGTGGATTTTTGATATAGGAAAGGTAAACACATTGGCCTCCTTCGCCAAGGGCAGCATAAATCTGGTGATAACACTGATAACAGTATCCCTCCGTGACAAATTTATTTACTACCTTCATGTACAGAAAATGGTTCAATGAAGCAAATGTCAGATGTGCATTTTGTATTTTATCCAAATCCTCATCCAATATTTTATTGGTCAAGACAAATCTTCAGAGCATTTAAACAACTATAGGGCGTTTTTTGTTTTGCTTTTTTTGAATTTTTTTCAAAAATATGTATTCTAGATTATTTTATCTGATTACCTGGTTCCATAACTATCCATTGGAATTAATAAGACAGAGACTGAGGCTACACATTCAATGTTAAAAGGGTTGCACTAAAAGGCTGGCTTTAGGCTAGGGCTGCTTGGCATTGGACTAGGGCACCAAAGCTTAGGGGATCAATGCCAACCCTCCTTCTAAATCAGAGCTTTCCAAACTGTGTGTCGCGACACAAAAGTGTGTCGCCACACACAGCGTGGTGTGTCGCCACACCACCCGGAAGTGGCGGCACGCATGTGCACGGCAGCCACCATGCACGCGCGCGCTGCTGCACACCCCTGCACCGCCGCACGCCCCCCCGCACCGTCGCCGTGTGCGCACGCGCCGCCTCCGCCGCTGGTGTGTCGCCAGCGGCGGCACTTTGGAAAGCCCTGTTCTAAATCATTCTAGAAATGCAAATCCATGCATCAGTGGGAGGTGGCGCCATCAGTCAATATGACCTAGGGGTGCCATATACCCTTAAGCTGGCACTGGTTGATTTACCTGGCATTACATGCTCTCCATTGTATACAAGTAACATGCAGTAATATAAACTGCCCATGTCAGCACATTCAACCCAGCAGCAACATGGATGGACTCAGTTACAGTAGTGATGAATGCACCATTGGAAGACCTGAAAGACCAGGTTAGGGACAGATTGTCATGGAGGAAACCTATCTATGTGTTTGCTAAGGGTCAACAACAACTTGATGGCATATAATCAGTCATAATCATGTTAGCATGTCCCTTGTATTGACACTGAGCAAAGGAGTCCATTACATGTAGTCACCTGGAATACACAGAGCTTCAAATCTCTCTCTTGCTGTTTTTGACCCCAACTTTCTTATATGGTGCAATGCTTAGAAAAGGACACTAGATGGTAACAGGTCAATCATGCAGGATATAAACAAAATTATAGGTTGAGACAAAATGTCCCACATTCATTCCATTTGCAGGTAAAATATGTGATATTTTGGGTGAAGGGTAAGGATAAAAAATGTATAGTTGGATGAAACTTTAATAGGTTTAATGAAAATGGCACAAAATAATGTTTCCCACAACTTTTCACAGGACCAGGTGATACTCATAAAAGAGGATGGCAAAGAAACAGAAGAGTCAAATAGAAAAATAGAAATCCGGTGGAGGGAGATGGGCGGTGATTAAATATATATATATATATATATATATATGTATGTATGTATGTATGTATGTTTGTTTGTTTGTTTGTTTGTTTGTGGGATGGAAGGAGAGAACAGATAATGATCCGAGACAGAAAGGAAATTGGGGTGAGAGAGGAAATGTGATTGGGACTGCTTCACAAGTATGGAAATGTTTCATACCCCAAGGGACCCCAAATAAGTACTGAAGAATTATTTTCCAGATCTTTTGTCTTGGTTCCAGCTGTGCCTTGCTAAGGGAGGAAGGGAGACTTGGGAAAGTGTTTGCTTCTCTGCAGAAGCATGAAAAGTTGTGAGATTTGGTGCTTGCTGGTGAGTCTGCAACTTTGAGTCCTATTTGAGACAGTGGCTTCTTATAAACTTGTAGTAAGCAAACTAGAGGTACAGAGATTAGAAACTCTAATGAACAGCAAGTAACAGGCTAGGAGTTGTTCTATACCAGACTTCCCAAACTTGGTTCCCTCCAAATATGTTGGCCATGCTGGCTAGGGATTGTGAGAATTGAAATCTAATATATCTGGAAAGCAATGAGTTGGAGAAGACTATTCTACATATTACATAGATCAGAGCTTTCCAAACTGTGTCTCGTGACACAAAAGTGTGTCGCCACACACAGCGTGGTGTGTTGCCACACCACCCAGAAGCGCCGGCGCGTGCGCACACGGCGGCAGCAGCAGCGGCGCGGGATCAGTGCTTCCGTGTTTTAGCAGAGGCTGCCGCCACCGCCAAACACGCACGTGCCGCCGCACGCCCCCCTGCGCCGCCGCCGTGCACGTGCGCGCCGCCGCACGCCCCCCGTGCTGCTGCCGTGCGCGCGCGCACCACCGCACCCCCCCCCGCACTGCCGCCGCACTGCCGCCACCGCTGCCGCTGGTGTGTCGCCAGCGGCGGCACTTTGGAAAGTCCTGACTTAGATTGTTGAAGTAGTATATCATTTAATATTATCAGTGGGAGCAATTTTTTTTAAAAATTCTCCAGCAGTATACTTCTTCCTCCTTTTAGAGAAAGAGACTATGTGAAGAATATCTTGCCACGAAAGAGCATTAAAAATGTGCCCACTGTCACTGTAACTTGGATTCTGAAATAGAACTGACTTCATGCTCGCTATCAAAGATAGTGAGCATGAAGAAGTTAAGAACTAAGAACATCTTGGAGATTAGACTAAAATAAATGCTATGACTTAGAATAATCTTCCCCAACTTGGTCTGTTATAGATGTTTGGGGACTGCAGTTCTAAGGAATCCTTGTTAGCATGGTCAAAAAGCATGTTGGCTGAAAATGTTGGGGCTGGGTTGGCAGGATATATTGAACCACAAACGAATTAATTTATTTCCCCTAGCATGTTATGTGAACCCAGTTTATATGACTACTTTATGATCTATGTGTCATGGAACCTCAGGCAATTAGATTACTTGAGTAAACTGTTGTTCAATTAACTATGGGTTATTATGTTTCATAACAGACATTTCAGCAGAAATGAGGCAAAATGGCTTTCAACATTACAGGGCTGGGTAGTCCAAACTGCCACCAAATTGGTAGATAGCAATTGGCAAGGATTAATCAGAGTCGCATAAAAAGTTCCTATCTGAACCAGTAGGAAGATCTGTGTGGTTCCATCTCTAGTTTCCTTCTGATGTCTCTAAGAAGCCTACAACCAGGGCATGAAATCAACAGACTCCTATATTCTTATTCTCCAAGAACTGCTATTCAATAGTATGCTGACTTTTAAAATGGAAGATCCAGTAACCTGTCATGGCTAATGGCCATTGATGAATCTCTTTTCCTCTTGTTTAATTCATTTTATCCTGAGCCATTGCTCAGCACAGTCAAATAAACAAATAAATAATCACACACGATGGGACTGAATACATTTCATTATCATTCTCCAATTGGATACTTTCCTGATGTGTTGTATTGCTGTGGTTAATGGGAGATGGACTGGCTGGGGTTGAAGAGTTATAGTCCAAAAGATCTGCCAAACACCGTGCTGGGAAATATTGATATAAACAAGATGGAGAGCTGCCTCATCCTTAGAACATTTTTTTTCATCTGTCTCAATATTGCTCCAACTTTTATTCTAGGTTGACCCACCACCACCACCATCTCCTGATATCATTGGTGAGTAGGTCTTCTGAGGAAAGAAAGCAACCTTGGACCATAGTGAAAAAACAGCTCTCCTGTAACTGAGATGGAGTAGTTGCCAGCCCTTGTCTAACCATGCCATGGATTGAAAAGAATGTGCTCCCTCATTGAGCCATAGTGTCTCTCATAGTTATACTTATTAGTGAAGGGGGCAGAAATAACCTTGGGTGAAAAGAGGATAGAGCACTCTGAAGATGTTCATTTAGTTTGATGCATTCAGTTGTATGCAAAATGTAACTTCCATCTTCAAGATCAATCTGCAGATATTTTCCCTTGCCTTGAAGCAGTTGAAAACTATGATGTAGCTGAAGCAGAGCAGACATAACCAGGGTATGTGAGTAAAAACAGAATGATCAGAGTGATGAATGAATGCATTTGTCGTATGGAAACCAACCCTTAGCAGGTGCACAATGTTATCTATCTATCTATCTATCTATCTATCTATCTATCTATCTATCTATCTATCTATCTATCTATCTATCTATCATATTTATATCCCGCCCATCTCCCCCACAAGGAGGGACCCTGGGCGGTTGTTGGCTAGTCTTGGGTGCTTTTCATGCAGTCAGTTTTTGTCTGCCTTGTTGTGGATATTTATATATTCCTTTTGATTCTTTCTTCAAAGCGGAGGTTTTGTTGCATGTGCACTTGCCTTCCTTGTGGCTAGTTGATGTCTTATACTTAGCCACATGAAACAAGTCACTTCATTATCAGCATCTGGTGAAGGTTTTCTGTATCCCATAAACAAGGGAGACATCTGTTGGCCATGCTGTGTCAACCTAATAAAGTTCAAGTTTTAATCAAATGCCATCCACATGAGATTTATCAGGATATTCTTAACAAAATAAACATCCCAGTGCTTCCTCCTTGGAAGCTTCTCCCAAATAAGTTCCCTCCTAACAAGAGCCGTTTATTTTGTTTACTTCTACCGGTAGCTCTTTTAGAGCTGTTTCTTGCGGATCTATCTTGCTCTTGCAGTTGTCAATCATACTTGGCCCAGTCTTTATTTACAGAGTCACAGAATTGGAAAGAGCCATTTACACCATTGAGTCCAACCACCTGTTCTGTCAGGCTCCCCTGACCAGCACTTAGCAGGAAATCTCAGTCTGCCAACTTCATTCAGCTTAACTTGGCTGCTAGGCTCTGACCTGGCTTAAGTCTTTCTGACACATGGCAGGATGCGGCCAAATAAGAATCTTTGCTACAGTGAAGCCTCATTGAAGAGTTGATTGCCCTCTGTCAGCATGAGGATACAGATCCCCTCGTATAGCCACAGTTGTTTAAACCCATTGCTTATTCTTCCTGCCTATCAGACATTTCAGCTGACTCTTTGTCTCGGGACACTTCATGGCCTAGAAGCCAAGTGGTTACCGGCTCTTGACATAACTGACATCATTGCCCTGAGAAATTTTTGCTCTCAGCTTCTCTCTCATATGTTTAGTGTAGGAATCCAAATTAAAGTATCCCCAGCTGGTAGTTGTCCAGCTTCCATCCAAAGTCATCTAATAAAAGCAACCCCACTTCTCTGGATAACTGATTTCACCACAGCTGCTAGTGTTAGGAAGTTCTTTTCTGTGATTGCTAACAGGAGTCTGCTTTCCTGAAGAATGTTGTGACCCGCATTCTGGAATGATGGAGGACAGATCTTGACCTTCTTTGTGACCTGCTTTCAAGTATTTGAAGAGAGCTATCATATCTTCCTCCTGTCTTCTCTTCTAATGGCTATGCATTCTCAATTCTTTCAACCTTCCCTCATAACCATGTAAAAGAATGAATGGCTATTTCCCCCCCCCCCCAAAAAAAAGGCTGTTTTCTCAGAATTTGGTTTCACATATCATACTAAACCTGTGAGAGGCAAACGTTTGGGATTTTGAGAACATGTGGTGGGCACACCCACAAAACTGCTGTCATAGGAGATTTGCCTAATTTATAAAATGACTGCCAAAGTGACGTGTTACAAACCCAATCCAAAATAGAAGGTAAACTAGTCTACCTAACTACTCTCTACCATCTCTGTAAATAAATACAATGCTGGAGTCTAAGACTTTACTTGTAGCATGTCAGGTTCCTCTTTGACATTGTTAATAAAAAGAAGCTAAAAGAAAGTGGGACAAAAAACCTGGTGGGCATCAAACAGGTATCTAGGGGCACATTGGACCCCATAGACACCTTGATGCTTACCTCTTCATTAAGTCATTATGTATTTTGTTTGGTGTTGGCTTAGTGTGTTGTGTGAACTCTACCCATTCTGGTTTGCCACTTATTGGTTTATATCTATGAACCAAATCAATTGTGGCTTATTGAACAAACCAAAATTAAATCATATTTTAGCACAATAGTGAGTACTTTGCCACTAGATGATGATGATGATGATTTATCAAATGTCAAAATCACGCTATTGCAGCATCAAAATAGATGCTGCAATAGCGTGATTAGCAATGCAAACATGACAACACAACACTTACTGATAAGAGAAAGCATAATAAAGCATCTATCTCCAAAACAATAAAAAGCATCCAAACGTTCCCAATCAGAAAAAGTACATGTTTGAACAGACACTTGTGTCCACCTCATTTGAACTATAGTTTGCTAGACTGTGCTGTGTCAAACTACAAGGAAGAAGATCTTGCAGACCTCAGTGATGGCCAATCACAAGTTCTACTTTTCCCTATTGTAAACAATTGTAAAAGCTCATCTGGATTCTTCATTTAAAAAATAACTAAATGGAGCATTGATCAAATATTGTTTTTATTACTGCTGTGCTAAAATCTGCTTGGCAATTTTGCAAGTTTTCTTCCTTTGTGAAAAAAGGCTTTTGTTTTTCTACTTTATTGTCAGGGTGATTGAGAGTTTCTTTCAAATTTCTCCTGGTGGTATTTCTGAATTTAATTTATTATTGAGGGAATGGAGTGTACTACTGCAAATGTTGCTGCTTTTTTGTTATACATCCTTCTATTATTCTGGGAACTTCCAGGCTGCCCACACTTCCCAGTCTGAAGATGTCCAATGGGAAGATTTTCCTCATGGAGTCTTCCCTTGTGTTTAATTGAAGTATGAGAAGATGGGAAGCCCTCAGGCCCCCAGAGTATGATTGTACAATAAAAAAAGAAACAAGACATTCACATTCAACTTGGCCACCTTGTAATTAAGTAAAGAATACCAGACTCCAGCTATGAAGATTTCACCCCATTTCAATTCTTTCAACAGTATTTCAACATTTATTAACTATTATCTATTAACTCAGTCAATCAACCAAGCAGCAAACAACAGCCCAATCAAGGAACACCTAAGGGGAGAACAACAGCCCCACCAACACAAGCAGGACAAGCCAGGGTATATAAACAGAGAGCAAGTCCCACTCCCTTTTCGCACTGAAGATGTTGCCTAGCCTGGCAATGAAACGTCTGCAAGAAAACAACAAATCTCAGAGAGCACCAAGGACTCCACAGTATTTCAACAGTAAATTCTCCTTCATCAAATGGAATGAGAAGGTAAAAAAAAAAAGGAGGATACTTTTTCTGCATGGCACTATTTGTAATGGTTATTGGTTTCAGTGTAGAGGTAGTTTTCCCTTCCTGGCCACGAATCTCACTGAATTATACTGAATGGCACATTCTCTGGGAGCCTAACCTACTCTACAAGATTGTTATGTGGATAACGATCAGTACCTCTGTGGACTGGATTAAAATATTTTATATTTATTATTTATTTATTTATTTATTACATTTATATCCCGCCCATCTCCCCCAAAAGGAGGGACCCTGGGCGGTCCCTCTATATTCTACCATACATAACACAGAGCAAATTTCCTTCAGTTTAATGGGAATAATTTCTGAGTAAATCTGTTTAGTATCACATTGCAAATTGTTGAACCATTACACAAATGTAAATTCAACTAATTTCCACAGTCTTGTCCAAGAAAAGATGCTGAACTCTCCAGAGAAGTACTTCAGCAGTAATTCACATTGCAGATGTTCTTGACTGCAGTAATCCGTTTAATTCTATCAATGGTTTGTCCAGAATAGATATGTTTTTCATCATCTTATTATGCTGCATTTTCATTGCTTCCAACCTGTCTAACTTCAGGCAGCTTTGACAGCTTAAAAATGGCAAGAAGTGGGTGGCAACTAACTGGCTGCTAACCTTTGTTGACATTCCAGTCTGTCAGGAGTTTGTCTTTGAAGCAGAGGTAATGGTTAGGAAGCATAATCTTTTCAAGCAAAGGAATAAGAGAATATTGATTATTTCTCTACGTTTTTTTAATCTTTCATTTATCTTAAATACTGAAGGATTCATATATTTTTCCTCCTCTCCCCCAACCCCCATAGCTGTTGCCAAGAGAAATCCAGTGCTGTATCACAGGGCCTATTTGAAAAACTACCTGTCTGCCCTTTATTATGTCATTTACTATGTTGTATGCCAATAAATATGGCTGGAATGTTGGTGCCTGGTAGGAAATTAACTGAGGATGTCATGTCAATACTCCATATGACAGTCTGAATGATAACACTACCCCCGATAACACTACCCCTGAATGATAACACTACCCCGGTGAGGGTGGCAAATTTGGGAAAAGTTGATTGCAAACATAAGAAAATTAGTTTTAGTAAAGCAAGGAGAAAGGGGAGGAGAAGGCAGCAAGCAATGTAGGCAGAAATAGTGTTCACTTTGGAATAATCTGGATTTGGGGGACCATCTTGGAATATTTGCTCTGGCAGAACAATAATTTATAACTAGATGGATCTCAGTTTCACTATCTCCCACCTCTGATCTTTTTAATCTCAGGGACCTTCTCCCTACTCCCCTTTATAAATTTATAGTGGTGAGATATTTTTTAAAAACCAATCAGAGTAAGATTCTTGCCAGCCCTTATTTGTGGTCGTCTAAATCTCTTCTTGCAAAGGGATGCCCAATTTCCAGTGACCAGGGCAGAGCTTTCCAAACTGTGTGTGGCGACACAAAAGTGTGTCGCCACACACAGCGTGGTGTGTCGCCACACCACCCGGAAGCGGCAGCGCGTGCGTGCATGGCGGCAGCGGCAGCCGCTGCCGCCGCCACCATGCACACATGCGCTGCCGCACGCCCCCCATGCCGCCACCGTGCACGCGAGCGCCGCCGCACACCCCCGCGCCGCCATGGACGTGCGCACCCCCGCGCCGCCGCCGTGCGCGAGTGCGCGCCACCGCCACACTGCCGCCGCCGCTCATGTGTCGCCAGCGGCGGCACTTTGGAAAGCCCTGGACCAGGGACTGCATTTACTGTGTGGCAGAATGTAAGGCAATGACACCAAATGGATGGAGCTTTGTCACACATTTACACAGGAACTGGAAATATTCATATTTTCATAGCTTTCGTAAATTGGGGCAGGAGGGAACTGTGCTAAATCTATTTAAGTCTGTCTGTCTGTCTATCAATCAATCATCTATCTACTTCCTATCATAGAACAGTGAATGATTGATCTTCAGCAGCTGCAGTCAGGAATTGCTCTTGAACCACATGCATCTCTGGAGCCTCAAGTTGCCCATCCCGTCATAGGAATTAACATCATATATCCTGTTGCTCTGGGACTCGTGCTGACATCAGGGCTCTCTGAACCCAGTGCAGGGATCCAGTCTTGGAGATCAGCTGACTAGATCCAGAGGCAGGCTGGGAATACAGCCTGCCAAGCCCAGAAGTCAGCCTGACTGTTTCACAGGAGAATCAGGAGGCAATCTGATCCAGCATTCAGGTATCACTTGGCAACCTTCTCAAGTGACCTCATCCTTGAAGGCAAGATATTTCTCTGATCCAGACTTACAGAGCTGTTCCTAATCAAAGTAAATAGCACTGAGCTTAGGTGGACCAAATCACAGACTCAATATAGGAAAGGGGTATTGATCCTCGTGGATTCATTATAGACTGGAATCCAATAACTCTTTATTCTATGGATGGGTTTGCACGACATGTTAGGCTAAAATGTGAGTGGTTCACTGGTAGGTCAATGTAATGTATGAGCCTAGCCAGTATGGTTAGTTAATATGATTCAGTGATAGGGTCTGCACAGTGTGCTAGGCTAGTGTTGGGAATAGCATGTTCTGGAAACCAAGCCATCACATTATGCCATAATATGGTTCATCTCTTTGGGCAAACACATTATGGTAAAACAACTGTCTTTTATTACTATAAGTTTAGGGCTACTGGATCTGAGTTGCCAAAATCAGGATGACCATTAGATGGCAGAAAGGAGTTTTTGTTTAGTTTTCTCTTTCTCTTTGATGCCATCTAGTGGCCATTTGGATTTTGCAGCCCAGATTGGATAAATCTAATGTATACACCCACCCACTGTGTTTTGTAAATCGAAATAAAAACGATGGTTAGGTTAATCATGGACTAGTATTGTGTGAACACAGCCAGTGTTTAGTCTGAAATGTATTTTGTTGAGGCCCCAGAAAATTATAGCCCTATGTGAATATTCATTCTACTTTGGTCCAGGAGGACTAAAAATGAAGAGGGACATGACACATAAATAAGCCTCTCCCTCTACATCTCCATCCCATCACTGCTCAATCTTCCTGTGTCAGGCAAGAGTCTGAAGGGCCCTTCTACTCATGATTGCTTGAACCAAGAATAGAAGTTTATGTAGGACCAAACCTGATAAAGCAGGCTTCTGGTCATTTCCTGCAACATGTAATCAACCACAGCCCCAGTCAAACCTTACCAGTGATTCTGCAGCACACAGTCACACTAACAGGGTCAAAAATAATCCATCTGGAAATCATCCCTGCCAGGAAGAGCCTGGTATCCCACAAGCTCCTATGCCAGATGACACAAGGCTGTGGTACCTCACTGGTGCCTTCCACGTTGGTCAGGCTTTTGGCAGAAGCCATGGCTTGGCCGGTACAGCCTTGGCAGTAGGTTTTGCTATGGAAAGCCCTGCTTTTTCAGTTGCTGTTTCTCTAGCTCTTTTTCTGAGACAACAAGGTTTGGGAAAAGGAGGAATTGACTGTGTTAGGTGTTCCCACAATACAACTGACTGGGTGGATTTAATTTAATCCTGTGCTTGGTTGAGGTTGTTTTGGGTTATATTTAACCCCAGAGTGACTAGATCAACTGACCCTTTTTAGTTTAGTTACAGTAGCTTGCCCTGTCCGTTTTGGTGGGGTATGGTTTTCTCCTTGGTAGTTCCTTGATTAGGGTATTTTTTTTCTGCTTGTTTGTTTGCCTGGTGTTAATCCCTGTTTATCTGGGTGTAGGCTGCTGGAGAGGATGTGTTCTGGTCTTTTTGTTTCCTTCTTAGCTTTTTTATGGTCTCTTTTGAATGGTGTGTAAATATGGTTTATTTCTATGTGTCTGGCAGGGCGAGCTACTGGCAGGGGAAGCTACTGTATATAAACAGGGAGCAAACCCCACACTCACTCACACTGATGATGTTACCTAGTTGGGTAATGAAACGTCTGCAAGCAAACAACCAAGCTCAGGGAGCATCGAAGACTCCACAGTTCAACCCTGAGCTACCTATAGTCTCTTCTATTGGAACCTTTTTAGTTTCCTACAACACACTACCTCCCCCACTGGTCAAGTTAAGCATGTTGCGGAATAAGGCCAAAATATTATTTATTCATGTCCAGATAGTATAAGTAGAACACTACGTCAGCTGTTCCTGATCCACACGGGAAACTTAGTGACTGAATGGCAGAGTGATGGTGATGCATTTCCTCATTTCATCTCCACTCTTAACCCTTTTGCAAAAAAGTTATTTTGTGAGCTAATGAATGGAGGAATAATATTACAACAAGGGCAATAAAAATCACCATCATAAGGACTCACCAGGAATCTTCAAAACATGAATGCTAACCAAGGACTGGATAAAAGACTTTATTGGATCTGATCTATCAGTCTATTTACAGCACTGCCTCTGTTTTAGATCATTGCATCAAGAAAACATAAGACATTTTATAGACATTTTCAGTCAGAAATTGAGTGGTAAGTTTCTATGTCTATGAAGGTTCTCAGTCATCCAGGTGGAATTGTCTGTAGCTTGAATCATGTCAACTGGATTTCTATTTTCTCAGTGGAAAAGTTTCGCTCCTTATCCAAGGAGCTTCTTCAGTCTGAGCAAAGTTAGTAAGGGAATCCTTAAATATGTTTCTAGGTGGCTGTGTGACCTTGCACCTGGGGCTAGGTCATGGTTATATTGAGATGTTATTTTAAGTCCTTTTATCATCTAAAGGAGGATCGTTAAGATTACCATGCTGCTGTTGAGCTTGTGAAATGGTCTTAATCTTCCTAGGCACAGAAGACAAAGCAGGAAGGAAAATAGTGGTAAGTTCCATTAAAAAAAAAGAATGCTCCAGTTTGATGTTTTAGGGAGTTTTCTCAGGTAACGGTGATATTAATCAAATCAATGGTACCTGGATAGCCGTAGAAATCAACCATAGATGGTGATAGAGACTCCCACAATTTGTGTGTGGTATTTCTACAGTTGAACTCTTTGCCGTTATGATGTCAGTACTTTGCTGTTCTTCCCTCCATCTACCCCACTACATGGGGGTAATTGTATCTATTGATACTTTTAAGGGTAATTGTTATTTTTTTTAATTAACAACACTGCTAAATTACTTGAGCATTTGAATTTTGGAAGAAGTCCCTGAATACCAGTCTCCCTAAATATTTTTAAAGTTACTCAAATAATTGATTCCAACAGAAATCTACTGAGAGGTGAAAAAAGAGGGAAAAGTAAATGATATAAATGGCTTCTTTACAGAATGGCTGAAACAAACCCATGGGTTTCAGCCATCACAATGCTGTTCATAAGGACTTTCCTCCTCGATTCTTCCGTTGTTGAAAGAAACGGGGGAATAAAGTCAGAGCATCCTCCAGATGGCTGAAGGTGGCTGAGAATGCTGAGGCGCACCGTTTCAGCATATCCAGAGACCATCAGGATGGGGAAGGCGGATCCGTAGTTACAGTGGTAAACATAATTCTTCAGGAACGGTGGGCTGCCACTTTTTCATTGCAAGGTGCTAGTGGAGAAAGCAGTTTGCAGAGGTGAAGGAGCGGATTGCTCTCCCCCTGCCGATCAGAGCCTCCGTTAGCATCATGCCTTAATTTCATTAGGGAGAGCCACACAAACAGAGATGCAGTGGGGCAGCAGTGCATTCTCCTCTGTAAATAGCACTCCCACCCACCCACATCACTTTACAGAGGAACCACATTACTTAGGACTGATTTGCTGTTAATCAGCTCTTAAGCTGCTGCCAGCTTCTTAGATTCATTTGCTGTCCTCAGGTAACCCCAGAGTAATAACCCTCCCAGCGACCATGGAAGTCACACTCCTTACTTCGCCTGTTATCCTTTTCGACACTCTGCATTGTCCTTGATTGTCCTAGGAAAAGATGCTCCCCTACATTTTTATATACAAGTTTGCTTAATATACACATTTTTCTATACTTTTATCTAATATAGTGCAATTTTATATATTATATGTGTGTGTATATTATATGTGTGTGTATATGTATATGTGTGTGTGTGTGTATACACACACACACACACACACACACATAAACATATATGTATATGTAGGAGCATGATGGCTCAGTGGTTAAGACGCCAGGCTTGTCGATCGGAAGGTCGGCGGTTCGAGACCCTAGCCCCGCATGATGGAGTGAGCTCCCGCACTCGCCCCAGCTCTTGCCAACCTAGCAATTTGAAAGCATGCAAATGCAAGTAGGTATATAGGTACCACTTCGGTGGGTAGGTAACAGCATTCTGCACGCATCATGCCGGCCACATGACTGTGGAAGCGTCTTCGGAGAGCACTGGCTCTTCGACTAAGAAATGGAGATGAGCACCACCCCCTAGAGTTGGACATGACTTTGCGGGGGAAAACATTTACCTCTATATGTATATGTATATGTATGTACAGGTATGTATGTATGTATGTATGTATGTGTATATGTCTAGCTCTGTGTGTTTATACACACACACACACACAGAAGGGCAACTAGGGTCTGTGTCACCTGGGGGCAAACATGGATTTCGCACACCCCCCAGGAAACATTCAGTATACAAATACTATTTTGACATTTTGCCCCCCCCCCAGCACGGTGCCTGGGGCACATGCCCCCCCTAGTTGTGGCCCTACACACACACACACACACACATTTTTGGAAGGTCACATATTGGTTTGGAAATGCAAAATTAGGTAAATAATTAAGGCGGGATAAAAATAAAATAAATAAATAAATAAATTACAATGTGAACCAGTTGATTTCCCCCCTTCTTATAAGCACTATTGATACTTATCTTTATATATTCCACTTTTCCTCCCAAAGGAGGCCAGAGCAGTGTACAAAAAGTAACATTTTTGAATAAAAACAATTCGATGTTTTTATTAGGTTTTCTGTATCATAAAGCAGAGAGCCATTTTGGTGCATTGGTTAAGACACCAGGCTAGAAACCAGAAGACTGGCTGGGGAATTCTGGGTGTTGAAGTCCACGCATCTTAAAGTTGCCAAGTTTGAAAAACACCACTCTATATCTTCCCCAGTCTGGCTGGGGATTATGGGAGCTGAAGTCGAACACCTCTGCAGGGCACATCTATGTTTGATGAAATCAGCCTGTGCTTGCATATAAGGGGAAAAAACAAAGACATATAAAGTAGGAGAGAGCCAATTAGTGAGCTCTAATTAACGGAAAATTATTTTTAAGGCTTGCCTGAAACTCTCAGCAGAGCATCAGTGATGGCACCGCTGCCAGTAAATACCTCACACCTGGTTTCTGACAGGCTCCGACAAAACAAAAAACTCCAGAGGGGACCATAGCATTTCTGGCAGCTTTATCTTCCCCTTGGCATGCAAAGAGTTTGAGTAAATAGCAGGAGAGAGGGAGGGAAGGAAGGAAGGAGAGAAGTTAACTGCCAGCAAATAGCATCAATAATAGTGACATTTAATACCTTGCTGTCACTTCTAACTGGCAGTGCACTGGCTCTTGGGGAGGGGCTGTGTTCTGCAGGTGAGGGGGCAAATCCCAGGACAGCTGTATCAGGGTCACTAATGTAAGATCCAGGACAGCGTCAGAATCCAGCTTCAAGTACCGATACACTTTTCAAGTCGTGATTTCCTAGATTTAGAAATAGTGATGTAATGCAAGTACTGTTGATTTTCTGTAGCTTGAATCATGTCAACTGGATTTCTATTTTCTCAGTGGAAACGTTTCGCTCCTTATCCAAGGAGCTTCTTCAGTCTGAGCAAAGTTAGTAAGGGAATCCTAAATATGTTTCTAGGTAGACACAGCTACCTAGAAACATATAAACATATAAACATATATATTATATATATATATATATATATATATATATATATATATATATATATATATATATATAAACATATAAACACAGCTACCTAGAAACATATTTAGGATTCCCTTACTAACTTTGCTCAGACTGAAGAAGCTCCTTGGATAAGGAGTGAAACGTTTCCACTGAGAACCTTCATAGACATACTGTTGATTTTCTTTAGGACTTAGACAGAGCAAAGTTGTGTGCGTGATATGTACTCTCTTCATGTACAGTAAATCCATTAAATCTGTAGTCTAAAATATTCTAAATGCACCACAGGAAACATGGCAGTGGTGTAAACAACCCCACTTTCAAGCTCCTGGACAACAGCAGTGGCCGAGTGCTTGTGATCCAAAATGCCATCTTCGTTTGGGGAACCCTGCAGAATCATCCAGTCGCAGCACCCGCCCTGTCCTGGGGATCAAGTTGCACACAGCTTATTTTAAGATCGGTTATGACAGGCTGTGTGGTGACTTATCAAAAGTGTACTTATCTCAAATGGAAACTACAATTAGGGATATTACATTAATTTCTAAAATCAGAGATGCTAGGATATAATCTGAAATGAAAGTTACCCTTTAGAAATGAAAGATGTTAACTCCATTCCCAGGTGTGGGAAGGCTTGAAATGGTTTTTTTCCAGCCAATCCATCTACACGCTCAATTGAACACATACACTGGCTGGGCAGGGCTCCATCAGGCAGAAATCTGGAAACTTTTCCATCCAATACTTCTGCATCTGAACAAAGGTTCCAGCAAGATGGTTAAGCTCTTTGCTTGACTGAATTGGTTTGCCAGGGATAAAACTTTAGCCTGTTCTTTCAGGAGGTAGGCTGGTAAACAAGTAGGCAGCAGATCCTCAGCTGAGTAAACGTTTTATTCATTAGTTCCAGGAAGAACTTTGAGGTTGCCAACATACCTGGAATCCTAGGATATATTGAAACTCTAAAAAAGTTCACCAGTAGCTGACAGTAACCTCATGTGGAGTTGGAGAACTAAGATGTGAATTTCCAGCTATTCATACTGAAAAGGGAGAAAGAATGGAATAGGAATTTTTATGCAAACTTTTGTTTAATTTTCAAATCTACAAGCTGATTTGGAAATGGGCCAAACTCCTCAATAAAATGTGAACCTGAGGGAACTAAAATACCCATTCTTTACTGCACCCAAGGTTCAATACCATCTATTTATTTACTTGTTTTCCTTTCTCTAGGGGGCGTGGTGGCTCAGTGGGTAAGACGCCAGGCTTGTCGATCGCAAGTTCGGAGGTTCGAATCCCTAGCCCTGCATGACGGAGGGAGCTCCCGCACTAGCCCCAGCTCTAGCCAACCTAGCAATTCGAAAGCATGCAAATGCAAGGAGATGAATAGGTACCACTTCGATGGTACCAGCTTCGATGGTAACAGCATTCTGCGTGCGTCATGCCGGCCACGTCACCGTGGAAGCATCTTCGGACAACGCTGGCTCTTCGGCTAACAAACGGAGATGAGCACCGGCCCCGAGAGTCAGACACGACTGCACAAATGTGCGGGGGGAACCTTTACCTTCCCCCCCCCCCTTTCTCTGCCTTTCTCCTTTGGAGTTCAAAGCAACATGCATGTACCTCCCAGGAGATCAGCCATCTAGCAGTAGACTTTCATTAGCTTTGCTGTATCATGTGCCTCCACTTTGTCAGAGTTCAAAGCAATTGGTGGAGGGGACTATGGAGTTTAAAGCAACTTTCTTTAATTCCTAATGAAAGATATGCTTCTAGCAGAAGAATTGGACAGCAGTGCTGATAGCTTCTGACTCTCTGAACTCTCCGATGCCTATAGATAAGTTATTGTAAGACAGACAAGTCCAATGATGGCTTTTGCAGAGACAATAAAGAGAATGGTTAAAATTAGACAACCAGTTAATATCCAGCAGAGAAACCCTTTTAGAGTGGATTGAGTTTTGGACTGTTTTGATCGAAGCAGCTCTTAACCAAACAGGATGGATTCTATTAAAGGCTCAGTGTCTGTTGGGGGCAGGGGGACTAGCATTATCTCGCACCTTGGGAAGTTTTGTTGAATTAAGCTCCCAAGGCAGGGGAGCTTCAAAGGAAAATGGACCTGCAGTTTGATCAAAGGGAATTAACAGGGCAACTTGCTCTTTTTCCCCAAGAGAGAGGAAAAGCTCTCCATTATTTTTAGTTTTATAATTTCATTCTTTTACTGAATGTGATTAAGATGTGGAAAATGGAAATATGAGGGAGAAAATCATGTGTGTTATTTAAAAAAAAACTTGAGGACTGATAGGATAAAGGTATCTTTTTCTCTACTGTATACCTGAGAAAAGTCAGATTTACAATAGAACTACAGCTTAGAATAAATGTGAGAATGGGAGATCTGGCAGCTTAGTTTCCCTGACCTATGCTAAGGTGGTATGGATGGGTCAGATGTTGCTTTCATAAAGTCGGTTTTATATCTTCATCTATCTGAGCTGTTTAAAAATGGAATCCACAGAGAAATTCACATGGAAATGTGAGAAAGTTTTTAATGCACTTTCTCACAGAATGCATATTTATTGCATTTGCATCCCATCTTTTTTCTGGGAGCTCAAGGCAATGCACACTTTATCCTTACAACAGCACTGCCATGTAGAATGGGCTGGGAGTGCAAACTCAGCGTTAGGGGCCGCTGCAAGAGGGGGCTAAAAAATAAAGTTGGTGGCCGCTTTTCATGTATGACACGTGTAAAAAGGGGCGGGGCTTGGAACACATGGCTGGGATCACCATTATGAGCCTCCTGTGGACGCCCCCGCCCAACAAGCTCCATAAATAAGTGGGGATATTTCTAAATATATTTTCTCTCACTGTCTCCATTCCTAAAAGTATTTTATCCAAATACTTTTTGGATTGGCCAAGAACGTCAACATTTAAAGAAGTGAAAATTCCAAATGAGAGTCTCATCCTGATCTGCAGAGTGAAGAGCATCCTCAGAGAGCCATAGAAAAAGAGGACCAGCCCAGTGACAGGGACCATCACTTCTCCTCTTGCCCTTCTCATTTCTATTCAGACAAGCAAAGTACAAGGAGACTCTTGTCACACAAACAGGGAGGCGGAGTACCATTGTAGTCCCCAGTGCTTTTTCTTAAAAGGATCATCTAGCAAGTGAATCATTAGGAAAGCCAGATTTGTGTATGTGTGTATGTTTGTGTAAGGATGAAGCTGAGCTAACGAAAGACTAGAAGGAAAATCAGTAGAGTACATTCCATTCCTTTCTTCTGTTTCTTTTTCTAATCTTCCCTTCCCTTGCCTCTTTATTTGATCATACCACCAGGGTGCATTAAGATGCTTTCATCTATCCATTTAAATTAACACATAGAAAAATTATGAAAATATGTATCCAATTTTGGCTTCCCTCTAGTCAATCTGTGGTCCCAGGGCCTTGTGTGGCCCCAAGAGACCTTCAACCTTGGAGAGTACTACATGGCCTTTTCTGTGGTGGCACCAGGCAGTGAAATGCCCTCCTAGCTGAAATTGGGCCGGTGCAGAGCACTGAAGGATTTGAGGCATTCGTCCAAAATGCTCGGTTGACTAGAAAATGTTTCTCTTCTCATATGAATAATGCACTATGTGGATTTGTTTTCATTCCCTTTGTTTTTTTTATTTTAAGCTGCTTTGAGTCTCTTTCTCTCTCTCTTTTAAAAAAGTTAGCTATACTTATTATTTAGACATGAACTAAGCAGATAATACTGTATTAAGATAGAGACAGCTCCCATACTGCAAGGCTCTCTGAGATTCCAGGATTTGGCCTAACACAGCTATGCCCCATATTCATCCTTTTTTCCTGGAATATTGAATGACAGTTATTCAGTTAAATGAGAGAAAAGAAAAGGCTGCTTTTGGATGGAGACTTCATCAATTTCCAACTCTATGACTTTATGTCTATGAAGGTTCTCAGTCATCCAGGTGGAACAGTCTGTGGCTTGAATCATGTCAACTGGATTTCTATTTTCTTAGTGGAAACGTTTCACTCCTTATCCAAGGAGCTTCTTCAGTCTGAGTAAAGTCAGTAAGGGAATCCTTAAATATGTTTCTAGGCTGGCTGTGTGACCTTGCACCTGGGGCTAGGTCATGGTTATTTTTGAGATGTTTGTTTCTAAGTCCCTTTATCATCTAAAGGAGGATCGTTAAGATTACCCTGCTGCTGTTGAGCTTGTGAAATGGTCTTAATCTTCCTAGGCACAGAAGACAAAGCAGGAAGGAAGATAGGGGAAAGGTTATGCCTGAGGCCCCCACCTCTATTCAAGGAAGGATTTTCCAAGTTGGCATGAATGGATTCCTTGACCCCTCTCTCAAACCACCTATCTTCTCTGTCTAAAATGTGAACATTAATGTCCTCAAATGAGTGTCCTTTTTCCTTTAGATGAAGATAAACTGCTGACTCTGGTCCTGTGGTGTTACTTCTCCTGTGTTGGGCCATCCTCCTGTACAAAGGTTGTTTGGTTTCTCCAATGTAGAGTTCAGAGCACTCCTCACTGCACTGGATTGCATACACTACATTGCTTTCCTTGTGTTTTGGAGTTTGATCTTTGGGGTGTACAAGCCTCTGTCTCAGTGTGTTGGTGGGTTTAAAATATACAGGTATGTGGTGTTTGCCAAATATCCGTTTGATCTTTTCAGACACGCCAGCCATGTAAGGAATGACCAGGTTCTTCCGTTTACTCTGAGTCTCAGCCCTATCTGTCGCTGTTTTAGGTCTGGTAGACTTAGATTAATCTAATCGGATATTTGGCAAACACCACATACCTGTATATTTCAAACCCACCACAACGCTTTCTATTTGATATTTTTATTGTTTAATGCCTACTCCATCAGATGAATAGAATGTTAGCCTCTAACACTGTGTGTGCATGGGCCTGTACCTGGACCTATACCTATAGATACAGAAAAAGTAAAAGGGAAGATAAGAAGAAAATGACATGTAGGAGCTTCAGACAGTCTTCTATAGGAAATGGCCATTCACAAAACTGTTCTTGGGTGTGAAATAGACATTCTTGCACTGGTGACTTAAATAACCCATAGAGCAGAGCTTTCCAATCTGCTGCCGTTGGCAACACACCAACGGCGGCAGCAGCGGCGGCATGGGGGCGTGCATTGCGGCGGCACGGGGGGGGGCGGGGGCGGCGGCGTGCATGGTGGCGGCGGTTGCGGCGGCGGCCTCCGCTAAAACGCGGAAGCGCTGATGGCGCGCTGCTGCTGCCCCCACCATGCACGCCCCCGCTGCCCCTTCCGGATTGTGTGGCAACACACCAAACTGTGTGTTGCGACACACTAAAGTGTCGCGACACACAGTTTGGAAAGCTGTGCCATAGAGACTGTGTCCCTGTAAAAAAATAACCCATTGGGGAGGGGTGGGTTGTACAACACATCAAACCATAATAGCCTGGGATCACATATTAGGCTAGACATAAAACCAACCAAACTTAAAATTATGCAAGATTAGCATGATGAACAAATACAACTACCACTCTCATGGCTAATCTAGTTAAGTGTGTTGTATGAATATAGTCATAATGTGAAAACAAATGGTTTCAGTTCAGATCTTGTAAAACATGGTTAAAAATCAAGTCTCCATTGAGTTGAGCTTGATTCCTGGTGACTTGATGGACACATGCATTCCATTTCCTTGGCAATTATCACTGCCTTCTTTTGGAAGATTTTTATTTATTTTTTACCAGTCTAACCTGCAACCCTGCTGTTCCTGATAATCTCCCATCCAAGTACCAATCAGGCTCCCAAGCCCAGATAAGCTCAGCCAGACCTTTCCATCTGCTAAATATCCTAAACATTCCAGCACAGCTGTTTCTCCATGAAGATAGCTTTCGTACCTTCTTTGCCCAGGCTAGCCATCTTGAGGCAAAGTGTCCTGGGGAATTGCTGCACGTTCCTATTGGTTTTCTAATATTGTCATTTCTGGGTATCATTTCAGATTTGTGTTCATTGGGGGAGGGGGGTGGAACTGGGAAGTTTATCCAATATGATTGTATATTGAGACTGCTGGCTTTTTAATAAAGGGAGATACTATTAACCAAAGAGTTGTCATAGTCAACAGCCTTTAGTGATTAGATCATACTTAAAGCTTCTTATTAATCAAACATAAGGAACACATATCACACACATGGCCACACATGTCAGTACCAATACAGCTACAAAACTCTATAAAATAAATTGCAAATCAAGGGGTTTTTTTACTTTAAAGGTATAGAATTGCAGCATTATGGATTAAAAATCAAAGTTCCTGACCCAACTTTCTTTGCTCAGTCACCTATATGCAACTGATTCAAATCATCTCTGATAGATATTTTAGTACATTTTAATGACTAGTTGAATTAGCAATTGATTTGTATAATGTGGCCTTCTTGAAAGATGCAGGCACAATCAGCAACCCACTAGGGGATTTGGATTACTCAAACTTCAGAGCACTGGAATAGAACATAGAATCCTGGCTATTTTCTGCATGCATGCTTGTCTGCTCAGTTGCAGGGAAGACTGAACAAAAAAAATTCTGTATTTTTTTTGTGAAACTGTCAGAAGTGCCCAAATGTCTTCCTTTTCCAGGTATTTTTGGTAATATTATAGTGTGATGTAGTAATTAAGATGTTGGGTTAAGACTAGGGAAATAGAGACTCAGCTATGGAAGCTTACTGAGTAACTGCAGGCCAGGCACTAACTTAACCCAGTGTTTCTCAACCTTGGGAACTTTAAGATGTGTGGACTTCAACTCCCAGAATTCCCCAGCCAGCCAAGGTTGAGAAACACTGCCTTAACCCAACCTATCCTACAGAATTATTGTATATATATATATTAATTTTATCTATCTATCATCTATCTATCTATCTATCTATCTATCTATCTATCTATCTATCTCACTAAATCCTGAGGTGAGAGGAAGAACTTCTCCTCCCTTTTCACTCTCACATATGCCATTCCTTCCCACAGCACTGTCTCTCATGCACCTTTTTTTCTACCTTCTTCCAGCTGGCAACTAACAAGCCATTCTACAAACATTGATTTACGGGGTCCTCAAAATAACACACAAGATGGCTATGCATTGAAAACCACTACAGTGACCTGTGTGGTAAGGATAAGGCCAACTGAAGATTGAGGAGAAAGGTTAAAGGTTGGAAGCTGAACTGCTGTCTGGGTACATGTGAGTGTTCCTGAGAGGGGGAATCTAACATAAGTAGAGATTAACGAAGCAGGTTTTATTACTATAACAGAAATGGCATGTATTTAGAGGAACTGCATTATACCACTAGGTGGAATCAGTAAAAGTAATTTTAGTTTTCCTGTGGAGCTGATTCATGGGCTGGTCTACCTAGTGGGTCTGATAGCTAATGCCTTCTTACTGATCTTGTGAATGCTTTCTTCCAGGACATTCTTTTGATTTCCCAGTCTAGCTTAGAGTCCCTAGGGTCCTGCTATTTCTTGGTAGTCTCCTATCCAAGTACTAACTAGGCCCAACCCTACTTAGCTCCTGAGGCTAGACATGGTCCATAAGGACTACCACCTGCTGGAAAAGATTGACCCACAAATGCTTAGAAGCTTCATTTCAAATTGGAGAGCATGTCTTGTCCAGTTTCTGTTGCCTCCTGAATTGATCATTGTATGCTACCTAGTTGAAATTCCTTCCCCAATGCTCCATGTGAAGGGTTGTAATGTATGATGGCTTGTACATGGTATAAACATGAGGAAAGTCCCAGAAAAACAAAGGAGCAGGCAAACCAAACCACCTGATGATCTTGGAGAAAGAGGAGACAGGTGACGGAAACCAGACTGTTGGCTTTCCTTTGCTGTGAAGGGAGGCAGTATATGGGCCCAATAAAGGCTACTGTTTGTGGTACATGGTGTGAGTATCTGTAATTAGAGCAGGTCAGAGACCTGTTAGTAGAGAAGAATGTAGAGGTGCTGGGATAGCCATAGTAAGGTCATCTCATAATGTTCTCAGATGTTCCATTCTGCCTGTAAAGGTCACAGTTTGATTTACATTGCTTTCTTTATCATTCCTATGTAACCTTTCTGAGGTATATAACCCATAACCTTTCTTACTTTGGCGCTTTTTTGCATTCTTTTGGCCGGGAGCCCAGTGATCCCTGTAGTTGTGCATGCCAATAAAATATACTTTGTTGCATCTAACTCCTAATGCTTTGGATTCTTATTTGGCATTTTCCCCATGACCCACATCTTCCCCATCATTACCCATCACTGTAATTCTTAATACTATAATTCTTAATACTATAATTCTTAATACTATAATTATAATTAATGTAATGTCATAATAATGTAATGTAATGTAATGTAATAACCGCCCAGGGTCCCTCCTTGTGAGGGAGATGGGCGGGATATAAATATGATAAAAAGATAGATAGATAGATAGATAGATAGATAGATAGATGATAGATAGATAGATAGATAGATAGATAGATAGATAGATAGATAGATAATGCCGAATTCACTGTAATTCAACAGAGCCAGTTTGGTCTAGTGGTTAAGGTGTTGGGCTAGAAACCAGGAGTCTGTGAGCTCTAGTCCCACCTTAGGCACGGAAGCCGGCTGGGTGACCTTGGGCCAGTTGCGCTCTCTCAGCCCAACTCACCTCACAGGGTTGTTGTTGTGGGGAAAATAGGAGAAGGAAGGAGTATTAGGTATGTTCGCTGCCTTGAGTTATTTATAAAAATAATAAAGGCGGGATAAAAAATTAAATAAATAAATAAATAAATAAACTTTGGTTCAGAAAATGGAAACCTCTTTCTATCATGAGCACAAAAGAATTTATAGGTAGATTTGAACATACTGTAGATATCATGATGTTTAAGACACCATATCATTCAACCATTCCAAATATCATTGGCTCTTTCATGGCTTTACAGCAAATTAGTATTAAGAATCAAACAGCAGTTTGAAGATGTTCCAATCATAAAGGGCGATATGACAGATGTAAATTTATGTACATGTTGTAGTTTGGAAAATGGAGACTAGGGGGCAATAGTGCCCTAGCTAGGTCAGTTTTGAAGCACATTTATGAAGGTCAGTAGTACAAAGATGCATTAAGGTACTTGACTTGATTGGCTGCCTGTGATGTCAGTCAAGCCTCTGAGCAGCAACTAGTGGTAATCAGTTAGGCAAACTATGTGTCTCAATGTTCTAGGCAAAAAATGTTCATCTTCTATGGAGAGCTTCCAGGCACACCAATCAGTTGGGCTAACAGTGGCTGCCTGAAGCTGGTAGGCATTATTAATAGGCTGCCTTAAGGCAAGGTGCACAAGTGTATTCATGTATCTAAGAATGTTTGTAAGTACATATCTGTATGCATGTATGCCAGAGGTTCAGTTGCCACAATTCTTATTATACAATATACTGTACATTGTACAAACACTGCCCATGACAAATTTAAAAGAATTGAATATAGATAAGATTTATGTCAATAGGGAACTGAGACCCAGCCCAAAGGATTTTCTGTAGGCAGCAGAGAATAACACCAGAAACAAAGCTTTGGTCCCAACCACCATCACAACAGTAGTAACAATTAAATGGGGGTGGGTAATACACTGGAAAAATAATGATACTGTACTTTCCACAGTATCTGTGGACTGTATACAACTGACCTTCCTGTTTTTTAAGGACTACTTTTTTCCAGTGTTCTCTTTTATACAGTATTTTAAGCAATACACTACTGGACATTCGATTATTATATTTGGTGGCAATAAATGCCTTGCAATAGCTATTTTTGTCCCTCTCATCTTCTGGATGGTCAACAAGCTATTATTTTAAGTTTAGAGTTGATAATTCGAAACAGTAAAACAAGGAGAGACTTTTTCTTAAGAACATGACTCCTGGCAACTCTCTGTTTTGTTAAATATACAAAAGTAAACCTAGTGGTAAAGTAAAAAGTAAAAATAATAGTGGTATGCCTTGGATTCAGCTGAATCCAGGATTTTGAAGTAGAAGGCAAGACTCTGGAATGGGTGTTGGTTTCCCTGGATGGAGGGTTATTTTTGTAAAAGTCTGTGATGTGGGAGGAGGAGGGAAAGGGAGAACTGGATTTCAGTGACTGATAGGTCTGCTCCCAAATCAGAATAACCCTTGTAATTGGCCAATCTTTGATTCCCCATTGCAGCATCTTGGCAAATAAAGAGTTTGTGGGAGAGCAGAGATCTTTAGGTTTATTCTTTGCTCTATCTGGCTATACCTCATGCTGGTCATTCTCTTATTCTGAGTGATATCTGAGAGTTCTATTATTTATTCAAGTGGCAAGTATGCTGTCTACTTTGGCCACTAATCTATATCAGAAAATCAGGATACCATCATTGTTTTCGCAGCCCACATATATCAGCACTTAATCTCTTATATGTCTTATATCTCTGCTTCACCCTCAACAATCAATGCACCCATCCATTATATTCAGGAAGGAACATTATATTCCTTATGAACAATCCTTCACTTTGTAGCCCTGCCCCAATTAGCTAGTCTGTGTTTTCCACAGAAAGGGCAAACTGCATTATATTTTGTTCCACTACAACATTACAAGAACAATTCATTTAATTCATTTAATGGATGGCTGCATTAAATAGAGTCTAGTAGCCTCTTTCACATTAAGATCCCATTTGTTTGGGGTAAAAAGGTAAAGGTTCCCCCGCATATTTGTGCAGTCGTGTCCGACTCTAGGGGCTGGTGCTCATCTCCGTTTGTTAGCCGAAGAACCAGAATTGTCCGAAGACGCTTCCGCGGTCATGTGGCTGGCATGACGCACGCGGAATGCTGTTACCATCCCACCGAAGTGGTACCTATTAATCTACTTGCATTTGCATGCTTTCGAATTGCTAGGTTGGCAAGAGCTGGGGCAAGTGCGGGAGCTCACTCCGTCACACAGGGCTAGGGATTTGAATCTCTGAACTTGCGATCTTCCAATCGACAAGCCTGGCGTCTTACCCACTGAGCCACCACGCCCATGCCCTTGTTTGGGGTAGATGCATCTAAAATAGGCATCTCTCCCACCTACCCATGTACCCTAGTTTTCCCTATGCACCTGTGCTTAACCTCTCCATCTTCTACGTCCCTCCTTTCCTCCCCATGACCCATACAACCTCAGCTTTTCTCTCTCTTACCCACTAGGCATGCTCAGCTTCCTTCCCCAAGCTACTGTGCATGCTCTTCCTACAAAACCCACCTACCAAATGTCTATTCCCACCCACCATTCCCTCACTCTTTCCTAGACATCTATTCACCATGCACCCATCCATTATGTATTCTGCCCTTTCCTCCTAAAATGGACAGTGTATAGTGTGGAATGTGTACAAAGTAGACAGATCACATGCACTTCCTCTCTTCCACCCACCTATCATGTATACTCAGCCTCCTCCTATCCACCCACTGGATTCTTGGCTGCTCCCACGTCTACCAGCAAAACACCCATTTATGTTCACCTGGCCTATCTCCTCCAATCCACCCTGCACTCTTTTTAAAGGCATTGCATGTTAGGGAAAGTTATGAACAAAAAGGGATGCAGATTTTTAAAAATGAGTCTCTTTTGACTCAAGCTCAGCTCCTGGAGATTTCACAGAGGCATCCATGTAATTTTATTGGAACAATACAGAAGTAGTTTCTCATTACTTTCTTCCAATAACTTTTTCTTTTTAACTTCCCAGTGTAGTGTAAAGCATTGTGTTCCCTGTAAGTCTCCCACCCAAGTACTAATCAGGCCCAATCTTGCTTAGCTTAAAATTCATATCAGTCATCACATTTCTAGTGATACTTCCATTAAAAATACATATATATAAGAAAAGTGCAGTTTACAACATCTGCACCAATTTCTATGACTGCTGATAAACTTCATTTCCTCATAAACTTCTAGCATTCTGCTGGTAAAAAAAGAAGAAAAGTTACAGTCATTTGTGCTTTCCCAAGATAGACATCAATTCCTTTACAGCCAGAAGACATTCACGGGCCCTGGAGGTGTCTAACCCTGAGCTTGCAGGAAAGGAGAAGTACTGTGTAGCTTAAATATCATCAGCAGATTAATTACAACTAGCTCCAGACCTGCAAATGGTTCTTCCCAGAGGCTTAATATAAAATGTTTCCCATATAATGTGGAAAATGAGATAGAACCCTGCAGAATTCCTCAGAATCTCGGGCGGGGGGTGGGGGAGGGAGAAGAAAAATGAGAGAGAGATGGGAATGGAACCACTTTCAGTGCCCAGCTTTTCCAAATGCTCCAACAGGATATCATAGTTAATGGCATCAGCAGCAACTGAGAGACCCAAGAGTCTTTCTCCAGGTATAGATCATCATCAAGATGATCAAGGCTGTCTCCATATCAAACTGGATCTAAACCCAGATCTGGATTCCAAGCTTCTGAGGCTAACAAGCTGCTCTTAATACAATACCAACCAAAGCCCAGATTGGGGAAGGCTTGCTTGGTTCTATTTAAGGAATTCTAATTTTCCTTAAAGGGACGTGGTGGCTCAGCGGGTAAGACGCCAGGCTTGTGGATCGGAAGATCGCAAGTTTGGAGGTTCGAATCCCTAGCCCTGTGTGCAGAGTGAGCTCCCGCACTCGCTCCAGCTCTTGCCAACCTAGCAATTCGAAAGCATGCAAATGCAAGTAGATTAATAGGTACCACTTTGGTGGGTAGGTAACAGCGTTCCGTGCGTGTCATGCGGCCACATGACCATGGAAGCGTCTTCGGACAACGCTGGCTCTTCGGCTAACAAACGGAGATGAGCACCGGCCCCTAGAGTCGGACACGACTGCACAAATGTGCGGGGGGAACCTTTACCTTTACCTTTTTAATTTTCCTTAACCATTTCAAATAGGCAGCCAGAGCAGGGCTGTGTGTCAGATTGTGCCCTGTCAGGATTTGCCTCTCTCGCTTTCTCTTTCCTTGGCAATAGGTGTCTGTTTATATTTAAAAGTTTTGGCTGTAGGATGCTGTGTTGATTTAGCACCGCAAAGGCTGCCAGAAGTCAATCTAGGGGTTTCTATTTAATTTGGCTAAAGCCACAGGTTTCCTTGAACATTACAAAGGCATCTTTTGCCCACTGCCAAGATGGAGCAGAAGTAAAAGGAGGAATCTGCATTCTAAACATGTTTTCTCCAAGGGTACCCAAATGTTGCCACTTTGATGCGAAACTTATGGGTAATTAAGGCTCAACATTATACCCTTAATTCCCTACCAATGTTAGAAACAGAGGATGACGAAAAATTCAGGAGCAGCAGCTGCTCTTTTCACAGTGATACAATAACTACCACGTTAATAGGAAGGGGTGAGGGGGTGGAATACGGAGGGAGGGAGGGAGGGAGAGTGCAAAAGCACCTGCTTCTATAAATGGTGTTCAAACACGGTACAGCTAATCTTCTGCTGCCTGTCACATTAATTGTTACAAAGCTACAGTTGATATAAATCTATTTGTCCCTTGGCTAAAATTAATCAGGTTTTAAGCACAGCATTTATCTCAATGTCGTTGCGGGGGTGGGGGGGAGAATGCTTTAGCAAAATTTATGCCATGGGAACTGGCCATTAGGACAGCTGGGATATTTATGATGGCCAAATCTTCTTTTCTGGAGAGGTTGCGAAGGATGGGGAGACTCTTTGTTGACATTTTACCAGCAGAATGGCAAAGCAATCAGTTCATCGCCTTGATCCAAAACAGAATGCATAGAGAGACAAATATCCATCACCATGTAGCTCTTTATGCTTCTACTTCACATCACACTGTCCTCTTCTCGACATCCTTCTGAAAATCACTTTTAAATTCATATTCCCTGACTTTAGAAAAGGAGCCTGTAATAGCACAATCATAAACTTGGTTATATTTATGTAACAAGAGTCATTGGATTCCAGCAGGATGTATGTAGGTTATCACAAGCAAGGTTTATAGCATAGTGTTTGTTCTGATTAGCTTGTAAAGTTCATGTATATACTGTATAGTATATATTAGTATATATTCATGTATATACTGTAGGCCAGAATGAGCATAATTAATTTCTCCTTATTCTCTCTCTCTCTCTCTCTCTCTCTCTCTCTCTCTCTCTTCACATACATAGATATATACGCACACACATTATCGGTTTGAGAAGGAGACTCAAAGATAATTGAAACCTTGCATTGGGCGGAGTGGGGGGAACCTTGACTCATAGAGGCAATGCATTTAAAAGGGGCTTTTTGATGAACTAAAGTCCAGAAAAGTTAATGTAAAATAATCCAAATTATTAAGAAGGAAATCTGAATATTTATTTATTTTTATTTTTTATCCCGCCTTTATTATTTTTACAAATAATTCAAGGCGGGGAACATACCTAATGCTCCTTCCTCCTCCTATTTTCCCCACAACAACAAACCTGTGAGGTGAGTTGGGCTGAGAGAGAGTGACTGGCCCAAGTTCATCCAGCAGGCTTTCATGCCTAAGGAGAGACTAGAACTCACGGTCTCCTGGTTTCTAGGATGTGTATTATATATTGTGTGAATAATTTGTCTGCTCTAAATATTCTTCCACTGAGCTCCAATAGGTGACACTTCTCCTTGTCCACAGTTTCCATGCCACAGACATGTTTATTCATTCAGTCTTGTTCTCCTCCCCATCAACTTTTTTCCCCCAAACTAAAGACAACCAGTCAGCCAGGTATTCCATTCAAATACTTGAAATTCCTGAATGGTTTAGTTTCTTTTCAACAAAATCCTTAAAGATCCCATCTTCCTTTATTTGTCACTGTCTGTCTCCAAAGGGAAAGAAAGAGAGAATTTCAAATATTTCTCAAGTTGAGATCAACTCCTGGTGGTGACATGGACACATCTATGTTCTTTTCTTGGCAACAAGTAGTTTGCCCTTGCTGGGATTTCTGGTGGTTCCTTATCTAAACGCTACTCTAAAGACATTTCAAAGAGTATGTAACTTTCCCAAGTTATACACAGGAAAATTCACTTTAAAATATAGCACTTTATAATGTTTCATTTTAATAGCTTTTGTGGTTATCTTTCCAGGGTCCTTGAAAGGGAACATATGAGAAGAAGTCTCATAAGGATATAATGCCAACACTAAAAATATTAGAAACTTTTGAGAAGGAAAAAAAAACTAAAGAAATCCAAAGGATTTGTTGAGTACGAAGCTGAAGTGCTGATTTAGCAAAGCTTTCAAGCATAAATTTTCCCATAAGATTCACTGTCCTTGTTCAATATTAAGCATAATCTTTGTTGCTGTGCTGAATCAAGGCAAAACACACAGAAACTGCACACTACAAGTTGCAAGTAATGTACATTAAAAAAAACAGATAAAAGAGACAAATTTTCAAAGGAAGACACAGCAGGTGGGAGGCAATAATGTGCAATCACCCAGCATGATTGTTAAAAAATTGACATTTGCATATGCAAATTGGGGTATTGCATAAGCAAATCAGAATGCTGGATTCTTCATTCTTTCTCATCCCTCTTTCTTTCCTTTCTTGAAAGTTTGATGTACCATGGGTGTATGTTTCCGTTTGGCAAAGCAACAGTCGCAGACCTGATATTGAAATTACAAGCACCACCTGGCCAGAAAAATTGCTGGGCCTTGTGCACCATGGTGTATAACAAGTAAATACTTAGAGCAATGTCTTGCTAAAGCTGACTTTATTTTACATATTTCAGTGGGAAATTTTAAAAGTAGACTTCTACTTGGCTGAAATAGCACAGAGCATTTGCTTATATATTAAACAATTGCATTGGGCTTCAAATATGTTGGGGGACACATCAGCTCCCTTTGGCAGATTAAGAACATTCTCTGTCTTGACTGGCAACTGCTCTCTAGTGTTTCAGGGAGGAGTCTCCCTCCCCACACCTCTCCTTGCCATGAGATGCTAGGAATTAAAACAGACTTTCTTACTGCAAAGCACAAACTTTTCACTGAACTACACTTATTCCACTGATATGGAGGCCAGATAAAGGATGTACAGTATTTAAAATTATAGCATATATGGGGATATGCCAAGTAGTGGTGCAGATTTTGAGTAGAGACATCAGCCAACTGATTTGAAAGCTTTTGTGGGCCAATTCCCCATTATTGCTTTAAGGCAGAGCTTTCCAAACTTTTAATGTTGGTGACACACTTTTTAGACATGCATCATTTCGCGACACACTCTTACAGCACGGCATCATTTCGCGACACGCTCTTACAGCAGGGCACAAGGTAGGCACTAGGAACTGCGTGGAATCACAGCAGGTTTGGAGGCAGCAAGGCACAAGGCAGGCACTAGGACCTGCGCGGAATCCTGGCAGGGCAGGTTTGGAGGCAGCAAGGCACAAGGCAGGCACTAGGACCTGCGTGGAATCCTGGCAGGGCTCGGAGGCAGCAGCAGCCGCGACACACCCAGACACTGCAGCCGACACACTAACGTGTCATGACACACAGTTTGGAAAGCTCTGCTTTAAGGGAAGGTGCAGGCCTTGGATTTCCAAGGATCAAATCAGGCCCTCCCTTTGTACTGCAGGATCTATAATATTCCTGTTTTCTATCAGAGTTTTGGCTCGGACTTCTCAAAGTTACCGGTCATTTCTTAGAGGGACACTCCCTCAGAACCTCTCTAAGCCTCTCTTCCTTTTTTTGAATATTAAACAGGCAGAGATACATACATATTCCAATACAAGATACCTCCAAGCTATTCAGACTAGATCAGAATGAGAGATAGTAAAGGCCAATTCACTTGTGAGGCACAGTGAAGAGAACTGTAGACGTAAAGCAGACAGATGATCTCCTAGCATCTAATCATCAGTACCATATTTGATCATAGATTAAAAGGTGTGTGTGTGTGTGTTGTTTTCAGCTATGGTATTCACTGGAAATATCTCTTAAGATGCTCTTTCATTTTGACCAGATGTCCTCTGACTTGGAATTGTTCTTCAGAGAGAAAGGCACAAATCAGTATGGCCAGATTTACCTTCCCCAGGAAACAGCACAGCCTGTATACTAGACATGACTATGGTCAAACATGTGTTCTTCTTTCTGTAATCAATTATGCAGGTGATGGCACAGACTTCTTGTTTTGTGTGGCATCTGTTCTGGATTAAAACACATGCTTGTTCTTTTTCCTTACTTCTGTGTAACTGAAAGCTGCACTGTAAAGCTTGTTTTCTCTGTATTTCAAAATGCAAAATCCATCTCAATCTTCCACCACAAATATCACAGCAAAGAAAGCAAAAAAAATTACCAACATTTTGAGCATTGTCCAATGATAGACTTTAGATAGTACTAAGGCAATATAAACTAAAAAGAAAAGTAAAATAATAGTGATCTAAGAGTTGGTTTCTTGCGCTTGCATCTCTGATAGGAGACTTACGGTTCCCTGCAGAGCCGGCTGGCTTCTCTTGCCGTTCTCTCCGCTTCCACCACCCCCCCGCTCCTTCCGTGGTGGAAAACAGCCGAAAGAGCAGAGGGGAGCAGTTTTAACGGCTTGATGAGTAATCTTCTGGAGCCCCCCTCTCCGGGGAGAGACACCGGTGGTCTTTCACCTTCTGGGGACCATTGCAAACAGGGAAAAGTTAGCCGGGTTCTCAGCACTCTGAGAAGTTCTGACTTGTCACGCTGCCAATCCGACCGGAAACCGTAAAGCTTGTTTTCCATCACTAGGTGACAGAATAGTGCAGACAGCATAACACAAAGAGAAGTTTCTTGAAAACAGCTGGATCCTCATTCATTCTATATGAGAGATGGAGAAACCTCCTCAGCACTACCTTATGGGCAGGCTGCACTTATGTTGGAGAACTGAAGGAATGAGAAGGCAGCTCCAAGGTGTAAGGAAATGAGGTAGATCAAACAATAATACCAATGGGGAGGTATGCTAATAGGGACATTCTGTTTGCATATAGCTGGATTAGAAGAAATATGGGGTTGACAACCACGGAGGGCTACCAGCTTGACCTCTGCCATTATGCAGACAGTTTTCTGTAAGGCGGGAAGTCTGAAACCGACGTGAGACAGACAACAGTGCTGACAAGGAACGCCTCGCTCCGATATGCTAAGCGGCACTTCACAGGCTTGCAAATGACTGTCCGAGACCCTGGCGACCGGGCGATCTGCATATCTACATCAAAGAACTATGGGGAGGGAAAGGTTTAAATGTAACCTGCCAGGCATGCTTGCTCATTCCAGTCTTTGTTCGTGTTAACCTTCATGCACTGAATTAAATCCTTTTACTTCTGAGAACCCTCGCATCTGTGGTCTACTCTAGAGAAAGGGATTTTAGGGCATTGGAGAGGAGTGCCTTACATAAAGACTGGAATCAAATTTTGCCGCATGTCCCAAGGACTACCCTGAGAATTCAGCGAGCCCACGGTCGAGGGTGGCTTCACAACCATGAGTGAACAATACCACAGAACAATGAACGAAATGGATCAAGCTGGAGCTGCAACGTCGACAACAGATGAGGCTGTACCCAGCACGTCTTCAGCCCAGATGGGGGAGAGACCAGCGCAACTGGCGGAGGAGACCACCAGCGAACCAGCAGGTCACAAGAGGACGGAGAAAACCAGAGGAAAGGAGGTAACCGAACCCCCCCAAACCCCTGAACAACGCACTCAAATGCAGATAATGGACTGGTCGGTGGGGGTTGGGGGAGGCAGGAACCCAGGACCGGTGAAAAAAGCAGCTAAGCCTAGGATTTCCCAGTCCCAACGCATAGCAGCGCTAGAAACAGGAATGGGAGAGATGAAAGTGACGCTGACGGCTATACAAGCCGCGATAGAACAAATACTGCAGCAGCCTCGGAGACAGGGGCAAACCCCGGTCACAGTGTGGCCAGACAATCACCCCCCCCTCCCACGAGGGAGAGAGCAAAGCAGAAAGCGAACAAGAGGAAGGGGGGGAAGGAGAGGGAGTGGAGGAGCTTTCTTTATCTCCATGGGTTGAGAGAATTTCTGTGCTGCACCCACCAAGCAACCCCCGCATAGTCACAAAACTAAAAACTAGATTTAATGGGGACCCGGAAAAACTGGCTTGTTTTCTAAACCATGTTCAGAGCTTCATGGAAGAATCTGAAAAGTTCTTCCCAAATGAGGAAGCGAAAATGAGATACATCTCAAACTTTCTAATTGGAGAAGCTGCAAAGTGGCTTCTCCAATTAGAGGTTAAACGCCATTTCAGTAACAAATCAATACCCCTTGCTGCTATTAAAAGACATGTTAGTGCAATTGGCAAAAGGCAAAATTTTTACTAAACTGGATGTCAGGGAGGCATACTACTGGGTACGTATACGGGAAGGGGACGAATGGAAAACGGCTTTTAACTGCCCGCTGGGGCAATACCAATACAGGGTCCTCCCATTCGGGATCGCAGGAGGGCTGGGCATCTTCATGAGGCTGATCAATGAAGTATTGTATGAGTTCTTATACAAAGGGGTCATTGTGTACTTAGATGATATATTGATATTTTCTGACAACCTTGAAGAGCATGTACAATTCGTGAGAAAGGTATTGGAGAAATTACTGGAGGCTAAACTGTATGTGAAATTGGAGAAGTGTGAATTTCACAAAGACAGCTTAGATTTCCTGGGATACAGGATTTCACACAGGGGAATCGAAATGGACCCCGCAAAAGTGCAGGCAGTATTGGAATGGGAACCCCCCCGTACCTGCAGACAACTCCAAGCGTTTTTAGGGTTTGCGGAGTTCTATAGGCAATTTATTCAAGGGTTTGCGCAAATCGCATTGCCCTTAACAGACTTGCTAAAAACGAAAGGCAAAGGAAAGGGAGAAAAGGGAAAAAACCCCAGCACAAAAATAGTTTGGACCCTTGAATGCCATTGATCACAAAACTTAGAGGCGCTCAGATCCCCCAGGAAATTAAATCCCAAACAACTACGCTGGGCTGAGTTTTTCAGCAGATTTAATTTCACGCTGCAATACTTCCCCAGGGGGAAAAGCCTCCTGGCTGATGCATTGTCACACCTCCCCCAACATGACGGGAAAATGGAGGAAATTATTGAAACCATGATACCCACACAATCACACATGCAGACACTAGTAGAAGAACCACAAAAACAAACTAGCCAGACGGACAGGCTAGAAGGCAATTTAGCAATCACACAAAGCAAAGCCAGGGAGTCAGAGGGAAACCCTTTTGAAACCAAGCTACGGGAGGAAACACTAAAGGACACATGGTGGGAGGAGAACAAGCACACACTACAAGAAATCAATGGGCTATGGTGGAAAGAGGGAAAGGTATATGTCCCAGAAGGACTCAGAAAAGGAGTGCTAGAGAAAACCCACAACCACAAAACAGCGGGACATTTTGGGTTTGTAAAGACCATTCACGGAGTCAGGCGCAAGTTCTGGTGGCCAACACTACACAAAGACGTGAAAGCGTATGTAGCCTCCTGCCAGGTATGCACTACTGCAAAACGGTGGGTGGGGAAACCCACAGGGCTACTTCAGCAGGTAGCTAACCCAATGCAACCATGGAAACAAATCGCCATGCACTTTATTGTGGATTTACCCATGAGCAACAAGAAAACGGCGATTTGGGTAGTCACAGATTTATTTTCTAAGCAGGCACACTTCATTGCTTGCAATGGGATCCCAAACGCACACAAATTGGCCAGGATGTTTATCCAACACATCTACCGAGCTCACGGAACGCCCGAACGCATAATTAGCGATCGCGGCAGCACATTCACTTGCAAATTCTGGAGAGCATTTTTAAAATTAATTGGATCTGGACAGGGATTAAGTAGCGCGTTTCATCCGTGCACGGATGGATCGTCTGAATGCCTTAACTCCGTAATGGAGCAGTACTTACGGTGTTATATCAGCTACCAACAAAACGATTGGGCTGAACTGCTACCATTTGCGGAGGTAGCTTACAATAATGCAATACACCAGAGTACGCGTTTCTCACCATTCAAGATAGCAACAGGTCAAGATTTCGTAACTATCCCAGAATTAGCTCTGACCCAAACTGCAGATGCTGCTGACCCATTACGGGTGGATGAGTGGATCGATAAGATAAGAAGCAACTGGCCAGTCATGGTAAAAATGCTTCAGGAAGCGAAAGCTAATTACAAAAAATTTGCAGACAGAAAGCGATCAGCAGAGTGGGAGTTGAAAGTAGGGGACAAAGTCTACCTCTCCACAAAAAACTTGTGCACCTCACAACTGTCTAGGAAGTTAGCCCCGAAATACATCGGACCTTTTCCCATTATAGACGTAATTAACCCAGTAACAGCCATTTTGCAGCTCCCCAAGGCTTTGAAAAAAGTACACCCCATGTTCCACATTAGTTTGTTCAAACAATATAACCCATCAACACAGTGCCACCCGGAAGCGCCGGAGCCAGCCCCTGTGCTTGTCAATGGGGAACCACATTTCGAAGTCGAAAAAATCTTAGATTCCTGGAGACAGAAAGGGCAGCTGCAATATCTAATCAAATGGCAGCATTTGCCGATTGGGCACAAAGAATGGGTGGACAAAAGGCACACTTGCACCCCAGCACTGATCAGGGACTTCCATAGGAACTTCCCGGACAAACCTAAATGAGAAGGATGGTCGTAACAGATTAATTTGTTTTATCGTTCCAGAACCTTGAAAAATGAAGCTGAATGGTGTAAATATAGTTTAGTATATTAGTATAACTCAACAGGGGAAGGGGTGGTGTATCTTGGGCGGGTAGCATGTCAGAGTTCTAGCAGACCTCTGCCATTATGCAGACAGTTTTCTGTAAGGCGGGAAGTCTGAAACCGACGTGAGACAGACAACAGTGCTGACAAGGGACGCCTCGCTCCGATATGCTAAGCGGCACTTCACAGGCTTGCAAATGACTGTCCGAGACCCTGGCGACCGGGCGATCTGCATATCTACATCAAAGAACTATGGGGAGGGAAAGGTTTAAATGTAACCTGCCAGGCATGCTTGCTCATTCCAGTCTTTGTTCGTGTTAACCTTCATGCACTGAATTAAATCCTTTTACTTCTGAGAACCCTCGCGTCTGTGGTCTACTCTAGAGAAAGGGATTTTAGGGCATTGGAGAGGAGCGCCTTACACATGAACTGCAGCAGCCGCAGAGGGGAGCCATATGTTCAGACTGCCTAACTGGCTCAGTGCCCTTAGAAAGGGGTAGGTGGCTGTGGAGTTCACTCTACTGACATCATGCCCATGAAACCTGAGTGAGAATAGATCATTAGTATGAAATTCTGTTTATTTATTTATTTATTTATTTATTGAACTTCTCAACCGCCCAACTCGTACATGATGACTCTTACTTACTCTTACTGTTGGCACCATGCCAACCACCTCCATGCATGGCTATTGCACCTTCCCCCCCCCCAAGCCAGGTGGCATAGCCAGGTTTTAACCCCCTTCCTGAAGGCCAGGAGAGTGGGGACCTGTCTTACCTCCGGGGGTAGCTTATTCCAAAGAGTGGGCGCAATGGCAGAGAAGGTCCTCCTCCTGGACCCTGCCAATTGGCAATCTCTCATGGACAGGGTCCGTAGCATGCCCTCTCTGCCTGACCAGGTGGGATGGGTCGATGTCACGGGGGTGAGGTGGTCCCTCAGGTAACCTGGACCCATGCCATGTAGGGCTTTAAAGGTGATAACCAACACCTTGAATTGGACCAGGAAGCAAACTGGCATCACCCAGGATGGAGATGTATAGTTGAGTATCATCAGCATATTGATGATACCTCACCCTGTAGCGACGGATGATCTCACCCAGCGGTTTCATGTAGATATTGAAGAGGAGCGGAGAGAGTGCTGGACCCTGCAGCACCCCACAAAGGAGGGGCCGTGGGCCGGATCTCTCGCTCCCTATTGCATCCCTACCCTAGGGATGAGGAACTAGCAGTTCATTGGCCAGATCTGACTAAGGGAGTCTTTAGATCTGGCTACCAGCTGCAGTCTCTGTTCCTCAAGAACTCCCACTGCCTCACTCAAAATTAGATTGGTAAAGAAATCCATGATGGAGGATAGTCTGTAGCTTGAATCATGTCAACTGGATTTCTATTTTCTCAGTGGAAACGTTTCGCTCCTTATCCAAGGAGCTTCTTCAGTCTGAGCAAAGTTAGTAAGGGAATCCTTAAATATGTTTCTAGGTGGCTGTGTGACCTTACACCTGGGGCTAGGTCATGGTTATTTTGAGATGTTATTTCTAAGTCCCTTTATCATCTAAAGGAGGATCGTTAAGATCACCATGCTGCTGTTGAGCTTGCGAAATGGTCTTAATCTTCTTAGGCACAGAAGACAAAGCAGGAAGGAAAATAGGGGAAAGATTGTGCCTGAGGCCCCCACCTCTATTCAAGGAAGGATTTTCCAAGTTGGCATAAATGGATTCCTTGACCCCTCTCTCAAACCACCTATCTTCTCTGTCTAAAATGTGAACATTAATGTCCTAATGTCCTAATGATGGAGGATACTTTTTCTAAGCTTTCTTGCTGTATGTGGACAAGGGAGATTTTCATAAAGGGGAGAAGGACAGAGAGAGGGAAAAGAGAGAGAAAAAGGGGAAATAATGGGATGAAAAGAAAATGAGCAGAGAATTGGTTTTGGTAGTTGGTGATATAACAAGAAGATGATGAATGGATGGATGGATGGAGAGATGAAAACAAACTGGCCTTTCTGGCTGCCATTATGGACCTAACCACTTTGATTTTGCCCAGCCCACTACAACTATGAATTTGCATATTTCTTTATGCAGCCTCCCAAATTTCTGTGTGAGAGTTAATTCTCACACAGTCAGTAAAAAACAAGATGCTAAAAAGTGTGACCATTGCAAAAGCAGGAGAGATTGAAACAACCAGTTTGTTCAAAAAAACGGTGCAAGTAGGGCAAGAATGAAAATGAAATATAAGAGGCTTTGAACATTGTTATAGTGCATGTTCTTGAATCGTAGCCATTGTTGGAACTCTTTGGTATGACTTATTTTCTTCAGTAAATACTGCTTATCTATATATTCCTTGTAAACCCTATGAGGCATGTTCAGTTGGACTGAGAGACAGTGACTGGCCCAAAGGTCCTTAATGAGATTCATGGCTGAGGGTGGACCTGAACCTGAGCCTCTCAGTCCTGGTCCAGCGGCTTAACCTCAGTGCTATACTAGCTGTTCTAGTTCTGCTTCTCCTCCTTTTCCATTCTGTTTTTGTCCAATTCACCAACATTTCCTAAGTGTGTGAGCCAGGCGTAGAGCAAGGAGTAGGTGTAAGAGCAGTACTGTAATCTCCACATCTCTTCTCTTCTCCTGCTGGGAGATGGTTTTGATTGGGCCTAGAGGAAAAGATCAGAGACAATAGTAGGGATGGACCGGACTGAGTACGCTTAGGGAGAGAGAGCCAAATCCAAGATATGACACAAGCAAGCACTAGGCCAAAGTGAACAATTCCTATTACATCAGTGTATCTAGGCACCCTCTCAATGTAGAAAAACCTTTCTGAAAGGAATCCTGGTCTGACATTTAGAAAACTCTTGAGCCAAACACTAAAGGAGAATTTAAGAAATAAAAACCCATTTAACCACTAACCCTTAAAAAAAACACTCTGACCTGTTGACAGCGGGGTGGTTTAAGTATTCCATGGTCCAAACCAAAAAACGGTTACTTTCAAGAAATCATCAAAAGAGGCCACATTCAATAAATCCAAATCATCAGATCCCTGTTCTCACCTGGACAGCATGGCTTTGAAGTCTAAAGGCCAGACGGTGTGAGGTACATAGCAACCCAACCACAAAACATGCCAGCAAAGCTAAGGCCTTTCCACTTCTATGGTCCCTTTGTTGAAGTTTATCTTACAAGTGCCATAGATCATGTCTTTAATAGCATGTGACTGGGGCCATGTTTCCTATAAGCTATCCCTCCCCTATGAACAGTGGGCAGGTCAAACATCTGCTCCAAGCAGCTGACTCCCCCATTAAAATGATTATTTGCTGCCCTGCACTCAAGTTAGTTAAGTTTCCATTGTCTCTCCTATCACCCTTGAATTGGTAATGTGGCTTAGCAGGAGGTACAACCTACTCAGTCAAAGGGTTTATAGGCTCTCATGAACATATTGTGTTCTGCATTGCACTCACATAACAAACTCTCTCTCCATCTCAGTCTCTCTCTTTCTCTCTCTCACACACACAGCTTAGTAATTATTGAAAAGGGCCTAACGGTTTTCCTTGTGAACTGCAAGCATTTAAATCTCTGTGTTATTCAATGGGCTTCAAAAGTTTGACATCACCCAGGGCAGGGTGAAAAGCCAAAAATCAGAAGAAATGTGGTAGCACCTTTTTATACTAATACATTTCATTAAAAGGCATAAGTTTTAGTCTGAAAAGATATTTTGAAATTCCTCCTTTCCCAGTATATCTTTATTACCTGCAAACATTGTTCTTGCTTTGCCAGTTTAAAATATATAAATAACAGGTGATGCACGTCCTACATAATATAGGATAGTCTGAGAGCAAGTCCAGTTAAGAACCATCTGAAAGGAGAGCAGGGACCCACTTTGAATTTGCCTATCAACACTAAGCAACCAAACAGCAAAAGATGCAGAGAGGTAGATGAGTAGCTCCTCTAGTCATAGGAAAAGAAAGGTAAAGGTTCCCCCGCACATTTGTGCAGTTGTGTCCGACTCTAGGGGCCGGTGCTCATCTCCGTTTGTTAGCCGAAGAGCCAGCATTGTCCGAAGACGCTTCCATGGTCATGTGGCTGGCATGACGCACACAGAACGCTGTTACCTACCCACCGAAGTGGTACCTATTAATCTACTTGCATCTGCATGCTTTCGAATTGCTTGGTTGGCAAGAGCTGGGGCTTGTGCGGGAGCTCACTCCGTCACGCGGGGCTAGGGATTCAAACCTCCGAACTTGCGATCTTCCGATGGACAAGCCTGGCGTCTTACCCGCTGAGCCACCACGCCCCTTCTAGTCATAGAAAGGGGTGTGCAATTCACTTTGAGGGCTCAAAGTGTTCCATGTGTTTCAAGCTCAAAATGAGAGGTTTGCTCTAACCTACGAACAGAACTTGGCCATTTTAAGCAGCATCTTGAATGTTCTGGTCATATAAAACAGCCTTAAAATTGGCTGTTCCATCCTCAAAGTGGGCCATTTTGAGTTTTTAAGCCCTCCCCCAAATAACTGCATATGTCCCATGACATAGTTTTGATGACAAAATTAAATGCTAGAGCCATTTCGAGTTTTGTTCTGATGAAGGACACTGAAGTTGACTGTTCGGAGGTTTACCATTTCACATCAGGCTGTTTTGAGTTTTAAACAAAATTGGTTCCTGCCTCATGCATAGTCACAGATTTCTCTGCTATGCTGTTCCTAGTCATCAATTGGAAGGTATTTTCTCTTTGAAAGACTGTCTGGTTTGGGCCCATTACAAATATAAATATAAATATTCATCAAAGAAATGCAGGGGTCTTGAAGTTATCATCCAACATGACAAAAGACTGAGCAAGCAGATAGATCATTTGCTCTGGTGGTGAGATGTATAAGATTTTATTTAAATTCTATCAGTGAAAGATAAATATGAGAATGGAATATGGACTAAGCAGACCGATTCAACCATACCTATCAAGGACGTCTTCAGCTAATTCTTAGTCAGTTCAGACAGTCTCCTCCCCATAAGTTGACATTTTTAATAGAGTCTAGGAATTCTATCTGTCAGACCTGTCCTGTCCATTAGCCAAGTGGCCATATCTCTATGCTGTCCATGCATCACAATGTGCTAAACTTCGCTAAATATACATTTAGATTCCTTCCTTTGGGTCAATAATTCTTTCTCTGCCCAACCTACAGTACCTCACAAAATTACTGATATGGGGAGTTGAAGAAAGATCCCATTGATGGATGCCTTCTCAGATGATCAGACTGGTTTCAGGCAGCCCCATTGCTTTCTTATGGCTTTCACTCAATTTTTACTTCTTTCAGTGCATGAAGGTCATCTTAATACCCTTATAGTATTTTGTTCACTGTATTGTACCAGCTTTCTTTTAGACCAACTAAGTCCTTTTTTTTTTTTGCTTGACTACATTTACACAATTTGTTCTTCTATCTTCCTTTGATGTCAGCCTGAATACCTTGGAGATTTATCTAATTTATGTTTGTGTTCTTTTACATGTTTCATCTTTGATTTTCACTTTGAATTCAATGCATTTTCAAGCTGAGAACTCTTTATTAAATGGGCCCATAGTTGACAGTTCTAGGAAGGGTTTCTACAGTTCTTATCATGACTCTTTGTTAGCTTAGGCATTTTGCCAACTGAAGGGTGATTTTCCTCTTTGGATGAACAATGACACAAATAACAGTGCCCTGGTTACATTTCTTTTATTATTCATTTGAGAAATTGCAATCTATACTTCAGACTACTACAGCTATCAACATAGCACCTTTTTTCCTCCAGAAATATCTAGAAAGTAAGATGGTTAAATGTAAAAAAGGCAAAAGAACAGTTTTATATTTTTCTTGTTCAAAACAATGTGTACTCAAAAAGTACATAGAATTCCTAAAGTTATAGCAGAAGAATAAAATGAGTCATAAGCAGAAATCATGGAGAAATCTAAAATATTGTATTTATTTATTTATTAAGGAATTATCATTTGGATTTTTTCTTATTTTCAAACCAGCAATTAAACTACTACAGGGCTTAGAAGTAGGAACAATTTTATATATGTTTAAAAAGGTAAAGGTTCCCCCCGCACATTTGTGCAGTCGTGTCCGACTCTAGGGGTCGGTGCTCATCTCCGTTTGTTAGCCAAAGAGCCAGCGTTGTCCGAAGATGCTTCCACGGTCATGTGGCTGGCATGACATGTGCGGAACATGGTTACCTACCCACCGAAGTGGTACCTATTTATCTACTTGCATTTGCATGCCTTCAAATTGCTAGGTTGGCAAGAGCTGGGGCTAGTGCAGGAGCTCACTCCGTCATGCGGGGCTAGGGATTTGAACCTCTGAACTTGCGATCTTCTGATCAACAAGCCTGGCATCTTACCTGCTGAGCCACCACACCCCTTTTTTATATATTTATTTTTATATATTTATTTATATATGGAGTCCATGGTGCTCTCTGAGCCTTGATGTTTTCTTGCAGACCTTTCATTGCCAGGCTAGGCAACATCTTCAGTGCTAAAAGGGAGTGGAACTTGCTCTCTGTTTATATACCCTGGCTTGTCCTGCCTGTGTTGGTGTGGGTGTTGTACTCTCCTTGGTAGTACCTTGATTGGGTTGTTGTTTGCTGCTTGGTTGATTGACTGAGTTAATAGTTCCTTGATTAGGGTCTATTGTGTTGTTTGATTGCTCCTCTGCTGCTAATCTTGCTGTTAATCTTTGCCTATCTGGTTGTTGATTGCTGGCAAAGAGGTGTTCTGGTCTTCTGGCTTTTCTATTGTCTCTTATGAATGGTATGTAAATGTTGTTTACCGCTATGTGTCTGTTGATGGCTGCTTTGTCTGAGCGCCAAGCTTCCAGGAATTCTCTAGCATTTTTGGATTTGGCTTGGTTTAAGATGCTCACAGTTTCCCAGTTGAAAGTATGGTTAAGTCTGTCCATGTGTTGTGAGATTAAGGAGTTTTCATCATGTCTTCTGACTGCTAGTTGGTGTTCATGGATGCGTTCTGCTAGTCTTCTGCCAGTCTGTCCTACATAGTGGCTGTTACAGTCCTTACACTGTATGTCGTAGATAACTCCTGTTTTTTCTTCTTGGGCTACTGGGTCTTTTGGTTTACTTACAATGTTCTGAAGGGTTTTGGTTGGTTTGTGTGCTACGGTGATGCCGTGTGGTTGTAACAGTCTGTTAGTAGTTTCTGAGATGTTTCTGATGTATGGCAGTGTAATCCTTTTCATAGCTTCTGTTGGTTTTGCTGTGGTGGGTTGAGTGGTCAGGCACTTTTTGATAAAGTTGCGTGGATATCCATTTTGCTGGAAGATGCTATATAAGTGGTGTGTTTCCTTTTTCTGGTGTTCTGGGTTGCTGCAGTGCGTTTGTGCTCATCTGAATAGTGTTCTTACACAGCTCCTCTTGTGGGAGGTAGGGTTATTGCTTTGGTAGTGGTGTGGGATAATGCTGGCGTATGGGGTTAAGGCGCAGAGTAATCAGACAGAGTGCAGCGTTTATGGCTAAAATGTTTACTTGTAATAAAAGGCAATAAATGTATATACAGTTACATTATTGCAAAAAGGAAAAAACAAACTTACAAGCAGAGTTTGAAGACATGAAGGAGCTGCCATGGCCTACACACACAGCCATGCATAGCTACGTACTTCCCAGTCTCCAGAAGTAGAACATACACACGAACATGGCTGAAAGACCGGACAGAAGTCAAGAAGCATAGACCCATAGTTCACAGCTGAGATATACACTTGTTTCAGCTTTCTGATTGGTGGAATCTTAGAGTCATGGGTCACAAAGCTTTTCAGATTAACAAAGCCTAAAGCATTCAGAATTGCACATAATATAAACCGCCATGAGATGGCAGTGTTGCATCTAACCAAGCATACTGTCTCCACCCCCGAGAATTGTTAGGGCTTTTGTTCCCATGAGATAGTTATTTCGGACGAGACATAACATCACATGATGCAGCTGCACCTGTTTATCAGTGACTTTGTTATGGGAAGCAGAAAGTACACAGAACGTAAAGAAAGCAATTTGCTTTTCACAGGAAAACCCTGACAAGTGGAGCACTTGGTTAGTGTGGGTAGATTTCCGGTAGACTTGTGTTTCTAGAATGCCATCATTTCCTCTACTGATGAGGATGTCCAAGAAGGGTAGTGTGTTGTTGTTTTCTTCTTCCCTTGTGAATTTTATTCCTTTGAAGATGTTGCTGATGGTTTTATGCGTTTCCTCCAGTTGATACTATTTTATTATGACGAAGGTGTCATCTACATACCGGATCCATACTTTGGGTTGTATGTGTGGGAGTGCTATCCTTTCTAGACGTTGCATTACTATCTCTGCTATGAGTCCTGAGAGTGGTGATCCCATAGGTGTTCCTTTGATTTGTTGGTATATTTGTCCATCAAACTGAAAGTAGGTGGTGAGGCAGATTATTTATATATGTTTACTCAGAAATAAATACCATTCAATTTGGTGACAGTCTGGATTATATTCCAAGAAGTCCCTGATTCAGAGTTTGCTTTTACGATGAACCAAGGGTCAGTCTAGGCTTTTAAAGCCTGCCTGTGCATCTTCAAGGATACTTTTGTACTTAAGTCAGAGAAAAAAAATTATTGATGTTCTCTCTGGTTGTTCCCATACAGAACAATCCAAAAGACTTCTTCAGGACTGTCAGATGGACAATGCAACCTCCAATGGATCCATCCAGTGCCTTGACATCATCTCAGCTCCACTGTTAGCAGGCTGGGACGTTCTTCATGGACAATCATCCAGATTTGAGGTCACTTTAGGCAATGCCATACTTAGGATGTCTACTAGACCATCTATTAACATCTTTCCAAACCAGTTACATTGCTTGTACCCAGAGGAATGTTCTTGGATTTCCTGGTGCCACTACTTGCATACTCCCTGGCTTGGCTTATAAACATCCCTCCCTGGCTTGGCTTATAAAAGCTTATAAGGACCCCAACCTGCTAAGTATATTTCTTATCATTAATACTTCTCTTTTGTATGCATAATTCTCTACCTCCTTAAAGAAGGCTTTGGTAAGGCCTTGTTTAAGAAGCCAGCATTGAACCTGGGTGATTTTAACAATCATAGCTGGTATCCAATATTCCATATTTAGCCAAGCCAGTGGCAAAGTGGTGGTGCTAACCTGCAGAGTCACTTAAATGGAATAGATTATATTAATCCTTTCCAATTTGCTTTTACACCTTGATGAGGGACTTAGTCGCCAAGATGGATGATCTACACCAGGAAAAAGAAAGGGAGAGTCATCATCATCATCATTGGCGATCACTCGTAGCCGAGTAAGATTGTCTTCCAAAGGTAAAATTTTAACAGTGGATCCGTAAGTGGCTATAAAGGCCAATTCTGGATCTGCACAACCTCCCACAGTGAGGGCATAGGTTTCCGGGTGGGAGACCGTCATGATGAGGGTTTGCCTGACGTGCCTTCCTTTTAGCTCTTTTCTCCCTTTCGCCCTGTACTCGTGCTTCTTCAAAGTCCATAGCGCCTTTAATAAAGGCTGACCTTCAATTGCAATGCTCATGAGTTAGGGCTTCCCAGTTCTCAATGCTGATATTACATTTTTTAAAATTAGCTTTGAGAGTGTCTTTGAATCTCTTTTGCTGTCCACCAATATTCCCTTTTCCATTCTTAAGTTGGGAGTAAAGTAGCTGCTTTGGAAGACGATGGTCAGGCATTCGAACAACATGGCCGGTCCAGCGAAGTTGATGTTGGATGATCATTGTTTCAATGCTGGTGGTTTTCGCTTCTTCTAATACGCTAACATTAGTCCGCCTATCTTCCCAAGTAATTTGCAGGGAGAGTGCAGCCCTGTTGATAGCCTTAGCTTTTTCAGAAGCTGAATGTGACATGGGTGTCCACAGGGGGGTTCACAATGTGCAAAGTGGGAAATGTGTCACAGTCAATACCCTACCCTTTTGTAAATGTGTATGGCATTAGTGCAATCCAACCCCCCCCCCCCACAAGGACACCACTAGAGCATGGCATTTTGTTGCAGGGCTTGGATGAGCTGGGTTTTGAAAGTACCATCCCTGTCTCTCTCTGCTGCTAGAAACAATTGTGGGAGATTTCTCCTTGCCATTTTCCTTATAAGCCCAAGTCAACATACTCTTGATGGTGTATAAAACCTGACCCATCTTAGGCCTAGGCTACTTATAGCACCACCTACTCTGCCCTGCATCCTTAGGTCATCCAAGGGACATTTTTTAATGGATCCCCCCAAGGATAATTTGACATTAATAACCAATTTTACTTTCTGCACCCATATTATGGAATAAATTGCCACTAAAATTCAAGCAACATAACGTATTTCTTTTCCCAGGGCTTTTAATGATATTTTTTAGCATTTGTATTTTATATCTGTTATGTTTTAATGTTGTTTTTATTATGTTTTAATGGTATTTTGTAAGCCACCCACAGCCATTAAGAGAGTGGGTAGCACAGAAATTTCCTAAAGAAATAAATAATAAAAATAATTGACAACCTTTTGTGGCTGGGAGCTGCCATTAACATTTTTAGGAGACCTGAGGGCGACATTGGGAGGAGCTGATGATTCAAATTAGGTGGGATTATGGCCTGCAATGTTTTTTCCTGAGTTTTTGAGAGAAATTTGTTCTCTTTGTTTATTTTTTTTTAACTGTGTTAAGGCTATTTAAGGTTCACATGAAGATTTTCCTGTTTGTACCTCAAACCAGCAGAAACATGTACTGCTGATTTTTTATAATTATGTTCGGGATTTGGGTGCCTCATGAGACCACACCTTGCCTAGCTCTGGTCTATAAAAGCAACTGAGCCAAGAAAGACCATGATCACCATTAGTGCAACACAACCACTGGTCTTGCTATTGAGGTGAATGACAGACAAGGCAATTCACTGTATGAAGTCCCAGATCTAACAGCCCAGCCTACCCCATCTGTGCACCTTCCAGAAAGTGCCAGCATTGTGCACTGAGCTCTCATTCAGCTGAACACAGTTACAGCTTTATTTCAGACCTTTCCTGTCAACTGAGGGTGCTAGAGGGGGCGGGAGGCTGCATCAGAGCACACGTTCTGTCTCCTCTTCGTGGCTGGGATTCTTGAACGCCTGAATGAGGCTTATCCATCACACAGCTGTTGGTGAGGCTTACCACCTCTCTTCTTCAAAGAAAAAGTCTATGAAGAGAAAAGTTACAGACCAAATGTCTATTTGTGTTTCAATTACGTTTTATGCCTGGCTGTAAATTTGGCAGCCGTTTTTAACCCAGCCCCATATGGCAGTTCTATAAGTAGCAAGATTTGAGCAAGGGACCCACAGAAGGAGCCCTGGAAAGTTCTCAGTCTCTTTTCAAGAAAGATATCTGGGTTGCAAAAAAGCTTTCCAACATACTCAAAAGACAGTGAATGGTTGTTCAGACAAGCTAAAGTCATCTGTTGGACAATGGCACTCATAAATAACTTGCACCTTCTTTTGTGACTCTGGTCGCAACAGTGGCAAGCACGCAGGCGTGGGCACGCAAACACAGCAGTGTCCTCCAAGGCTTATCTGCCCTGCTCCACAATCTTTTTCTTGTCCTGTTTAACCTTTGCTGCCATTCCCATTTAAGTGGAATGAAATGTTTAAGTAGGCAAAACAGGTTGTGCAGTTCGGGGACAAGACTGTTTAAATTGTTGCTGATAGTTGCAGCTGAATTTCACAGCAAGGTGTCAAGTTTAAATATTTTCCTGCAATGATTTAAAAAACAACAACAGGCCACTTACATCCTTCTCTATCAAATTTATACATTGCCATAATCGGCAAAACCTTCCCATGTTTTGAAATAGCAACATATAACAGTAAATAATTCCTGAAATTAAAATATCCATGATAATAACATATGACATATTAAAATAATTGAACTTGACTTAACATGGAGCAGTCGACAATAAACATAAACAGTCTTTCTGTTTCCTGCATAAGAAAATCCTTTCATTTGCATAGTTTGTGCTGTGTCACCAAGCTCCATTGGAAAATGCTGGTATGCCATGATTCCGTACAAACAGGGAAAAACCTTAGAATCCCACTTCACAAGAATCTCAGATTTCTTCAATTAATCACTAATTTAGCAGAAGGAGTGCCAAGCCCATTGTATTAGTTCATGTAACAGTGTCCAGGGCTGAAAAAGGTCACCACTCCCTGCCATAAACTGTCAATTCCTTTAACCAGACACATTTTATTCTGTTTGTATATTTGAATCTTTTCCTGGATGGTAGAATAATTTTGAAATCAAGTGTTAAGTGCTATAACAGTTCAAGGGATCTTACAAGAACATACAAAGGAATTGGCTCCCCACATCATGTTTTCCTATCTAGGCCGATGCAAACCAGACCTGATTCAATCTAAATTGGAGATTTGAGATGTGAAGAAGGCATGAATAAGCTGGAGACTGCAGTTCAAGATCTGGGAGCAAACTGATTCAATTCAAGCTGCTTCAGGAGTCTATTTGAGAAAAAAGTCCCCAGTATCATCAATGTTGGCAACATTGGATGAAAATAGGGAAGGGTTGGTAGACCCTTTAAAAAGGTAAAGGTTTCCCCCACACATTTGTGCAGTCGTGTCCAACTCTAGGGGCCAGTGATCATCTCTGTTTGTTAGCCGAAGAGCCAGCATTGTCCGAAGATGCTTCCACGGTCATGTGGCCGGCATGACGCACGCAGAACGCTGTTACCTTCCCACCAAAGTGGTACCTATTCATCTACTTGCATTTGCATGCTTTTGAATTGCTAGGTTGGCAAGAGCTGGGGCGAGTGCGGGAGCTCACTCTGTCACACGGCGCTCGGGTCTAGAACCTACAAATTTGCGATCTTCCAATCGACAAGCCTTGCATCTTACCCGCTGAGCCACCACGCCCCCTGATGGTAGACCCTTTAGAGAACTTTTAATCCTTCCTTCCAGAAAACACTTAAAACTTGGTTTTGTCAGCAGGCTTGTGGATCCCATGGAAATAAGGAACCTGCAAAAAGGTTATACTGTATGTAAGCTTTTGAATGCATTCTCCTGTCATTTTGTTTCTATTTATAATTTTAATGGTTTTCAATGGTTTTCAATTATTTTGTTTGAATTGTTTTGTTTGAATTGTGTGTGCCACCCAGCATCACATATGTGAGATGGGCAGAGCCAGTTTGGTCTAGTGGTTAAGGTGCTGGGCTAAAAACCAGGAGTCTCTGAGTTCTAGTCCCGCCTTAGGCATGAAAGCCGGCTGCGTGACCTTGGGCCAGTTGCTCTCTCTCAGCCCAACTCACCTCACAGGGTTGTTGTTGTGGGGAAAATTGGAGGAGGAAGGAGTATTAGGCATATTCACCAACTTGAGTTATTTATAAAAATAATAAAGGCAGGATAGAAAACAAACAAACAGCAATTTATGTATGCATACAAATTTATAACTTTTGTCTAAATTTGGTACTAAGATATCATAAGAAAGTACCTTATAAGAAAGTACCTTAAAATGATCATGAAGTTCATCACTTAGCCTAGAGACTGTTATGGACTTTCTTTACAGTAAGGCCACATTCTAGTGGCTGAGTTCACTAAGACATGCTTTGTTTTAACCATGGTTTGCTGATTAAGTAAAAAGGAAAAGGCAAAAGTTGTATAGGAAAGCCGGCTGGGTGACCTTGGGCCAGTCACTCTCTCAGCCCAACTCACCTCGTAGGGTTGCTGTTGTGGGGAAAATAGGAGGAGGAAGGAGTATTAGGTATGTTCGCTGCCTTGAGTTATTTATAAAAATAATAAAGGCGGGATAAAAATTAAATAAATGAATAAATAGGATAATAAATAAGTAAATCCTGCCAGGTTTTAGCAATAAATTATTAAAAGATTTCCCATGTACCTCTTTTCACAGGAAGTAACAGGCATGATGAAAAGACAGCACAGCAACTTCCAAATTGTCCAGCAAAGAACCTGTAAAGAAGTTGTGCTGAATCGGTGCAGAAAATGCTCTACTCCAACATAAAAGTAAAACTTTCCAAAAGTGTTTTACAAACTCTTTTCCATTTGCACTTCTTGGGAGGCCCAGCTTGGCATGACATAGAAGAATGTGGATTGACTTGCCCCTTGCTGCCGGTGTCGCTTTGCTGACTCTGATCATCGGATTTAATGACATGTCAGCGGATTGGCACACTTGGCTGGCAAGCATGGCTCTTGCTAGAAAGGACGGCCTCATGAGTGACGTGCCAGACTGGCCAGGACAAATTTGCAAGGCTATGTTTCTTTTGAGCTGTTTCAGAAAAATGAGCATTGATTTGCTGTTCTGGGATGATGTGGCTTCACTGCCTCTGATTGCTGGATTTTTCAGGGTGCCAGGAGGATTGGCATAGCTGGTTGGCAAGCTCAGCTCCTCCTGGGAAGGACCACCTCATCATCAATTTCAGTGGGCAGCCTGGTTTTGCAGGGCAATTTGGCACAACTTAGCTAAGTCTGTGCAGAATTTGTTGGGTCAGAGTTGTAACTCGATGGCAATACTCTGTCAGTTAGCCTGGACAGGGAAAGTAGGCTGGCACAATAATATGCTACCAGAGATAGGCAGATTATTTAAAAAAAGGGTGCCACAGAGAAAGTGCCACTCTTGGCCTTGTCACCACTATATTTTTCCAAATACAGTAATAAACTTTTGGGCCATGTGTGTAAGTGTTAGCCTGGCACCCATTCACTTGTTGCCAAGACGGAAACTTGCTCAGAGATGAAGAATGTATGCATAGTTTGAGCCACGACTGCCTACTGGCCTGAGCAGCCTTTAGCCCATATTCAGGGTGCAGAGAGGTGATTGGATCTTCTGGTTGTGTTAGCAGGACCAGCACAAAAGTGTGGCATGCCATTAGCACAAGGCTGAGCACAGCTGAGCGCTGAAAAGCAAATGAAGCAAGGAAGCCCAATGTAGTGTTAACTTTGCCACCCCAAAAGAACTCTGATAGGCAGAGGGGATCAAAGACATTGATTCATGCCAATGTCAGGCAGCCCTTCACACTACAGTACCCAGTTCTTTCTCAACATTCTTCCTACATGGAAATGAAACTGCAATAATCTCAAAAGCAGCAGAAAATCTATCAGAATTGCAAAATGTTTCAAGAGCTATGAAAAGCCTCTTTAAGGTAGATCACTACTCTGGTTTACAAATCTGTGTCAATGGAGTGATTTGAACAAAGCTTCCTCAAATTGAAATACCACCTTAACCTTTTGCATCCATACCTCCTAAGGAACAGTTTGTGCAGTTCTATAGCTGGTTGTAGAGAAATTTCATGTTCATAGGAGACCCCTGAAGAGCCCTCTTCTATTACCCTTAGAAAGGTAAAGGTTCCCCCCGCACATTTGTGCAGTCGTGTCCGACTCTAGGGGCCGGTGCTCATCTCCGTTTGTTAGCCGAAGAGCCAGCGCTGTCCGAAGACGCTTCCACCGAAGTGGTACCTATTCATCTACTTGCATTTGCATGCTTTCGAATTGCTAGGTTGGCAAGGGCTGGGGCGAGTGCGGGAGCTCACTCCGTCACACGGGGCTAGGGATTCAAACCTCCGAACCTGTGAACTTCCGATCGACAAGCCTGGCGTCTTACCCACTGAGCCACCATGCCCTTGTATTATATCTATTACCCTTACATAAGGATATATAATACTTGGGTGCTCTGTTTCTTTCTCAATCTGTTTAACCTGACTTTTTTCATCCCTGCTGGCTACGGATGTTATTTACACTCAAATTGGAAACTGTGCGTATTTATCCAGGACTATCAATTTACCTATTAGATATTTCAACTCCCCCACCCCCCAATGCCTTTTCAAAACATTAATATGCTGCTTTATATGTCTCTTGGTCTTTCCTGTCTCTTTCCCAATTTAAATATAGATTTAACTAATTAGTTGTGGGTCCCCTTTGAATGCGGTCCAGTATTTTTTTTCCCCCCCACTTGGTTATAAAAATCATACATAGTTGCTCAAAATTCTGGCTCGTCTGTAGCCTGTGACCATATGGTCCAGCTTCTCTTGGAGAATGCACTGAGCTTTGTTTAAAACTCCTAAGATGTCATTTAGGTATGTGCACATACATAGACTTGTACAAATGAGAACATATGCTAACAGAACACGAAATTCACGTTTTAGAGTTTATATTCACGTTTCAGAGTTTATATAATTTGACATATAATTTACAGTGTTGTCTTAATGTATTTTTTATCAACTAGACTTTTTTCTTTAATGACTTCAATTGTGTTAACCAAGTACTGTTAAAGTTTAATAGAGACATGCTTTGATTAAAAAAGGAAATGAAATATAGTATGATAAGCTCTCAAATGATGTCCTTGTGTATATTAATCATGATATTTTAACTTTTATTGGCTATCCACCTGTTTTTTACTGTTTATATTTGGAGGTTTTTTTAATCTGTATTATCTATCTTTTATATTCTTAAAAACCTGTATTACACACACACACACAAACACACACACACACACACACACAAATGTTTTAATCCTAAACTGCCTAGAGTTGTTTTCATGATTGAGGTGGCATATAGGTTGACTAACTTAATAAATCAGGCAGTTTTCTACTCTAGTCTGTCATGGCCATACCCCACCTGGAATAGTGTGTCTAGTTTTGGGAATCACGTTTCAAAAGGAACAGTGATAAATTGGAATGAGTTCAGAGAAGATTTACAAAGAGAGGGATCTGGAAACCAAGCCCTATGAGAAATGGTTAAAGAATCTTGGTAGCCCACAGAAAAGACAATTGAGGGGAGATACAATAGCAGCCTTAGCACATCCACAGAACAAAACATGGCAGGAGGGACTACCTCTCCCCAATTACATCTATTGTACCTGTCCCATCAGGTCCAGCAGAAGGGGCATGTTGCAGGTTCCATCCATGAGAGAGTGCCACCTGAAGGGACCCAGGAGGAGAGTCTTTTCTGCCACTGTACCCGCCCTGTGGAACATCATTCCCCCTGAGGTCAGACTGGCCCAACCTTGCTGGTCTTCCAGAAACGTCTGAAGACATGGCTTTGCCATCCGACCTGGGGATCAGGTAGTGGTGGTGTGGAGCCTATAAAAGGGTTATATTGTTCCTGAATTGGCTGTGCCCTCCTGTTGATTGTATGGTATGCTTTTAATTGTTTTTATGTTTTAATGCTTGTGTGATTATTTTTTGGTTTTCTGGTATTGTTTGTGTTTTAATCTTGTAAGCCGCCCAGAGTCATGTATGTGAGATGGGCAGCTATATAAATAGAATAAATAATAAATAAATAGAATAAAAAGACAGAACAAAAAGCCATTTTGAAGCTTGATTTGCTGAGCAAGCTTTTTCCTTCTTTGCTAGCCCCATGCAGGTGATATAAAAAAGGTGTAGAACTCAACAGGGGCGTAGCAGTGACCAGCCTCTCCACATTTTAAGTCATAAAATCAATGAAGACTTGGACAGCTATGAGTACAGTGAGATTTTATTGAGGAAACCCACACATGGATCATGTAGAAGCTCTGCATGTCCATGGGAAGGATTCCTTTCTGTATTGGTGGACAATTGGCCTTTCTGTAGTATTCAAATGCCTGACCATCGTCTTCCAAAGCAGCTACTTTACTCCCAACTTAAGAATGGAAAACGGAATATTGGTGGACAGCAAAAGAGATTCAAAGACACTCTCAAAGCTAATTTAAAAAAATGTAATATCAGCATTGAGAACTGGGAAGCCCTAACTCATGAGCGTTTCAATTGGAGGTCAGCCTTTATTAAAGGCGCTATGGACTTTGAAGAAGCACGAGTACAGGGCGAAAGGGAGAAAAGAGCTAAAAGGAAGGCACGTCAAGCAAACCCTCATCATGACCGTCTCCCACCCGGAAACCTATGCCCTCATTCTGGGAGGTTGTGCGGATCCAGAATTGGCCTTTACAGCCACTTACGGATCCACTGTTAAAGTTTTACCCTTGGAAGACAATCTTACTCAGCTACGAGTGATCGCCAATGATTATGAGTATCATACTGTGACTTACAGAAAGGATGAGTTATATGGTGAGTCCTACATTGTTCATTTGTTTAATCTCATTCTTCCAGTCTGTTGCTTGCGTTTCTACAGTTAGCATATTAGCTTTGCATATAGACTATTGCAATGCGCTCTACATGGGGCTACCCTTGAGGAGTATCCGGAAGCTTCAACTGGTCCAGAATGCAGCTGTGCACGCAGTTATTGGTGCCCCAAGATCGGCACATGTGACACCTCTGCTGCGCTGGCTGCACTGGGTACCAGTGTGCTTCCGGGTCCAATTCAAGGTGTTGGTTATCACCTTTAAAGCCCTACATGGCATGGGACCAGGCTACCTGAGGGACCGTCTCATCCCCATAACATCGAACCGTCCCACTCGGTCATGCAGAGAGGGCATGCTGCGGACCCCATCGGCAAGGGAATTTCACCTGGCGGGGTCTAGAAGGCGGGCCTTCTCTGCGGTGGCGCCTGCCCTTTGGAACATTCTACCCCCGGAAGTGAGGCAGGCCCCATCGCTCCCGGCCTTCAGGAAGAACTTAAAGACCTGGTTCTGCCGCCTCGCCTGGAAAGGGAGGGGTAATAGCTCCTCTTGGGGATGGCTGGTGCCATAGAGCCCTTTTTAACACAAGTTCGTCGCCTCTTGGATTTTATATTTATTTTATATTTATTTTAATTACTTATATTTATGATATGTTATTTTAATTGTTTGTTTTTTGTAAACCGCCCAGAGTCCCCTTTGGGGGAGATGGGGCGGTGATACATATTGAATTATAAATAAATAAATAAATAACAACAAACCTAGCTAGTTAACCTAGTTAATACCCAAGAGCCTCTCCCAAATACATATTAGAATATTAAATTCCTACATGAACCAAAGTATTAGTCCATTAGCGACTCATATATCTTGTGAAGGTAAACACATTAGTGTACTGGGTATCCTATATTAACCCTTTGGAATGTTGAAGATCCCATGCGTGGAGCAACAGTACTATTCTAACACAATTATCTATTATTCTCTTCCAAAGACATGGGAATCCTTACTGCATTTTAAATTGAGATATGGCCAGGGCTTGTCTGACACAGCTTGTTGTATGATAAATGTATTCAAAATGGAGACAGAAAGAGAACAGTTTATCACAGCCTACTGCTGTCTTCTAAACTATCTGTATCAATTTCTACTGTGTGACTTTGACTGCTTCTTCCTTCAGTATTGTTCTATGGAACTGCTTCAGGGTATCTGGTCCTGAGTATTCAATACTTGGAGCTATTGAGAGACTTGAGAGGGTAAAAGAAATGTTTGCTACTGAAAACACAGGGTCATTGATTTTTTTTTACTTATTTACTAATTCACCTTATTAAAAAAGCAAATGAAGGGATTTTAAAGACTCATGGGTTGGGTGGGGGGTTGCCCTTGATGCTAAATGCTCCCTTTATTTTCAGCTTTACTGATTGAGACTAAAGGGGCTTAATGATAGATACTGAAAAGATTGATTGATGATTGATTATGTGCCATCAAGTCATTTTTGACTCCTAGAGACCACATAGATAGAGAATAGATTGATTGATTGATTGATTGATTGACTGATTGATTGATAGATTGAGAAGACAGACTACTATAAATGTGTATCAGTTTGGGTAGTTTGATTTTCTACAGGGGGAAGCAACTTTTGTAGGCTACCCCTACATAAAGTGGTATGGTCTACTCTTTCATCTTAAGACTCTACTTACTCCAAAAAGGTCTCTGCACCTTTCTCTCTGGAGGCACTGAGTGCCATGTCCTCAGTCTCTTTGTCTGTCTTCCTTCTTGCCCTAGCTAGCAGAGTGAGGGGGATCTATATTGGCTAAATTCTCAGTCAGAATGAGGCCAAAGATTTCAGAGGAAGATACAAGTTATTCATTGTGTAGATTAAGGTTAAAGAGTTAATTGAGGATTGAATACCACGGGGAGAAACGACAAAGGAAAATATGAGTCCTGCAGGGTTTTTAACTCACAACTAATCTCTCAGGCACAAATACACATCCAGACATGCAATACAGGTAGAACAAAACAGGACTGCAAAGAAACATATCAACACATAATATAAAATTGAAAAAAATATCCTAATTCATATTTAGCACCACATTTCTCTGAAACGTTATTTCCTCCTGTTTCTCCCATTCTTGCCCAGGTTGGGGTACATTTCTTACCTGTCAGGAACCAGATTGGGAAGCCAGACATCCCCCTGTGATAGAAAATCAATCACGAACGAGAATTAAATGGAGCTGCCTCCTCCCCTTTTATTTAGGAATTCATTTATTTTTGGGATTGCCATAATCACTAGGACTCTTGTCTAACAGCCAGGGAGAGACCGTCCTGCTTCTGGTATTTAGTGCAGAGTTTGGGTTTTCTGGGCTTTGCTGATCTCTCCTCACTATCCAGATCATCAGATTTAGATATGATTTATTAATTTGTTTGTATCTGAATTTCTTGGAATATTTTCTCCCTCTTTACTCACCAAGATAATGCTTAAAATCACGTACACCAACAGCACATATTGGGCACTTTTCCAAAGCCTTCTGCCATCCAGACTTGTTTCCACCTTGGTCTGCCTGCTGTTGTTTTGGACCTGGACCACAAGAAGCCACAGTCTTCTACCAAGTCTCAGAAACAGGAGCCTTAAGAAATTAAAAGGGAGCTGAACTGAATGAATGCTTGTGCACAATGCCCCCTCCAATTAAGCTTCCATAGTAAAGAGTTATTCACTGAGAAACAAGGGCACCTTAATCCCTGAGATACAGGCAAGCCCAAACTGCTGTTCCTTCCTTGTAAGTGATAATTAATTTGGGGTGTTCTCCCCCCAACCCAGCTGTTTCCTGCTGGGCCTCCACCTTTGAAGTCTCTCAAAAGGCTAAGTCATAACCACAAGAATGACCTAGAAATCTAATTCAAAACTTTTTCGATAGGGTGATCTTTGTTCCCTACTGTTCTGAAAATTGGCCAGCCTTTTGGTCTTTGATGGATGTTTGCTCATTCCATGAGATAGGTACTTCATCTGCCCATCTCATCTGTTGGGATAAATTAAGATATCTCCCTGCCCTCCATGTTGTCTTCCCCCAGAACACGTAAAGGAAGCCCAATTGTTAAAAGGTTACAAAATAGAATTGAGTTTGATAATGCCAGAGATTAAGATGTAAAAGGAAGCCCAACTGCTTAGACAAAGGATTCCCTTCCGATTCAATTGGAAACCTTGGAACACAAAAGGTCAGCTCATTCACAGAACTTAGCCAGCCCATTCAGGTAGACCTTCTTCCCCAGCCAAACACATCTCCATCTAAATTAAAACTAACCTATAGGGCAGCCCAATCAAACCTTCCAGGTTGAATAGGTAGGGTGAGAGGATACAATCCTGCCGTACTCCTTTCCCAATCTTAAACCAGTCCGTTGTTCCGTGCTCTGTTCTTACCGTTGCTACTTGGTCGTTATACAGATTCCTCAGGAGGCAGACAAGATGACTTGGTATCCCCATACCACCAAGAACTTGCCACAATTTGTTATGATCCACACAGTCAAAGGCTTTAGAATAGCCAATAAAACAGAAATAGATGTTTTTCTGAGACTCCCTGGCTTTCACTACTTTATTGGATATAAATAAATAATATTGGATATAAATACAAGGTCACAACAGGACTGCATTCCCTGTCCTATCCTATTTCTATATACTTTTACCTTTCACTCACGTTATGTATGAACTCTGTAACAATTAATGTGTCCCCTCTAAACAGGTTTTTAATTCAGGGATGGGCAGCCTGCAAGCCATGCACTTCCCCCCCACCCTGACCCCATCCCTTCAATTCTATCACCAAAACTCAATAGCAATTTTTGCTAGCCTGTTATGAATTTCTTACAAAAGCTACAATAAGGGTGGATGAGGAGCACTGAAAATAGGTCTCTGAGAAGGGAAGCACTCCTAATCCCCTCTGAAAAACCTCCCCACCCTCTAAATCTCTCTAAACCAGGACTTACAGTAGTTCCTAGAATGAAGGGTTAGCATCATTTCCTTTTTGAGTTTATCTCAATTTTCCCAAGACTAAAAAGTTGGAATCACAAAACAAGCTACAAACTAGCAAAACACAATTGCTGTGCTAACATAGCATGTTATGCCCAAACAGTTCGGATATATGATGACTTAACATAATGGCCTGCTTCACACAGCATGCCAAAGTAATGACTGGGGTTTCATAACATGCTAAAACCTAAGATACTCAACCCATTTTAGCCCAGCCGAGGTAGTTGTGTGCCCTGGCCAAAATGGTGGAGTCATTCAACATGCTTACTAACTTACCTTCCAAAGAAGTTACTGTCAAGCTGTTTCTCCTGGCTCTGTTCCATGCAAACATTTGTCACCATGCAAATCTCAGTGTGAAGGTGGACAGGGAAAAGCCTTCCAATTCTTCTGATAGTATATCCATGGTCAGGGCATGAGTCAGTCAAGTTGTTCTTTCAGCATCGGTGGAGCATCAGTGGAAAAAGAACAAGTCCCTTGTGCAAAAAGGCAGGGAACTTGAGCAGAATTACCACTGGTGAATGCCACCCAAGCACCCTGCCTGGCTTGCCGGGGAAAAGCTCCTGCTTCCAAATGTGAACGTTGCTGCTCGACCGTTCAATACCTGCACAGCGAAGGACAAGAGGTGCAGAAGAAGGTCTCCTCTTGTGCACAAAGCAACGTCAAGGAGGTGCAGAGGGTGCCTGAAAGTGAAAGCTGCATCCAAGAACTTAGTCAGCCCATTCAGGTAGACCTTCTTCCCCAGCCAAACAGATCTCCATAATCGAATAACAAAAGATTCCTTCCAAGGTGCACATTCCAAGTAGTAGACAAAGCCACAGCCCGTAGGGAACCCAAACGATCAAGACAGGAAACACAAACAGCAGGGGGCCCAACCACAGAGCGCCTCCTCTCTGAAATCCGGCAAATTACACTTCTCTCAAGTTCCTAGGGGGCGGGAACAACTTTGCATAGCAACGACCAAGCTCTCCTATATAAAGAGCCTGTGGGGGAAATACAAGTGTGGCCACCTTCCAACCAGCATACCCTGTACTTTGTTCTCTGTATATGCTCTTGGGAAATAAACCAGCAACCTCTGTTCCAGCAACTGCCTGCGACTTTTCATTCCCGGCTTGGGACGAACCTTGGTAAGAATTCCTTCAAACGGTATAAAAAAGGTCAATTAGCAAAGGGGCTTTTAGTTAATGCAGTCTCTTTCTCACTTCTCTCATCACCAAATTCATATTAGCATCTTTCTGGTAAGAAATGACCACTAGTGCAGTGTTTTTCAAACTTGGCAACTTTAAGATGTGTGGACTTCAACACCCAGAATTCAGGGGGAATTCTGGGAGTTCAAGTCCACACATCTTAAAGTTGCCAAGTTTGAAAAACACTGTACTAGTCCAACCTGCATATTTGGATTTCTTTAAGTAAAACTCTTGCTAGCCTACATCATTCCTTAAACCATAGCTTTCCAAAGTGTGTGTTGCGACACACTACTGTGTTGCCTGCGGTGTCCTGCGGTGTTGCGCAAAAACCTGGAAGCGCTGATGGGGGAACCGAAAGAAGCGGCACCCCTGCCAATCAGCGCCGCCGCTGATTGGCAGGGGTGCCGCTTCTTTCAGTTTCCCCCATCAGCACTTCCAGGTTTTTTGCGCGACAGACCAGGACACCACAGGCTGCGCCGCCCCCCCCCCCCCGTTGGTGTGTGTCGCCAATGTTAAAAGTTTGGAAAGCTCTGCCTTAAACTGTAAGTTAGCTAAACCCAGGGAATCGTGTTTAGTATGAATAAATCCAGTACACATCACTTGACTCCCTGCACCATGGGGATCACAGAAAAATGAATTGCCTATAGCATGGGGTCTGCAGGGGGTGTCAAAAAAGTTAAGATGATAGCCATGACTGTACCAATCGATCAATCAATCAAAGTTTATTGCAGTCTTGGACCAGTACAAGGGTAATACTCTGTGAAAGTATACGTAGTCTATCTTAAAATGATAGCAACCTAGGTTAAAATAAAATTAAAAGTTAAAATAAAGCTATCTAAATAAACTTTATGGGTATGATCTGAGGTACAGCCTATACTGGGTGAAAATATAGTCACTAAGATTATGTTAAATATAAAATGTAAAATGTAAGTGTCTAAAATTACCACTATATAATATATAAAAATTTAAATGAGTTACTGTTACATAAAATACATTACAAACATTAGCCCATCAGGGTCTGACGAATCTTCATTGCTGCAGCACAAAACCTGGCTACCTGAGCTGTGACACTAGGCTTTTCATCTATAGGCAGCATTTGAGTATAGTCTGAATCTGGGCGACCAGGATATTTGCTAATTGGAGGTAAGATGAGTTTGGTTCGGAGATCTCTGTAAAAGACGCAGTGAAGAAGAACATGGTCTGTGGTTTCCACCTCTCCAGAGTCATAAGGACAAGGCCTTAAGGCCAATGGTATTTTTTTATATTTGCCCTCCAGTACCGCAGAGGGCTCTTGCCAACCTAGCAATTCAAAAGCATGCAAGTGCAAGTAGATGAATAGGTACCACTTCGGTGGGAAGGTAACAGCGTTCCACACATGTCATGCGGCCACATGACCGTGGAAGCGTCTTCGGACAACGCTGGCTCTTCGGCTAACAAACGGAGATGAGCACCAGCCCCTAGAGTCGGGCACGACTGCATAAAAGTGCGGGGGGAACCTTTACCTTTTTACTGCAGAGGGGAGAGTGTGGCATCGAGCTAAAGAAAAGGCTATCCGATGGCTGGGTATTTTGAGCTGTGTGAGATAACTGGCAGCAGTGATGATATACAGTATTTATTGTGTGCTGGAGACAGGAAGGATAGAACCTTCCCTAGATGACTACACTTAAATACTTGAAACTGGTCACTAGCTCTATTCTATGGTCACGAATACTCCGTGAACTGAGTTTCGGCCTATTGGCAAAAGCCATTATCTTAGTTTTCTGGTGATTTATTTCCAGTTTATCGTTATCACAGTGCTGGACCAGAGTTTTCAGAGCTCTTTTAAGGCCTATGGGTGTTCTAGAAAGAGCTGCATGATAGGATGTACGCTGGCTTATAGGGAAAAATCAAGGCCTGAGAGTAAACAGAGTGCAGCTTGTAAAAGCTACGGACCTTTGTCGGCAAGGTGATGTCTCTGCTTTTTAATATGCTGTCTAGGTTTGCCATAGCTTTCCTCCCAAGGAGCAAGCGTCTTTTAATTTCATGGCTGCAGTCACCGTCTGCGGTGATCTTGGAGCCCAAGAAAATAAAATCTGTCACTGCTTCCATTTCTTCCCCTTCTATTTGCCAGGAAGTGATGGGACCAGATGCCATGATCTGGGTTTTTTTAATGTTGAGTTTCAAGCCAGCTTTTGCACTCTCCTCTTTCACCCTCATCAAGAGGCTCTTTAGTTCCTCTTCACTTTCTGCCATTAGGGTGGTATCGTCTGCATATCTGAGGTTGTTGATATTTTTCCCGGCAATCTTAACTCCGGCTTGTGATTCATCCAGCCCGGCATTTCTCATGATGTACTCTGCATATAAGTTAAATAAGCAGGGTGATAATATACAGCCTTGTCGTACTCCTTTCCCAATTTTGAACCAGTCGGTTGTTCCATGTCCGGTTCTAACTGTTGCTTCTTGACCCGCATACAGGTTTCTCAGGAGACAGGTAAGGTGGTCTGGTACTCCCATCTCTTTAAGACTTTGCCACAGTTTGTTGTGGTCCACACAATCAAAGGCTTTAGCGTAGTCAATGAAGCAGAAGTAGATGTTTTTCTGGAACTCTCTTGCTTTTTCCATGATCCAGCGAATGTTGGCAATCTGATCTCTAGTTCCTCTGCCTCTTCGAAACCCAGCTTGCACTTCTGGTAGTTCTCGGTTCACATACTGCTGAAGCCTAGCTTGTAGGATTTTGAGCATAACCTTGCTAGCATGTGAAATGAGAGCAATTGTACGGTAGTTTGAACATTCTTTGGCATTGCCCTTCTTTGGAATTGGAACGTAAACTGACCTTTTCCAATCCTGTGGCCACTGTTGAGTTTTCCAAATTTGTTGGCATATTGAGTGCAGCACTTTAACAGCATCATCTTTTAGGATTTTAAATAGCTCAGCTGGGATACTGTCTTCTCCGCTAGCTTTGTTGTTAGTAATGCTTCCTAAGGCCCACTTGACTTCACTCTCTAGGATGTCCGGCTCAAGGTCAGTGACCACACCATCGTATTGATCAGGGATATTAAGATCTTTCTTGTATAGTTCTTCTGTGTATTCTTGCCACCTCTTCTTAATCTTTTAAGAAATTATCAAATCTTTACTTGTGATAAAAGCAAAGTTGAATATACGTGGTACAGCATTGCAAAAGGAAAAACAAACTTACAAGCAGAGTTTCGTGTATTGTTTCCATTGACAGACATGAAGGGGCTCATGCCATGGCCTACACACACAGCCACGCATAGCTATGCACTTCCCAGTCTTCAGAACACACACACGAACATGGCTAAAAGACCGGACAGAAGTCAAGAAGCATAGAACACCATTTTGCATGGTTAGTTATTCAGTTCTTCCAGCTTTCTGATTGGCTGGAAGTTAGGTGTGACACACACCAGGCCTAAAGCATAGGCCATAGCACATAGCATGACCTGCTATTGGGTGGCAGTGCTGCATCTAAGCAAGCATGTGATCCCCCCCTCCCTTGCTCTACACAGAGCAAGGCTTCCCACAGACGCATCATGGCAAACTGTTCCCATGGGAAGGTTTAGAGACTAGACGTAAACAGTACATCACATGGTACCTTCTAGCTTCATATCTAAAGAAGATATAAGCAAAGCCATTCAAAGCTATGGGAAGGCTTTGTTGTTATCTGGCCACCTGGCGTCACGTCATCATGAGAAAGCTGTGCTTTGTATAGAAAACAATTTGCTAATTTCATACGAGAAATCTGACACTACAGTGTCATCTGCATAGAGTAATAGGGAAATGCTATGGTCCCCTAGTTTAGGGGGATGAAAATCTGGATTGTTTAAGCAATTCACCATTTTGTTAATATAAAAGTTGAAAAGTAGGGGGGCCAGAATACAGCCCTGTTTCACCCCCTTTTGAACTTTAATTGGCTTCAAGAGAGACCCTTGCATATTGCACCTGATCTTAAGGATCGTATTGGTGTGTAGGGCATGGATTAAATGGAGAAGCCTGCAGTCAATTGATGTAGCTTCAAGCTTCTCCCATAGTCTGGTCCTAGATACTGAGTAAAAAGCTGCCTTAAGATCTATAAAGGCAGCATACAATGATGTTGTTTTATTGGTTGAATATTTTTCATTCAAATGCTGTAGGACCAAACTTTGATCAATAGTGCCTCTATCTTCTCTGAAACCAGCCTGCTCTTCTGCTATCAGGTTTCTCTGATCCAGCCAGTCCTTAAGTTTTTCATGGAGATGTTTGGCATAAAGTTTACTAATTATGTTTAACAGACTGATTGGCTTATAATTTGCAGGATCATCTCTCTTACTCTTCTTGAAGATTGGGACTATAATTGCCAAGCCCCAGTCCTCAGGGACACACCCAGTAGTGTCAATATAGGTGAAGAGCGATGCCAAGATTGGAGTCCACCACTCTATCTTATTCTTTAATAATTCTGGAGGAATAAAGTCATCCCCCGGGGCCTTCCCCATTCTGAGTTGGCCAATGAGAGACTTAATTTCAGATGCTGATACAGGGGGCCACTCAGGAAGAACTTCTTTCTTTTGCATTGCTGTCTCTCTTGTTGGAGGGCTCTTCATACATCCTCTTGAAACTGTACTTCCCAGGCTTCAGGCGGTATATGAGAGTCTAGTGAAGTAGAAGTTCTAGACACCTGGTGGGATATTAAATGCCAGAAAAGAGAGGAGTTCTTTGTCTTTGCTGCTTCAATGAGTCGTTTCCAGGTAGTTGTTATGTCTTTTTTCTTCTTATCGGCCACTAGATGCTTATACTGTTTTTTAAGGGTGGGAAGGTGTTCAAGGATCTCAGTGTTTGTACTGCTGTCCCCTGTCTCAGATTTATACAGATGGCTGTGGCGAGAGCTTTTTTAGCTTCTCCGCAGTCTTTATCAAACCATGGCTTTGATAAGGTAGAGGATCTCTTAATCGAGAAATCGGGGTCACAAGCCAGTAGGGATTGTAGTTTTTGTACTAAAGCTTGAATCATGTCAACTGGATTTCTATTTTCTCAGTGGAAACGTTTCGCTCCTTATCCAAGGAGCTTCTTCAGTCTGAGCAAAGTTAGTAAGGGAATCCTAAATATGTTTCTATGTAGCTGTGTGACCTTACACCTGGGGCTAGGTCATGGTTATATTGAGATGTTATTTTAAGTCCTTTTATCATCTAAAGGAGGATCGTTAAGATCACCATGCTGCTGTTGAGCTTGTGAAATGGTCTTAATCTTCCTAGGCACAGAAGACAAAGCAGGGAGGAAGATGGGGGAAAGATTATGCCCCATCTTCCTCCCTGCTTTGTCTTCTGTGCCTAGGAAGATTAAGACCATTTCACAAGCTCAACAGCAGCATGGTGATCTTAACGATCCTCCTTTAGATGATAAAAGGACTTAAAACCGCCCAGAGTTCCCCGTCGGGGGAGATGGGCGGTTATATAAAATAAATAAATAAATAAATAAATAAATAAAATAACATCTCAATATAACCATGACCTAGCCCCAGGTGTAAGGCCACACAGCTACATAGAAACATGTTTAGGATTCCCTTACTAACTTTGCTCAGACTGAAGAAGCTCCTTGGATAAGGAGCGAAACGTTTCCACTGAGAAAATAGAAATCCAGTTGACATGATTCAAGCTACAGACAATTCCACCTGGATGACTGAGAACCTTCATAGACTTTTTGTACTAAAGTTTTGTACAGGTTCAGAGGATCTTGAATGAAATTGGTTGATATGAAAGTCATTCCACATTTCTGCAAATTATCCTCTGCCAGTGCCTTCTTTATCTTTTGGTCAAGTGCAGGGTCCATTTGGCATGGCATCTTGCTTGTCCTGCTGGGGAAATTGCAGGAGTAAAATAAGCCTCAAGGTGCATCTACCGAGTGGGGGGCTTCAAGTATAAACAGAGTGGAAGATGATCGCTATCAAAATGGGGTAGTACTTTGAAATTCTCCACATAGTGTAGTAGGTTCATGGTAATTAGCATGTAATGGATGGTACTTGTTCTGACCCCTGCCATGAATGTAAATTTGCCTGGATAATCTCCTACAGTGGAACCATTTAGTATAAGGAGGTTGAACTTATTCACCAATTTTGCAAGGCAAAGCCCAGCATAGTTAGATCTATTGTCTTTGGACAGACGCAGAAGAGGGGTGCAAACTGAGTTATAATCCTGAGCTGGTGGGTACTGATGGAATTTAATGCCAGAGCATATCCTGGCATTAAAGTCACCCCCAAGAAGTACCATAGCTTTGGGATATTCCAGAAGAAGGTTGCCGATATATTGCTCTAACTCCACCCATGTTGCATTGATTTCAGCTCTTCTTTGTAGTGGAAGGAGGTAAACATTGATGATTAGCAATGAAGCAGTACCCAAGCCAAGAAGTAGGGCCAAAGCCATTTGTTTTAATGGGGGAATAGATATGGGTACTACTCTTAGAGAGGTAGAGATGAGGATGCCCAAGTCGCCTTTCAGCCGCCCTGGTCCTCTGCCCGGAATTGCTTCCGTTTTATATGAATGGTAACCATTAAGCAGGAGGTCATCAGCTGTCCATGTTTCTTGCAACAGTATTACATCCTTAACCGTGCAAGGGGTCGAAATGATTAAGGCCTCTATTGCAATACCAGCCAGCTATGTTCCATGTTAGGATTTTTAGGGCATTTGCCTTACACTAGTCCGCATGGCGTCATACCTTCTGTGTTATAGGCCCTGGTCTAACAGTGCCCTCTTTATGGTTCTGCTGGATCCCATCAATACACTTATCTTCTGGAGATTCGGGCTTGAGATTTTCATGGGGCTGCTCATGAACCTGCGCGACTACAAGAATTTTTGGATTTGAAGCTTCTAGTGGTTTCAGAGGACTATTGGGACATGAGTTAAGAATGGAGAAGTCCTCCATATCAGGTGCTATCTTAGAATTTTGTAGATCTTGATTTTTCGTGGCAGCTATAAGAGTGCAGGTAGCTTGCACCTGTTCAGGAGCACACTCACAATGTTGCTCGAAAGGGGGATTATCATCCTGGGTATTTCGTAAGGTGAAATTTATTAATGGCTTGGCTGTTTGACAAGTTATCATTAAGGATTCTCTTAAATCATCTAGTCTCTTAAGTAAGGTATATCAGCCTGTCTTGTATCCAGCAAGGCACTGAAGGAGTTAAAACTTTCTTCTAGTGAATCATTAGGCAGCTGTGTTGTTATAGGTTGAACAAGTTGTTTGCTTAGATTTTTCCCTAGCAGAGGCTAGGGAAATTTTTATTTTTTTTATAAAAATAATATAGTGGAAGATGCTCATTAAGAAAAATCAAACTATCTTTTAGAGGAGCTCATTGTAGGGGCTGCAGCTTCGTCGCCATCTTGGAGCCTCCCATGACTGTACCATTGAAGCCCTGCCCCCTTTTTAAGTGTGTCACCCATGCAACGTATGTCAAAAAGTGACTGGACTTGAATTGTGTAGTTGCAGCCACCATCTTGATTTTTTTGACTCCCTTCCCCCAGTTCCCAAATGGTTGCCCCTGGCTGCCTAAATGGAACTGAAGTGCAAGACAAAGATGGCTTGCTGGGCTTGTTTCGCTGTTTTGTGTGTGTGTGTGTGTGTGTGTGTGCGCGCGTTTTTGCTCCTTGGAGGCTTTGTACAGAAAGAGGATCTACTGTATGTTCAAATTTCCATTTTCCTTAGTTGCAGCCCTGGGAAGAGAAATGGGGAGCATGGGAATAGCTGACTACCAAACTCCTATCTGGACAAGGGGGTTGTAAGTACTTCTGAACATAGTCATCAGATTAACTCAAGGGTCAGCAAGCTTTTCAGGTGGGGACACCACAGCATGACTTTCTGTGATGTTTTGGACACCCAAAATACGGTATGAATGAAATCGTTATTAAATTATATACACAGAAACACATACGTTATTGATCTGAAATCTGGGGAGCTCTATGCATTCAGAAAGGTTTCTGTGCCTGCAAATTTCACTCCATTCTGAGGTATAGCTATTTCTGATTCTTGTTTCAAATATGGATCTGATTTGAATCAGATAGCTTCTGAATTGGTCTGAACCAAACTGATTTTTTTCTGAATTTTAAATTGGTCCAAACTAGATGTTTTAGTTGATGTTTATATTCAATATTTATAGTTCCAATTTGGAAACATATAACATTAACATGAAAACTCACTTTTGTACTTATTACACTTGCATAATGAATCATGCTTATCCTCTCTTTCCTTCTTGATAGTTAACAATTTACATTGTTAATGATCTTGGGAACACCACCCTCACATATATATTCTGTGTGTGACTTTATTTTAGTTGATGTTTCTAATAAGAGGAAACAAACATACATTTAAAAATGATTATCTTAATTCATTATGGTGATAATTACAAACTAAATATTAGTTAGGGCAGGAAAATATAAGAAGCGCATTACAGTTACTAATTAGCTGGATAATGTTAATAATTAGCTGGATAGTGTGAGAAGCCCAGTATGGTACAAGGGGACAGACTAATGAGAGAGGGCCCAATATTAAAACGCAGGAGTGCCTCCTGCACAATAAATTTGGATTCAAGACCAGCCTCTGAAATGCTCCATGTTCATGTATTAAAAGTCTTCTGCAAGCATCCTCCACTGCCAATACTTTGCCCATTTTATTTCTGGTTCTTTAAAAGAATAAGATGTCACCTTATTTATTTATTTAGTCATTCATTCAATTTGTACAGCTGCCAATCTCAGCAAGTGACTCTGGGCAGCAAACTATCTTAAAATAAATTAAATACAAATTTCCATCATAAATATAAAAATTAAAATACACAGCAGCCAAGGAGGATGACACAATCAATGGTTGTTAGCACAATCAGGAGACGGGATCTTTCACACACTTGGGGCCCCAATCCTGGGCATATAACCAGATCCTTAGGGCCTTACGAAAGGCCAGCAGGGTCAGGGCCATTCTAATCTGTGGAGGGAGAATATTCCATAGGGTGGGTGCTACGGTAGAAAAGGCACACCTCCCAGGCCCTGCCAAGGGGCATTCCCTGGCCGATGAGACCCGGAACATGCCCATCCTGCCAGACAGGATTGGACGGGTAGAAACAACTGTGAAAAGACGAGCATCTTATATGGTGAGTCTAGCATGCATCTCCTGAAGTGATCTTACTGATCCTTGGATTCCAGCGAAGTACTGCAGCTGATAGTAATAACTGTGATCGCATCATTCACACAAACTGTTTAGCTAGTTAATTAATTTCTATTCCACCTTCCTATACTGAATGTGGTGTCCATGAAATAAAAACATTAACATAGAAGCTCATAAAATTTTAAAATTGCAGTGTAGGTTGATAGAAGGAAGGAAAACATTCACATATGGCATTCCTGGATAATGTTCCTTAGATGGATGAAAATGAAGCTAAGGTGGCACACCGTGAATATCTGTTCTTCTGTATCTTCTCTCCTGCTAGGACTGATGACTTGGAGAAGAGGAATATAACGATTCAAAAAATCCTCCAGCATCAACATTTCCATGGAACCAATTCCATGTCCTTGATGATACTGAAAGGATGGAACTAGTAGAGGTCTCAAAAGTGGAATAGGCACTTTTATTCCCTTCTCCCCTACAAAAGAGGATAGAAGAGGATAAAAGTTTGTGTAAAATGTAGATACGTTAATTTTCATTTAGCAATGGAGGTTTAGAGGAACCAAGCTCAGAGAGCAGCAAGGACTCAATGAATTAGATTGATCATATGTTATAATGCCTTCAGAGGACCACTCAATAAAATCATTGAGGGAGCAGGACAAGTTAAGTTAACTGAAGATGGCAGAATTGGGTAAGCACTATAAGCCAAATACAAGAATTAAGCTTAAGGGGTGCAAACGTTTTTGATTCATAAAAACATTAATAGAACACCACTCTTTCTCTGTAATGCAACTATTTTACAAAGAAAAAAATATAATGACAAAGTATGGGTAAACTAGGCACCTTCTGAGAAAACATATTCTTCCTTCTAAGATTTTTCTAAGGTGATGCCTGGAATTCACACATAGATGCATATTCAGTTTTAAAAATACATACTTCCTTCTTCCTCACATGTCTTGACTTATCAAAACTCATTCAGTTATTTAAGTGATTAGTCAACTAAAGTCATACATTTGTTTCAGCGGATAGCAACCTAGCAGCAAGATGGGTCTTAATTTGAAGGGGGAAAAAGTATTTTCTCTTCAATTACAGAGCACGGAAAGGTGGCCCCATTAAAGCCAGACTTAATGGAGCTTGTTCATAAATTACTGAAAGCCTTCTGCTTTTTAATTGCTAGCTGTGGGGGGGGGGACCTCCAATTCTCAGCTTCGCAGTAGTACTTAATTAGAAGCCAGAAGGTAAAGAGCCAGGGGTTCAAGCTACATCCTGCAGCAGAGAAAGCCACCATAGGACCAGCAGCCACAGACACTAGAGCAATTGTTCTCAGGTGAGGAGGCACATCATTTCCATGGACTCCCAGGAACTACTGCAAAGAGTCAACAAGGTGGCAGTTCAGGGACAGATCAACGTTTGCATCCAGAAGCACCAGGTTCACTGTCCAGCAGTTGCAAAAGCAGGTAAGTGGTCCAAACTTGACAGAGCTTGTGTTCAAAAGCAAGGATCCCAAGTTCAGAAGGAACAGAAGCAGATGTGCAGGCAAATCATAAAAGAATCAAATTAGGAACCTGCCAGAGAATTTCCTAAACCTATTTGGAGATGCCAGATGCTGAACCTGGGATCTTTTGCATGCAAAACATGCTTTTTATTCTTTCCCATCCAATGGAATGTTAAGAAATTATGCAAAGGGGCTCAGGACTCTGTCCATCTGTCAGTCCATCTGTCTGTCTTATCTGTGTGTCAGCAGGATATCTCCCAGAATAGAATAGGGCCAACTTTGGTGTTGGGGGAGAAGCTGGTAAAAGAAAGATTGAGTTTGAAAATGTCTCAGGTCTAGCTGGGGGCTTCAGAGAAAAAAATCCAGAAAAAATCTTCCCCACTATAACACTATGAGAGAAGTAGCTGGGCAGGGCAGGGACTCGGAATACTGCCAACTGTTTCATTCTTAATCCCACCCCACTTTTCCTTCCTGGTCACATGACCCAGACCCAGACCTAAAACAGCGACAGATAGGGCTGAGACTCAGAGTAAACGGAAGAACCTGGTCATTCCTTACATGGCTGGCGTGTCTGAAAAGATAAAAAGGATATTTGGCAAACACCACATACCTGTATATTTCAAACCCACCAACACACTGAGACAGAGGCTTGTACACCCCAAAGATCAAACTCCAAAACACAAGGAAAGCAATGTAGTGTATGCAATCCAGTGCAGTGAGGAGTGCTCTGAACTCTACATTGGAGAAACCAAACAACCTTTGTACAGGAGGATGGCCCAACACAGGAGAAGTAACACCACAGGACCAGAGTCAGCAGTTTATCTTCATCTAAAGGAAAAAGGACACTCATTTGAGGACATTAATGTTCACATTTTAGACAGAGAAGATAGGTGGTTTGAGAGAGGGGTCAAGGAATCCATTTATGCCAACTTGGAAAATCCTTCCTTGAATAGAGGTGGGGGCCTCAGGCACAATCTTTCCCCTATTTTCCTTCCTGCTTTGTCTTCTGTGCCTAGGAAGATTAAGACCATTTCACAAGCTCAACAGCAGCATGGTAATCTTAACGATCCTCCTTTGGATGATAAAGGGACTTAGAAATAAACATCTCAAATAACTATGACCTAGCCCCAGGTGCAAGGTCCCACAGCCACCCTAGAAACATATTTAAGGATTCCCTTACTAACTTTGATCAGACTGAAGAAGCTTCTTGGATAAGGAGCGAAACGTTTCCACTGAGAAAATAAAAATCCAGTTGACATGATTCAAGCTACAGATAGGTATGTTTTTGTTGGGGTTTGTATATACCCAGGAATTTACAGTTAGATAAATTATACTGGAGAGGCTTGATATCTAGGTGAGAGGGGAATTATTCTGCAAGTCACCCAATTAGCAGCCATTGCTGTAGGGATGATGTGGCAGTGTATGACTCATACTACAGGTGCTATCATTTAGTTGGGTGTGGCAGATGATGAGAGTGACCTATAATGTGATTGGTCAGTTTATGTATATAAACAGAGAAGTCTAGTAGTCTTTCTTCTCATTGCTGCTGAGAATTCTCATCGCTGTCTTTCATTGCTGTATTGCTGTATCATTTTGTTACTGCTGTTGGATGTATTTGGACTACGTATGTATATAAAGTAAATAGGCTATTTTATCTAATCTCTGCTTGAGCGTCTATTTACTGCATAGAACGTGGATCACTGGTGTCTTGGAAAAAGGAGCAGGCTGCTCCACCGTGCGCACTCTGACAGTTTTAATAAATGAAACAGGGAAATAATCCATGGAATGAGCTCTTTTGTTGATTTATTTATTCACTTCTCCACATAATCACCACCATTTTCTATATACTTCTGCCAACAATATACAGGTATTTCTATATATTTATGACAAGCTTCTTAAAGCTGTTATGAAAGAACTCCACACTTTGTCTCTTCAATTAAGTCCTGACAGTCCATTCCACTTCTTAATTTGAGTCAAACAGATGTCCATGAAAGTATTCCTTCAATTTTGAGAAAAGATGAAAGTTGCCTGGTACCAAGATTGGATTGTATGGCAGATGGTGTAAGACGGTGAGATCCAACTTCACAACTGCCTCTTGGGTAGCTGGTGAGGTATGGGACCTAGCACTGTCATGTTACAGCAAAATTTCCTTCTTGTGCTTCCAAACTCTGCTTAACTGTTGTTTCAAAGTTTTGAGTGTTGCAGTGTAATGCTCTGAGTTGACAGTGGTGCCAGATTCAAGAAAATCCATGTGAATTAACACCATCTGCATTAAAAAAAGAAGAAGTAACCATATGTTTTCCTGCTGAAGCCTGGATTTTGACTTTTCCCCCCTACAGTTTAAGCTTTGTGATGCTGATTCACAGATTGATGATGAGCCCATGTTTCATCGGCTGTCAGGGTGCTGTGAAGAAATTCCTCACTTTCATTCTCATTGTGACAATTGCTGGCAAAGTTTAGCTCTTGAAGTTTTCATCTCTGTCATCAGCATGCAAGGAATCCATCTTGCACAAACCTTCCAATATTGAAGAACATCAATAATGTAACCGAATCGCTCCTGTAAAATGCCAAGCTTAGCAGCAATTTCCCTTTGAGTGATTTGCTGATTGTCCTTAATAAGTTTATCAAACTTTCTCATATGAAACTCATCAGTTGCTATCCCAGGTGATCCATTTTGTTCTTGATCACACCAATAAGCTCTTCCTGGTTCACCATCTTTACATTTTTTGGCCCAGTGATGCACAATACTCACGTCATCACCATAAGCAACCTGCATTTGGTGGTGAATTTCAGTTGGAGGGATTCCTTCGGCAACCAAAAATTCAATCATGGCATGTTGCTTAAAGTGCACTGACAAGTACTCACTGCAGGCTTCCATGTCACGAACAATAGCAACACAACTTTTTTCTCACAGCAACTTCCCGCCAATTGAAATGAAAGAATAGGTGCCAAAGACAACACCAGAGTTTCTAGTGCATGAGAACTGCCATCTATTGATGACTTACAACATAGTTGGCATGACTTCTTATTCAACCTTCATAGTTTTTGCAGCTGTAATTTCTACTGCCAGACATTATGGCAGAACCAAGTAGGATGACCGCATGCAACAGGTCTACTTAGATGAGATACAACAAGAGATGAACAGGAATTTATTTTCAGTAGTCCACTGCAGAGAAAAGTTTGATGACAATCTTTCAACATTCAAATATATTCAGATATCCAACAAGTGTTCTATATGTTATGTTTAAATGTTTTAAAAGCATATGGTAACCGATACACTGTTATGTTTTCTATTTGAAACTTTGCATGTTGGTGTTTTCTAGGTCTATGCAAGGCAGCTTCAATTTAGTGCAAGAAGGCCATTTGTGCTGCAGGAGTGACATGACGTGCTTCACTGAGGCAAACAGGCAACATGATGGTCTTGACAAGGCACTTCCTCTCACCCTGAAGCTCCAACTGGCACTTTTCCAAATAGCAACGAAGGCTGTGTGGAAGCTTCAGGTCAGTGCAAAAGGAAGCAATGTAGCTGGGCCACTCTTCCTCACCCTTAGCAATAGAGGGAACTGCCTTGCTTCATGAAGCAATTTTGATGCTGTACTTTTAGAGAAGTTAGTTAGCCAGTTCAGTCAGGTTCATGAGAATCAGTTGCTAAATGTTTGCATGCATTAGAATAGCTCCACAAAACACTCCGTTTTTTTCCTGCTTGTCAGGCAGAGCAGGAAGGAAAGACTGGAACCTGTTTGATAGGGATTGGGCTTTTCAGGTGAAGGCAAAACCATAGACCAGTGTTTCTCAACCTTAGCAACTTTAAGATGTCTGGACTTCACCTCCCAGAATTCCCTAGCCAGCCATGGTTGAGAAACACTGCCATAGACTGAACAGGATTGTGCTCTGAGCTTTCGGGACAGCCGGTTTATTCAGGCAGAGCAAGAAAAGTGTGAAGTTTTTGGCTTAACTGCTCTAATTGCACTGAAAATGCGAAGACTTAAGCACCTAACAAAGAATGAATGTTCTATTAATTCATGTTTAATATAACTTGACATGCATAACTATTTATTTTATTAAAATGTTTCTGTTACTTCAAGCTATGACTCTAAGCAGCTGACAGCATAAAATACCTATAGTACATTGCAATAGATCAAAATCATTAGAAATAATAAAAATAATAACAACAATAATGGTTTATGGGTGAAAATTCTCCTTGCTGTAGAAAGCCTCTCTTTGGGTATGCATAGTTAAAAAATATATAAATTGGGTGATTTAGAAATGAGGTGGCCAGTCTTAGTGTCCCTTTAAGGCTACAGCGCGGCTTGGAAAATGACGGCCCCGCCTCCCAGCCAGCTCTTTGTAACGCTGTTTGCGATCTTCTGGCTACAAGCAGCCATCCGGAGGACAGATGGGGTGATTTCAGGTGTTTTCCTTTATCTGGAGAACACTTCTGGGCTTCAGGAAAACCTGCCTGAGCCCGAAAAGAATTGCCACATTGTCAGTTCTGCCCGCTAAGCCCATGTGCTCAGTCCGCCATGTCCCCACCGGAAGTCCTGCTAACATGACAATTATTGTTGCAATTGGTTGTTGCCTAGTCAAACTGTACTTTGCTTAAGGCCTTATCTGCACTGCCAGGTTGACTTGTTGCCAGTACATTGTCCTATGTAATCTCAGGCCACATTTTTCTACTTCCATTTCAAAGTAATATTTTCCTGCTTCCGTCAATTCAAACATTGTTGTTTGCAGCACTTTACTCTTTTCTAGACCAACCTCTGCATTTTGATTGGCTACTTTGCAGAGGCAGAAATGCCCTCATACTACATTGTCCCTGCTTTTCCTGAATAACATCTGCTACAGATTCTATTGTACCAGGTCTTCTTTACTAATATAATGATTATAACACTTCCCTTATGTGCAGAAGATCCCAGGTTCAAATCTCTGCAGGAATGTGTATAGGTTTTTTTTTTAAACTACTATGTTCCTTTTCCTGAGCTACTGCTTTTTGCTGGGCTGTTTTGTTTTTTGTTGTTTAAATCCATAGGTACACCATTTCATCCTTTTTCCAATCCAAATTCGATTCCTGGGCTGTTGTAACAAGAACTGGGTATGTCTGGCCTTTAGAAAAGACCTCTGAATGGGAACACAATAGCCCTCTTCCAGTACCCGAAAGGATGTCACAGAAGAAGTTCAAGATCTATCTAACTCCAGGTGAGGGCACAGAACAATATATTTGAGTTATAGGAAGTTAGATTCCAGCTGAATGTAATGAAAATGTGTGAGCAGTAAGAACTGTTTGACAATGGAATTAATTGCTCAGAGAGGTATGTCAAGCCAAAACTAGATTTCCATCTGTCTAGAGCAGTGTTTCTCAACCTTAGCAACTTTAAGGTGTGTGGACTGGGGAATTCTGGGAGTTGAAGTCCACACACCTTAAAGTTGCTAAGGTTGAGAAACACTCCTTTAAAGGATGTACTGAGCAGGGACGGAATGCAGTGGCTTCTTCTAACTCAGTGGTTCTGTTATTGTTAAGAATCAAGAGGGATTTACTACCGTATTTTCCGGCGTATAAGACGACTTTTTAACCCAGGAAAATCATCTCAAAAGTCGGGGGTCGTCTTATACGCCGGGTGTCGTCTTATACGCCCGCTGTGCGACAGGGAAGTGGACTTGCACCCGCGGTGCGCCAATCAGCTGTGGGGCGGGGAAGTGGACTTGCGCCAATCAGCTGTGCGACGGGGAAGTGGACTTGCGCCAATCAGCTGTGCGACGGGGAAGTGGACTTGCACCCGCGGTGCGCCAATCAGCTGTGGGGCGGGGAAGTGGACTTGCACCCGCGGTGCGCCAATCAGCTGTGGGGCGGGGAAGTGGACTTGCGCCAATCAGCTGTGCGACGGGGAAGTGGACTTGCACCCGCGGTGCGCCAATCAGCTGTGGGGTGGGGAAGTGGACTTGTGCCAGTCAGCTGTGCGACGGGGAAGTGGACTTGCACCCGCTGTGCGCCAATCAGCTGTGCCATGGGGAAGTGGACTTGCATCCGCTGTGCGCCAATCAGCTGTGGGGCGGGGAAGTGGACTTGCGCCAATCAGCTGTGCGACGGGGAAGTGGACTTGCACCTGCGGTGCGCCAATCAGCTGTGGGGCGGGGAAGTGGACTTGCGCCAATCAGCTGTGCGATGGGGAAGTGGACTTGCACCCGCGGTGCGCCAATCAGCTGTGGGGCGGGGAAGTGGACTTGCGCCAATCAGCTGTGGGGCGGGAAAGTGGACTTGCCCCAATCAGCTGTGCGACAGGGAAGTGGACTTGCACCCGCGGTGCACCAATCAGCTGTGGGGCGGGGAAGTGGACTTGCGCCAATCAGCTGTGGGGAGGGAAAGTGGACTTGCGCCAATCAGCTGTGCGACAGGGAAGTGGACTTGCACCCGCAGTGCGCCAATCAGCTGTGGGGCGGGAAAGTGGACTTGCGCCAATCAGCTGTGCGACAGGGAAGTGGACTTGCACCTGCAGTGCGCCAATCAGCTGTGGGGCGGGGAAGTGGACTTGCGCCAATCAGCTGTGCGACGGGGAAGTGGACTTGCACCCGCGGTGCGCCAATCAGCTGTGCCACGGGGAAGTGGACTTGCACCCGCTGTGCGCCAATCAGCTGTGGGGCGGGGAAGTGGAGTTGCTTCCCTGTTTTCTCCCTGCAGTTTTTTACTTTCTACTCTGCTTCCCCACCGCACAGCTGATTGGCGTGGATATTTTCCACCCTGGGGCGGAGCAAGCTGCAGGTTTTGAAGAGGGGTAGTCTGTAGCTTGAATCATGTCAACTGGATTTCTATTTTCTCAGTGGAAACGTTTCGCTCCTTATCCAAGGAGCTTCTTCAGTCTGAGCAAAGTTGGTAAGGGAATCCTAAATATGTTTCTACCCAGGTGTAAGGTCACACAGCTACCTAGAAACATATTTAGGATTCCCTTACCAACTTTGTCTGTAGCTTGAATCATGTCAACTGGATTTCTATTTTCTCAGTGGAAACGTTTCGCTCCTTATCCAAGGAGCTTCTTCAGTCTGAGCAAAGTTGGTAAGGGAATCCTAAATATGTTTCTAGGTAGCTGTGTGACCTTACACCTGGGGTCATGGTTATATTGAGATGTTATTTTTAAGTCCTTTTACCATCTAAACGAGGATCGTTAAGATCACCATGCTGCTGTTGAGCTTGTGAAATGGTCTTAATCTTCCTAGGCACAGAAGACAAAGCCGGGAGAAAGATGGGAGATAGATTGTGCCTGAGGCCCCCACCTCTATTCAAGGAAGGATTTTCCAAGTTGGCATAAATGGATTCCTTGACCCCTCTCTCAAACCACCTATCTTCTCTGTCTAAAATGTGAACATTAATGTCCTCAAATGAGTGTCCTTTTTTCTTTAGATGAAGATAAACTGCTGACTCTGGTCCTGTGGTGTTACTTCTCCTGTGTTGGGCCATCCTCCTGTACAAAAGTTGTTTGGTTTCTCCAATGTATAGTTCAGAGCACTCCTCACTGCACTGGATTGCATAAACTACATTGCTTTTCTTGTGTTTTGGAGTTTGATCTTTGGGGTGTACAAGCATCTGTCTCAGTGTGTTGGTGGGTTTGAAATATACAGGTATGTGGTGTTTGCCAAATATCCGTTTTATCTTTTCAGACCCACCAACTTTACCAACTTTACTCAGACTGAAGAAGCTCCTTGGATAAGGAGCGAAACGTTTCCACTGAGAAAATAGAAATCCACTTGACATGATTCAAGCTACAGAGAATTCCACCTGGATGACTGAGAACCTTCATAGAAGAGGGGTAGTCTTATACGGCGAGTATATCCCAAACTCTATATTTTAAGTGGAAAAGTTGGGGGTCGTCTTATACGCCCAGTCGTCTTATACGCCGGAAAATACGGTACATCTTCAGTCTGTTGCAGAACATTTTGGTATTCTGCAGATGAATTACAGTTCCCAAAGCTCTTATACAGGTATTGACTATAGTAGGAACTATGGAAGCTGTAGTGCTCCTGGAGGACATAAAATTAGGAAGTCTTTTGTAGTAAATCCTTTCCTCTGTGTTTGTTTGTTTGTTTGTTTGTTTATTTATTTATTTATTTATTTATTTATTTGACTTGTCACTGCCCATCTCCTCTCACTGGAGGGACTCTGGGAGGTTTATATATTAAATATCATATCTTCATAGGAAGTCAAGGTGATGTGTACTTTATCCTTCTCTACACATAGCTGCAGTTTGTCCCCACAATAACCAGGTGAGGGTAGCCTGAAATAAATAAATAAATGTGTGTGTGTGTGTGTGTGTGTGTGTGTATATATATATATTTATTTATATTTATATTTAAATGGTACAGATTTCTCTTACATTGAATTGTGAACAGCAGTAATGTATTGAGTTCAGTATTTTATGTTGTACTTTCCTGGAAAAGTTCATAAATATCAATTATATACTGGAAAATTACATAAAAATCAACAGATCTTTGGGAAAGTAACATTAAAATATGACACAGCTTAACATATTTCAATACAGCATATGTGACAGAAATTGTGTAGAAAAAAATATATAATTAAGGAACAGTATGGAGAATCTATTAGGGATAATCACATAAGAATATGGAAGTTGTGGAAAATACACACATACAATTATGTGGCAGGAATTGTGGATTCTGTAAATGTTTCTTAACATTAGATTTTCTGAGAAATTTAGACTGAATGGAATAAATTGTGAATTTGTGCACTAGTGACAATCTGCTGGATCCACATATCCCTATCCCAAGTAGTGATCCTTGAGGTTTAGGCCTGGGAGGGCATTGGTTTTCTTCAGCCCTAATCCTCCATTTTTGCTGACAAATCAGGAGTCCATCAAACAAGCGCAGTGCAGAGAAAGGAAATCTGCAAACTGTTGCTATTGTTAGCAATTATGCATATTGCATCCTTTAATGCACGTGGCAATTTACAAAATTCAAATCAAACAGCCCCCTGCTGGAACTGTACTTCCTGAAATTCAAACAAAGGAAGAACATCAGGAAGGAAAGGGGACAAAGAATAAAACAGGAATGCAAGCCAATGCAAATGTGTGCAGCGGCAGCGGGAGGGAAGAACTTCCTAATGACTATGATCATCCCAAATTAAAACCTGGGGCACCAACTAGGAAACAAATAATCCAGTGTGCTGCAGTGCCAAGAAAGGCATAAGGGCTTTCTGTGTCAGGTTTGGGGCTTTTACCGTATTTAGCAGTGTGTACAGAAGAAGTCTTTATGGTTCTGCTAGGGAGATTCGTAATAGGATTGCAGGATCTTGAATAAAGCAGATACACAGTTGAATCAGTGCAGTGGCATATTACCTTGTGTACTGAGCACTATTGGTGTGCATGTTTAGAAAACAAAAGAGAATGTAGTAGGGCTGCATTTATTTATTTATTTATTTAATTTCTATAGCCGCCCATCTCAACAAGTGACTCTGGGCGGCTTGCAATCATAAAAAGTATAAAACAGTAGAAATAATTAAAACAATTAAAAATACAAAACAAATATACATGGCCGCCAAGTAAGCAATGCATGGATGTTCATATAGCCAAGAAACGGGGCCATTAACACACTCGGGGTCCCAGGCCCAGGCACATAACCAGGTCTTCACAGCCTTACGAAAGGCCAACAGGGTTGGGGACATCCTGCATGCTCAGGTGGCTGTCTTCTGCAGCTGCCATGGAACCCAGGAGGAAAAAAGGGCATTTGGTTTAAGGAACTTCAGAGAGGTTCTCCAGTGTGTGCATGCCCATACCTGCTCCAAAACACCTTTGTGCCTTTGAATCAGAAGCATTGCACAGCTCTAAGTCTGTGTCTCAAGAAGCTAACAGTCTGCTACTCAACAATAGGGAGACAACCAAGATAAGAGAGGGACGAGAACCTGGCTTTCAGCATTAAGAGCTTTATTTTACACAAGTGTATAAGGACTGCCCAGCATTTTTGGACCAACGGAAGCATTTGGAATTTGAAAACATGTTATGGGCACTCTCACAAAATGGCTGCCTTGGTGGGTGTGGCCAGTAGCAAAAGCCCCATTTAATAGAAGGCAAATTTATTTATTATTTATTTTATTTATTATTTAAATTTATATGACCACCCATCTCCCCCAAACAGAGGACCCTGGGCGGCTAATTGGGGAGGTTGTCACTGCCACTCTCTCACGCCTTCTAGATGAGAAAGATGCTTTCTACCATCTGTTTTCTTTTTAGTTCACCTGCTCTGAAAAAAAGAAACCAAGCACTAGGCCACATCTATCCACTTTATTATTGTCTAAAATGTCTCAGTAGGGCCTGGAGGGTTTACTGTATTGGGAATACAAAATATGCTTGAAGTTAGTGCTTTGCTTTGCAGTAAGCCAGCTTCCCACAGGAGCAGGAGGAGGACGATCTTAAAAAAAAATCTCCAAAATGTTGCCAGTAGAGGGGGAAATCCTCTGCCCTCCACCATGTCCTAAAGGACAGGATTCCCCCCTTAGTAGCACCACTACTGAAAAATCCCAATGGGGAGAGTTCCCGCATTGTTTTCCATTGGAATTTAATTGAAGAATAGAAGCTGCAGACCAAGATGTTTGTTCCATGAAAGGCAGGAGACAGAGGTGTCTGGGGGGCGGGGGGGGGGGGAGTGTGTTTCAAGGAGGAACAAATGATGAAAGCACCATTACTCTACAAGCTCCACCCCTTTTGTACGTATGTTCTGATGTCACATGAACGTACAAAAGGGGCAGAAGTTGTGGCACAAATGCTTGTTGTCATTTTGACAAAAGCATTGGATGCTGCAGACGCTTCTGGCTAGGCTGACCATACGTCCCGTTTTGAACAGGACAGTCCTGTTTTTTTAGCATTTTTCAACCGTCCCATCGTTTTCATAAAAATCTCAATTTTGTCCTGTTTTTCAAATCTCGTGGGAATGGCGCGGAAGGAGGATCTGAGCCAGAGCGCAGACCAGGGCATGGAGTTTGCAGGCAGGAGCCAATCGCGCGGACCGGGGGGTGGAGTTTGCAGGCGGGAGCCAATCGCACAGACCGGGGGCGGGGTTTGCAGGCGGGAGCCAATTGTGTGGACCGGGGGGCGGGGAACCCTGTCTTTTTCATGAATATGGAATATTACATAAGACCCCGTCCCGTTTTGCCATCCTGAAATATGGTCAGCCTACTTCTGGCAGACATGTACCTCTATTCCTTGGCTTCCTGCTTTTGCACATAATTAGTTACATCACACTTTGCCCATGAAATTCGGGACTGAACTAGAAGACCTCTGAGGTCCCTTCGCGCCCTATAATTCTGTGTGAAAGAAATGTTCGAAGTAGATTCTCCTTCATTAAACTGCATGAGAACTGGAGGAAGAAAGGTCAGAAGATTTTTGCTGCCCAGTATTGAAGAGAATATTAGCTTGAGCTCCTGAAGGAAAGGCAAGGAATGTATTCCTTTATAGTTTGGTCCCATTTTCTCCGAGAGTAAGAATATAATTATCCTCCAGATTTCACTCATTGCCAGATCTTGCAGAAAATGTACCCAGATATGTGTGAAAAGGAAGGTGTTAAGAGAAAATACAGTTAAAATGTGTATTGTCGTTGAAATTGTATTAAAATATTTATTGAAGTAAATAATTAAAAATAATTTTTATTTTTATTTTTATTTTTAAAATGAAGATTTGGAATGGAAATACACACAGCTGACCTGGAGAGAGACCGCTGGGTCCATCCCTGCATCAGCCTGGCTGCCAGAATACAGAAAGCAAGAAAGTGAAAAGATGCTTGTCCTTTTTCAGATCTCTGAACTCGCAGAAAACTGGTCAGCTGAAGGAATATTTGGCTTAAAAATGCATCTGTTTTTCACGGTTCTGACTTTCCATTAAGAATTCGAGGGAAGTAAGGCTGAGACCATCTGAACCAAGCCGCCGTTAATAGTACTTTCCAAGTGTCACATCTCTCCTTTGTCTTCAGCATTAAGAGGACTACCTCACAAAAAAGCCTTGTAGAAGAATGATGGTGGAGATATGTGGAGTCACAGGCAGGGGAAACCAATGCTGCTGTCAGTCCCAGCCCCACCATGCTTTCCCTAGAGAGCTTCTGTCGTGCTCAGTGGGGCCCACGAGAATGACTCACTGAAGCTGGGTTTCTGAATAAGACCCGTCCAGTGTGCCATGATTGAGGGGCAGGCAATGGGAGGGAGGGGGGTTGAGGGGGTCACCCTGAAAGAGCATCTGTTGAGGCACGAGCCATATGGAAACTTTATCCTTCCCTGGGGAAGCGCCATCTTACGCTCCCTCCTACCTCCTCCTCCATTGTGTCCAGAGAACACAGAGGTCTAAAGTAGGAGGGGGGGGGGGACACACACAGCTGCTGTCTCAAAGGCCTTTGCAGATTTGCCACTGACAGGAATGCATGGAAGGGGTCTCTCCTCCACCCCACTTCCAGCTAACTGTGCGCTAATCAATAAGCTACTGAAAGCATTGAAAAAGGTGGGCCATAATCCCAGGAGACTGCGGTTGGCCTTTGCGTTGTTCTAAAACAAGAAGATATAAACCCCGTCTCCATATGGAGCCTTGTCCTTTGATCGTGACGCCGTTCCTGCTGAGTCTGAGGCAGGCTGGGAGTCAGGCATTTCTTACGTGTGCAAATGGGCAGTTTATACGATCAGGACGTTGTGCACATTCAGCAAGATGAAAGCCATTCTCTTTGCAAAGCAAGTCAGCCAGGATATGTTGTGCAAGCATATTCAGGATTTTATGGCTGAAGCTAATGCAGTAATAGAGTGGAGATAAATTTGTTTTGATTTGGGTCTGCATTGAAATATACACACACACATTCTCACTCATTCATACTGAGGGTAATCTAGACTAATGCAGCAAGTCGAAGCCCATTTTGTAGGGGCTACATTATATGGGACTCAGTGGGATGTACTTCTGAATAAATATGCTTAGGATTACACTGCATATTATTTTGTTGGGAATTAAGTCCAACCAGCTTAGCCTGGATCCACTCTACTGCTTATTCAGACATGGTTTCCTGTTTTAAGGGCAGGTGAGAAAAACATTATTTTCCCATTTTAATGGAAAACAGATTTATATTCACACTTCCCCGAGTGTTATAAAGCAGCCTCTGCAGGCCAAAAATGTACATAGTAAGAAAGTATATACAAAAAACACATATATTGGGAAATATGTGTACAAAAACTGTATATGAAGAAAATTACTTGCAAAAATGAAAGTAATATGTAAACACTGTATAATTTATCAGTTGCAAACTTTTCAAGTATTTATTTTAAATTGATTTATTTTTTTAAATTGGTATGAAGCCCTTAAAACCTAAATTTCTGATTTTACTGCAGATTAAATCACCCAATGACATTTTAAACAATTATAATGGATACAATAAAATAAATAACACAAATATATAACACCCAAACAATTTTTTATAAAAAGTAGCAATTAAAGTTTTTAAGTACCAAATATGAAAATTTAGCCATGAATTGATGAAAACGTCTGGAGGAAGAAAACTTCTTATGTTGCAAGGGTAATAAAATTGGCATCAGGTAATCCAAGCTGCAGAAGGCATTCCAGAATCAAGATGCTACTGCTGAAAAGGCCATTCCTGAGTAGCCATTTACGTAGAGGACGTGGGCCACAGTAACTCATGACCTAAGTTGGACTACTGCAGAGTGCCCTACTTTGAAGATGGAACTTGAGTTACAGCAGAATGTAACAGCCTCCTTGCTGACAGATTGGAAACCATTTTAGCAGTCTGCTGGCTATATTGCGAAGGCTGCATTGGCTGCTTACAAGCTTCCAAGGAAAAATCAATGTGCTGGTTAAATCTATAAACCCTTTCTGGCTTGGGTCCAGATTGCCTTTTCACCATGTTAAAATCTGGGTGTTCAGCCCAGGAAGGGATGTTTTGGGTCCCTGCTCCCCGAGAAATGAGAAGCAGGACCCAGGAGTTAGGTGGGTCTCTTCTGTGGCAGTCCCAGCTGTGGACTAGCTTGTCCCCCCAAAGTCCAGATGGACCCCACACTCTTATCACTTAGAAAAGCAAAACCTCTTTCAATTTTCAGTGTGTCTTCAAGGCTTAAATACAGTATCTTTAGTTGGTTGTTTTTAGTGTTTAAGTGAATTTTTAATCATTTTATTGTTTGTTTTAATGGTTCTACTTTAATTCAATTTTTATTTAAGGTTGTATTTGTTGTTTGTGATTTTCATGTAGGCCACCTGGAGTCCTTTGAGTTTGGTGGGTTGCAAGTTATATAGTAAATGAATACATTTACCACACCTGAGCAAGGACAGGAGCTCTGAAAATGGGTCTTAGGGTAAGATCAAAAAGGTAGAGGTAGACACATATGGGAAGAGGTGTTTGGTAAGATGCTACAGTCCTAAACCATGAAGAATGTTAAAGGTTAATACCAGCTTCTTGAACTGAGATTGAAAATGAACTGGGAACTAGTCAAAGTCATTTAAAAGTGGAAGCAAGGCTAACTTTACCCAAATACAGTCATCACACCAGCTTTGTTCCACAAAGGAATCTATTCTTCTAAGAAGAAAAGTGGATCTAATAACACCCCTAAGCTACAATCTTGATTCCTTCAGAAAATTGCAAACTGATCTGGAATTGGCCTGGGACAAAATTCAGATTTGAAAAATGAGCAGCTGGGCAAAACCAAACTTCATAGAATCAACTGTCTATAGTAGAATGTAGATCAGCCTTCTCTAATCTCCAGATTTTCAGCCATGATGCCTGGGAATTTTAGGAGGTTTTTTTTAGATTTTTTAATCACGCCTTTATTATTTTTATAAATAATCCAGGCGGCGAACATACCTAATACTCCTTCCTCCTCCTATTTTCCCCACAACAACACAACAAAGGTTAATAATAAATAATAATAAATAATAAAGGCAGGATAAAAATTAAATAAATAAATAAATTTGAGTTTATTTGAGTTTATTGCCAAGAAAACAAGAATGCTGCTGAGCATAATCAGTGCCCTTCAACAATGTTCACAGAGAAAGTCCTGCACTGGTTTGAACCCTGGCAGCTTTCATGTCACATCATATTCCTTGGTATTCAATGCTCCACTCAAGAAAGTCAAGCGAGAAGGGAGATGTTGTTTATTCGTTCAGTCGCTTCCGACTTCGTGACTTCATGGACCAGCCCACGCCAGAGCTTCCTGTCGGCCGTCACCATCCCCAGCTCCCCCATGGTTGAGTCCGTCACCTCCAGAATATCATCCATCCATCTTGCCCTTGGTCGGCCCCTCTTCCTTTGGCCTTCCACTCCACTTGCTTTGGCCTTCCACTTCCACTTCCAAGAGAAGGGAGATATCTCCCTCTTAAAGAGATACCTGCATGTAGAAAGGATGGGTCTTCTGCTCACTTTCAAATGCATCTTTCCGCAGCTCATATTAAAATTAAATAAAGTTTATTTATTTATTTATCAAATTTATATAGCTGCATATCTCACTAATGTGACTGTGGGTGGCGTACAATAAAACAAATAAAAACACATCTTAAATAACTATTAAAAACAAGAGACATACAAATAAATGAGACCATGGGACAGTGTTAAAAATCTCATACACAATAAAGCCATCTCGCAGGCTCCCTGTTTCCAAGGGATTCCCAGGCCTCCTGGAAAAACCACATCTTGAGAAGTTCTGGAAGGCCAAAAGGGTCGGGGCTAGTCTCATCTCAGGGGGCATGATGGGTCTTGTCAGATGGAACTCCTTAGCAGATGGGACCCATAACATGCCCCTCCTGCCTGACCTGATGGGACAGGTAGATGTAATCAGGAAGAGGCGGTCCCTCAAATACCCTGGTACCATGCCATGAAGGGCTTTAAAAGTCAAAACCAGCACTTTGAATTGGACCCGGAAGCAAACTGGCAACCAATGTAGCTTGCAGAGTGGAGGTGTAACATGCGCTGTTCTGGAGGACACGTAACTGCCCGCGCCGCCACATTTCACACCAGTTGAAGTTCCAAATACTTGCAAGTTGTGAGTCATCTGTTCAGCTTGTAGAAAGGAAGGCAAGAAGGTGGCTGCCAAGAAAGAAAGAACTTGCTGTCCCAGTTCTCATGGCACACCATGGTTCTCCAGTGCCTTTGCACCAGGATGCCTATGAAGAAATATTAAAGAAAAAGGACTGTTTTTCAGCAATAGGCTTAGTGTACAAGTGGTCTCTCAAATTTCTCCTAGTCTGTGGGCAATATTTGAAAGAAACTATTTCACTGATTTCTGTAGTGGGAGGGAATTCTCCAACTATTCTTTGGAAGTGGGACTCACCAGTTGTAATTGCACAGCTTCTTTTTTCCTAAGTTGCTTTTAACTGTGTTTGCTACACTACTACTGCTAGTGCTTTGCTGCCACTCCTGGGTTAACAGAACTTGCCCTATTTACATTTTCCAGCATCCCCCAGACCGTGTGTCAGCAACAATGAATAAAGTACATTGTACAAAGTATATTTAAACTGCAATAAAGGAGTTTTAAATTGCACCTCCCCCAAACACTCATATACACTCACACACCTCAAAGGCATAACAATCCAGAATCAAGTACAACATTCTTGAATATAGCTTCAATCCTTAGTACTTATATTAGAGAATAAACCTCTGGGAATGCAATTCAACTTGCTTCTGAATGGATTTCAGTTCTCTATTGTCCTCTCACTTAGATCGGATTCTCTTGGTCATCCCAGAGTTCTGGCAGCTAGCTAGCTTGAATGAACCAAGCAAGAATAGAAGCATCAAATGCTCTGAAGTGTCAAAAGTCTCATGAATGGGACTTTTTGTCTGGAGCTACCTCCCTTTGAGTTTGCCATGTAGCAACCAGCACAAATTGATCTCTGTCAAATCACCTCCAAGAATGAGAGGGATGACATGGGATAACTGTTCTTGATTGGAATATAGCAAGCTCAAATTCTCTAGACTAGAAGCTTAAGAGCTTCCAAATTTTAATGAATTCAGTTCCCATCATTTCTGACTCCTGGCTAGCCTGGTGAGAGAACTTGTCATGACATAGCTAAGAATTGATGAGCAGAAGGGCCTAAACTTGCCAAAAAGTGATGGGCATTTTCCCCAGACTGTGTAATCAGATATAGCAAGACCTACAGTAGTTCTAGGTCTAAACCAGTTGCCCCAGATTTAAAACCAAGTACAGCTTATCCTATTTTTACTACTGGTGTTGGCATGTGTCTGTATATGTGTGTACAAATATGCACACATAGACCTACCTCCCACCACTGATCAATGAATTATCTTAATATACTTCTGTATATGAAACTAAAAGATAGGTAATATAGAAGATATTTTACCATTTTACAGAGATGGAGGGATTAAAAACACAGGGTGGAATGAGGAGCCCTCCATTTCTTTGAATACATGCAAGTTTTTGAAATATGCTTATTTAAAGACATGTTGGAGGAAAGTAGTAATCCAGAACTAATTACACAGCTGTTGAAAAGCCCAGTAAATATGTGTTACTCGGGGATATATAATACCTTTGATGTAGTTATAATCTGACAGAAGTTATTATAGGATTCCACAGCTGCAAAGCATTGAAGCTTAGAAAATTTTCTCTTTCTTTTTCTTCACCTCTTTTCTTTTTCTTCTACCCTATAAGAATTAGCAGAAGCAGAAATGAAAATTGTAGTTGCAAAGCAAAAAAATAAATAATCAATCCTCCTAATAATAGTAACAGAATGCTTCAGAGAGGAGAAGGAGTTAACCTGTTATCTGGAGTTAAAGAAAGCTTAGGGACAACAAATCCAGGCCATGCTCAATTTCAAAAGGCTTTGCCACAGGACAACTGAAAGCTCGAATCAAAAGTGGTTTTGCAATGGAGGATTCTCAGGATGCTTCATTTCAGAATCAAGTGAGTACTTGCCTGTAACAAGGACACATAAACAAGGGAATACTCTTGTTTGAAATGAGAAACGAAATGCACCGAGGACAACCACCCAACTGAAGAATATTCAACCTGTTATTGTTTAAAGTGATCGGTGAAGCATGGAGATCTTAGGGATTTGTAAACCAGCAGGGGAGGGGAAGGGAGGGCAGAGGAAGTAGCAGCTGGACCTTATAGCTGCTTTCATTCCCTGGTGTCTTCAGAATTGCAGCTGGGGGATAAAGAGATTCACACAAGCCCATCAGGCATTATATGGATCATTTACTGCATCTACTGGACACTTCATAGCACTCCATAACTATGTCCCAGGCAGGCAGAGAACTTCCCAAAGGCCCCCAGGGCTTCAGACAATGTCTTGTCTTGGCAAACCTAAAAGGGAATTGACCTTTCTGCAGGGAAGTTGCTTGGAACCAGCTCAGATCTTTTGATTTCTTTTGATTTTTATATTACTTCTTAGATAGTGTTTCAATATGTGTTGTCTGTTAACCTCTGCCTTGCTGTTGCTTCATAAGAAGCAAATAAAAAAATCAGATGTCCAATTTGTTAAGCAAGACGTAAACGTTTTATTAATTAAAAATAAGGTATTGAGATTAGAAACAAGCACCCAACCAGACGGTGGGGCGTGGTGGCTCAGCAGGTAAGACACCAGGCTTGTTGATCGAAAGATCGCGAGTTCAGAGGTTCAAATCCCTAGTCCCGCATGATGGAGTGAGCTCCCGCACTAGCCCCAGCTCTTGCCAACCTAGCAATTCGAAAGCATGCAAATGCAAGTAGATGAATAGGTACCACTTCGGTGGGTAGGTAACAGCGTTCCGCATGTGTCATGCCGGCCACATGATCGTGGAAGCGTCTTCGGACAATGCTGGCTCTTCGGCTAACAAACGGAGATGAGCACCGGCCCCTAGAGTTGGACATGACTGCACAAATGTGCGGGGGGAACCTTTACCTTTTACCCAACCAGACAGAGTGAAGAGAAGCACCACATCTGACCTGTACTGTCCCCCAACAGATCCAGTTCAAACTACTGATTGTAACCTCTAAAGCAGGATAGTAATCTGCACTTTAAGTAGAAAAATCCATCTTCAAGGGTTGTAGATGTCACAGCGTAGAGGTAACATCACGAGATGGGGCAGGACTGAAATATTCAACCCATTTTTTACTTTTGGATGCTGAGTGATCCACTCATGTTCTTAATTATTTTCATGAATAACTATGAACATCACACTACTAAGTGTTTGCATTTTGTTATGTTTTCCTGTTTTCTATATGTTCTCCTCTGACCTCATAGGCAGTCCTCATCTGGGGAGCACTGCCTATAGATCTGGGGTATTGAACCTTCTCTATGTGCTCCCCTTTGAACTGAGAGAACCAACCATCTTGTTGGATTGGAAAAAGCCTTAAAATGTATGTTTTGAAAATAAACAACAACTATAAGCTTTAAAGGTTTAGATGGGTTCAGGTGTAAAATCTATTTCTTATGAATTAAAAATAAAATTAGTTCATCAGAAAATATGGCTGTATTTAATGTTTAATGTTAACCCTTGTTAACTCAAAGAAGAGTTAACAAGGGTTGGACATTAGATTTTTTGTGCTGGCATTGTAAGAGATTTGAAAGCTCTTTAACTCATATGAACTGGGCTTCTCCAGCTATAGCTTCATTTGGGATTAAAATAATTACATATCTCAATACAATTTTGGAAGGAAATATTATAGCTAAAGACCTTAAGAACATGTTGAACTATACTCCTAAAATATAGAATGTGTCATCTCATGAACAGTTTTGGCTCTATTGACACTGGGGCACAGCAAAGACAATAATTTTATGTAAATAGAATCCTCCTGATTCCCCCCCCCCTGTTAATTAGCCTTTTTTCTCTCTGTTTGTTATATTTAGTTTAGATATATCTAGGTTTTTTTCCTTTACTGTATAACCATTATTTATCTTTTTTTTTCTGCTGATGTTGTAATGTATTTCACAATTAAAAATTAAACAAGGGAAAAATATGACCCTATAAAAATGGTGGGGCCTTTGATCACATGGTTGCAGCCACCATCTTGATATTTTTGGATGATCCCCCCCCCCCAATGGTGTAGCAAGATGTAGCTAAGGTGCTTTCTTTAGCATTTGTGAGGGTTTCTTTAGCAAAGCCAAAGACTGTATTAACATGCATTAGATCTTTTTGAGGTATATAGGAGCTTTTCTGTTTTAACATCCCAGTGTGCAGCATTGACAGAATATTAATATTGGATGGCTTCTCCAATACTTTTCATTATTTCAGAAGCCTTGCATTCTGTGAGAACCTGGTCCCCTCTATCTCAAATTTGACCAATGAGTTCCCTACCATCCAAGGGTTTCATAACTATCAGGAGATATTTTCGACCCTGGTAAAGGTTTTTATGGACATCTATAATCTTCACTATATGGAGGCACTGAGATGTTCTCCACCAGAGTTTGGATTTTTCATCAGATGTTCTTGAATTAGGCAAAGACTTGCTTTAAATCTCTTGTAAGGCTGATGTGGATCATGCAAAGCAATTCCAGGCTTTCCTTCATGAAAACACAACTTGTAGATCCATTTGCATCTGACTTCAGTTCAGAATCTGCAGTGGGGTGGGTGGGCTGAAATAGCTTTTCTTACTCTGGGACATAGCTTATTCCCCAGGAATGAAAAGCAGGGAAATAACTGATGCTGTAAAGAGGCTCAGAACTAAACAGAAGGTCAGTCAATTTAAGATAGAATTGCTTATAGTGTGAGCCCAGGGGATAAGTTGTCCTAGATAGCGTTATACTTATCTTGAAGATAATGTTTTGAGCTTGACAGTGTTTCTGAATAAATTTTTGTTTCTGGATTTCCTGATAATGTCTTTGACAAAAACACTTCTTTTTTTGGTAATTTATTTTTAAAGAACTAGGTTTGGCTACATTGCAAGTGATAAAAACATCTTGCCTTTTTACTAAAAATGCTACATTTTGGCTGCTTGGGCAGAGGCTGCAGAACTCTCCAGATGTGTTAGCAGTTAGAAGCCCAAGTCTGAGCAGAAATGGAGCTGCCCTATAATGTCACTTGGATTAGAATAGGTCTGTGGACATTATTGTACCAGTAATTTGGCAATTGAAGATTCAATTGAAGACAGGCTTTATGTTTCCTCAGTAATAGTTGGATGATGCTGGAACACATTATTAATTATAATTGAGGAAATGGCCATATAGTTTTAGCTCCTCTTCTGGAATAAAATTTGAACATCTCCATTTACTAAAAGACTGTACAAGAGTGAGGCTTAATTTTGGTAAATGCAGGTCCTTGTTAGGCGTGAATTGTTCTTTTGTAAATGTTCCCAATTGACTGTAGCCAATTTTGTTCATCCACAACACTGAACAAGAGCCACTGGGAATTAAACCTTCTCCTTTCTGTATGATTTCCCCTTTTCCTCTGTATTGACCTCCATTGAGTCTACCACTTAGATAGGCTAGAACAAGAGTGCACAACCAGAGGCCCAGGGGACAGATGCAACCCCCTAAACCTCTCCAGAAGTTGCCACAGTATGATTTTTGATATGCTGAAAGGTCAAAAATAATTAAAAAGATGAAAAGTAAACATGTCAATGTTAATAATTTAAGTTAAAATAGGAATTAAATAAAATCTAACCTTTTCCCCAATGCCGACCTTTCTTTGTTCTGTTATTGTTTTGAAGGACAGCCTTTTGCACACTTGTCAAAGACTACGTTTTTTAAAAAAAGTAGTGACATTTGTTAAAAAGGGGGGGGGGAGGCAGGACTTCATTCACACAACTGTAGCTGCCATCTTGACTTATTTGACAATTCCCCCCTGCCCCAATGTCCCTGCATGCTTACATAAAAGGACAGAGCCCTTGTCAGCTCTGCAAGTCGAAGTTTGGAAGACCATTAGCAAACAAAAGAAGCACATGGTTGAAGTGTCTAGCCCATTCTCCTCTCAGCCAGGATGACCACATTTCAGGTAAGAGTTTGGAGGAGGAGCTTTGTGCACTGTGCCATAATTTAGACACTTTGCCAGTAGTGCTGCTTTCAACCATGTAATGTGTTATTGTAGGCTCATTTCCAGCGCTGTAGCAGCGGTTGGTAATAAAACGTCTGCCCAAAGCACTTCAGTTAGTTTGGGAATCCTTTTATAGATTAGCCATGAGAAATGGCTGGGGTCTGAAAACACAAGATTAGTTTTTTGATGAGAAACAATTACAACCCAGCAACAATTCAGAGCCACTGACAGCGTGGTGGCCAAATGCTATTCAAATGCATATATTCTTTATGCACACACACACACACATTTTGTACATACAAAGAGACAGAGCCAATACTCTCTCACACAAAATACCAAGAGATCTGCTGCCAACCAGGCAGCCAAATGCATATTGAGCAAGCTTTTCTGTAATATGCTTAAAACCACTGTGAATTTCTTAAGAACAGTGAATGCCAATTGGCAGCGATTCAATGTCAAACTAATTAGGCAATTGTAAGTTTCCAAAATATGGTGCTTCACTCTTCAAGAGCAGGGAGCAAAACACACAAAAAGCCTTGATTATCCAATGTCATGTAGTAAACATGGCCCCCAGTAGACAAGTACAGGGTGGTTGAAACAGTTATGTGTGTCTGTCCTTGCTTCTGCTTTCCTCAGAAAAAGAGTTAACACAGAGACATTGCCAAAGGAAGCACAGAAAATGAAAACATCACCACATAAACTGTTGGTTCCAGGTGTCAAATCACCACTATAAATGTTATAGAGCATTCAAACTGCAGTGACAGTGTTCTATATTAATTGCTGGCTCAGGCCGTTCTGATCTTTTTTCTCCAAATGGTGTGTGTGTTTGAGAAGTATATATTCATTCAAGTCATAGGATAAAAAACAGAAGCACCGTAGAAAGAACCAGTTCTGTTATATCCTGGAAAGGTTTCTTTTACCTTAGGGGTTGACAATACCTCTGTGGCTGGGAGCTGTATCTCTTTTAGCCTCAGCTGTAAGGATTGAAACACAAGGTAGGAATTATTGGTTCCTAGTCCAGAGATGGCCATTTGGTAAATGTATAATAGCAGTTCCATTTCAAAGCCACCAAGCACTGCACCAGGCACTCATTAATTTGGAAGGGTGGGAGAAAGCTTTAAACTCCAAAGGGTATAAAAATTATTTATATCTTTATACTGGCAGTGGGCAGTCATTGAATATGTCTCTATTCTTGTCTGCAAGATAGATTCTAGTCTAGCCAAGCCCTAAGTGTGAGTCTCTGCCAAAACAAGCTAAGAAGTCAAGCTAAGCCATGAAGTGACAGGAGATCTAAGATTTACTGTAAAGCCCAGGTCAAGAAGCCTGACACCAAAAGCCCCAGAATAGAAAGGAGTGGAATTTTGATATCCAGGTTTCCGTAGTTCTTTATGGTGGGTGGTTAAAAGATTACTTTAATATTTAATAGAGTCCCTATTCGGGAGATGGGCGGGGATAAATTTAAATAATAAATAAAATAAATAAATAAATAAATAAATAAATAAATTTAAGCCTATTCTAGGATTTAAAACTTTATAATAATCCTTAACATATGTCTATGAAGGTTCTCAGTCATCCAGGTGGAATTGTCTGTAGCTTGAATCATGTCAACTGGATTTCTATTTTCTTAGTAGAAACGTTTCACTCCTTATCCAAGGAGCTTCTTCAGTCTGAGCAAAGTTGGTAAGGGAATCCTAAATATTATTAGGATTATATTTAGGATTCCCTTACCAACTTTGCTCAGACTGAAGAAGCTCCTTGGATAAGGAGTGAAACGTTTCTACTAAGAAAATAGAAATCCAGTTGACATGATTCAAGCTACAGACAATCCTTAACATACTGGAAAACCATATTTCCAGTTCTTGGCATTTTGCTGCCAAGTTTCATAGGAGAGGACTTCAGGTACTGCAGAAGACAGGTGATTTATGGCCTGGTCAACGTGAGTAATTTACCAGTTTTAGAGTCCCCCGTGGGGGAGTTGGGCGGTGATATGTTTGATAGATAAATAAATAAATAAATAAATAAATAAATAAATAAATAAATAAATAAAGCCTCCAGCACAGCAATGTCTAGAATGAGTCTGAATGAATGTGGATGCAAAATTAATACGAAAGTGGGACACTAGTATGAAAGAGGTATGTTGAGGTGGTTTGGTCATATGGAGAGAATGGATGAGGATCAAACTGCAGAACGAATATATGAAAGAAGAGTAAATGAGTTGAGACCAAGGGAAGGCTGAAAAAATCATGGTTGGATGGGAGGTGATGAACTCCTGAAAAGGAGAGAGAGGCAAGAAACTTAGAGGAAAAAGGTATGAAGTGCGGTATGGACATGGTGAAAGCAAGGGTGGGTTTCAAGGACAGAAAAGTATGCAGATGTATAGTGAATGATGTTTGCATAAAGCAGTTTTAGCTATATTTCCTTTTTCTTTTCTCATGCCTTCAATTTTCTTCTTTTCTATGCTCTGGATAACATTGCATACCCTAAAAGAGACTAGCATGATGGGCATTTATGTATGTGTGTGTGAATTTGTGGTCAGTTAACACAGACGTTCCAGACATAAAGGGCAGCAAGGCAGAGAGTGAAACATAGCGTGGGAAATGTTTTGTTTGAAGTCAAAGGAATGGAGGCCATTGGTAGTAATACAGCAAAAATATAATGGTCAGGGCATCATCTCTAATGGTAGTAGTAGTAGTAGACAGTAATAATAACAACAGTGATAATGCAACAATTAAGGCAATAAATAAAACACATGGAAATGCTATGCCACTGCTTTGTAACTCTTACATTTATTCAGTGTAATGTGTTACAGTTTTAAATAGACTTTCCAAATTTGGAATGCTTTCTTTTGGGAAAAAAAATGCCTGCTCTGTGAAGACTTCACAGCTTCTTCACTTGGTTGACTCCTCAGGAAAATGTGATGTGTCTCAGGAGAGTGATTCCCACCAAGTGACATTTAAAAATAAACAAAACTGTACTTCCAAGGGCTTTCCCCTTTCCAATCCAAGCTGACCCTCCTCCCTCAGTTTGAACAAAAGCAGGAAGACATGGGAGAATGGTAGAGGAAGGAGCAACTGAGCAAGCAAAAATAATATTGCCCAAACAAACCCAGACAACTTGAGAATTACAGATGTTCGGAGAAGACCTTTTGGATCATTTCCCTAGCAAAGCTTCCTGAGAGAGCCCACATCCGTCATGATGGTCCCCAGATGTCCCTTGTTTTAAGAGCTATCGTGGGGGGGGGGGCAGGAGCTCTTCTTTCTGTCAGAAAATTGTGGGTCCAAAGTACAGAATTTCTTAAATTACAACACCAAAAAGTGGGAAGGGCCAACAGGAGGAATGATGGGAAATAAGAAATTAGTTCAAAATGGCTTTCTTTTTCCTTCTCCTCCTCTACTTTGCACTTAGACAGCAGTTTTCCAAGACTTGGTACTTCATACTAAGTAAGTGTGCATGTGTATTCACTATATTAATTTTAGTCATTTGCACTCTGCCTTCCCCATTTTTCAGTACACAAGGCACTTTTAAAGAAGAAAAGGAACAAGAACAGTTCAAACAGCAACATTTCATTGCAGCCCTATCCATATCCACACCACATTTGCCTATATTGCTGGCTGGGAAATTCTGGGAATTGAAGTCCACCCATCTTAAACTTGCCAAGGTTGAGAAACATTGTTATAGATCCATAGTAATCTTCCCCAACCTGGCACCTTCCAGACATTTTGGGACTGCAGCTCCCTAAATGTTTCCTACACTGACTGAAAATTCCGGGAGTGGCAATCCCAAAATATCTGGAAGGTACCATGAGGGGAAAAACTACCCTATACTATAACTTTAGAGATTTTTCAGAGCTTGTTTCACTCACTGTTAAATACAGCAAAGCCTTCTATCCCTCTTTGACTTTAGTCAGCATCAAATCAGAAAAACTTCAATGCAAATGAAGGTCTCTTTTGCTGATATATTTAGTACTTCATAGAGGAAATATAAAATCATTAATTTACAAACCATATGGCTCCAGAGCATGTGGACAGCTCCACTGATCAGACAATTGAAACAGTAAGGCATGTTTTTATGTACTGGAGGAGATACTTCCATATCACATACAGAAGATCACTGGTTTTATTTATTGCTTTTTGTGAAGTCTGATGAAAGATGCTGATAGTACATGAAACCCCGCAAAGCCTATTACATAATAACTTGTTTTGACATGTATAGTGCATCTTATTTATGGTGATAGCCTAAATGTGTGGTTTTAATGTACATAAGCATTTTTTCAAGGCTGCTTCCACAAAAGTGAGAGGTGATCAGAAGCAAGGATATTTCACAATGAATCAACATCCTTCAGGTGGAAGATACACAGCAGGAGAGAACAAAGTCAAGAAAGAAAAAACAACATCCTCAGTTGTATATGAATATTTCCAGAAGCAGCTCAAGTCTATACATGCTGCACTGAGCACTAAAATAAGTTTTACACGGGACATTCTCTAGTCTGAGTCAAGAGTTATGGTTAGGCATGTGCCGTCTTTTCAACAAAGAAGAAATCTGTGAACTACTAGAATCATGAACATCATTTAAGAACATAAGAACATACGCAGTGCCCTGGTGGATTGGACTCCTGTCCCATCTAGTCCAGCAGTCTGTTCTCACAGTGACCAATCAACTGCAAAAGTCTCCACTAGTCTCCCAGCAGATGGCCTTCCGAACCTTCTCTAGCTCCACGATACCCTTTTTGAGGTGCGGCAGTCAGAACTGCACACAATATTCCAGATGTGGAATATGGATTCAGTCTTTTTATATCATCTGTTGAGTCTCACTAAACTTGTATTGCATATATATTATCTTTTGCCTGCCAGTCAACATAATTATGGGACAAGATCTATGTATGCTATAAATGGGGTGATACGATTTCTTCATGTTTTCATATAAACTTACATGCGTACGAATTTGAGTACAGTTTTGCATTGATAGCCACACTTTTCCAAAATTTTCTAATTAAGTTTATAACTCAAAATCTATGTACAAACTTTTCTATACTGGAGGAAGGAGAAATGTATTCAGAAACACATAATACTGGAGACAATTGTGTGCAGTAGGAGAAATACGAATATGCACAAATGTATATAGAGTCAGTTGGAGTTGGGCGGCTATAACAAATTTGAACAAATAAAATAAATAAATAATATATTAGGAGACATGCACACAAATTTTCACACAGAGCTTGCAAACTAATAGAAATAGAATTGTTGTTGTTGTTTATTCGTTCAGTCGTTTCCGACTCTTCGTGACTTCATGGACCAGTCCACGCCAGAGCTTTCTGTCGGCCGTCACCATCCCCAGCTCCCCAATGGTTGAGTCCGTCACCTCCAGAATACCATCCATCCATCTTGCCCTTGGTCGGCCCCTCTTCCTTTTGCCTTCCACTTTCCCTAGCATCAGCTTCTTCTCCAGGGTATCCTGTCTTCTCATTATGTGGCCAAAGTACTTCAGTTTTGCCTTTAAGATCATTCCCTCAAGTGAGCAGTCTGGCTTTATTTCCTGGAGGATGGACTGGTTTGATCTTCTTGCAGTCCAAGGCACTCTCAGAATTTTCCTCCAACACCACAGTTCAAAAGCATCTATCTTCCTTTGCTCAGCCTTCCTTATGGTCCAGCTCTCGCAGCCATAGGTTACTACAGGGAATACCATTGCTTTAACTATGCGGACCTTTGTTGTCAGTGTGATGTCTCTGCTCTTAACTATTTTATCAAGATTTGCCATTGCTCTCCTCCCAAGAAGTAGACGTCTTCTGATTTCCTGGCTGCAGTCAGCGTCTGCAGTAATCTTTGCGCCTAGAAATACAAAGTCTGTCACTGCCTCCACTTTTTCTCCCTCTATTTGCCAGTCATCAATCAAGCTCGTTGCCATAATCTTGGTTTTTTTGAGGTTTAACTGCAACCCAGCTTTTGCACTTTCTTCTTTCACCTTCGTCATAAGGCTCCTCAACTCCTCCTCGCTTTCAGCCATCAAAGTGGTATCATCTGCATATCTGAGATTGTTAATGTTTCTTCCGGCGATTTTAACTCCAGCCTTGGATTCCTCAAGCCCAGCATGTCGCATGATGTGTTCTGCGTACAGGTTGAATAGGTAGGGTGAGAGTATACAACCCTGCCGTACTCCTTTCCCAATCTTAAACCAGTCCGTTGTTCCGTGCTCTGTTCTTACCGTTGCTACTTGGTCGTTATACAGATTCCTCAGGAGGCAGACAAGATGACTTGGTATCCCCATACCACCAAGAACTTACCACAATTTGTTATGATCCACACAGTCAAAGGCTTTAGAATAGTCAATAAAACAGAAATAGATGTTTTTCTGAAACTCCCTGGCTTTCTCCATTATCCAGCGGATATTGGCAATTTGGTCTCTAGTTCCTCTGCCTTTTCTAAACCCAGCTTGTACATCTGGCAATTCTCGCTCCATGAATTGCTGGAGTCTACCTTGCAAGATCTTGAGCATTACCTTACTGGCATGTGAAATAAGTGCCACTGTTCGATAGTTTGAACATTCTTTAGTGCTTCCCTTTTTTGGTATGGGGATATAAGTTGACTTTTTCCAATCTGATGGCCATTCTTGTGTTTTCCAAATTTGCTGGCATATGGCATGCATCACCTTGACAGCATCATCTTCCAAGATTTTAAATAGTTCAGCTGGGATACTGTCGTCTCCTGCTGCCTTGTTATTAGCAATGCTTCTTAAGGCCCATTCAACCTCACTCTTCAGGATGTCTGGCTCTAACTCACTGACCACACCGTCAAAGCTATCTCCAATATTATTATCCTTCCTATACAGATCTTCCGTATATTCTTGCCACCTTTTCTTGATCTCTTCTGCTTCTGTTAGGTCCTTACCATCTTTGTTTTTGATCATACCCATTTTTGCCTGGAATTTACCTCCGATGTTTCTAATTTTCTGGAAGAGGTCTCTTGTCCTTCCTATTCTATTGTCTTCTTCCACTTCCGCACATTTCTTGTTTAAAAATAATTCCTTATCTCTTCTGGCTAACCTCTGGAATTTTGCATTTAATTGGGCATATCTCCCCCTATCACTGTTGCCTTTTGCTTTCCTTCTTTCTTGGGCTACTTCCAGCGTCTCAGCAGACAGCCATCTTGCCTTCTTGGTTTTCTTTTTCTTTGGGACGTTTTTTGTTGCCGCCTCTTGAACAATGTTGCGAACTTCTGTCCATAGTTCTTCCGGGACCCTATCTACTAAATCTAGTCCCTTAAATCTATTCTTCACCTCCACTGCATATTCCTTAGGAATATTAGTGAGCTCATATCTAACTGATCTGTGGGTCTTCCCTATTCTCTTTAGTCTGATTCTAAATTTTGCAATAAGAAGTTCGTGATCTGAACTACAGTCAGCTCCAGGTCTTGTTTTTACCGACTGTATAGATGTCCGCCACCTTTGGCTGCAAAGGATGTAGTCAATCTGATTTCGGTGTCGACCATCTGGTGAAGTCCATGTATAAAGTCGTCTTTTAGGTTGTTGGAAGAGAGTGTTTGTTATGCACATTGAGTTGTCTTGGCAAAATTCTATCAGCCTATGTCCTGCTTCATTTTGTTCTCCCAGACCATGCTTGCCTGTAATTCCAGGTGTCGTCTGACTACCCACCTTAGCATTCCAGTCTCCTGTAATGAAAATAACATCTCTTTTTGGTGTATTATCTAGTAGGTGCTGCAGATCCTCATAGAACTGATCTACTTCTGCTTCTTCAGCATCTGTGGTTGGGGCGTATATTTGGATCACTGTGATGTTAAATGGCTTACCCTGAATTCGAATTGAGATCATTCTATCGTTTTTTGGATTGTATCCAAGCACTGCTTTAGCCACTTTATTATTAATTATGAAGGCTACTCCATTTCTTCTGTGGTCCTCTTGTCCACAGTAGTAGATCTGGTGGTCATCTGATGTGAAGTGGCCCATCCCAGTCCATTTCAGTTCACTGACACCTAAAATGTCTATATTTAATCTTGACATCTCACCAATAACCACATCCAATTTGCCCTGGGTCATAGATCTTACATTCCAGGTTCCTATGGTGTGTTGATCTTTAGAACATCGGATTCGTCGTTCACCACCAGCACCGTCGGCCGCTAGCCGTCCTTTCGGCTTTGAGCTAGCTGCGTCATCACATCTGGGGCTAGTTGAACGTATCCTCTGTTCCTCCCCAGTAGCATTTTGACCATCTTCCGACCTGGGAGTCCCATCTTCCGATGGTATACCGACATATCTTTGGTTGTACTGATCCATTTAGTTTTCATGGCAAGAATACTGGGGTGGGTTGCCATTACCTTCCCCAGGGATCGTATTTAGTCTGACCTCTCTGCCACGGCCTTCCCGTCTTGGGTGTCCCTTCACGGTTTAGCTCATGGTTTCATTGAGGTGCTCAAGCTCCAGCACCACGACAAGGTAACGATCTCCTTTGCTGGAGAAATAGAATGGAACTAAGTAAAAATGGGAAAACTGAACAACAGAAAAAAAGTGAAATTTCCAGGCCTGGTTTTTCCATGCAACTCATCCTAGATCAGTCTCTGTTAGAGCTATTCCTCCTCTGAGGTCTGATCTATACTACAATTTTCTATCAATGGCACTATCATGACATTCCCTAAAGAGCTCTCGTAATGATTGTTTTATAAAACAACGGGAGTTTCTTTTAAAATTCTGTTGCATATATACCCATCAATAGTATTAAAGTTTTTGAGTTTCCAGATGAAGTCTCTTGCTGAATAGATTTAAATTTGAAGTGAGAGAGTTATCATCAGATTCTTCCCAAAGAATTTGAGAGAATTTGAAAGTTCTACCCTGGCAAAATCTCAAGAAGTACATTATAATTACTACAAGAATTTTGCTAAAGATCTGTTAAAACACCCCAGAATTAATATGCAATACAATTTAAAAGGCATGTGCAGTACAGGTGCAGAGCACAAGCGCTAATTGTAGCTATTTGTATTATGGAGGAAAGTGGTGATACCAGAAACAAAGAAATAATGTTCATCTGAATCTTCTGTGATTTTCAAGAGATTTTGAGACACATTTGCAGCTCATGAGAAGGGCAAAATCTCTGTATAAGAAGTGACCATATTGTTCTGGGCCTCCTAGCTGAGAGATGGCACATTCAACAATAGTTTGGATCTTTCCCTGGGAACGGGTGAGAGAAGGAAGTAATAGGGGATGTGTGAAACTGTCTTGTCCCCCAAGCCTCAACAAACCTCAGGGGAGATTTTGTAGATTGCAGTTATGTGAAATGGTGACATCAGCACACTGACCTTACGCAGTTCTATACTTTCCTTTGTCTCCAGGGATGCAGTAGAGAATACTGACTGGATGGATTTGAACTAACACTTTAAAGCAGGATCTAGGAAAAACAGAAGGGCTTTTGAGGAGTGGAAGCACTAAGGAGGAATGATGTTGCTGTCCCTCTAAATATAAACAACAGAGTCTATACTGGTTGTTCATACAAGGTTATTGTTAAATAAACTTTTAATTGTTTATAATAAAAAATCAATAACCTTCCATTCCCTCATCTCCCTCTTCCCCTTCCTCTCCTGCTTCCCTCTCTTTTCTTTCCTTAGAATTTTTTTTTTCTGACCAGAAAACTATCAGTGCTATCAACTCTGGCGTATATCTCCGAGCTGCAATGAACACATGCCATTATATGCCTTGAGCCTCTTGGTATAGGGTGAATTTAACCTGTCACTCATGTCACTCTGCAAGTGTCACCATGCGGTAAGGCTTTCTAATATAAGGAGGGAAATGTGCAAAAATCATAGGACCAGATGGTTCAAATGGTTAAGAAAAAGCTGGTATCTTTTAACTTGCTGGAATCACCTTAATCCCAGAAGAAAATGGTATTATGGAATTGGCTCTGGGTCTCAGGTTACCTAGACACATGATATATGTGAAAAAACTATGAGGCCTCAATCGTTTCATTATGGACACCATCTTAAATTTTTTGCCCCCCCCCCCCCCCCCGTAGACACCCCTGCCTACCAAAAACATTTGTGGTATTGCAGCAGCCCAACAGCCAAGCAATCTGTATTCTTTCATTAGCACAGTCCAGTTCCTGAAGCTGTTCCACATGTAACAACTCACCCTTGTAGAATCATACGACTTTATTTTATTATTTATGTATTTTACAAGGCTTATGAGCTACTCCAGTCAAAGCTGACTCTTTGCCTTTTAGCTGACATATACACAACCTTTTTCTAATCTCGTGAAACAGAAGTGCAGAGCTGAAGAAATTACAAAGAATGTTAAAGAAAACTGTATTTATCTCACGCAATTTTTTTTCCTGAAAATCATGGATTTTTCTGAAGCAGGCATTCTTTTCTTCTTCATGTATTTGCCTTGGCCTCTGCTGCACAATTAGCTTAATCTCCCTTTCTTAGAATGTGCAAATACTTTCTATTATATAAATGTGCACAAACTAGAATGGCAAACATGACATTCTTTATAACTTCTTTCAATGCATTCTTGCATATTTTATGTATCAAAGGAAATTTGTTTGTGTGCATGTCAGCCAAAGTCTCAGCATCATTATTTCAATAAAGCTGTCTCTTTCAAGAAACACACAATTTAAAATAAATATCTGTGAAGGGACATAGTTTGAGATTCAATTCTAAATCTGCCTTCCCCAACCTGATGCCCTCCAGATGAAAATAACTAATCAGCTCTTCCTAAGCCAACAGACCTATCAATTTTTTGCATGTAATTAAACAACTCTCCTGGTTAGTACTGAGAAAGGGATGGAAAGTTTTGATGATCACACATGGCATGCTCTGGTAACATCTTGTGTGAATGTTCTGTTTGTGCCTGGGATAGCTCCTTCAGCCATTGAGGTTACCATTTTGTTGTGATAGCTAGTGGAAAAGTTGGAAGCAAACAGCCTGAGATCAGATTAGCCTATTACAATAACAAGGAGTAGGTGGCAACTGTTTCTCCCCTCCATAAGTATGAGGCTTCTATCAGTTGCAACATATAAGCAGAAAAAAGACAGGTGCAATAACTGAACCTTGATTCTACAATAAATAGGTCTAGAATTTCTACTTGGCAATTGTTTGAATTCTTTCTTAATGTTTTTTGTAATTCTTGCAGTACACTTATCAGAAATCTGCATTCTTGAATAACTGCCTGAGGAACTTTCAGTTCTATCAGCCAATAGAAACATAACGTGTTATGATGGCAGCCACTGAAGTAGTTTGCTATTAAGACCCAGTCAAAGCTATATCAAAGTTATAACTAAAGAAAGAGTACAATTCTCTCAGCATAATATAGAGCATCAAGGAGTCAGCAGTGAAGCTCAGGGACAAGGCTAGGTAGGCATTGTTGGCCACTGATGAGATCCAGCCCTTTTGACTGCTGCTTCTCCTGGTTTCTGTACCTTTTGACCTGCTCTATTGGACTAAGGAAACACCTGCCTTGATTGCACTGATTGTATAAATTGGGTCCAGAGAAAAGAAGAAATGAAAGGACAGTGGGAACCAAAATGGAAGACAGCCCACAGAAGGTACTATTCCCAAGAGCCTCCCAAAACTTGAAGCTGGTGTTGTGGGCAGGAATGCTTTAGTTAGCTTCATCCACAAGATCTAAATTCTTAAAATAATTAAATATTCAATTTAGCAAAGTTGAAATTGGTGTTGGGTATTCTACCAATATGGGCGTGGTGGCTCAGCGGGTAAGACGCCAGGCTTGTCGATTGGAAGATTGCAAGTTCGGAGGTTCGAATCCCTAGCCCTGCATGTGGAGTGAGCTCCCGCACTCGCCCCAGATCTTGCCAACCTAGCAATTCAAAAGCATGCAAATGCAAGTAGATGAATAGGTACCATTTCGGTGGGTAGGTAGCAGCGTTCCATGTGCGTCATGCCAGCCACGTGACCATGGAAGCGTCTTTGGACAACGCTGGCTCTTCGGCTAACAGAGATGAGCACCGGCCCCTAGAGTTGGACACGACTGCACAAATGTGCGGGGGGAACCTTTACCCAATCTACATCCTACCAACAAGATATGAAAATGGCTGTGCCTATGTGTCCACTCATGCATTTTAAATGTCTCTCAAATATGAATCTGCATAACTTCAGTATTTCCAGTTCTGAACGTCAGATTTTCTAACTGTCCCATTTTTATGGATGAATGTCTATTTGCTCAGGATATGGACAACTTACTTTGTATGAGTATGACTAGCCACTTGCTTGTGTCATTACCCTTGTAAGTGAGTCATCCTCTAAGAATGAAACAGCCTCAGGAGATAAAAGGTGCATAGTCCACATGGACCACAGCAGCGTCTGATGGTCGCAGCATCTGCAGCAAGCCATGGTGACCCCAGAATAACATGCATGCAGTGACATAATGAAAATGCCACCATTATGTATCGGCATTCTGACATCTGATGCAAATAAGTAGGCCACAGAATTTGTGCGACATTGTCACACACTTTTCATCATTGTACTTCACTCCAGTGCCCATGAATGGTCATGTAGTCATCACTGCCTTCCTCCCTTGGATGCCCATGGATGGTCACGTAGTTCTTGGTGTTCTCTAGATAATTGCAAACAACCATTATGGATCAAACTGTCATATTGTTCCTCTGGCATTAGGCAATGAGGAGGAAGGGACTATAGCTATGTTAAATGGATACTCAGTAACAATACTATATGCTCTCCTAACTTTCAGATTGCCCAGAAGCAGGGAAAGGATAAATGTGCTATGGCTCAATGAGCCACTTGCTCTCCCTATATCTTAAAAGTCTGATTTTGCAGGCAAGCAAATGACAAGGAAAATAGAATTTAGTCTGGCCACTAGTGAACAATAAGCGTCCCCTCAGGTGAGTGACTGCTGATTGCTAACCCTTCATCTCTATAATCTTGTATAAATACCTGGAAAACAATCCTAAAGATCTAGCATGAATGAAATGTTATTATACGCTACAGCTGGAAGGCAAAGTTAACGTATTTCAGTATGCAAATTTTCTAGGCCCAGCTGATTTCTCAATTGTAAGTCATTTATGGGTTCCCTTGAGGTACTGGTGCATTCCACATGTAATCAAAGATGCTTTGTGAATCTCTAGTAATGTAAAGTTTTGAGATTGTCTTGGGCTGAAAGTTAATTCTGTACCCATATATTATCATCATTCCATGCTGTCAATTTTGAAAGAGTCTCTTGGGAAGGGAGAGAGAGAGAGAAAAGGACTTGTTTACCATCAGCCAAAGGAGGCTTAACTGTCAAATCATGACAAGGAACAGATTGCTGAAGGACTGTTGATTAAATGTTTGGCCCTTCTCCACATGTACCGGAATAGGCAACCCCATGGTTTTCTTTTCAAGATGGGAGGAAGAAGCTTTGAAAGATACTCCATTTAGTCTGTCTTCTCCACTGCAGCTACTGGGCCTTCAATGATAGGAATCTTATCAAAGAGGGCATTCACAAATCCAATGATAAGCCAGTTTTTTTTTAATGATCCCATGTTTGGATTTCCTCAATATTTCCTGGCACAGGTCATTTACTGATCTTTATTATTTATTTTAATTTCATATTTCTAAACTACATACCTATGTTGAAAGGCCCCCAAATGGTGTAAATGATGTGAATAAAGGGAAATTTTGAAATACAAGCAAATAAGATTATAACCAAGCAATATAAAGCATGTCACACATATATTAAGAAGGTAGGGAGAGAAGTAAACAAAATTCTTTGTGAGGTTTAAAGTGGGGACAAGTCCAGTATATACAGGAAATTCAGTCTGGTTTCAGGCCGGGATATGGGACAGAGACTGCATTGGTCGCGCTTATGGATGATCTCTGGCGAGAGTGGGATGGAGGGAGTGTGTCCATCCTGGCTCTCTTAGATCTCTCAGCGGCTTTCGATACCGTCGACCACGGTATACTTTTGGGACAGCTCAGGGAGTTGGGGGTGGGCGGCGTAGTTTTGCGCTGGTTCGCCTCCTTCCTCCGGGGCCATTCCCAGTCGGTGTTGATAGGGGAGGAGAGAGCTGACCCGCGACCCCTGTCTTGTGGGGTGCTGCAGGGGTCGGTTCTCTCTCCCCTCCTATTCAACATCTACATGAAGCCACTGGGCGAGATCATCCGTCACCACGGGATGAGGTATCACCAATATGCTGATGATACCCAGTTATACATCTCCATCCCGGGTGAAATAGGTGATGCGGTCAATGCCTTATCTCAGTGTCTGGAGGCTGTGGGGGTCTGGATGGGGAACAACAGGCTTCAACTGAACCCTGGTAAGACGGAGTGGCTGTGGATTGATGCCCCCCCTAGATCCGGGAAGTTGTCATCCTTGGTTCTGGGTGGGGTTGCACTACCTCACTCAGATCCAGTGCGGAATCTGGGGGTCCTCCTGGACTCGCGACTCCTGCTCGAAGAGGTGGCAGTCGCGGCCAGGAGGGCCTTTGCACAACTTCGAGTTGTGCGCCAGTTACGCCCTTTCCTGGATCGGGAGGCCCTCCGAACAGTCACTCACGCCCTTGTCATCTCCCGTATAAACTACTGTAATGCGCTGTACATGGGGCTACCCTTGAAGAGTATCCGGAAGCTTCAGCTGGTACAGAATGTGGCGGCTCGAGCAGTTATGGGTGCCATGAGATCGGCACATGTAACACCTCTGCTACGCGAGCTGCATTGGTTGCCAGTTTGCTTCCGGGTCCAATTCAAGGTGTTGGTGATTACCTTTAAAGCCCTACATGGCATAGGGCCAGGGTACCTGAGGGACTGTCTCGTCCCGATAACATCGGCCCGCCCCACCCGTGCATGCAGGGAGGGCATGCTTCGGACCCCCTCAACAAGAGAATTCCATCTAGCGGGGTCCAGGAGGCATGCCTTCTCTGCGATAGTGCCCGCCTTATGGAATATCTTGCCCCTGGAGGTGAGACTGGCCCCTTCACTCCTGGCCTTTCGGAAGGCCCTTAAGACCTGGCTCTGCCACCTGGCCTGGGACGACAGAGGCGGTAGTGCCTCCTGGGGTTGGCTGGCCCCGTAGCAGTACGATCTGTGCTACGGTCCCCAATCCATCTTGGATTTTATTTATTTTTTATATTTTTTAGATATCTTCTATTTTGTATGTTTTTAAATTTTGATTATTGTAGCCCGCCCAGAGTCCCTTCCATGGGAGATGGGCGGGGAATAAATAATAATAAATAAATAAATAAATAAATAAATAAATAAATAAATAAAAATTGATCTTAAAAGTGTTTATCAGGTTAACTCAAGTTTTGCCTGAATTAATATCTGTTGTAGTTCAATTAATTTAGGGAATACATATTGGGGTAAAGAGAAAACACCAGCCTCCTTGGGAGTAGGCCACAGCAGCAGAGTAAGAATGTTTGCAGACTCGGTGCCTGCTGAGTATAAAGGTTGTACAAACAACGCCCCCTCCCCCATTTATGCTTCCTAGCCTTGACAAAACGTATTGCCCAGACAGAGAAGAGAGATGGTTCCTCAAGTTGGAAGTCTTCCTCAGGAGGGAAGGAAGGGAGCCAGAGACTATGCAAGTAGGGGGATGCTCATAACCCACAGCTGCTGCTGGAAGGCTTATTGAGACTTTGGTCATATGGCAGGAGAACAAGCCTCAAACTGCTGATGCAAGAACAGTTTACCTCTTTGGTTGGACATTTTAGTTTGAATGTTACTTTGAGTTCTTAGTTTGGACTGTTTAGGTTCCAAAGGTTTTGTTTTCCAATCCTCTCCCTGAATACTCAAGAGACTGGGGAGAATAAATGTTACCACTTCTCTACACCTTTGGAGAGTCCAGTGTTTGCTTTCAGTTACACACTAGTCAGCTCCCCATTTCTCTGTCTACAAGGGTCACTGCTACACATATAATGTCCAGCTCCTTGTGCAGGACACAGGCTGGGAATCTAGGTGGGTCCTGCCAGGCCCAGACTACAGGAAGTCAGCATCACTAAGATTACTGCATCACATACCTCAAGGTTATATGTCCCATTGCCATGCTGGAAGGACAATTCTCAACTGATACTATGCTTGATTTATATAAACAAAGTTGCTACCATTGGGCAACTTTAGATATTCTAAAATATTTAAAGAAGCATTAAGTGAGCTGATAATAGATTTTAAAAGGACTCCACCAGAAGAGATAATTGTGTTATATCGATTGATCGGCTTGGATCATTTGAAGTCAATGGCTCTGCAGATAACTTTCCAGAATACTGTATATCTTTTTTTTCATTTTTTAAAAAAATCTGTACAGTCTGGGTTGTCCTAGGCTCAGGGGGGCTCATGGCATACTAGTAGGGTCCCATTAGGCTCTGATCAATGTTTCACTTAATATTTTTTTAGAGCCAGAAGGGAATTTGAGAATTGTCTTGCCCCAAACCCCAACTTAAGTACCTAGTGCAACTACAGCATCCTTGACAGATGATTTAGGCTTAAATGCTTCAGTGAAGGAGAGCTCACCACTTCCCATAGCAATCTGCTACATAGTTCAACAGGTTTTACCATTAAGAAATGTCTCCCGATGTTTACCCAAGACCTTCCCTGCAACTTCTACCCAGTGACCCTTTTCTTGTCTTCTGCAGCAAAGAGAACCAGTTTGCTCTCTCTTCTGCTTGACACTCCTTCAAATCGTTGCAGACTGCTATCATACATTCTCTTAATCCTCCCCAGGCTCAACATATTAAGCTCTTTCCTCTATTGCTTGAAAGGCCTGGTTTGTAGTCTCCTATTGGTTGCCATCCTCTGGATATTCTGTAGTCTTCTTAAAACTATGGAGTCCTTGGTGCTGTCTGAGCCGTGTTGTTTTCTTGCAGACATTTCATTGCCAGGCTAGGCAACATCTTCAGTGCGAAAAGGGAGTGGGACTTGCTCTCTGTTTATATACCATGGCTTTCCTGCTTGTGTTGGTGGGGGTGTTGTTTTCTCCTTGGTAGTTCCTTGATTGGGCTGTTGTTTGCTGCTTGATTGATTGACTGAGTTAATAGTTCCTTGATTAAATAACTCTTCTTAAAACATTGTACCAGAGTGGGATATATGACTTCAGAAGTAGATATTATTCTTCTCTTATTATAGCCATCACATACCAGCTTTGGAAAAAAAAATATTGTGCAACCTTTTTTAGCACTATATGACATATCAAGTTCCAAAATGATCCATGTCAAGGACATTTTGAGAAATTAAAGTGGTGATTGTGCAGCCAATTGGCAGAAAGCATCCCAAAAAGGTTGAAATCAGCCTTGTTCCACTGAACAACCCTAAATAAAGATTTCAATTAGTTCAGAGGAGGGACCCAATCATCAACATCAAACTGTATTTTATTCAAATTCAGCCCATAAATATCCTATATTCTGATATTGTATTATATATCATACACATACAGTATATCATCTGTTGAGATTGCAGGATGCAGGGCTAATCTATAACTGGCACAATGTCCTTGTGTTAAGCTGTCCTATGTCCACTTAATGGAAAATGCAAGATTCAGATTCAGAGTGTAGTTATACTATTACGCCCACTGAGTATCTCTATCAACAGCATTCCCTATTAAATTATGTATGCGTATTGGACAAGGCTCCTCTGTGCCTTTCATATTTGTGAAGAAATTATGATGGTTACATCTTATTTCCCTCCTGCTGGCAAACTAAATCTGCCACAATTCCCTTTTCTGGGTTGCCTTAAAAGCAGCAAGGAGCTGTCCTTTAGAACAGAAGAGTCAGAGAAGATAACAAGTGGAATCTGATGCTAATAAATGAGAGCCAGAGAAAAGCAATAAATAATGTTGTGGGTGGTATGCTTTCAATGACTTCATCATTCAGATAATGAAATTACTGAAGGTGTATTTTCCTCCCCGCTCTTCCTCCATTAGCAGCAGTAGGGTGGCAATAGCCACTGCTGCTTAAATTGAAAGGAGCAGCTGGTTCTCTCCTGTCTTTCAGCTTCTCTACGTTAGGAAAAAACTAGACAAAAATAATTACAGATCACAAAATTATGGGTATAAAACACTTCTGAGCCTCAACTCACCAGTAACCTGTACTGGTACCGTGAACCCTTGGGATGGGGTACTGATGGTCCCTATCTATCTATCTATCTATCTATCTATCTATCTATCTATCTATCTATCATTTATTATTTATTTATTTATTATTTATTTATTTATTTATTATTATTATTTTATTTTATTTATTTATTTAGTCAAATTTCTAATGCCACCATAACAACTCTGAGCAGTGTGCAATATTACAGACAATAAAGAACCATCATAATCCACAAGAAAGTGATCAATCTCTGAAAGAGTAATAAAAGCATAGCCCTCAACTCCCCATATTCCCAAAAGGGTTCTGCCATGCTTTCTAATCCAAACCTGGGGAAAGAGTCAAGCTTGGTTAAAAAAGCTCAGGGTGGGGGCCATTCACATTTCTGGGGGTATGCTGCTCCAGAGGATGGGCACCATGGCAGAAGTCCTACTTTCTGAGTCCCATCAGATGGCACTGTTTAATTGATGGGACTTGAAGCATGCCAGTTCTGTCTGATTGTATAAGACAGGTAGATACCACAGGAAACAAAACGGTCCTTCAAATAACCAGGCCCTATGCCATGGAGGGCTTTATAGGTGATGACCAACTTTGGAAGTTGGCAACCAGTGCAGCTCAAGAAACAGAGATGTTACATGGGCATAACATGAGGTGCCCATAACTGGTTGTTCTGTACCATTCTGGACCAGCTGCAGCTTCCAAGTGGTCTTCAAGGGCAGCCCCATGTAGAATACATTGCAACAATCCACACGAGGTGGCCAAAGCATGAGTGACTATGAGGAGGGCCTCCCAGGAAGGGGCACAACTGGTACACAAAATGAATCTATGCAAAGATCATCCTGGCCATAGCTGCCACCTCCTCCTTGAACAGCAGCTGTGGAATCCCAAATTATACACCAGTCCTGAATGATGCTAAAGATGGAAGATCCCTGGATCTGGGTGGTCCAAATATCCATAGCTACTCAATCTTGCAAGGGATACATACTAGAATAGATAGCCTTCAATCTACTCCAATTATTATGGCTGAATGAAAACTGAAGCCACCCTAACCAACATTTCAAGATATAAACAAAGGTTTGAATGTCCCCAAATGCCCTCACCAGCTAGAAATAGAGCAAATCCAGCTTCCCTCTGTAGGATAAGCTGCAACAAAAACAAGCAGGGGAAAATTTGGCTCTTTTCCTGTCACTTTGCCAGGCAGGCACAATCTCCCCGTCTATCAAATGCATTGATTTAAATAATTACATGTCATACTTAAAGTAGCAACAGAAAACATTGCTTGACTTTAAGAAATTGCTTGTGTGCTTTGAATAATGATTAAGATCAGGGCTTTTAAAATCAAGTTTATTCCATGTTGATTTATATAATCAATTCTCAGGAGGCCACTGACAAGTGTTTTCTATCTGAGAACTTACCCCAATAGCAAGATGCTGCTTTAGATCCTTACTCTTGAGAGTCCAGCTATGTTCGCACACAACACACTAAAACAAAACCAACAAAATCACATTATGATTTAATGTGCTATATAAATCCACTCAAACTATGGTTTATGGACTGGTATGCTGTAAGCATAGTTAATTAGAATTTGTTCCATAAATTATGATTAAGCAAGCCATGGTTTAACATAATGGATGGACTTAATGAGAATTTTGAGAAGGCCTTGAAGCAGGACTGCTTGTGGGCTCCATTTATGCATCTTCTCAGTTAGGAAGACCGGCCATTGTCGATAGAGGTGGGAAGTGAAGTAAACTAACGTATTCTTCTCTAAGAAGATCTTTAGTCTGGGTTGAGCTGATACAACTACTATGCTGGTTTATTCCGATTAGCATCATTCGATTATACCACATAGACACCTCATAATACCATTCCCTTTCAAGGCATAATACCATTCCCTTTCAGTTAAAGCTTTTATTTTCAGAATATAAAGCTAAAAGATTAAAATACAATAAAAACAAAATATAGTACATAAAATATAAATATAAAATATAAAATGGAATCAAGATGGCAGATAAAATTCTAATTCGGTTCATATATATATGAGGACCACTTTAAATTTTTAAGGACCACACTGAAGTACCCCATCATTCTTCCAAGGGTTTGCAGTTGAAAAAATGAAAAGAAATCTAGGAAGAAGAAAAGATATAAGCAAGTGGCTATCTAAATGTATCATTTCCTATCACTGATTGGGTTAAAATTGTCTTCTCAAGCTGCTTTTTCACCCACAGATGAACAAGTAATGGAACACTCTCTTTATTCTGCTGAAAAAAAGTTTTTTAGAAAGATAGTTTTTATGAGAGCTCAAACAAGATAGAAAAGAACTAAATAACTTTTCTCTCCATGATACTACTCTGCTCAAAGTGACTTTTTTTCATTTGTTTGGAAAAGTGGATTTCAAGTGTGCCTTCTATATAAATTTGGCACTGTGCCTTCAGTGCAACTTCAAGTTGTATCAGTTATCCCATGGTGGTTAAGTGATACAACCAACCCTTTCTCTCTTTTCCCCCCCATTGCCTTTTTAAAGAGATACTGGGTTGAAAACATCCACAAGTGTTTTTTTTTAAATATCAGATATAGTGACAGCCAGATTTCTTTAGAATTTGCATATTGCCTTTATTAATCATTTCACATTTAAGATGAAGCAAGAGATTGCTGAGAATTCCACAATCTTGTTGGCAAAACAGTGTAATATTTAAAGTTTTGAAAATCTGGAGTAGATAAAATGTTGTGTCTTGAAAACCAGCACCATTTTCTCAAAATCCAGGCTCTAGAAAAGGAATCCTACATAATATGTAGAACAGAATATCTCTGTAAAATCAACCCATCAACAGTAGCAAATAAAGCACTAGAGATTGTAGTGGGGATTAAATCTCATATTTTAGAGACATCAGTGCCCAAGCAATATATTTTTTCCAAGAATTGGTAAAAAAAGCAACATATCTTCCCACAAAATCAACGCATAGTCATTAAAACTAGCATAGACTAATTGATGGTATTTTCAGGCTACAGGCTGATTTCATTCTCCCAGGATTACTACTAGAATCTCCTGGGCAGGAGATCTAAATGTGATTCTTGTTCCAGTTAGGCCTTGATTGGGCAGCATGGCCTTTCTGAATTCTGTGTGTTCTTATACCCAAGGTTGTTGTTTAATTCTAATTTCTGACTTGCTCCTCAACTACGCTGAGCGTGGTAGCTCAGCGGGTAAGACGCCAGGCTTGTCGATTGGAAGATCGCAAGTTCGGAGGTTCAAATCCCTAGCCCTGCATGCGGAGTGAGCTCCCGCACTAGCTCCAGCTCTTGCCAACCTAGCAATTTGAAAGCATGCAAATGCAAGTAGATTAATAGGTACCACTTCAGTGGGTAGGTAACAGCGTTCCACGCGCGTCATGCGGCCACATGACCGTGGAAGCGTCTTCGGACAACGCTGGCTCTTCGGCTAACAAACGGAGATGAGCAGCAGCCCCTAGAGTCGGACACGACTGCACACATGTGCGGGGAGAACCTTTACCTTTTACCTCAACTATACCACCTGGATCATTCTTTGGTCATGATAGCTCCTCAATTCTCATCTGCTCCTTAATGGTGCCTCCTTGTATGTCCTTCATTGCTGCCAGCTACGGTTAGCTTTCCCAGTTTCTGACACATCATAACCTTCTTATGATGTATTCTTGCTAACTGTCCACTTTTCAACAACTGTTTACTAAAAGGTGGAATATTTCAAGAGTTCTACACATCTGATGACTTACTAGATATCCTGCCCTTGTTTGGGAGAGTTATTTTCTTCCAGTAAGTCATGTCTTTGTAAAGAGATATAGCCACTATGCTTTCAGTTTTATCTGCTTAAACTTAACTGTATGCTAATGCTGATGTAAACAAATGCCTCTGTGGCCATTAAGATGAAAGCAGATAGTACTGTGAAGGGATTGTTTGTGATCCAGGGGACACCAACATAATGTTGAGCTTGACATCATTAATCTTGTGGTCAGAAAAATACTGCATCAGCATGTTTAATGAGAGTGTAAAATGCCAGCCATAAAAGTTTTCTTGTCAAAGAAAAGGACAGTCTCACTGCAAATACACACCTTCCATGAGTTTCTCCTCCACTGAGACTTGTAAAATATTACGGCATAATGTAGAGATGGCATGACCAATTTTGTTAAGCATGTCACAGCCAAAGTTCAAAGCATGGGATATTTAGCCTGTACAGACAATGTTTGAAAGTTTGGAAGGCTGCAACTTCCAGGTGGAAAAAATGGCAGACTAGCATGTCTTTGCATAGCGGGGATGACACTGAGGCAAAGGGTGGCAGCTGGGCAGCGAGCCCAGACCAGTGGACCTTCTCCGGACAAGGAGAAGTTGTGAGATCACCCACTTGTGCTTCAGAAGGCAGTTCCTCGTGAGGAAAGCCACAGGATCCAGAGGGACCCTGCGGGCAACTTGTGAGTAGAGGGCCGCAAGCTACGGGAGAAATCATCAAGCTCACAGCCTTCGGCAAAGCCTGCTTAGAGGACACTCGGTTCATCTAATCCATTTTCTATGGCATGTTGGAAGAGAGATTTAAGGTTTAAAGTTACAGAGATCTTCCAAGCAGCAGAGTACCTTAAGGCACCCAGTGAGTACACCTTCGACCAGTGGGCAAGATTAAAGAAAAAACTAAGGAAATAATTATATGGATTTAAAAAGAACTAAAAGCAAAAGGTTTGTCAAGGGTTTGAATTAAGAAAGTTAAAAACACACTAAGGGGACAGTTAAATTTGGAACATTGTTTATTTTAATGTATGTATGTATGTATGTATGTATGTATGTATGTATGTATGAATGAATGAATGAATGAATGAATGAAATAACGCATACCTCAGTGGGAAAGAGGATTGTTTAAACTTGCTAAAGAGGACGATTGGCTGACATCCTTAAACAAAGAGATAAGGGAAATCAGAAGCTGTGAAAGACCACATGATTATAGAGGTAGGAGTGCCAAAAGGAAAGGGACTAAAGAGGAGAGGGAGGGAGGGAGGGAGGGAGGGAGGGAGAGAGAGAGAGAGAGAGAGAGAGAGAGCGAGCGCTCTTGTCTTTTACTTTTTACCACCCTTTTCTGGATTATAAATTAGAAAAGCAGTGAAAATCACAGAAGGGAGGAGAGGATCATTTACAGAGGGATTAACAGAAGAAGGGATTTTACAAAGGAGATTTTACAAAGGTTGCTTGAAGAACTGGGAAAGAATGACACAGCACCAGTAACTGCATCAGTTAAAAGGGATCTGGCTATACTTGCAGGGAGAATGGAGGAAAGATTTGCAAATATGGAAGAAAAGATGAATAAAAAATTTGAAGAATCTGTAATACAGATGAGTGGAGATGTTAAACAAAAAAATTTTTTTTGGAAAATAAGAAATAATAAATCAAGATGGAAAAAGATCTAGACCAGGGTTTCTCAACCAGGGTTCTATGGAACTCTACGGTTTTGCACAAGGTCACAAGGGGTTCCTTGGGAGATCACGATTTATTAAAAAAATTATTTCAAATTTGAGCAACTTCACATTAAAGAGGTAAATTTCATTCTTTATTTTTAGTTTAAGAACACTGTTAATGCATATATACAGGCCTACACATGAAACAAATATAATAATTTGTAACTTCTGGCCTGTATTTGAGTCTGATTGTACAGGGGTTCCCTGAGGCCTGAAAAATATTTCAAGGGTTCCTCCAGGGTCAAAAGGTTGAGAAAGGCTGGTCTAGACAATGTGGCACTCCTAGAACTAAGAGAGAAAGAATTTTGTTTAAGATTGAGAGCAGTTCCAGAGGAACCTGATGAAGATATTAGAGAGAGGGTTGTTGAATCTTTAACAAAGTTTTTGGAACGGGATGAAGAAGATATGGATGCAGAAGTGGGCAAGGTGTACAGAATTAATACAAGGTATGCAAAATTATGAAAAGTTCCAAGAGATATACCTGCAAAAGTTGACAGGAAGGAGACAAGAGACCAGGTTCTGTAACAACATTTTAATATTAAGTTAAGGATAAATAATTCAGAAGTAATTCTGCTCAAAGAAATACCTATCAGAATACTGCTCAAGACAAAAGAATATTTATATTTCAAAAATATAATATATATATATATATATATTTATATTTCAAATTTTGCCACCGCCCATCTCCCCCAGAAAAGGGGGACTCTGGGTGGTTTACAATAGCAAACACTTTAAAACAATAAGATATAAACATCTAAAATATAAATACACTATTTCCAATATAAATATAGAAGTAAGAATAAATATACAATCCAAGTGGCTAAAAGAGATCTAAATCAGTGAGGAGGGCTCTAAGGCACCAGCCACCCCCAGGAATAACTACTCCCCTTCCCACCCCAAGCGAAATGGCAGAGCCAAGTCTTCAGGTTCTTCTGAAAGGCCAGGAGCAATGGGGCCTGTCTCACCTCTGGGGGCAGAGTGTTCCAGAGGGCGGGGGATACTGCAGAGAAGGCCCATTTCCTGGACTCCGCCAAATGAAATTCTCTTGCAGACGGGGTCCGTAACATGCCCTTTCTGCATGACCGGGTGGGATGGGTCGATGTCATGGGGATGAGACGGTCCCTCAGGTAACCTGGACCCATGCCATAAATATACTTTCCTGACTGAGAAACTTAAACAGAAGAGGATACCATTCCACTGGGACAATGGGAAGGAGTGATTTTAACTCTTAAGCAGCAGAGATACCAATTTAATTCAATCCAAAAGGTGAATGATTTCTATGAAAGGTTCAAAGAGGAAATGGAGGAGATGCAACTGGAGCAAAAGGAAGGAACTATACACCAAATAAAGCATGAGAATGAGGAAGAGACTACTACGTTGGGTGCTAGAGGTATAGACTATTCTAAGCTTACAACATAAAGATGGATTTTAAATGCCTAATGTGGAATATAGAGGTAAATGGGGCAAACACCCCACAAAAAAGAAAAAAGTATTTCATTATTAATTAAAACAAGACATAATTTGCCTACAGGAAACACATGCAATAAGAAAAGATAAAAAATATCTGATTTATAAAAATTTGGGACAAGAAAACCACTCCATTCCAATCTCCCAAGAAGGACAAATTTTCGTAGGACAAGTCTATTAATATTTCCATAAGTCCTTTGAAAAATATAGCTTTGTTATCATTTGGGGCATATATTCCCAATAGCATTATCTTTCATTCAAATTAATTTCAACCCCTACATATTGGCCATGATCATTACTCATTACCAATTTTGGTTGTAATTGTGGATTTTTATACAAAACAACTCCATTTTTCCTGCCGAAATAACATAAGACAGAATTTGAAATGAACTATGTACAAATGATGAACATGTGATTGCAAAAATGTATAAACTTTTGTTGAGATTTGAAACGGAAGAAGAACAAGTTAAAGAGAGCATGATAAAATGGGCCAAGAATTTTGGTTATAATATACAGATGGATCAATGGGAGAGGATGTGGGTAAAAGGATTGAAATTCATATTACGTTATAATTTAAGAGAACATTTTTATAAAATAATGTACCATTGGTATATGACACCAAGATGTATCTAAGATGTACAAAAGTACTTCTAGTCAATGTTGGAAATGTGAAAAACATGAAGGGACACTTTACCATGTATGGTGGGCTTGTAGAAAAGCAAAAATAATTTGGATACAAATACTTATGATGATACAAAGAATTTTGAAGATTAATATTGAGATGAGAACAGACCTTACTTTATTGGGACTTATGGATATTAAATTAGAAAAGACTCATGGAAGATTGGTTTTGTATATGGTAACTGCAGCAAGATTGCTATATGCAAAAAGATGACAAAATTTGCAGAAATGGCAAAATTGACCTGTTTGATCAGGAATAAACAATAAGTACTTTTACAAAAGACTGGAAACCTTTTATGGACTTTTTGCTGTAAATGGAAAAAAAATGAAATGGTGATTTCTGGATTTGCTGATTGAAAAAGGGACTGAATAGGGGACAGAATGCAAGGAGGTCTAATGCAACTTTGATTATCCTCAAGAATTTGGATAGGGACTGGTTCCTCCATCCCCATGTCTGCAAGCAGTAGCTTGAGCCATTTTGCCTTGTTGCATGTTTCAGTGGCTGCAACATATTCTGCCTCAGTGGATGACTGAGCAACTGTGCCTTGTTTGTAGCTATCCCAGCTTACTGTACCACCCCCATAGAAAAACACATATCCACTGGTGGACTTGCGATCAACAATGTCTTCTGCCCAGTCCGCATCTGTGAATCCCACTAGTCTAGGATTCTCAGTGGCTGGCAGTTTTAGTTTTAGCTGCATGGTCCCCTTGAGGTACCTTCCCACCCACTTGACACCAGTCCAGTCTCTTTGTGTGGGTGTGTTTTCCTACACAGAATGCCCACTGCAGCAGCTATGTCTGGCCTAGCGTTGGTGGCTAGATACAACAGCTTGCCTATGGCACTCCTGTAGTCATTGTTCTCCGGTAGGAGATCGCTGGGTTCATGTTGTTTGTGGGAAGCCGTTTCCATTGGTGTAGGCCAAGGGTCGGAAATGGCGGCTCGCGAGCCAGATGCGGCTCTTTGGCCCCTTGAGTGTGGCTCTTCCGCAGCTGAACTCACCCCCGCCCCTTCCATGTGATAGACCCCCGCCCGCAAACCCCGCCCCCTGGCTCTCACACTGAGCGAGGCCCGGCGCGGCAGGGAGCCCCTGCGCGGAGAGAGGAGAGGCAAGCAGGCAGGTAAGCGGGCAGGCCTCGTTTCCCGCCCATCATCATCTTCGCTCAACGCGGGCGGGCGGAAGCGGCCGAGGGGGGCAGGCCCGGCGGCGGAGGCCAGGGCTGCCCGCTTACCTGCCTGCCTGCCTCTCTCTGCGAGGCCCCCGATCCGGCTTGGATCCCGTGAAGGCAGCGGGGGTCCTTGCGGAGGGAGGCAAGCAGGCAGGTAAGCGGGCAGGCCTCGTTTCCCACCCCCATCATCATCTTCGCTCAACGCGGGCGGGCGGAAGCGGCCGAGGGGGGCGGGCCCGGCGGCGGAGGCCAGGGCTGCCCGCTTACCTGCCTGCCTGCCTCTCTCTGCGAGGCCCCCGATCCGGCTTGGATCCCGGGAAGGCAGCGGGGGGCCTCGCGGAGGGAGGCAAGCAGGCAGGTAAGCGGGCAGGCCTCGTTTCCCACCCCCATCATCATCTTTGCTCAACGCGGGCGGGCGGAAGCGGCCGAGGGGGGCGGGCCCGGCGGCGGAGGCCAGGGCTGCCCGCTTACCTGCCTGCCTGCCTCTCTCCGCGAGGCCCCCGATCCGGCTTGGATCCCGGGAAGGCAGCGGGGGGCCTCGCGGAGGGAGGCAAGCAGGCAGGTAAGCGGGCAGGCCTCGATTCCCGCCCCCCATCATCTTCTTCGCTCAATGCGGGCGGGCGAAGAGCGGCCGTGGGGGGGTGGGTGGCTCTTCGCCACAGATCCCGCCGGAGCTGATCTCCCTGGACCCCGGACAGCTGGGCTTGCCTCCCTCCGCAAGGCCCAGGCGCGCTGGAAGCCTGAAGCGCCGGAGGAGGAGGAGGCCTGGGCCGGCTTCCAGCGCGCCTGGGCCTCGCGGAGGGAGGCAAGCCCAGCTGCCCGGGGTCCAGGGAGATCAGCTCCGGCAGGATCTGTGGTGAAGAGCGGCCGTGGGGGGGGGCGGCGACGACAAGCGGCGCGCTGAAAGCCTGAAGCGCCGGCGGAGGAGGAGGAGGCCTGGGCCTCGCAGAGGGAGGCAAGCCCAGCTGCCCGGGGTCCAGGGAGATCAGCTCCGGCGGGATCTGTGGCTAAGAGCGGCCGTGGGGGGGGGGCGGCGATGACAAGCGGCGCGCTGAAAGCCTGAAGCGCACCGCTTGTCGTCGCCGCCCCCCCCCCACGGCCGCTCTTCGCCACAGGTCCCGCCGGAGCTGATCTCCCTGGACCCCGGGCAGCTGGGCTTGCCTCCCTCCGCGAGGCCCAGGCGCGCTGGAAGCCTGAAGCGGAGGAGGAGGAGGAGGCCCGGGCCGGCTTCCAGCGCGCCTGGGCCTCGCGGAGGGAGGCAAGCCCAGCTGCCCGGGGTCCAGGGAGATCAGCTCCGGCAGGATCTGTGGTGAAGAGCGGCCATGGGGGGGTGGGCGGCGACGACAAGCAGCACGCTGAAAGCCTGAAGCGCCGGCGGAGGAGGAGGAGGCCTGGGCCTCGCGGAGGGAGGCAAGCCCAGCTGCCCGGGGTCCAGGGAGATCAGCTCCGGCGGGATCTGTGGCGAAGAGCGGCCGTGGGGGGGGGGCGGCAATGACAAGCGGCGCGCTGAAAGCCTGAAGCGCGCCGCTTGTCGTCGCCGCCCCCCCCCACGGCCGCTCTTCGCCACAGATCCCGCCGGAGCTGATCTCCCTGGACCCCGGGCAGCTGGGCTTGCCTCCCTCCGTGAGGCCCAGGCGCGCTGAAAGCCTGAAGCGCCGGCGGAGGAGGAGGAGGAGGCCCGGGCCGGCTTCCAGCGCGCCTGGGCCTCGTGGAGGGAGGCAAGCCCAACTGCCCGGGGTCCAGGGAGATCAGCTCCGGCGGGATCTGTGGCGAAGAGCGGCCGTGGGGGGGGGGGCGGCGACGACAAGCGGCGTGCTGAAAGCCTGAAGCGCCGGCGGAGGAGGAGAAGGAGGCCCGGGCCGGCTTCCAGCGCGCCTGGGACTCGCGGAGGGAGGCAAGCCCAGCTGTCCGGGGTCCAGGGAGATCAGCTCCGGCGGGATCTGTGGCGAAGAGCGGCCGTGGGGGGGGGGGGCGGCGATGTCGCCGCCCGCCCCCCCCACGGCCGCTCTTCGCCACAGATCCCGCCGGAGCTGATCTCCCTGGATCCCGGGCAGCTGGGCCGGGTGGACGCCGTCTCCCGCCCGCAAACCCCGCCCCCTTCCACGTGATTGGCCCCCGCCCGCAAACCTCGCCCCCTTCCACGCGATTGGCCCCCGCCCGCAAACCCCACCCCCTGGCTCTCTAGCATTTCAAAATGTGCACGAGCATGTCAAAATGGGTCCCGGCATAAAAAGTTTGCCGACCCCTGGTGTAGGCATAGGATTATCATCCTGCAGTCCTAGGCTTTCCAACAGTTCTAATATCTTTTGTTTTTGACTTAGAAGAAAGCTCCCATCTTCTTCTCTCTCAATTTGTATCCCAAAGTAGTAGCTGGCATTGCCCAGATGCTTCACTTCTACTTCTTTATTTAGTTGGGAAACAACATCATCAAAGTCCCTTTTGTTACTGTGGCAGATCATTAAATCATCCACATAACACAGTATGTACACATCTCTGCCATTTCTATGTCTTGTGTACAGACAGGGGTCAGCCTTTCCTTGAGCGAAACCCTGGTCAAGAAGTATTTGGTTTAACTTCTTATTCCATGCTCTGGCTGCCTGCTTCAGGCCATAAAATCCCTTCTGTAGTTTGCAAACAAGATGTTTGTTATTGAGATTAGAAAAGCCTGGTGGTTGAGTCATATATAATTCTTCCTGAATCTCTCCATTGAAAAATGCTGTTTTAACATCTAAGTGTTCAACGTCCATGTTCCTAGAAGCTGCTAGGCTTAGGAGCATTCTAATTGTGGTGTGTTTCACTACAGGTGCAAAACATTCATCATAGTCCTCTCCATATTTCTGTGAGTAGCCTTTTGCTACTAATCTGGCCTTGTACCTTTGTACTTTGCCATTCTCATCCTGTTTTGCTTTAAACACCCACTTACAACCTATGGCTTTCTTGCCTTTAGGTAGCTTTGCCAAAGTCCATGTTTTGTTTTTGTGTAGAGCATCTAGCTCCTCCTGTGCTGCTTTCTTCCACTTACTTGCTTCATCAGCAGGCATGTGCAGCACCTCGTTCCATGATGCAGGTTCTTGTGGTTGTGATGACCTTGCGAGGTAGGAGTCATTGGGCTGGAACTCCCCTGTTGGATCGTGATCCTCTCAGAGCAGGTCCAGGAGCGGCATTTGGTGGTTCACCCCCTTCTGCACCCTTGGCCTCATCATCTGACTCTGGTGGAGTCTCCGTCTGGTCCTCCATCTCCCTCTGGATCGATGTGGAGAAGATGTTATCTGGCATCAGGCTGAACAACTCAGGCTGGTAACTGTTACTGGTGCTTGGTACACAGTCATCATCCACTTGAGTGTGGCAGCCTCTCTCTCTCTCATCAAAGTACACCACCCTGCATACTTTTACTGTTCCTGTCTTTCGATTCAGGACTCTGTATCCCTTGCTCCCTGGAGCGTAGCCAATCATGACCCCTTCTTCAGCTCTGGGATCTAGTTTGGATTTTTTCTCTTTTGGAATGTGGGCATAAGCCTTTGATCCAAACACTCTCAAATGTTTGACGCTTGGTTTGCGCCCATGCCATAGCTCAAAAGGTGTTACCTTATTGGCTCTGGTTGCCAGTCTGTTTTGCAAATAGGTAGCTGTCATCACAGCATCTGCCCAGTATTTCTCTGGTAGATCTGCCTCTAACAGCATACACCTTACCATGTCCATCAATGATCTGTTATTTCTCTCAGCAATTCCATTACTCTCTGGTGTATAAGGAGTGGTCAGCATGTGTTCTATCCCTAATTGTGTCAGGTATGTTTGCACGGTGTTAGATAGGAGCTCACCTCCCCAATCAATCTGGAGGGCCTGAGGGGTCCTGTTGAACTTGTTGCTCACCATGGCTACATACGCCTTCAACATGTCTGGTGCCTGGGATTTTTCCTTCAGTAGGTAGGATACATAGTACCTGGAAAAAATCATCTTTAAAACACATTATGTATTTACTTCCACCAGCTGATGCTTTAAGAGGTCCACACAAATCAGTGTGGATAAGCTCAAGTGGCTTGGTTGTCCATCTTTCCCTTTGCTTGGGTATGGCTGGTCTGGTGGCTTTGCCTTTGATGCACACTACACACCTTGGTTGGCACCTTTCCCGATTGCTTAGTTCAAAGTCCCTTACCATATTTTCGCTTTTCATCTTGTAAATTGCATCAAAGTCCCTGTGTGCAAAACACCTGTGCCACATGGTGGCACTGTTGTCCTCTCTTTGCTGCTGCTGCTTCTGGCAGGTGAGGCTGACATCTGGTGGTGATTGTTTGCAGTTTACAAACCCCTCCCCCCGTGCTTGTGATTGGCTCCCGCCTGCAAACTCCGGCCCCCAGTCCGCAGAAATCCCAGAAACCCTGCCCCCCACCCCACCCCCGGTCCCCGGTTATAAATATCCAAATGGCCCTTGGCAGAAAAAAGGTTCCCCACCCCTGCTTTAAATATTACATTGTATCCTTTGCTGGTTGTACTGATCCATTTAATTTTCACGGCAAGAATACTGGGGTGGGTTGCCATTACCTTCCCCAGGGATCGTATTTAAAGTGGCTAAAGCAGTGCTTGGATACAATCCAAAAAATGATAGAATGATCTCAATTCGAATTCAGGGTAAGCCATTTAACATCACAGTGATCCAAATATACACCCCAACCACAGATGCTGAAGACGCAGAAGAAGATCAGTTCTATGAGGATCTGCAGCACCTACTGGATAATACACCAAAAAGAGAAGTTATTTTCATTACAGGAGACTGGAATGCTAAGGTGGGTAGTCAGACGACACCTGGAATTACAGGCAAGCATGGTCTTGGAGAACAAAATGAAGCAGGACATAGGCTGATAGAATTTTGCCAAGACAACTCACTGTGCATAACAAACACTTTTTAGGTTTAACTGCAACCCAGCTTTTGCACTTTCTTCTTTCACCTTCGTCATAAGGCTCCTCAGCTCCTCCTTGCTTTCTTTCTTCTTTCTTGGGCTACTTCCAGTGTCTCATCAGACAGCCATCTTGCCTTCTTGGTTTTCTTTTTCTTCGGGACATTTTTTGTTGCTGCCTCCTGAACAATGTTGCGAACGTCTGTCCATAGTTCTTCCGGGACCCTATCTACTAAATCTAGTCCTTTAAATCTATTCTTCACCTCCACTGCATATTCATTAGGAATATTTGTGAGCTCATATCTATCTGTGGGTCTTCCTTATTCTCTTTAGTCTGATTTTAAGTTGTGCAATAAGAAGTTCATGATCTGAACTACAGTCAGCTCCAGGTCTTGTTTTTACCGACTGTATAGATGTCCGCCACCTTTGGCTGCAAAGGATGTAGTCAATCTGATTTCGGTGTCGACCATCTGGTGAAGTCCATGTAGTCGTCTTTTAGGTTGTTGGAAGAGAGTGTTTTTTATGCACAGTGAATTGTCTTGGCAAAATTCTATCAGCCTATGTCCCACTTCATTTTGTCCTCCCAGACCATGCTTGCCTGTAATTCCAGGTGTCGTTTGACTACCCACCTTAGCATTCCAGTCTCCTGTAATGAAAATAACATCAAGCTCCAGCAGCACAACAAGGTAACGATCTCCTTTGCTGGAGTTAATAACCTTAATTGATGCATATTTCCTCCCTACATGGTAATGCTGCTGTTAAGAGGTGTGGGGAGTTTTTTGGAGGGGGGAGAGTTTTATAGGGTAATGTCAATTATTTCATGTGAATATCCAAGCCCACAGTCTAAAGAACTGGGGGGCAGAAAGAAAACATTTATCATTTGTTCCTTTCTGCTCTACACGGTAACATTTATCATTTTAAAAAATGGGCAAAGGAAAGGTAAGAAAGGGTTTAATTTGCCATCCGTGTAAAGTAAAGGAAAATATAGCTGGTCAAAGGTACCATCCAATAAGGTCCCATGATCAAATTTAAGTCAACATGAGCCAAAGGGCAACAAACAATTGTTCTCCTAAATTGCAGTAGCAGCCACAAAAATCACATTTCACATTCAGCTTTGTTGTTTGAATGCAGAGAATTTATTTCTCTCTGTAAAGTCTGCGAGGGATCAAATGGCTCAAGATGACTTTTTGCTGAGAGACAGCTGATAGATTTTGGAAATCTATCAGGTGTCTTAAAGAGTGATCAATTGTTTCTTGTCAGACTCAATTAATCATTAGGAAGTAATCAATTTAGTTCAGACACCAAATCCCAAAGCTATGAATGATGTAACCTGAATGATTTATCTAAAGTGTCTCAGATAACATAATATTTGATGGCAACACTTTAAAATGTATGAAAATCTTTCTTTTGCAATTGATCTGTTATTAAAAGGGTTTTGATTTACCATACAAACACAAGCAATTCCCCTTCTCCCCTTCTGCCTATTAAATCATACTGTTTCTTCATTTAAACATCCATATATGCATATATTTTAGTCTATAGACATCAGACTGGCATTTGAGACTAAAGAAATCCACAGGGGAGTGAAAAAAGTCAAGATGGCAGCCGTGACCATGTGGTCAAAGTCCCGATCCTATTTTACGTGCATTGTGGTCATCATTTTGACTTTTTTTAACCTCCCCTGCAGACGATCCTGTACGAGACATTGGCCACTATCAGGGGGAGAGTCTGGGTATCGCTATTGAAATGGTTCTCTCACCAATATTTATATAGGAGGGGGAAGGCACTTCTAACAGGGCCTTAGCAGAAATGTCAAATCCCTGCAAGGCTCGCACACTTAGGAAACAAGTACTACTTGGAAAGAACTTTATTGCTAGTAGGGTAACATAACAGAATCTTGAAAGCCTGTCAAAGCAATTCTCCTGCTCAATTTATGCTTAGTATAATTAAGGCAGAGTTGCTCTGAATCTCTTTTTCATGCTTCCCCCCCATCCCCGGAGCTGAGGTGTCTCTTTTCCAATGGCCCTGTTTCCTTCCCTTCTTTCCCACAGTCTGTCAAACATTCCCTCACAAGAAGATCTTAATAAATGAGCAGGTTTATGAGGGAGTAGTCATGTAAAAGAATTTCAAGATGAATTTCTAGTGTAGAAACTTTACATAGTCTACTGAAGTAGAATGGACTGCAGCATTGAATGGACCCTGCTAATATCTATCTATGGGCAATTCTTACACACACACACACACACACACACACGTTTATGAAATGCATCAGAAAAAAATATATAGTTCTGAAAATTGCTTATAAAAAAAGAGTAATTACCTTTAAAAACATATATTGAGAAAAGCTTGCATTGGGTAAATTTACATAATAAGAAATGACATCAGGTAAATTTACATTAAAAGGGTTCTCAGGAAATTTCTTTTAACAATCATGTTAGGCGAAATTGTGAAGAAAAATGAATGTGGATGTAATGGAGATTCACAACGCATATACCCATGGACATTGATGGACTATGTCTATCTTAAGATAGGCATTAAATCAAATGTCATCCTTCTGAAAACACCCACTTTTTCCCCAACACCAAGAAGTGTGGAGCCCAATCCCAATCTAAAAAATGCTAGGATTTGGAGTAGTGGGATTAATATGAATTCAAGATGAGTTCTTTAGTTTAGGAAACTGGGTTGTGGATTGGGAGCTGTTGACTGTTACTGATGGCTGTGCCTCAGCAGTATTAATTTCCTTTCTCTGAATGTTTACTATGCCATGTTCTCCAACTGCCTTGATTTGCTCTAGCAAAAGGATCAGATGGAGTAGTATTAATTCTTTGGATGGGAGGTGATGTCAGTGAATAATTTCTGACCTCTTAATCTCCTCTTATGGGAGAATAAATATTAGATATAAATCAAACCCATAATACTAAAATGTAGCTGACTCAGGGAAGAGGGCAGATGAAGTGCCTTCTGCATCTGACTGAAAGCTAAGATAGTAAACTGCTGACAATCACCAGCATGTTTAAAGCAGAATGGCAGAACTAAGGAAAAAAGCTTCAAAACCCTTTTAATCAAAGCTTCTTGGTGGATTCAGTCTCCTGAGGTCTGTCAAATGATTAGATTCTTTTTTATTATTATTATTTTTTGCAGAAAGCAAAAAAGCCGATTGTTGAATATGCTCTCTGACAGTTCTCACCTCTTTGGATAGGCCTGTCCTTGGAACTTAGCCAACAAAGGGAAAAATACATCTAAGCATTATAGCTGGCTGGAAAGCTGGCTGCTTGTTTTGTACCCTTGAAGACTACCACTGTTTCCAAGTACTTGTCTACTTCTCATGTTCCACCTATACTTTTCAGTAATTGAATCACAAAAATGCCATGAGTACTCTCTTCTGAATAGGGAATTAACCTGGAAATGGTTTCTCTGAAATGTTCTTTTGCTCAAGAGAAAGGGGTATAGCGAACAGCACTTACAAATGATTGATTCTGTTTTCAAAGTAAACCAAGATCCAGAAAGGCCCAATTCTAAAGCCATAACTTTCTGCCATAACAGCAGTGCAGTTGCATGAAGGAGTAGCTATATGTTTCGCTGTAGCAATTCCCATATAAGCAAAGGTATGAAATTTTACTTCTGCAATTGCAAAATTGAGTAATAGAGAAAATACCTTCATTCAGATTTGAAATAGAAGTTAAGAAAGAAGCAAAGGAAAACAGAAAGAGTTTTCCAAAGAAGGGGGGGAATGTATAGTCGAAGGCTTTCACGGCCGGAATCTGATGGTTGTTGTGGGTTTTCCGGGCTGTGTGGCCGTGTTCTGGCAGTTTTTGTTCCTAACGTTTTGCCAGTAGCTGTGGCTGGCATCTTCAGAGGACAGGAGCACAGCTAGAAGATTCTCTCTGTGCCCAAGTCTTGGTTTTCCAAAGAAGCGGGGAGGGGAATGTTATTTTTTTCGAAGTTCTATTTCAGAGATGGGCAAGCAGGGCCTTAAGAGCCACTTTAAGCCTTTGACCTAATTTCAAAAGCATAGGCCTCCGCAGGAAGAGGCAAATGACAACATATCCATCATTTTTTTATAAATTTATTGAGTTTTAAAATACATATTAAAAGTTAAAGCAGAGAAAAGAAATAGAAATACAAAGTAAGAAAAAAGAAAAGAAAAAGTGAAGTCAAAAAATAATAAACAAAGGAAACATAGAAAATAGATGTCCTCCAATCTATCTTTGAACTTTAAATACAATTGTTGTTTATTTGTTCAGTCGCTTCCGACTCTTCGTGACTTCATGGACCAGCCCACGCCAGAGCTTCCTGTCGGCCGTCACCATCCCCAGCTCCCCCATGGTTGAGTCTGTCACCTCCAGAATATCATCCATCCATCTTGCCCTTGGTCGGCCCCTCTTCCTTTGGCCTTCCACTTTCCCTAGCATCAGCTTCTTCTCCAGGATATCCTGTCTTCTCATTATGTGGCCAAAGTACTTCAGTTTTGCCTTTAATATCATTCCCTCAAGTGAGCAGTCTGGCTTTATTTCCTGGAGTATGGACTGGTTTGATCTTCTTGCAGTCCAAGGCACTCTCAGAATTTTCCTCCAACACCACAGTTCAAAAGCATTTATCTTCCTTCGCTCAGCCTTCCTTATGGTCCAGCTCTCACAGCCATAGGTTACTACGGGAATACCATTGCTTTAACTATGCGGACCTTTGTTGTCAGTGTGATGTCTCTGCTCTTAACTATTTTATCAAGATTTGCCATTGCTCTCCTCCCAAGAAGTAGACGTCTTCTGATTTCCTGGCTGCAGTCAGCAACTGCAGTAATCTTTGCGCCTAGAAATACAAAGTCTGTCACTGCCTCCACTTTTTCTCCCTCTATTTGCCAGTTATCAATCAAGCTGGTTACCATAATCTTCGTTTTTTTGAGGTTTAACTGCAACCCAGCTTTTGCACATTCTTCTTTCACCTTCGTCATAAGGCTCCTCAACTCCTCCTCGCTTTCAGCCATCAAAGTGGTATCATCTGCATATCTAAGATTGTTAATGTTTCTTCCAGCGATTTTAACTCCAGCCTTGGATTCCTCAAGCCCAGCACGTCGCATGATGTGTTCTGCGTACAGGTTGAATAGGTAGGGTGAGAGTATACAGCCCTGCCGTACTCCTTTCCCAATCTTAAACCAGTCCGTTGTTCCGTGCTCTGTTCTTACCGTTGCTACTTGGTCGTTATACAGATTCCTCAGGAGGCAGACAAGATGACTTGGTATCCCCATACCACCAAGAACTTGCTGCAATTTGTTATGATCCACACAGTCAAGGCTTTAGAATAGTCAATAAAACAGAAATATATGTTTTTCTGAAACTCCCTGGCTTTCTCCATTATCCAGCGGATATTGGCAATTTGGTCTCTAGTTCCTCTGCCTTTTCTAAACCCAGCTTGTACATCTGGCAATTCTTGCTCCATGAATTGCTGGAGTCTACCTTGCAAGATCTTGAGCATTACCTTACTGGCATGTGAAATAAGTGCCACTGTTCGATAGTTTGAACATTCTTTAGTGCTTCCCTTTTTTGGTATGGGGATATAAGTTGATTTTTTCCAATCTGATGGCCATTCTTGTGTTTTCCAAATCTGCTGGCATATGGCATGCATCACCTTGACAGCATCATCTTGCAAGATTTTAAACAGTTCAGCTGGGATACCGTCATCTCCTGCTGCCTTGTTATTAGCAATGCTTCTTAAGGCCCATTCAACCTCACTCTTCAGGATGTCTGGCTCTAACTCACTGACCACACCGTCAAAGCTATCTCCAATATTATTATCCTTCCTATACAGATCTTCCGTATATTCTTGCCACCTTTTCTTGATCTCTTCTGCTTCTGTTAGGTCCTTGCCATCTTTGTTTTTTATCATACCCATTTTTGCCTGGAATTTACCTCCGATGTTTCTAATTTTCTGGAAGAGGTCTCTTGTCCTTCCTATTCTATTGTCTTCTTCCACTTCCGCGCATTGCTTGTTTAAAAATAATTCCTTATCCCTTCTGGCTAACCTCTGGAATTTTGCGTTTAATTGGGCATATCTCCCCCTATCACTGTTGCCTTTTGCTTTCCTTCTTTCTTGGGCTACTTTCAGTGTCTCAGTAGATAGCCATCTTGCCTTCTTGGTTTTCTTTTTCTTTGGGACGTTTTTTGTTGCTGCCTCCTGAACAATGTTGTGAACTTCTGTCCATAGTTCTTCTGGGACCCTATCTACTAAATCTAGTCACTTAACTCACTGACCACACCGTCAAAGCTATCCCTGATATTCATTCTTTCTTTCTTTCTTTCTTTCTTTCTTTCTTTCTTTCTTTCTTTCTTTCTTTCATTCATTCATTCATTCATTCTTTAAATTTATCCCCACCTATCTCCCCAAATAGGGGACTTATATAAGATTATCCTTCTTATACAATTCTTCTGTATATTCCGTATATTCTTGCCACCTTTTCTTGATCTCTTCTGCTTCTGTTAGGTCCTTGCCATCTTTGTTTTTTATCATACCCATTTTTGCCTGGAATTTACCTCCGATGTTTCTAATTTTCTGGAAGAGGTCTCTTGTCCTTCCTATTCTATTATCTTCCTCCACTTCCACGCATTGCTTGTTTAAAAATAGTTCCTTATCTCTTCTGGCTAACCTCTGAAATTTTGCATTTAATTGGGCATATCTCCCCCTATCACTGTTGCCTTTTGCTTTCCTTCTTTCTTGGGCTACTTTCAGTGTCTCAGTAGATAGCCATCTTGTCTTCTTGGTTTTCTTTTTCTTTGGAATGTTTTTTGTTGCTGCCTCCTGAACAATGTTGCGAACTTCTGTCCATAGTTCTTCTGGGACCCTATCTACTAAATCTAGTCCCTTAAATCTATTCTTCACCTCCACTGCATATTCCTTAGGAATATTAGTGAGCTCATATCTAACTGATCTGTGGGTCTTCCCTATTCTCTTTTGTCTGATTTTAAGTTGTGCAATAAGAAGTTCGTGATCTGAACTACAGTCAGCTCCAGGTCTTATTTTTACCAACTGTATAGATGTCCGCCACCTTTGGCTGCAAAGGATGTAGTCAATCTGATTTTGGTGTCGACCATCTGGTGAAGTCCATGTATAAAGTCGTCTTTTAGGTTGTTGGATGAGAGTGTTTGTTATGCACAGTGAGTTGTCTTGGCAAAATTCTATCAGCCTATGTCCTGCTTCATTTTGTTCTCCCAGACCATGCTTGCCTGTAATTCCAGGTGTCGTCTGACTACCCACCTTAGCATTCCAGTCTCCTGTAATGAAAATAACATCTCTTTTTGGTGTATTATCCAGTAGGTGCCGCAGATCCTCATAGAACTGATCTACTTCTGCGTCTTCAGCATCTGTGGTTGGGGCGTATATTTGGATCACTGTGATGTTAAATGGCTTACCCTGAATTTGAATTGAGATCATTCTATCGTTTTTTGGATTGTATCCAAGTACTGCTTTAGCCACTTTATTATTAATTATGAAGGCTACTCCATTTCTTCTGTGCTCCTTTTGTCCACAGTAGTAGATCTGGTGGTCATCTGATGTGAAGTGGCCCATTCCAGTCCATTTCAGTTTACTGACACCCAAAATGTCTATATTTAATCTTGACATTTCACCAATAACCACATCCAATTTGCCCTGGCTCATAGATCTTACATTCCAGGTTCCTATGGTGTGATCTTTAGAACATCGGATTCGTCGTTCACCACCAGCACCGTCGGCCGCTAGCCGTCCTTTCGGCTTTGAGCTAGCTGCGTCATCATATCTGGGGCTAGTTGAACGTATCCTCTGTTCCTCCCCAGTAGCATTTTGACCATCTTCCGACCTGGGTGTCCCATCTTCCGATGGTATACCAACATATCTCTGGTTGTACTGATCCATTTAGTTTTCATGGCAAGAATACTGGGGTGGGTTGCCATTACCTTTCCCAGGGATCGTATTTAGTCTGACCTCTCTGCCACGACCTTCCCGTCTTGGGTGTCCCTTCACGGTTTAGCTCATGGTTTCATTGAAGTGCTCACACAATACACAGAAACTTTTCTTTGTCATATACTCTTTAATTTCTATAATCCAATCTTCTGGTCTTCATATAGGTTTCACCTTTCTTGCTATCTTCCAAAAATCCATCTTTAGCTTCCACTCCTTGAAGTGATAGTTAAATGTTCATTGCTGCATCAGTTTGATATTTTTTATTTGCTCTTTCCATTTTTACATCTATATTTATATCTTCAATAAAGTCCAATTAGTATAAGAAATAAAAGCCTTATTCCTCTAATACATAACCTAACATATTACATAACATAATACACCAATTCTTATAGTATTCATACATACATATTCATACATAATATTGTAAAAATATGTCATCCTGTAATAACATTAATTCTAATTCCACCTCATCATCCCATTATCTTCTTATATATATATATATATCTCCATAAAAGAAAAATCCATCTGTAATTTCCACTCCTTGGGATAATGTCCATTTAAACTGAATACATAACCTAACATAATACATAACTTAATACATAATATACCAATTCTTATAATATTCATACGTACATATTCATACATATAATTATAGAAATGTGTCGTCTTATAAAAAATTGATCTATAATATCAACTTCTATTTATGTTTATAATCTTATATCTTACATTAAAATATTGTATTTTTATGTGTTTATACAGTTTCTCATATCAACTTTGTTCCATATCAATCCAAATCCATATTTTCATTAACCTTGTATCCCACATATCATTTTCCTGTTTAGGTTATGCCAAGATCACAATATTCAACTTGTTTTGTACTATAGCTCATATGGGATGACAAAATATTTTTCTTAGCCTTTCCCAGTATTTCACAATGGTTATCAATTTGCACATTAAAATCTTCCTGTCTCAACTGCCACAATGTGTTTAAACCCAGATTGTAATGTATAACTTGTTTAAACAACCCCCTCCTGTAGTGTATCGGAATCTTCTTCTGTACCAATGTATTTGAAATCCTCTCTTCTTGTTTCTCTGCTGCCTCGAAATTTTTTTTTCCATATCTAAATCTGTCTTTTGTGTCTTTTGAACCTGAACCTGAACCTCCAAATCTATTAATATAAATTCTATTGATTTTTTAATTTCTGAAAGAGTTTCATTAAATTCTTTTTTTAAATCTCGATCCCTTCTCTCGAAGCCAGACAAGCTGAGATGGCTGTGCAGCAAATGCAAGAGTTGCCTGAGCCCAAATTCTTCCCTGCTATACTCTGAATTCAACATGCTCATGTGAAGAAGGAATAGGCTGGCTATACATACCGTTTTAAATGGGACAGTACCGTTTTTTTCACATTTCCCGACTGTCCCATCGTTTTAATATAAATGTCAATTTTGTCCTTTTTTTAAAAAAAATTAGCAAAATGTCAGGCATGGCAAGATTGATTCAGCCACGATGCAATTATCATTTAAAAAGTGCTTGATTGAGGTGCCTGACGTTGGGTGAGACTAGAGAGGGGCAAGGAAGGCGGAAAGAGAGAGAGAGAGAAAGGGAGGGAGACAGAGAGAGATGGGGAGAGAGATCTTTGCCACCGCCTCTGCTCTGCTCTTAGCTGGTCGCTCTCTGCTCTCTGTTTGTTTTATTAAAATGCGATTGGGTTGTGATCCTGCCACCTTTTTTAAAGAGTGAAACTGATTATTTCTCCAGCTCGGCAAGAGAGAGTCTTTCGTTTGGGATTGTGGGAGAGAGAGAAAGAGGGAGAAAAAAAAGCAGGAGGAGGAGGAGGGAAGGTAGAAGGAAGAGAAGCCTCGCCGGGCATGGAGTTTTTGAATCCTCCCTTCCCTGCCTCTCTTCTCTCTCCCCTCCTTCCTGCAATCCATGATGTTACAAAGCCCGTAAGCTGTGCTTTCCCCATTCGCCTCCTATCAAATACAGTCCCCCTCTATATCTACCTAAATTTTTGTATGAGTTCTGTCACTGAAGAATAATTGTTAGCTCAATATCTTCATGAGGTCATGAAGAGTCGGACACGACTAAACGACTGAACAACAACAAATCTGTTTAAGGACCAGCAAATGGATCTTAAAAACTCTTTAAAACTTTTTTTATCGTCTTACTTTTTCATGAATACAGAATATTACATAAGTTTAACCCTGTCCCATTTTTGCCATCCTGTCAGAGTACACAACGCTAGGGCTGCCAATGTTCCTTCTAGACCTCAGAGCAATACGTTCTATTGAGTAAGCAGACACTCACAAGAGATTAGATAAAATAATCTATTTACTCTATATACATACGTAGTCCAATACAGTCCAATAACGTCCAACACAGATACAGATGAGAAGATATTAACGAGAAGAGAGTGAACACCAGAGCTCCTCTGCTTATATACTTAAATTGACCAATCACATTATAGGTCAAATTCATTATCTACCACACCCAGCTTAAACTATATCAGCTGCAGTATGAGTCACTTCTTTCATCATTCTTTAACAATGGCTGCTAATAGAATGACTTGCAGAACTCAATGCCTCTCACCTGTCTAATTAATCTACTTGTAAATTCTGGGTATTATACAAACCCCAACACATCCCAATATCCCGTTTTTGTCTGAAGGAAATATGGTCAGCCTAAGAAGGAACTATGTGAAGATTTGGAGCAGTCTGTGCTTAATAAATAGAGGACAATTCTCTCTTTGAAGGCTGTCCTGTACAAAGCTGATTTATACATATAAGAAGCAGACTTGAAGTTACCCATCAACACTTAGCTCAAGCTCACAAACAGCAGATTGAGCAGGCATTCCTTTTATCTGCTTATAGCCTTCCCCACCAGTATGAAAAGTATGATGCACTTCAATTTGAAATACAATAGTTATGATTAAATTAGCTTTCCAACAGAAAACATGCATTGTTTGTTGTTTATTCGTTCAGTCGCTTCCGACTCTTCGTGACTTCATGGACCAGCCCACGCCAGAGCTTCCTGTCGGCCGTCACAATCACCAGCTCCCCCATGGTTGAGTCCGTCACCTCCAGAATATCATCCATCCATCTTGCCCTTGGTCAGCCCCTCTTCCTTTTGCCTTCCACTTTCCCTAGCAAAAGTGCATATTTAATACGTGCATATTAAAACATGCATATTTAATACAAATCTGTCCCTCTTTTTACTGATGCTTTCCCTTTTTGTTTTCTTTTTGCCCACATGTAACTTGCCAAGCTATGGATCATTCAGTGGTTAAGATGATGGAATAGGATCAGAAAGTCCCAGATTCCTTAGCCATGGAAGCTCATTGAAGGACTTTGGGCCAGTTGCTCTCTCTCAACCCAACCCACCTCACATGGTTGCTGTTGTGGGGGAAAATTCAAAGGACAGAGTGCTATTTAGGTTGCTCTGAGCTTCTGGTGGAAAGGCATGATATAAATTTGGTAAATAAATAAATATTCCGGTGATAACCAGAAACAATTTGAGCAGGAATACAGCTGGTAAGAAGAGTTCCCAAATTTGTTTTCCAATTAGTTCTCATTCAAACTGTTGAAAAGCAATTTAATTTAAAAGAAGAAAGAATTTTGGTGAAATTCTTATAGGTGGAACGTGATATTCTTGCACCTACAAGGCAGACAAGGGGTGTGTGTAAATATTCTGTCTCTCATTGTACAACCATCTCTCCATCAGACTATAGTCTCTCTGGCTTCACTTACTTTCCAAGGAAATCATCCCAACGGAAATCTTCTAATTGGATGTTATCAGATTGGAAGGAATGAGCAGCTAGGTAGACTTCAGAGTAGTGGAAGAATGTGTAGCAGAAAAGAGTAGTACCCTCTACTATCTCTAACAATAAATTAAGTTCAAAACCACCAAAATAATTTTGGAGGAAATTCTCAAGCAGCCTGAGAATATGGTGGAAACCAGAAGCATCTCTTGCAGCAGAAGAAAAGATCAGAGAAACTCCAAGGCAATTTTGGCATGGTCCCTCCAGCAAAGGAGATTGTTACCTTGTTGTGGTGCTGGAGCTTGAGCACCTCAATTACACCATGAGCTAAACTGTGAAGGGACACCCAATATGGGAAGGTCATGGCAGAGAGGTCAGACTGAATATGATCCCTGGGGAAGGTAATGGCAACCCACCCCAGTATTCTTGCCGTGAAAACTAAATGGATCAGTACAACCAATGATATGTTGGTATACCATCGGAAGATGGGACTCCCAGGTCGGAAGATGGTCAAAATGCTACTGGGGGGGAACAGAGGATAAGTTCAACTATCCCCAGATGTGATGACGCAGCTAGCTCAAAGCCGTCAAAAGGACGGCTAGCGGCTAACGGTGCTGGTGGTGAACGACGAATCCGATGTTCTAAAGATCACACCATAGGAACCTGGAATGTAAGATCTATGAGCCAGGGCAAATTGGATGTGGTTATTGGTGAAATGTCAAGATTAAATATAGACATTTTGGGTGTCAGTAAACTGAAATGGACTGGAATGGGCCACTTCACATCAGATGACCACCAGATCTACTACTGCGGACAAGAGGACCACAGAAGAAATGGAGTAGCCTTCATAATTAATAATAAAGTGGCTAAAGCAGTGCTTGGATACAATCCAAAAAACAATAGAATGGTCTCAATTCGAATTCAGGGTAAGCCATTTAACATCACAGTGATTCAGATATACACCCCAACCACAGATGCTGAAGACGCAGAAGTAGATCAGTTCTATGAGGATCTGCAGCACCTACTGGATAATACGCCAAAAAGAGTTGTTATTTTCATTACAGGAGACTGGAATGCTAAGGTAGGTAGTCAAACGACACCTGGAATTACAGGCAAGCATGGTCTGGGAGAACAAAATGAAGTGGGACATAGACTGATAAAATTTTCCCAAGACAATTCACTGTGCATAACAAAAACACTCTTCCAGCAACCTAAAATATGACTTTATACATGGACTTCACCAGATGGTCGACACCAAAATCAGATTGACTACATCCTTTGTAGCCAAAGGTGGCAGACATCTATACAGTTGGTAATAACAAGAGCTGGAGCTGACTGTAGTTCAGATCATGAACTTCTTATTGCACAACTTAGAATCAGACTAAAGAGAATAGGGAAGACCCACAGATCCGTTAGATATGAGCTCACTAACATTCCTAATGAATATGCAGTGGAGGTGAAGAATAGATTTAAGGGACTAGATTTAGTAGATAGGGTCCCGGAAGAACTATGGACAGATCCTGCAAGGTAGACTCCAGCAATTCATAGAGCGAGAATTGCCAGATGTACAAGCTGGGTTTAGAAAAGGCAGAGGAACTAGAGGCCAAATTGCCAATATCCAATGGATAATGGCAAAAGCCAGGGAGTTTCAGAAAAACATCTACTTCTGTTGTATTGACTATTCTAAAGCCTTTGACTGTGTGGATCATAACAAATTGTGGCATGTTCTTGGTGGTATGGGGATACCAAGTTATCTTGTCTGCCTCTTGAGGAATCTGTATAATGACCAAGTAGCAACGGTAAGAACAGACCACAGAACAACGGACTGGTTTAAGATTGGGAAAGGAGTACGGCAGGGTTGTATACTCTCACCCTACCTATTCAACCTGTATGCAGAACACATCATGCGACGTGCTGGGCTTGATGAATCCAAGGATGGAGTTAAAATCACTGGAAGAAACATTAATAATCTCAGATATGCAGATGATACCACTTTGATGGCTGAAAGCGAGGAGGAGCTGAGGAGCCTTATGACGAAGGAGAAGGAAGAAAGCGCAAAAGCTGGGTTGCAGTTAAACCTCAAAAAAACCAAGATTATGGCAACCAGCTTGATTGATGACTGGCAAATAGAGGGAGAAAAAGTGGAGGCAGTGACAGACTTTGTATTTCTAGGCTCAAAGATTACTGCAGACGCTGACTGCAGCCAGGAAATCAGAAGACATTTACTTCTTGGGAGGGGAGCAATGACAAATCTCAATAAAATAGTTAAGAGCAGAGACATCACACTGACAACAAAGGTCCGCATAGTTAAAGCAATGGTATTCCCCATAGTAACCTATGGCTGTGAGAGCTGGACCATAAGGAAGGCTGAGCGAAGGAAGATAGATGCTTTTGAACTGTGGTGTTGGAGGAAAATTCTGAGAGTGCCTTGGACTGCAAGAAGATCAAACCAGTCCATATTCCAGGAAATAAAACCAGGCTGCTCACTTGAGGGAATGATACTAAAAGCAAAACTGAAGTACTTTGGCCACATAATGAGAAGACAGGATACCCTGGAGAAGATGCTGATGCTAGGGAAAGTGGAAGGCCAAAGGAAGAGGGGCCGACCAAGGGCAAGATGGATGGATGATATTCTGGAGGTGACGGACTCGACCTTGGGGGACCTGGGGATGTCGATGGCTGACAGGAAGTTCTGGTGTGGGCTGGTCCATGAAGTCACAAAGAGTTGGAAGCGACTGAATGAATAAGCAAAAGCTAATATCCCATATAATATAAACATGCAATCTTGTGAGCCATCATCAAACCTCTGCCTGAGAATTCTGAGAATTTCTGCATGATACAACATGTTTAACAGTATTTAAGACTATAGTCTTGGCCTGCAGAAACTACCAGCCCTGAGTATTATTTTTCAAATGGATTGTCTTTTTTTAAAGCATGCGAAAGGTACAGGCTGATGAATTTAGATGGAGTATTTTGCAGGTGTACTATTGTTCTACTTCTACCTTTCCAATTTCTGTCCTTTGGGGGAAAAGTATTGCATTACCTAGTTATGTGGATATGTTTGCAAAGCAGGATGATTCAGTTGTGCCATATTAGAATGATATGTTTAGAATTCCCCTGCAAGACTGAGCAATTCCTCCTGAATATACGATGTTCATTTCCCAATAATATTTCCTCTTGCAAATTTTAATGATGGGTTCATAATGTACTTACAGTACTGTGCAGCTACTGCATTTATCTGATAAGAAAATTACCCTCCTTTATAAACACACGTAAATATTCTGTACAATGCCAACTCTTGCTGAAGCCATTCCTGGATTGATGGATGGATGGATGGACGGATAGATATTTTGTCTTATGAATGTATTCATGTGACATACTTGTGTATCTGTATGTACAATGTTTATATGCATACAGGCCAGAGGCTGCACTCCAAAAAAGGTCAAGGCTAGAGAAAAATGATAATAATATTCACTTAATAACTGCTGAATAATATTAATTGCCCATGAAATAAAACACCCCATTTAGAAAATAATTGATCCCATTTCTCACACAAAGAGCATGCAAGTCCATCCTTCCATCCTTCCATCGTCGGAGGAGGAGCAAAATAGAGATGGAGATAGGAGGAGAGGAAGGGGTAGCTACCCAGGGAACGGAAGGGTAAAAAAGGAAAGCAACAAAACAGGGAGATGAGGTGAGATGCAATAACTAGATGTGAAAGAGGAGACTGTGGCAAGTGCAATAGGGCAGTTTGTTGTGCTAAGCTCAGGAAGCAGAAACCTCGGCATGCTCACTCTATAGCAGTGTTTCTCAACCTTGGGAACTTTAAGAAGTGTGGACTTCAACTCCCAGAATTCCCCATGCAGCATTAAATTAAAAACTCTTATTCCCAAGTAAGAATGCAGAGGCTGCTGCTATGTCAGGTTGGTTTAGACCAGTTTATTCCATGCAGTGGTTGTAGAAATGGGAAGAAAGCCTTGATGTATTAGAGCAGAGCTTTCCAAACTGTATGTCGCCACACAAAAGTGTGTCGCCACACACAGTCTGGTGTGTCGCCACACAACCCGGGAGCGCTGATCATCATCAGCGCTTCCGGGTTTTCCCGCGGCGACACACCAATGGCGGCGTGCAAAAACCGAAAGCGGCAGCAGCGCTTCCGGGTTTTTGCGCGCTGCTGCAACGGTGGCACTTCCGGGTTTTCTCGCGGTGACACACCAACGGCGGTTGGTGTGTCGCCACGGGAAAACTTTGGAAAGCCCTGTATTAGAGAAATATCTGTATTTTCCTTTCTGTTTGCAAAAAGGAAACACATTGCAAGGCAATGAAAACCTACACACACTTACCCTGTAGTGAGACCCAGTGAGTTCAATGGTTCTTATTCCCAGGTAAGCATGTTAGGGACTTCTGACTACTCGATCCTTATGAAATCAGATATCAGTCTACGTGTGTTCAAAGGAGAATTGGATGAGAACATACGGCCACACATTGCTCCTCCTGTCTAGATGACGTCTGCAGTGAGGCTAGCAGGAGAGAGGAACTGCACCATTGCTTCTGCTTCACAGAGAGAGGCTTCAAGCCAGTCTTGACTCCTAGTGACCACATGAACAACTCTATGCAGTTTTTTAGGCGATGTCTCCAGAGGTAGTTGGTCATTGCCTTCTTCCTTTGAATGCCAGTACCTTTTTGAGGGTGCTCAGCCAATCAAGATGCATATCATAAAAATCCCCTATAGCCAGCCTTAAGAGAGATCTCCTGCTGTTACAGTCAGTGAACGCTTCCGTCTTTACCATCAATTTCCCCTACCAAAAAAAAAATGTTTGAAGCAAATGTTTTTGGTTTATGAAATTAAGTACAAAAGTATTCCATATTTTAGTTCAGCCCTCTACTGTATACATTTTTTTCAACAATTCTCTTCAAGTTGCTAGTTCTCAGATCATGTCTTAATCATGTAGGAGTGCCACCAGTAGAGACATGAATCCGGCCATCCTATAATTAATTGACTGGTTCCTTCAACACAGAGTTTTTCATCAGATAGAGGATGATGTTATTTGGCCTGCACCAGAATGCTGACAGCCAACGGAAGGAGATGGAACATAACATAAACCCAAGGGAGTCCCTTAAGCAAATTCTACCTGTTTAGGCAAGTATTACTTCTGGATGTTAGTTAGGAAAAATCCATGCACTTTCGTGTACCTCCACTTAGTCAAGAAATTTTCACAGTTCAGTCCTAAACATGTTAACATGTTTACTTAGAAGAAAATTCTACTGGCTTCAATGACTAATGCCTGGGTTAGGGTTGTAACATAGGATTATTTTCTTGAGCCTTCCATTGCCCTCACCCTTCCTGTTGTATCTGTACTGCAATCGTTTCTGCACAATTAGCACCCAAAGCAGTTTAATCCAATGACCAAGTACTGTATATCAAAACATAATCAACAAGATCATGGTCAGCACTAATAAACAATACTGTATCAGTGTGAAAATAACTCATGCACAAAGGTAAAGGTATAGAAAAAGATACATTTGTGGGTGCTTTATTTCCTTGCATTGGGTATTCAAACCATGATCCCTGTGTATTCAGACTTCCAAGCAATCAATAGAAATTTTGGCAAAATGAGGTTTTAGCACACCAACCCACCAATGATGTGCGACTATAACTAATTCAATTTAGTAAAGCTATCTAATAGCTATTTGCTGCCTTCATTCGTTGTCACATACATATATTTAGCATTAGTAACATTTTTCCTGTTTTTGCTTCCAAACATATACACAATCTACCATGAAACAATAGAAATAAACAGCCCTTCTTATTCACCCCCTTAAATCTAATCAGAGAGAGAATGAAGATTTAGTAGCTTTTAACTCCTATTCTAAGTGCAACACCCACTCACAGTTTTGATATTACTCTGTCTCTTACCCCAAACATCCATTCCTGTATTGTCTTCAAAGGCTTTAGCAGACTTCGCACAGGCGAAAAATGGTTCAAATGCCTAATTCAGTGATAGTCAACCTTTTCAACACACCTGGAGTTTTGAGAGCATGTCATAAGTTCTATGAGGGAGGCGCCATATCCCCAAAATGGTTGCCACAGTGGGCATAGCCAATCGCAAAACACCCAGCTATCGCAAGGCAAAATGATCCGGTTTCTCTCCACAGTTGCTCCAGCCTACAAGGATGCTCTATATCACCTAGACATTTTTTTTCTGAGTAGGAGAACACAGTTCCAAGCAAAATACTACAACAGCCCTCCATTTTATCTTCTAATAAAGGTGAGGCCAATATTTTTGCTTTTCAGTATGCCGGATGATGATATGATGATGATGATGATGATGATGATGATGATGATGATGATATAATAATAATAATAATAATAATAATAATAATAATAATAATAATAATGTTTTTAAACAAAACAAAATCAGTGGTGCACAATGTTTCAAGATCTTTATAGTTTATAATTCAATGTGATTCATGCCTTGGTTATAACTCAGTGTCTTTATAGATACATATTCACTATCTGTGAATGATACAGCCTCTTCATGTTAATCTCTATGAAACAACCCCTCAATAATTTGGAACTGGTTGAAGAATTGGTACATGAGAATTTACAATCATTTTTCCAGTTGTGTAAAGGAGTGTGCATAGTAAAAATGGGTCATAACATTACAGCATTTTATCTGGGGAGATGAAATGAGGGGAGTTAGGTTTTCCTTTGTCAAATGCCAAGGAGAGTTGTATAGCCCATTTGAATTTCAAAGGCATGGTGATACACATAATTATGAGATTTCTTCATCCCAGCAATTATAGCCAATGATTCTTTAAGAAACTCTGTATAGTTCCTCTCAGATGTCTGTTCAAGAATAGAAGACCATACATGTGCAACCCAAGTTGCAGGGAAGTTGGGTGCAAGGCCAGAGAGATTAAAGTTGAAGGGGAGATAGCTAGATTGCAAGATGCAGGAAACAGGATGTTCTATGATGAAGGTACAGATTTTGAGAAGAGATAGGAAGATTTTCCTGCATGAGGTGCTGAAGTTGGGTTACAGTTTAACTAGCCCCAGCCCTAAAAGTAATGCAATGGGTGGAGGACAGGATGGAGGAAAGGAAGCTAGTTTGGGAAGGGGTCAAGAGGGAATTAGTTCAGAAACATATATAATATCCCAACTTTGGGTGTGGCAAAGGAAAAGAGGGACGGACAAGGGAGAGAGAAAGAAGAAAGATAAGAGTGTTTCGAACTAGCATAGAGAGAGCACCCACCCACCCCCACTGCTGGCAGAACTACTCAAGGCAAGACGTGAAGGAGAGAAGGCATGGGGCTTTCTGAAAGGAATACTAGGGCCATGAGGAGCAGCAAGAGGATGAGGAGAAAAATAGATTGAAGGCCATAAGCAATCAGCTACAGGAAACACTGACATAGACAATTAAAGCAATTATTTGAAGGGTAGGAGTTGTTGAGGTACTGGACTGTTCATTCAATAATTTAGTTCTTATTGTACCAGCATGTATACTTTCATATGCTTGTATGTTGTTTTCGAATGATATAAGTAAAAGCTGTAAAAAGTTCAGAATTGGAAGAATTAGGAAATTCTTTTTCTTACTGGATCATCCAGGAGTCACTCCTTAGAACTCCCCCTGTTGGTGGATGGGCAGGCAGCAGGCTGCTTAAGCAGGCTGATATTCTACCGGAGCTGGAAGAGGTTCTGCTGGAAAAATCTCTAGAGCAGTGTTTTTCAACCTTGGCAACTTTAAGATGTGTGGACTTCAACTCCCAGAATTCCCCAGCCTGCATTGGGGATTGAGGTCTCGAACTAAACCCATCTTGATATTACAACTGGGGCTACACATGTATCATGTCGTCTGGAAAAGTGTGGCTAAGAAAATCCTACTCCAAATGAGGAGGCATCACAAATTAAGATACACTGATGGCTGTTAATTGGTTGGTTTTTACTAGGTTGTTACATTTTTGTAATCTTCTTATATAAAGATTGTATTTCCTGTTTGTCTTTGACATTCTTAATTAGCAATTGTTTTTAATTGGCTGCTACATGCCATATTGAAAGGCATGCTATTAATTATTACTATTCTCAATTGTAAGGGGGAGGAATTTTAATTTCTTATTAACATTTTATGACACTTTTGAATTATTACATATTAATATATTATTGTCAGTGATGCAGTGCTATATTTATATTTTTAAACTGAATTCACTATATTTTGATGTGAATCATGTTGGTCAAGAAAGTTAATGATTCCCTCAAGCTGAGTTTGACCCTTAGTAATCCATTCATCCAGTTTTCTTGGTAGCAATGTGGAAGTGGTTTACTACTGCCTTCTTCCAGGATGTGTTTTTGACTTTGCAGTGTAGCTTTGAGTCCTGGGCATTTGTGGTGGTTTCTCCTCTGGCTCTTGGCCAGGTATGTCCCTGCTTAGTATTTGGGGGATGAGGCAGCATCAGCTAGGTGATACCACCTACTGTGATCACATGGAGCAGAATGTAAACCAAGGGAGAATTTTTACTTAATTATAGCATGTATAGGTAATATGTTTTGGTGATCATTGCCATCATCCTTAACGTTTGAATACTTTTAATTATGCCTGAGAGCCATTTTCTGCCAGAATTCAGGAGATTTGTATTCTATTCTGCCTTCAGGTCTGGTTATCTGAAGGACCACCTGTCTTCCGTAGTTGGTGTCCATCCTACATGATTGGGCAGGGTCAGCATGTTCCAGTCAACAGTGTCATCTGATGGGACCCAAGAAGTGGGCCTTCTTTGTCACAGCCCCTGCCCTCCGGAATTGCATCCTTCCAGAGTTTTGAATGGCCCCCACCCAGAGTTTTTTAAATGAGCCCTTAAAATCTCCTCTTCCCCAAGGCCCTAGGCTAGAATCGGTGGTGGTGGGCCCCTTGTGGAATGATTGTTAGAGTATGTTGGTTTTTTCTAGGGGTTTGTTTGTGGTAATGTTTAATTTTGCATTGTTTTAAATTGGCTTATATTGTATAGTGCTCATAAATGTAACCAAAACATATTACATATACAGTGTTGTAGTGGCACTGAGTAGCCTACAGATTTAATAGATAAATTATAAATCCATTGAAGTGGGAATAGGATATTTGAATTCCTATGCATTTCAGTAGAAGCCAACGGAGAATCTCATTTCTCAGCTTGGCACACTAAACCATCCTCAGGCAGGTATGAGGCTGATAAATCTGCTAGTGAATCCTGCGTGCTGATGGCTTGCTTTGTTGAAAGCCTTATAAAGACAAAAGGCTGGTGGGGAGGGATGATGTGGAACTTTATTTATTCATCTTTATTTATTTATCTAACTTTATTTATATTTTAAATTTCTAGGCAGCCCAATTCCAATGACTCTGGGCAGCTTAACAATAAAAATCTAATAAAATCTCAGAAGACAGCATCATCCAGAGCAGAACAACAGCCATTTCTCTCCCCACCCATGAAAATAAAAACAGACACACGCCACCACCACCACCACCCCGGTCACCCTAATCCAAGGCTGGGAAAGAGCCATATTCCTAATGCTTTTTAAAAGGCTGATAAGTGGGGGCCATGTGAATCTCTGAGGGGATGCTGTGCCAGAGGGCTGGTGCCTAAGAGAAGGCCTGGATTCTGCTAGATGGCATTACTTAATGGATGGGACTCAGAGAGGGCCAATGCTGCCACACCTTACAGGGTGGGCAGAAATCTGTAATATGATTCAAGATCAAAGTTTTGACAGGTTTGGTCTCTGCCTGCTCATACTGGGAATGGGATTTTTGAACTGAGAGAATGCAGCTCCTGAATTCCTCCATGCTAAATTCACCATCATCACTAAAATCTCAAGGTGACACGCTAGTAGATGCTAATTTCTAGTAGAATGGCTGTCGTGGGAATAGTGGCAAACTGTTTGGGCTACAAGTTCCATTCAAGCCCACATATGAAAATCCTTATTTCTGTGATGGTGTTCTTGTCGCATATAATCTCTTCCTTTTAATTCCACCCATCCAAATTTACTTGTTTTGAATTTTAAGGGTCTGGTTTTTGCTTTTAGAATTAACAGTGTCCCACACAGCCTTTAATCTTTCCTTTCTGCTGATTTGTATATCTAGGGTAGAATGTTGTGGAACATGGTTTGTTGAGGTTGCTTTTCTTACCATCCATCCATGCAAAATCTCAGCTGAGCATTTTAATCATCTCTTCTTTGAAAACAATCCTCTGTCCAAAGTAACAAGTTTGCAACCAGTGGGAGGCTGGGAATGTTTTCCTTTTTCCATGGCTTCCCTTTGATTTACAGTTCCAAGGATGCAGCCAGCACAAAAAACCAGCTGGGTTTGGCCTTCCTTTAAATACATACGAGTGAGAAAGAAAAACACATCCTCCACAAAGGTTGCATCTTCTACATGGTCAAATGCTAGCATGCATTTCCAAGGACAGGAAGTCACAGCTGAAGCTAAACCAAGAAAGGAGTTAAGCTGTGAATTCTTAGTACTCTAGACACCTGGAAATAATAATAAATGATATGAAACATTAACCTTGGTCTTGTGATCTTACTGCTCTCTTTAAAACATTAGCATCAGTGCTGGGGAATAGCACCCAACAAAGCATGGCATTCAGTCTTATTCCTTCTTCTGTTAAAAATATTGGAATGTAAAACCAGGCTGTCTGAAAAAGAGAGCTATCATTTTAGGTGGGCATGGATTTGGGGGTAGGGTGCCTTTTTTTGAGTGGGGGGCTTTGTTTCCACAGAAGAATGGTTTACTTTGACAGAGGTGAAAGACAACTATTGGATATGGGACCGTGCTATTGAATATTCCAGTGAAGCAAATTCTGCGTCTCTCTCTTTTTCTCCAACTGTATTCATAGAAGAAACCTCAGCAGGAGTGAAGAATCCACAGGATCAATTTTTCTGTTCCAGGAAAATGTCAGATTTAATTTTCCTTTGAAAGATCTCAAAGCAAGTTACCTCCAGTATAACCCCAAGGACATCAGCAGCTAGCCACAATGACAAGAAGGTTATGATACATCTGCAGTGATGTTATGAGGCAAATAACTGAGTTGCAGGGTTGATCGTGATATCATGATGCACATTTTGTCACTTGCCCCAACAAATGACAAGCCCTGAAGATGCTTATGTGTATTCAAGCCATAAAACAAGACAGCTTTAAAGCAGAAGTCCTTGTTTAAACAACAAGGCCTATAACTGGAGATTATATTTGGGGGATGAATGCACCCCACTTCTATCATATGTTAATCAAAATCACCAATACTCAGAAACTATATAACTATATTTTATTTATTTATTTATCTTTCAATTTCTATCACCGCACCATCTCCCCCACAGGGGACTCTGGGAGGTTTACAAACATACATACATACATACATACACACACACACACACACACACACACACACATATATATATATATATATATATATATACACACACACACACATATATATATATATATATATACACACACACATATATATATATATATACATACATACATACATACATACATACATACATACTGCTATATAGTAGATTTATAAACTATATGAATCAGAAATTGGCAAATGACAGTCACTCTGCTGTCAGAATTCTGGGAGTTGACGTCCACCCATCTTAAAGTTGCCAAGGTGGAGAAACGCTGCTTTAACCACTATACCATACAGGTTCCCTTAAGACCGTACACTCTGGAAAGGCAAGATCGCTTGTTTTTAGGACTAGATATTCCTTGTTACTGTTTTATACAAGGGAAATTTTAAAAAAAGATAGATTTCCTGTGCCTGACTTTATTTCTGCCTAGGTCCGAAAGATAGTTTTAGCTGGTTGTTGTGGGTTTTCCGGGCTGTGTGGATGTTCTGGCAGATTTGGTTCCTAATGTTTCGCCAGTAGCTGTGGCTGGCATCTTCAGAGGACAGGAGCACAGCTAGAAGATTCTCTGTGTGCCCAAGTGGAGGGTGTGTCTTCCTGCTGGTGTTTATAGCTGCTGAGAGGTCATTTACAAGAGCCTTCAACTATACATAGTTTTAGCTGTTCACTTTCTAACTTTTGTGCTTGTTTTTCACTTTTTTGTTGGATGAGGATGAGGGATTCATATAGTGTCATCAATGTACAGTCTGTAGCAGAAGTCAGTTGCAGGCAGACAGTAAGGTAAGTTCTCTGGAATCAAACTTAGTGGATTCCTAGACAGATCTAGGTGGTTTTCTTGGCAGCAGTACAGAACTGGTTTGTCATGGTTTTCTAGGACATTTTTCCTGCTTCCCAGTCTAGTCTATCATTCTCAGGTTTCCTGGTGGTCTACCATCCAACTACTAACGAAGTTGAATCTGCTTAGCCTTTTGAAGTCAGCCAAAGTTGCCTATGTGCTGTAAGTGTTTGTTTTATATTTTTTTAAAATATGATAAGCCATACTGCTGGTCATTCTTTCTGGTCATTCTGCTCAGTTTTATTCCTCCATTCATGGGCAGCATCTTGGCAATTTTAATGGAAGTGAAATGCAGTGAAACTGGGGAGATCAATTGCTGGTGGCAACAAACAAGTTCACCAGCCATTTTCTTTTCCCAAAATACATCTGGAAATTATACTGTACAATGCAAATTAGGAAAGAGGCAGGATCTGCATAGCTACTAAATGGCCACTGTAACATAATAAAGGAAGGAAGGATCGTTTGTCTTTTTCTTTTCCCCTGATCCTTGTCTTGCCATTTTAATCCAAATATTATCAGATAGGAACTTTTGCCTCACTCTTACTGCATATTATTTTATAGTAAAGGTAAAGGTTCCCCCCGCACATTTGTGCAGTCGTGTCCGACTCTAGGGGCCGGTGCTCATCTCCGTTTGTTAGCCGAAGAGCCAGCGTTGTCCGAAGACGCTTCCACGTTCATGTGGCCGGCATGACACACGTGGAACGCTGTTACCTACCCACCGAAGTGGTACCTATTCATCTACTTGCATTTGCATGCTTTCGAATTGCTAGGTTGGCAAGAGCTGGAGCTAGTGCGGGAGCTCACTCCGTCACGCGGGGCTAGGGATTCGAACCTCCGAACTTGCGATCTTCCAATCAACAAGCCTGGCGTCTTACCCGCTGAGCCATCGCACCCCCCATATTATTTTATAAAACTATATAAAAAAGAAAAAAAAATGTCTGCCTGGGGGACTAAGCCAAGTGAAACACAAGACCAATGAAGGAAATGGGATAATGTTTAAATTAGACTTCTGCAGATTCAGGACTGTATGTAGAAAACCTGGTTCAAACTTTGTGGTCAGCCTTAATTTCCCCAACTGTGTCTTGCAATTGGCTGACTTTACATCAAACTATGAGCAGTAAACCATGGTTTACAAACCACAGTGACTGGCTTCACATTATGTATATTACATTAGCTGAATGGTACAGTTGGGAATGCAGATAATCCCAGACTCTACTAGAGACTCAGAGAGATCTGGGCCACATCCAGATGTTGAGACACTTGGACTATATTAAGTAAGGAAAAATAAATACAATGCAGGAAATCAACACAGAGCACTGAAGGAGGAGGAAGACAAGAATGGAGTGAGGCATAATTTAAATACCTTTAGATTAAAAAATGAGCAGGTATCAAGCTTGAGGTTCAGGCCATGTGGCCTTCATCTCACTGGTGGTACTGGTCCTTCATATCTCTTCTCCTAGGAATTGCATTACAACCTTGCTACTACATGAAGCCTGCCAGGGGAATCTGGGTGGGTCAATAAAGTCAAGAAGGCAGCCATAACAGTGTGATCAAAGCCCTTTTAACAAGTGTTGTGCAGTTGCAGCTGCATCTTGGCTTTTTGAGCCTTCACCGCCCCACGGACAGCCCTGAAGCCAGCAGTGGTTTATTGGACCAGCAGTCAATTGCTTAGGCTGGGCTCCATCATGTGACATTAAAGATCAGCACATCTGGCTCCCTGACAGGAGTATACTAAAATTTAGCCTATGAGTGATAGAGGAAATGGCTGCTGCAGGATGGGAGGGAATGGGATGGTCCTCCATTCTAGTTGTGTGAGTAGAAGGGGTAATTTCTTGGCCTTTGTTATTTCCTGCTCATCCGACTTGCAGTTATTAAGCAATACAGTCACCTGACAGGAAATAGCTTCCTGAATTCACCTTGGGTTCACCCTAGTGATCTACCAAAAACATCCTGTATATATCTATGAAATCTTGCCTAGGTGTAAATTGCTTTTCAAGCCACAGCATGGCCATTATTAAAAGCATTGACCTGAATGAGGGCCGATGTTTTCATCTGCAAACAAGATAATTCAAAATCTGCTGCTGCTGCTGTTGTTGCCATCTTGGCAACCCAGCACTGTGATGACTCAATTTGTGTGTGTCACTTTCCCCCTGCGTTCCACTCTGCCTTTCTCATTCTATGATGAATTACAGTGTTTAGTTATCAGTCTGGAAATCCCAGGAAGAGGTTACATTTTACCAGCATTACATTTTGAAACAGAAAAGCTTGGTATTTAACACTCTCAAACTGTGCTACCTTTATCTTTGGCTCCAAATTACATGGCTTGAATTTAAAAAATCCTGGTTTTTAATATATTTTTTCTAAATAGGTTATTTCTTGTTTTAGCATTTTCATTATTATACTTTTAATTTTCTTCTGATAACTTATACTTTTTAAAACTGTTTTAACTGTATTTTTAATGATTTTGTTTTAATTACATTGATTGTTTGGCTTTGTGTTTTAATTCTGTGCGCCGCCCAGATTCACAAGCATGAGATGGGTGGCTTTATAAATTTAATACATACATATATACCTTTGCTCATTATTAGCCTATAATATATGTTTTCATACTATCAAACAGCAGTGCCTATTGTTGACCATCTCTTATAATTAATTCAAAATTTTTTCTTTTCAACTTCAATTTCCTTATTAAGTAGAAGAGATGGATTTAATATCCAGGACACTGATATTCCAGGAAATGTATCCCATTTTTCATAAATTAAAATGGGTGCATGATTTGAGATTAAAATGGACCCAATTTCAGCTGACAAAATTTTATTAGAAATTTAAAACATAAAAATAATTATTCAGTAATATTTATACCTATCTGAATAAAATATATAGTCCTTATGCGGAGATAGATAGATATAGATATAGATATAGATATAGATATAGATATAGATATAGATATAGATATAGATATAGATATAGATATAGATATAGATATAGATATAGATATATTGTTGTTTATTTGCTCAGTCACTTCCGACTCTTCGTGACTTCATGGGCCAGCCCACGCCAGAGCTTCCTGTCGGCCGTCACCATCCCCACCTCCCTCACAGTTGAGTCCGTCACCTCCAGAATATCATCCATCCATCTTGCCCTTGGTCAGCCCCTCTTCCTTTTGCCTTCCACTTTCCCTAGCATCAGCATTTTCTCCAGGGTATCCTGTCTTCTCATTATGTGGCCAAAGTACTTCAGTTTTGCCTTTAATATCATTCCCTCAAGTGAGCAGTCTGGCTTGATTTCCTGGAGTATGGACTGGTTTGATCTTCTTGCAGTCCAAGGCACTCTCAGAATTTTCCTCCAACACTACAATTCAAAAGCATCTATCTTCCTTCGCTCAGCCTTCTTTATGGTCCAGCTCTCGCAGCCATAGGTTACTACGAGGAATACCATTGCTTTAACTATTTATTTATTTATTTATTTAGTTAGTTAGTTAGTTATTATTCAGATTTATCACCGCCCATCTCTACAGCAGTAGACTCTGGGCGGTTTACAACAATAATATTAACATTAAAAACCTATACACTTTAAAATTTTATTTAAAATTTTTAAATAAAAATAAGGGGCGCGGTAGCTCAGCGGGTTAAACCGCGGGTTAAACCGCTGAGCTGTTAGTCTGCCGACCATAAGGTCGGCAGTTCGAATCCGCGTGGCGAGGTGAGCTCTCGTCACTAGCCCCAGCTTCTGCCAACCCAGCAATTCGAAAGCTAAAAGCAAGTAGATAAATGGGTACCACTCACGTGGGGCAATATGCTGGCGTCCTGTCGGGGAGTCGCCCTCAGAACCAAAGACGAAAGATCTGGAGGAGCCCGTGGATGGCGGCTGAACGGCGGCAGAGGACGACAGATCCCAAATTAACAACTTTCGGGATGTCAGCAGCCGGCTCCGAAAGTGAAGCATTCTGGGGCTTGTAGTTTCCGATGCCTGAAAAAGAAGAGCCGGTTCCCTCACCCCCTCCCTAATCGCACGGTGCACTGTAATATATATGGATGTATAATTAAATATGTATGATGTTGTAAGCCGCCTAGAGTCCTCCATTAGGGAGGGGATAGGCGGGGTATAAATAAGATAGATAGATAGATAGATAGATAGATAGATAGATAGATAGATAGATAGATAGATAGATAGATAAAAATATATAATAATAAATAAAGAAAATCCAGAGGATGGTAGGATCTTAAAAAGGAGGATATCACAGGGCTAACCACCCTTAGGAGGAACTATTACCTCCTTCATCCCAAGCAACTATGCAGATCTTTTTTGTCAGTGTGATGTCTCTGCTCTTAACTATTTTATCAAGATTTGTCATTGCTCTCCTCCCAAGAAGTAGACGTCTTCTGATTTCCTGGCAGCAGTCAGTGTCTGCAGCAATCTTTGCGTCTAGAAATACAAAATCTGTCACTGCCTCCACGTTTTCTCCCTCTTTTTGCCAGTTATCAATCAAGCTGGTTGCCATAATCTTGGTTTTTTTGAGGTTTAACTGCAACCCAGCTTTTGCATTTTCTTCTTTCACCTTCGTCATAAGGCTCCTCAGCTGCTCCTCGCTTTCACCCATCAAAGTGGTATCATCTGCATATCTGAGATTATTGATTTTTCTTCCAGCGATTTTAACTCCATCCTTGGATTCTTCAAGCCCAGCATGTCAGTTACGTGCGTCAGTTACGCCCTTTCCTGGATCGGGAAGCCCTCCGTATAGTCACTCATGCCCTGGTCATCTCCCATATAGACTATTGCAACGCGCTCTACATGGGGCTACCCTTGAGGAGTATCCGGAAGCTTCAATTGGTCCAGAATGTGGCTGCTCGCGCAGTTATTGGTGCGCCTAGATCAGCGCATGTGACACCTCTGCTGCGACAGCTGCACTGGGTGCCTGTGTGCTTCCGGGTCCAATTCAAGGTGTTGGTTATCACCTTTAAAGCCCTACATGGCATGGGGCCAGGTTACCTGAGGGACCGTCTTATCCCCATAACGTTGAACCGTCCCACTCGGTCATTCAGAGAGGGCATGCTGCGGATCCCGTCCGTAAAGGAATGTCACCTGACGGGGTCTAGGAGGCGTGCCTTCTTGGTAACGGCGCCCACCCTTTGGAATATGCTACCCCCGGAGGTGAGGCAGGCCTCATCGCTCCCGGCCTTCAGAAAGAACTTAAAGACCTGGTTCTGCCGCCTTGCGTGGGGGGAGGGGGGGAACAGTTCCTCTTGGGGATGGCTGGTGCCATAGGGCCCTTTTAAACATCTAAACATCAAACCATCGCATCTTGGATTTTTATACTTAATTTTATTATATTAGAGTATTTTATTAGGTTGTTTTAATTGTCGGATTTTAATTGTTGTGTTTTGTAAACCGCCCAGAGTTCCCTTATGGGGAGATGGAGCGGTATATAAATTGAAACATAAATAAATAAATAAAATAAAATGTTGCATGATGTGTTCTGCGTACAGGTTGAATAGGTAGGGTAAGAGTATACAACCCTGCCATACTCCTTTCCCAATCTTAAACCAGTCCATTGTTCAGTGGTCTGTTCTTACCGTTGCTACTTGGTCATTATACAGATTCCTCAAGAGGCAGACAAGATGACTTGGTACCCCCATACCACCAAGAACTTGCCACAATTTGTTATGATCCACACAGTCAAAGGCTTTAGAATAATCAATAAAACAGAAATAGATGTTTTTCTGAAACTTCCTGGCTTTCTCCATTATCCAGCGGATATTAGCAATTTGGTCTCTAGTTCCTCTGCCTTTTCTAAACCCAGCTTGTACATCTGGCAATTCTCGCTCTGTGAATTGCTGGAGTCTACCTTGCAGGATCTTGAGCATTACCTTACTGGCATGTGAAATAAGTGCCACTGTTTGGTAGTTTGAACATTCTTTAGTGTTTCCCTTTTTTGGTATGGCAATATAAGTTGATTTTTTCCAATCTGATGGCCATTCTTGTGTTTTCCAAATTTGCTGACATATGGCATGCATCACCTTGACAGCATCATCTTGCAAGATTTTAAACAGTTCAGCTGGGATACCGTCGTCTCCTGCTGCCTTGTTATTAGCAATGCTTCTTAAGGCCCATTCAACCTCACTCTTCAGGATGTCTGGCTCTAACTCACTGACCACACCGTCAAAGCTATCCTCGATATTATTTCATTCATTCATTCATTCATTCATTATTTAAATTTATCCCCACCCATCTCCCCAAATAGGGGACTTATATAAGATTATCCTTCTTATACAATTCTTCTGTATATTCCGTATATTCTTGCCACCTTTTCTTGATCTCTTCTGCTTCTGTTAGGTCCTTGCCATCTTTGTTTTTTATCATACCCATTTTTGCCTGGAATTTACCTCCGATGTTTCTAATTTTCTGGAAGAGGTCTCTTGTCCTTCCTATTCTATTATCTTCCTCCACTTCCACGCATTGCTTGTTTAAAAATAGTTCCTTATCTCTTCTGGCTAACCTCTGAAATTTTGCATTTAATTGGGCACATCTCCCCCTATCACTGTTGCCTTTTGCTTTCCTTCTTTCTTGGGCTACTTTCAGTGTCTCAGTAGATAGCCATCTTGCCTTCTTGGTTTTCTTTTTCTTTGGAACGTTTTTTGTTGCTGCCTCCTGAACAATGTTGCGAACTTCTGTCCATAGTTCTTCCGGGACCTTATCAACTAAATCTAGTCCCTTAAACCTATTCTTCACCTCCACTGCATATTCCTTAGGAATATTAGTGAGCTCATATCTAACTGATCTGTGGGTCTTCCCTATTCTCTTTAGTCTGATTCTAAATTATGCAATAAGAAGTTCATGATCTGAACTGCAGTCAGCTCCAGCTCTTGTTATTACCGACTGTATAGATGTCTGCCACCTTTGGGTACAAAGGATATAGTCAATCTGATTTTGGTGTCGACCATCTGGTGAAGTCCATGTATAAATGTATAGTCGAAGGCTTTCACGGCCGGAATCCGATGGTTGTTGTGGGTTTTTCAGGCTGTGTGGCCGTGTTCTGGCAGTTTTGGTTCCTAACGTTTCGCCAGTCGCTGTGGCTGGCATCTTCAGAGGACAGGAGCACAGCTAGAAGATTCTCTCTGTGCCCAAGTGGAGGGTTTGTCTTCCTGCTGGTGTTTATATCTGCTGAGAGGGTGTGTGATTTCTGTGGGTCATTTACAAGAGATTAGGAGAGGGTTTATTGTGGTGATTAGGGGGTGTGGTGCTGTCGTGTGTGGGATTAGCACATCTATTGTGTGAGTTGTTTGCATATTTCTGTGGTTGAGTAGAGTTCATTGACCTTTTGCAAGCTGTGTTTTTCAGGACTGGCAGCCAGGTTTTGCTGATCTTTAAGCTTTCTTCTTTTTTATTGAAACTGTGTTGGTGTTTATGTATTTCAGTGGCTTCCCTGTATAGTCTAACATAGTGGCAGTTGGTGTTGTCCAGTATTTCTGTGTTTTCAAATAATATTTGGTGACCAGTTTGTTTGAGAACATGTTCATCTGGGACTCCGAGCCGGACTGGCACCTCGACAAGTCAGAATTTTCAGAGTGCTGAAGACCTGGCTAGCTTTTCCCTGTTTGCAGGGCTCTACAGAAAATATAAGACCACTGAAGTTTCTCCCTGGAGAGGGGAGAACCAGAAGATTGCTCACTGGGTCATTGGAATTGCCCCCTCCTGCTTTTTTTGTAGTTTTCCACCACAGAAAGAGCAGGGGGTTGGAAGCAGTGAAAAGACTGGAGAAGCACCAAGCTCTACAGGGAATCGTAAGTCTGAGAGATACTAGAGCAAGAAGCCGGCTTTTAGATCACTTTTATTTTTTTATTTTTTTATATATTAGATCATTTTATCATCTAAGGTCTACCTTTGGACTTTTCTCAAAATGTTGGCAAATTTTGTGCTTTCTTTGCTATAATAATTATGGTGGAAGTATGATGGATTTTATATTTGAAACATAGTGAAACGTTTGCATTTTTTTTTTCTCTTTTACCTTTCTACTTTACCAGAGAAGATTCTGTATTACTGGAAAGTATAAGAGTTTTTATTGAATATATTTTGTTGGACTAACTATTGAGGAATTTGTTTTTATAAACTGTATGAAATACTGCTCCTTTCCTTATTTTTGATTACTGGATTTTTTAATCTTTTACTCTAAAACCTTTTTGTATTTAGGAAAAAAAATTTCTTTTTTCCTTCTCTTCTTTTTATTTCTTATAACTGGAAACTATTTGGGATTCAACAGACTCTGCTGGTAATTTTCCACTCAGCTGTTTACTCTGAGAAACTGTTTGTTTTGGCTAGGGAATAAGCCTGAAGAACAAAGACGGGGTGGGGAAAAATGGCATTTTCAACAGTAATTCAAGAATTTAAAAAAGAAATTAGTGAAACTCTTTCAGAAATTAAGAAAACACTGGAAATTTTATTGATAGATTGGCAAGGTCAGGAGCAAAAGATAGAATTAGAAATAGAAGAAATTTTTTTTGAGATAGAGGAGAAACAGAAGGTTCAGAAAAACACTTTGACATCCTACACGAGCCAGACAACAAAACAGGCTACACATTATAATCTTGGCATAAACACATTGTGGCAGTTGAGAGAAGGAGAAGATTTGAATATGCAACTTGATAGATATAGTGAAATATGGGGAAAAGTCCAGAAAAATATTCTGACATTCTACATGAGACAGATAACAAAACAGGCTATACATTATAATTTTGATATAACCTGAATAGGAGATTCAGTTTAATATGGGACATAAGGTTAATGGAACCATGGATTCTAATTGGATATAGAGTATGCAAATGTAAACTAAGTTTCAACTAGTAATATAATTGTTGGGAATATTAAATGCTAAAAATTGATATGAGAAACTGTATGGATGTATAAAAATGTGATACTTTAACTGTAAGATATAAGGTTATAAAATTAGAGATATAAATATAAGTTGATATTATAGATTATATGCAAATTAGAAATTTTTCTATGGAGATACAAGAATGAGAGAATATATTATTAGGATGGGATGCTGAGTTGGAATTAGAATCAATGCTATTACAGGATGACTTATTTTTATAATTACTAGTATGAATATTATTGAGAATTGTTGTTAGGTTATGCATTAGTGGAACAGGTAGCTATAAAAATTTGTTAATTAGGTAAATATGTAGGAAGATGTAGAATATGGTATTTGTTGTTGTTCAGTCATTTAGTCGTGTCCGACTCTTTGTGACCTCATGGACCATAGCACGCCAGGCCTTCCTGTCCTCCACTGTCTCTCGGAGTTTACTCAAATTGATGTTCATTACATCGGTGATGCTATCTAACCATCTCATCCTTTGCCATCCCCTTCTCCTTTTGCCTTCAGTCTTTCCCAGCATCAGGGTCTTTTCCAGTGAGTCCTCTCTTCGCATTAGGTGGCCAAAGTATTTGAGCTTCAGCTTCAGCATCTGTCCTTCCAATGAGCAGTCAGGGTTGATTTCCTTTAGGATTGACTGATTTGACCTCCTTGCAGTCCAAGGGATTCTCAAGAGTCTTCTCCAGCACCACAGTTTGAAAGCATCAATTCTTCGGCGCTCAGCCTTCCTTATGGTCCAACTCTCACAGCCATACATTACTACTGGAAAAACCATAGCTTTTACTATACGGATCTTTGTCGGCAAGGTGATGTCTCTGCTTTTTAATATGCTGTCTAGGTTTGCCATAGCTTTCCTCCCAAGGAGCAAGCGTCTCTTAATTTCATGGCTGCAGTCACCGTCTGCGGTGATCTTGGAGCCCAAGAAAATAAAATCTGTCACTGCTTCCATTTCTTCCCCTTCTATTTGCCAGGAAGTGATGGGACCAGATGCCATGATCTGGGTTTTTTTGTTGAGTTTCAAGCCAGCTTTTGCACTCTCTCCTTTCACTGTAGCTTGAATCATGTCAACTGGATTTCTATTTTCTCAGTGGAAACGTTTCGCTCCTTATCCAAGGAGCTTCTTCAGTCTGAGCAAAGTTTATAAGGGAATCCTAAATATGTTTCTAGGTAGCTGTGTGACCTTACACCTGGGGTCATGGTTATATTGAGATGTTATTTTAAGTCCTTTTATTATCTAAAGGAGGATCGTTAAGATCACCATGCTGCTGTTGAGCTTGTGAAATAGTCTTAATCTTCCTAGGCACAGAAGACAGAGCCGGGAGAAAGATGGGAGAAAGATTGTGCCTGAGGCCCCCACCTCTATTCAAGGAAGGATTTTCCAAGTTGGCATAAATGGATTCCTTGACCCCTCTCTCAAACCACCTATCTTCTCTGTCTAAAATGTGAACATTAATGTCCTCAAATGAGTGTCCTTTTTCCTTTAAATGAAGATAAACTGCTGACTCTGGTCCTGTGGTGTTACTTCTCCTGTGTTGGGCCATCCTCCTGTACAAAAGTTGTTTGGTTTCTCCAATGTAGAGTTCAGAGCACTCCTCACTGCACTGGATTGCATAAACTACATTGTTTTTCTTGTGTTTTGGAGTTTGATCTTTGGGGTGTACAAGCCTCTGTCTCAGTGTGTTGGTGGGTTTGAAATATACAGGTATGTGGTGTTTGCCAAATATCCGTTTTATCTTTTCAGACACACCAGCCATGTAGGGAATGACCAGGTTCTTTCGTTTACTCTGAGTCTCAGCCCTATCTGTCGCTGTTTTAGGTCTGGTAGATTTAGATTTGGTGAAGGCCCAATTTGGATATCCACAGGCCTTCAGAGCTGTTCTCAGGTGCTGATTTTCATTCTTTTTGGAATCCATGGAGGTGGGGATGGTTTCTGCTCTGTGTGACAATGTCCTGATGACTCCTAGTTTGTGCTGCAGTGGATGGTGGGAGTCAAACATCAGATATTGATCTGTGTGTGTGGGTTTCCTGTAGATCCCTATTTCTAGCTTGCCACCGGTCCCAATGAGGACTTCACAGTCTAGGAATGCCAGTCTGTTGTCCTTGGTGTCTTCTCTGGTGAAGCTAATGTTGGCATCTATAGTGTTTATATGGTCCGTGAAGGCCTGTACTTCCTGGGTCTTGATTTTGACCCAGGTGTCATCCACATACCTAAACCAGTGGGTGGGCACCGTTCCCTGGAATGTGTTGAGTGCTTTCTTCTCCACTTCTTCCATGTATAAATTGGCCACAATGGGTGACACAGGAGAACCCATGGCACAGCCGTGTTTTTGTCTGTAAAAGTCACCTCTGTATGTGAAATAAGTGGTGTTAAGACACAGGTCCAGAAGATGGCAGATCTGGTTTGGGTTGAGATGGCTTCTCCTTTCAAGAGTGCTGTCCTCTTCTAGTCTCTTCCTGACAGCGGATAGAGCATGAGTGGTGGGGATGCTGGTGAAAAGGGAGGACACATCAAAGGAGACCATAGTTTCATCTGTATCCAGTTTCAGGATCTTTGCTTTGGAAACAAATTCTTCCGAATTATGGATGTGGTGTTCAGAGTGTCCAACTAGAGGTGCTAGTATGGTAGAGAGGTGTTTGGCAATGTTGTATGTTACCGAATTAATGCTGCTGACTATGGGTCGGAGGGGTGTTCCTTCCTTGTGGATCTTAGGAAGTCCGTAGATGCAGGGGATGGCTTCTCCAGGATACAGATGGTGGTAGGTAATCCTATCGATGGAGCCATCATGTTCCAATTGTAGGCCATCTATCTTTTATATTTCTTTTGTTTATCATTTTTCTTGACTTCACTTTTCTTTTACTTTTTTCTTACTTTGTATTTCTATTTTTATTTCTTTTTCTAACTTTTAATATGTATTTTAAAATTCAGTAAAATTTATATAAAAAAAGAGAACATGTTCAGCTATTGCAGATTTTTCAGGTTGCTGTAGTCTGCAGTGTCTTTCATGTTCTTTTATCCTGGTGAGGATGCTGTGTTTTGTGGTCCCAATGTATACTTGTCCACAGCTGCAGGGTATGCGGTAAACTCCTGCAGCGGTGAGGGGGTCCCTTTTGTCTTTTGCTGATTTTAACATTTGTTGTATTTTTCTGGTGGGTTTGAAGACTGTTTGGAGGTTATGTTTTTTCATTAGTTTTTCCATGCTGTCCATGACTCCTTTAATGTAGGGCAGAAATATTTTGCTTGTGGGGGGCTGTTTTTCTTCAGTTGAGTGCTGTTTTTTTTGGTTTGATAGCTCTCCTGATTTCATTCTTGGAGTAGCCATTCGCCTGTATGGACCAATCCAAATGGTTGAGTTCAGAATTGATTATATTCGCTGGACCGGCCATGTTGTTCGAATGCCTGACCATCGTCTTCCAAAACAGCTACTTTACTCCCAACTTAAGAATGGAAAACGGAATATTGGTGGACAGCAAAAGAGATTCAAAGATGTTCTCAAAGCTAATTTAAAAAAAATTAATATCAGCACTGAGAACTGGGAAGCCCTAACTCATGAGCGTTTAAATTGGAGGTCATCCTTTATTAATGGCGCTATGGACTTTGAAGAAGCACGAGTACAGGGCGAAAAGGAGAAAAGAGCTAAAAGGAAGGCACGTCAGGCAAACCCTCATCGTGACCGTCTTCCACCTGGAAACCTATGCCCTCATTGTGGGAGGTTGTGCGGATCCAGAATTGGCCTTTACAGCCACTTACGGATCCATTGTTAAGTTTTTAATACTGGAAGACAATCTTACTCAGCTACAAGTGATCGCCAAGAGAGAGAGAGATCATGCTGCACCCAAAACTGCCATACTGCCACTTTCTGTACCAGCTGTAGTTTCCAAATGTTCTCCAAAAGCAGCTCCATGTTCCCAATAGTCTAATAAGGAAGTGATTAAGGCATGAGTGATCGTGAGCAGAGCTTCCTGATCCATCAATGGGCCCAACTGGTACACAAGATGGATTTGTACAAAATCCCTCCTAGCCATGACTCTTTGAGCAGGAGCTGTGAGTCCAGGAGGACCCCCAGATAGCACCCTAACTCAGTCTGGGGGAGCAGTATCCCATCCACAGTTAAAGATGGAAACATCCCAGATCTGGGTGTTCCTAAAACCCACAGCCACTGTGGTCTTACTAGGGTTGAATCAAAGCCTGTTCCTCCCCATCCAGACCCTCACAGCCTCCAGGCCCTGGGAAAGAACATCAACAGCATCATGTGGCTGGCCCAGAGCAAAACTGTCTAATTGAATATAATCAGCATACTGATGATACTTAACCTCATGTCAACAGATGACCTCACCAGTAGATATTCATGTATATATTAAATAGGAGTGGGAACAGAGTTGAGCCCCGAGGCACTTCACAAATCAGGGGCCAAGGGCTAGACTTCTCCCCCCACCAACACTAACTGGAAGCAGCCTCAGAGGAAGGTGGATAACCACTGAAGAACTATTCCCTGACCTGAACCCAGAATGAAATGGGTCCAGATTATCTGTTTCCTACTATGCCCTTTAGATCAGTGAGTCTACTATCTATTCAGCAACTTTTCCTAAAAAGGGAAGGTTGGAGACTGGGCAAAAATTGTTCAGAACCATTGGATCCAGTGATAGCCTCTTGAAGAAAGAGTGAACCACTGCTTCCTTTAAAGCAGTTGGCACAAAGCAGGTGGCACTACAAGGAGACATTCACCATCACCTATACCAGGGGTCGGCAAACCGCGGCTCACGAGCCACATGCAGCTCTTTGGCCCCTTGAGTGTGGCTCTTCCCCAGGCAGGCGTGGCAGGCGTGGCAGGGGCAGGCGCAGCAGCGGGCGTGGCGGGGGCAGGCGCAGCCGCGGGCGTGGCGGGCATGCGCGGCAGCGGGCATGGCGGCAGCAGCCCCTAAGTGTGCGCAATTGGCCCGCAAACTCCTGCCCGCAAACCCCGCTCCCGCACTGGATTCCCCACCAGCTTTACTTTGCCTGGACTGGGGGCGTGAGCGGCTCCGGAAGAGAAGCGACTGGAGCAGTCGAGCCTCTCTTTCCCTTCTCCTTCTTCCAAACCTCCCCCGCCCCCTTCCACGCGATTGGCTCCTGCCCGCAAACCCCACCCCCTTCCACGCAATTGGCTCCCACCCTCAAACCCCGCCCCCTGGCCCTCGAGTGATATTATAAATTTTATAAATGTCAAAATGGCTCCTGGCATAAAAAAGTTTGCCGACCCCTGACCTATACCCAATGCTGGGAGACCTTAACCAATCTGGAGGAATATGGGTCTAAAACACAGGTGGCAGGTCTCAAAGCCCCAAGGACCATGACCACTTCCTCAGGATCAATGGGCTCAAAATTGCCCAGATAACTGAGCAAGACCACGCTCAGTCAGTTCCATAGGATTGCAGAGCCAGAATCTACCTCTGAACAAATCTGAGCAAATTTATCCAACAGATGTCAAGAAACCTGGCCCAATCTGGGAGGGACTGAACCACCCAAAACAGGGCTTCTGGTCAGCTATCTGCAGACATAATAATAGTGGAGAAATAAGTACATTTCACCACACTTGGTGCCACAAGGTACTCCCTAATAAAGGTTCTTACCTGTGCCCCATGGTACTGTGACTACTGCTTGCCTGCTCTGGAGCTGCTGCATCCCTGTCACCACTGCTGCCATCAAAATGGACGTTGCAGTTCTTTCGAGGCTGAGTAGCTATCTCTTCAGCTGCCAACCATACCACTGTCCTGGAATGACATGCTGCCAATCAGTTGACCAGCAAAGAGCTGATCGGCAGTCCTGCTGGAACCGCCACTCCACCACCAGCTCTTCAATTTGTAGTCTGGCACTGAGGTGCCTTCCTCAGCTGACCATCCTGCCTCTCTCGCCCCCAGGGCTCCACTCCTCAAATGACTGATTGTGGTTAGGAAGGTAATTACCCATTTTGTTGACTATAGCAAAGGACCATCACACGACACACAGGAGAAATAACCACTCTTGTGCTTTCTGCGTTCTATCTTGCTTTTGTTAAAGGGTTTTTGTTGTTGTTGCTATTGTTGTTAAAGGTTTCCCTGGAACTAAAATAAGTGGTTATGAATGATTCAAAGAGACGATCTGCAGAAGAGCAAGAAAGTGCCACTTTTCAAAATTGCTTCTGAGATTAGAAACACATTAGGTGGAGAAAAATGAAAACAAAACAGATGTCCCTGGTTGAATAAAAGAGGAAACTTTTTTGTGATGACAATAGCAACAACAAATGCATAAACTACCCATTTAATCGTATTTTAGAATTTCTTATTTTGATAGGAGATTTCCCCTGTCAAAACACAGAAATGCATATGAATCACTGCTAACCATCTCTGCTATTTGTATTTTTGTGCTAGGATACCAGCATTTTTGTTTCTTTTAGTTGTGAAAAATTGTCAGGATTTATTTGCTTCCTGTCCGCTTTCCCCATTTCCCTCCTCTCCCCATCCCAGCAAACCTTCTCATGTTTCTTCTTATGCCCCTTTCCTCCTTTCTGTTCCCCTCTGGGTGTATGTATGTATGTATATAATTTTCATTTTTATTTAATTCAATTTGTATAGCCGCCCATCTCAAACCAGTGACTCTGGGCGGCGTCATCATTGTTCTTTTGTCTTGTACTGTTTTCTTGTTTTTGTACTGTTCTTTGTTTTTAAATGTTTCAACAACTGTAAACCACCCAGAGTCACTGGGAATCAGGCAACATGTTGTTGTTGTTGTTGTTGTTGTTGTTGTTGTTGTTGCATCTAATTCTTGGCTTTGCATTGTATAGTTCAAGGAATCTGAAACAGTATCTAGAGTAAGTTCAGAAAAGGTGGGCTCCCAATACTACATGCCATAGATCAGACCGTCTTCACATAAGCCAGTGGCTCCATCAGGCAAGGTCAACACATTTGGCTGCCTTTCCAAAGGGTTGGCTCTTTGAAGTAGAACTTCCCTTATCTCTTGCTTTTGAAAAACAGGCAAAAAATGAAACAAAACCATATAAAGCCTCCTTTTCTGCAAATGTTGGGTGTCATTTCAGATCTGGGCATGGATATTAAGGGCCAAATAACACCAGCACTTACTCCCAGCAGGAGCTGTTTGTGCTTCTACTTCACTAGACAGATTAGCACCCTTCTAAAGAGCTTAAGTGTGTTGGCTGAGCACTAAATTTCTGTTGCTAAGCTTAGCTTGAAAGGCATTATTATTAAAACAGGTGATCCTAGTCAACAAAAGATAATATATTCATCTTCACTGAGGATTCCAAGCATAAGAACACCCAATATTAAAACACATGTGCACGCACAGACACACAGACACACTATTCAAGATGACAAAAGACTTAGTATTTCAATATTGGAGCATCATGCCTCTGAATACCATTTGCTGAAGGACATAAGCCTGTGCGGTCTATTAAACTCAGGTCACGCTTGTAGGTTTCCCACTGGCATCTACTTGTGGAAAGAAAATACTATGATAGATGGACCTTGTGACCTGATCAGTACGGTTCTTTTTAAGTTCTTGCAAAAGGAAGGTCAGCTTCCAAAATGTAACCTATTGGTCCCACCTCTTCATTCACTCCTGATTGAGAGAAACTCCAGGATTTGCAGTCAATTTCCCAGTTGTGATGTGAGAAACTGCTAACTAAGTCTTTCATCATCATTGAACAAGTTTAGCCTGTTTTCCCTTTCTCTCCCCTTGGTCAACATGAACAGCAGAAGGAGGGATGATTCTGAATTGTCAGACAAATCCCAGATTCTGAATTAGGAAAGTGGTGGTTTATTTATTTATTTAATTAATTTGATTTTGGCACCACCTGACCCCAGAGCAACTCTGCGCAGTTCACGATATAAAACAGAATACAAATACAATAACATAAAGTGATAAATAACACAATCGCAGTCCAGGCAACAATACGAACACAAATACAAAAAATATTGATCCTTCTAACAAGGGAGGTTCTATCTACCTTACCCCAAGGCCTGGGAGAACAGCAAGATCTTTAAGGCCTTCCAGAAAGCCATCCTGATGGGAGCTGTCCAGGTCTCAGGGGGGACATTATTCCAGGGGGCAGGTGCCATGACGGAGAAGGCATGCTTCCTGGGTCCCAAAATTTGACACTGTATGATTGAGAGGACCTGGAGCACGCTCACTCTGTAGCTCTTACTGGCCAGGCATAAACTGCAGGAGGCTGCAGGAGGCTGTTGCTCAAATGACCGGGCCCCATGCCATGATCATGGTAGTGGCAGCATTGTGCAGGAGAAGTGAAAGCTGATATAAACAATCTCAAAATTACTTCTTAGGAATCAGAATTACCCATAAAGTATTTGGCAAATTTCATAAGGAATAATCCCATTATTATATGTGGGGTTGATAGAGGAGGAATTCTATAATGGGTTTTCTGCATGGCACATCTCCAGCTAAAATGTGTTGATGCTTGGGGCATAGCATATTGTCCAATATGAAGGCAGGTAAGTGCATGAAGATGGATTGTTGGCACCTTCAAGTAATCCAAGGAAATGGAAATAAAGAGTGAGAAAAGAAAAAGATTTTGGTATTTTCAGTCTGCCCTTGATAGACTGAATCATTGGGGCACTAAGAGGTGTCATCCAATCTATATGCATGGAAAATGCTTGAAACATGACAGACAGAGTACTATGGAAAGGGAAAACAGTTCGAATCCCCGTGCAACGAGGTGAGCTCTCGTTGCTTGTCCCAGCTCCTGTCAACCCAACAGTTCGAAAGCTTAGCAAGTAGATAAATGGGTACCACCTTAAGTGGGGAAATTTGCTGGCATCCTGTCGGGAGTCGGTTCCACCGGAGGAAAAAGATCGGAGGAAAGATCGAATGGCGGCGGTTACGACGGACCCGGAAGTAACATCTACAAGGACGTCAGCAGCCAGCTCAAAGCATCTTGGGATATGTAGTCCAGAGCCTTAGAAGAGTCGGTTCCCTTACCCCCTTCCCTTATGCGCGCGGTTTAATGTACTGTATTTGATGAATTGTATAATTGAATATGTATATGTATGGAAGCCGCCTAGAGTCCTCCGTTAGGGAGGGGATAGGCGGGATATAAATATCAGTATAAATAAATAAATAAATAAAACAAGGACATTCTTACAGGTACATTGGATTTTTAAAGAGATAGACATTTTGTTATCAGGCCATTATCCAGACCAGACCTATCGAGGCTCAGCATTCCTACACAGCATCCCCAGGTAGTTGCTATGATTCCAATCCTGTCAAGCTGTGGGCCTTCATTTATAAGTAGCTGAAACTGAAAGCTGCCATTTTAATTTTTCATGACATCCCAGTGATGCTATGGAGGGAGCACTGTGGGAAACTGAAACACTGGCTTCTAGCTACTTGAGGAGTCAGAGGTGAGCACTGCAGCATACCACTCCACTTGTGCTTCCAAGTAACCCAACCTGAGCCCACTGAGAGGCAGGAAGAAGCCTACAAGTGGAGACTTCATCAAGTCTTAATATGAAGCTTGTACTAGGTCTCCCAAAAACTATTAGCCATGATTACTACAAGGAACTCTGGATAAGGCAGACGTGTCTCAGTGCATTCCTGTAAATAAAGACATAGGTTAAGCAACAATTGCATAAAAAAGACTGCTTAGTAGGAATCATCTATTTCATATCTTCTTTGTGAGTTCTAGAGCAACTTCTGTATGGCAATGCATGAATGAGCAAGATATTTTTTGTGCCAACTTCCTAAGCATAATTTCAGTTAAGAATACTTCTAAAAGTGGACATACCTAAGCTGAATCTCATTTCTACCTTCATTTTGGCTCTCTGTACTGTGAAAATACAGTGGCAAAAGTTACAAAGTGGACCTTTGCCCTTTAAGCAGGACATCTCTTGTCCATCTCAAATATCTGGAAACAAAATAACACACAAACCTAAAGCTGCTAAATTATTCAACAGATGTTAGCACAGCCTTGAATGTAACTTGTCACATCCCCAATCATACTTTCATGTGTCTTTACATATTGTCTTTGAAATTCATTTATATTTTTGTATAAAAAGCTAAGCTTAGCAGATGACATTGCAAACAGAGGCCACCATCAACTCTTGTAGGCCTATCCCTCACCTTTTACCCCCATATTTTTATATGTAAACAAGCTTCTGAGATCTTCTGAGATCACTATCCATTGCATATATTCTTGCCACCAGACCACAAATAAGACTGAAAGCTTCTCTCTCTACTTTTTCATAGTAGTGATAAATCAAATAAAAATGGTTTTAATGATAGTGTGAAAGGATACCAAAAAATCCTTCACTTCTTTTCAAAGATATTAGCTTGCCTATTTTCTCAATCTGTTCACAACCTCAATATACTAATTCTTATAGTTACTTTCTTCCCTACCAGTCAGGGACTATACTGTAAAATGATATACTGTATATATACAGAGCTTGTCTTTAAAACCATTTTGATTCAGAGAATTGCCTTTAGGATGATTAGGGCAGCCAGGAATTCAAACCATGTGAGAAAAATCATGCACCAACTTTATTGGTTGCTTTATTATGTCAGAGCATAATTAAATGTGTCAAGTTCAACCTTTAAAATCATAAGCTGCCATTTCTAACCATGATGAAACCAAAATGATGAAATGTCCATTGTGATATCATGGTATTGTGACACGAGCTCCACCCCTGAGTATTTGCATTGCAACTTCACATGCAAGTACATAAGAGGTGGAGTTTGCATTGCAATATTATGATGGACATTTTGTCATTTGACCCACCTGTGGATAGCATACTGGGACACCATCTCAAGAAACATAATCAAGGAAAACCCATAAAAGATTGGTCTGAGGATACGAAGTACCCAAAGCATCTAAGTTGGCGAGAGGCTTCAAAATCATGCTGATGATCTGATTTTCCCAGGGTTGTCACAGGAAGGCTTGGCATTTTCCTAGGGCAGCATGGAACTGCATGCAGAAGTGGGCTGTGGGAAAGTGTGATAGCTAGCCTTTCAGTGCATCAGTGTTTGCCCTTCCCGATGTTGGCCAAGAATTATGAGCCTGACTCACTTCCTGGGCCCTCCAAATGTTAAGTGAGGCCTTTGGCCTCCAAAAGATTGCTTGCCCCTACTCTATTGCTTTAGATTAATAGGGGAATCCAAGGAGGTCCTTTAATGACCAGCCTGGAAAGCACCAAGATGGGAAACAGTGTTTAAGAAGGTAAACATAGCTACCTTTGTTTTTTTGTATACTTGCTTTCTGTGAGTTGAGAATGACATGGTTTTCACAGAGATGACATCCTCCTTATGAATGCCTAACTGAGAGAAACTCCTGAAGCATTCCCTTCCCTTCCCCTCCCCTCCCCTCCCTTCATTCCCTCTTCAACTCTACCATTTAGTATTTTTCATGTTATGCCATTTTAAAACATTATGCTACTTTTTGTTTAACAATAACTTTTTAAAGCATCTCAAAAGCTAATTTATAGAAAGCAGAACAATAGCAAAGAAAATAAGAAAATAGGACAGAGTTCAAAGAAGCAAGGGATATTGTTTCATTGTATTTCACTGAATATTTGTATCTGAGCTGTCTGATGGCACAGCCAGATGGCCTTGTTAAAGTGCTTTCCACCGTCCTCAAGCCAGCAGAAAAGTATGTTGGCATGAAGTTTGATACTGTGGCTGCCAAGCCTTCTTTTGCCTCAGCAACAAGGTCTGTGACTGGTGCTGTCTTTACTATTTTAATACAGGACAAATTAAGAAAAATGTTTGGTGGATTTGCCTGACTTCATTTCCCCTCCCACCAAATGTCACCTGCCAGCCGGACAACAGGGAGGGAGCAATTCAGAATGAGTAACCTCCATCCTCAATTAGTGCTGCAAAGGAATGGCCATCGTGTTCTGTTCTGGTGGCTGGCAGCATCCAGAGGTAGCCGTGGACAGCCATGGAGCTGGAACTGAGTAAGCAAAAGGGCACTCCCCGCCCCACCAAAGTAATAAAACAGTAAAAATTACAGCCACATGAAACCCCTTCTTGGCAGAACATTTGTCAGGCCCTCAATGGTGACAAAACCTTCAACACACAGCTAGCAGAACATGTCTCTCTTGTCCAGTCTAGAAGAGCCTTCTGTGCAGCACAGAACTAGTGTTCTGTCAAGAGAATGCTAGTCCTGTTTTTAGGTCTAGCACCTTTTCAAAAGAGGACTAAACATAACCCCGGTTTTATTGCAAACCGCCCAGAGTTCCCCCTTCGGGGGAAGATGGGCAGTAATATAAATCAAATAAATAAATAAATAAATATGTTTAGAAGAAGCCCACAGACGTCCTAACAAGTGCTTCAAAAAGCACCTATAAATCATTATACGGCAGATGCCTCTCTGGAAGCCAAGGGTCCACTCTCTCCTGCAGCCCAAGCCGAAATGGCCATGGAAGGTAGTCAGAGAAGGGGGGCTGACCCTGTAGCAACCTAAAATGGCCAATAATAGCTGGCTGTATCTCATTCCTGGCCAAATCAGTAACCACTGATTTGATTCCTTCCACATATTGCTTTCACACTGTGCTAGCAATATATGTCAGTGTACTACTACCTTGTGTTACACATATAGGTTATCCCGTTGGGCGGTCATATAAATTTAATAAATTAATAAATAAATAAACCACATCATCAGTGAAGTGTGATAGATCATACCCACAGCAAAAATCACTTTTGGGAGAAGAGGGGAAACACTACTTTGAAACTGAAACAGCTAAATACAACTTTAAACAGCCTCTGCTGTGGGCTGGAGATGAGATGAAGACAATGACATCATAACCTATATGTGTAACACAAGGTAGTAGTACACTGACATATATTGCTAGCACAGTGTGAAAGCAATATGTGGAAGGAAGTTGACTGAAATGATGAGGAGGTTCATCATTCTAATGGTGTGAAGAGAAAGGGGTCTGCAATCCCATTTGAACTTACTTTCCTCTTTGTTGTCATTCATCTTTCCTCTTTGACTGTTTCTTCCTCACATCATCCAATAGCAATAAATCTAACCAAAGTAGAACATCACCTGAATCAAAATTTACATTGACATCTATCATTGTTTCCTCTGTTTCAGTCTGTTTTCACCTGGTGTCTTGGACTCCCTGTCCAGCTTCTGATAGCCTCTTAGGGGTAGAACAAAGTAGAATAAAGGGTTTTGTTTTGTTTTGTTTTTAAAAAATAGTATTGCACATGATTGAAAGTAAGAAACAGTAAAACTGTACTAAAAGTACAGGATGAAGTGACTCAGAATGTCACATAAATTAATATGCAAATTATGCAAACTTTATAACAAATAATATGCAAATATGTCCTCTTTTTCTGGAACTGGTAGTCCTAATCAAGGGATGAATCATGCAGATTAAAGGTGTTGAGCCATACAGATGAGACTTCCCCATGGCTCATAGTGAGAGTAGCCAAAATTGTCCTTCTCCCTTAACACTGGATTCACCAGGGGAAGGAAGGGATGTGTCACGTTTCAGCACTAACTGTTATACAACTTCCTTCCTATTGTAAAATAAGATTCCATTGGAGGACAACAGTGTAATAAGGGAAAAATAGGTCCATCTCCCTAAGACTAGTTGAGGGGTCTCCTGTGAATATCCAGGGACATTCTCAACCTGATCCTCCCTGTATATAATTTTATATTGTATAGGCCTTCATCCACACAGATATACCTGATCTTTTGATAGGCATTTCCCTAGTTTTCTATAATCATAACTAATGCTCTTTGACAACTTTTTTTAAATCAGTCTATAGATTCATGCCGCAATTTGTATATTCCTATATATGACACTTAATCCTGGTATGATTTCTTCCGAGACAACTTTAATTCAATAGCTGATGTATTCAATTCAGTAGCTGTCACCTTGGGTTTAGAGCAAGAGTGATGTGATTTGACAAGCAGCATATCCGGTGCAATAACCAGCACGGCTGATTGTGGCAGCCACATATCCAGTCTGATACTGATCTTTTCTTTTATGAAAAGATTTCATATCAACAGGCAGCATCTTGGCTTTCTTGGCCAGTGCATCAGCTTTTGACTGTTCCATATTTTCACCCATGAGGCTGATGCCTCCCAATTAAGAGATGTCTAGTTTTACTGTCAAACCAGAATTTGACAGGATTTCCCCAACTTTTAGACAATCTTTCACTGAACTTCCATACATGAAGTGTCAATTAGTCTTTTGAAGTGATGGCAGTTCCTAATCCAAGCAAGAGCTTTGGAGACCTGAGATTTCAGAAAGAGGAAATGCTTTATTAGCTAATATATGAAAGTTGAAGAAGGAAAAAGAGTGATGGGGGCTGTATGAGACTGCATAGACGAATCAGAGGGAAGAAAATAGAAGGCTGTCCTTCTGAAGGGCAAAAAAGAAGTAAACATTCAGAGCATCCTCGGGACTGGAAAGACACAGGATTTCTTACCATATTCTCCAATTTGTGCACAGCACTGCAGATGCATTATACAGTATTTTCCACTACCTTTTGCAAAATATCTATATTTTGTCTAATATCTGTAACTTGATAGCGTTATTACAGGAGCTTCTCTCACACTGTGATTTTGTCTTTTTATTACCTTCGTAGCTAGCATGCACAAAGCTAGTCCTTCTGCTTGGTGTACCTAATAGAAAATTGAGTCATGCACCATATTTCACCTGAATGGTAGCATCAGCAAATATAATAACATTACTAGTTTTATGAACCACTGAAAAGGATGGAAATGGCTCATGTCAAAAATAATCTCAGGCTTCGATGCCAATGCCCTGCTGGTCTAGTCATTTGTTGAAATTGTAAACAAGGAACATCAGACAAAGATAGGGCCTCCTGAGCTGTGGATCAAATGAAGCCTGAACCAAACTCATGCTTTAAGGATGCTGTCAGATCTGCTGGAAAATAAAACCTGTTAGAACCTGAATCATATGAAGCCTGAAGCATGATTCCTCCGACAAGAAAGGCTTGAATCAAAAATTACTTTAAATAGACTTGAAGTTTTTGTGTCCAGGAGCCATAGTCTGAACCAAAAACTGTTTCAAAGGATATATATTGGGCATCTCTTCCTAATCAGCTGAGACATATGGAGCTGTGAAAAAGTTCATGATGGACAATAAATCCTAGAGATAATCCTACAGTATGGGATACTGTTAGAAGAGGACAGCACCCTTGAAAGGAGAAACCATCTCAACCCAAACCAGATCTGCCATCTTCTGGACCTGTGTCTCAACACCACTTATTTCTCATACAGAGGTGACTTTTACAGACAAAAACATGGCTGTGCCATGGGTTCTCCTGTGTCACCCATTGTGGCCAATTTATACATGGAAGAAGTGGAGAAGAAAGCACTCAACACATTCCAGGGAACAGCGCCCACCCACTGGTTCAGGTATGTGGATGACACATGGGTTAAAATCAAGGCCCAGGAAGTACAGGCCTTCACGGATCATATAAACACCATAGATGCCAACATTAGGTTCACCAGAGAAGACACCAAGGACAACAGACTGGCATTCCTAGACTGTGAAGTCCTCATTGGGACCGGTGGCAAGCTAGAAATAGGGATCTACAGGAAACCCACACACACAGATCAATATCTGATGTTTGACTCCCACCATCCACTGCAGCACAAACTAGGAGTCATCAGGACATTATCACACAGAGCAGAAACCATCCCCACCTCCATGGATTCCAAAAAGAATGAAAATCAGCACCTGAGAACAGCTCTGAAGGCCTGTGGTAAACAGAAGAACCTGGTCATTCCTTACATGGCTGGCATGTCTGAAAAGATAAAAAGGATATTTGGCAAACACCACATACCTGTATATTTCAAACCCACCAACACACTGAGACAGAGGCTTGTACACCCCAAAGATCAAACTCCAAAACACAAGAAAAGCAATGTAGTGTATGCAATCCAGTGCAGTGAGGAGTGCTCTGAGCTCTACATTGGAGAAACCAAACAACCTTTGTACAGGAGGATGGCCCAACACAAGAGGAGCAACACCACAGGACCAGAGTCAGCAGTTTACCTTCATCTAAAGGAAAAAGGACACTCATTTGAGGACATTAATGTTCACATTTTAGACAGGGAAGATAAGTGGTTTGAAAGAGGGGTCAAGGAATCCATTTATGCCAACTTGGAAAATCCTTCTTTGAATAGATGTGGGGGACTCAGGCACAATCTTTCCCCTATTTTTCTTCCTGCTTTGTCTTCTGTGCCTAGGAAGATTAAGACCATTTCGCAATCTCAACAACATCAAGGTAATCTTAACGATCCTCCTTTGGATGATAAAGGGACTTAGAAATAAACATCTCAAATAACCATGACCTAGCCCCAGGTGCAAGGTCACACAGCTACCCTAGAAACATATTTAAGGATTCCCTTACAAACTTTGCTCAGACTGAAGAAGCTTCTTGGATAAGGAGCGAAACGTTTCCACTGAGAAAATAGAAATCCAGTTGACATGATTCAAGCTACAGACAATTCCACCTGGATGACTGAGAACCTTCATCGACAAGATAACACATTGCAATTCATCATAATTTAGATTTGGTATATGATTGTTGTTTTACTATTTTATGAGTACTTTATTTATTTATTTATTTATTTATTCAATTTATTCCCCGCCCATCTCCCATACAAGGGACTCTGGGCGGGTTACAATAATCAAGGTTTCTTAGGTTATAGTATTATATTTGTCTTGTGATTCTTGTGATATATTATGATGTCTTTGCTGTGAGTCACTTAGAGTTGGGATGACTGAAGTGGAATAAAAGCATCCATAATAAACAAACAAATAAAATAAGCAATTAAAAATGTATTTACCTGTTTATAGCACCCCATCTCTCCATGAAAAAACACATAAAACCACGTTATTAGAACTTCTAAAATGTTGTTGTTTCGTGTCAGAAGCTTTCGCTTCTGTAGTGAAAGGATTTGCCGGTGACATCACCGATGCCCGGGGGATGCCCAAGGAGGCTCCTTTCATGTCCCTGTGATTTTTCCCACCGAAGTGGTACCTAATTTATCTACTCGCATTTGCATGCTTTTGAACTGCTAGGTTGGCAGGAGCTGGGACTGATTTTACTAATTGCCGGGAGCTTACTCGAACTGCCGAGTTTTCAGCCTTAATGGCTTCTGACTCAGTGTCTTAACCACTGAGCCACTGCAGTACCTTCAACTTCTAAAATTAAGAGATAGAAAAAAATGATTAAAAAATAGTAGTGCAATTTGTTACATTTTGTATAATTTTTGAGATGTCCTTATTTTTCTCATAGCTTAGCTCTAATATAGTATTCTGCTATAGAAAAGCAAATGTTAGTCTAATAGATTGCACAGACATACTGTACATTATTTGATCTAGCTTCAGTTAGTTGAAAACTGGTACCAGTTTTACTCCATATCAGTGACCTTTAATATGTATTAACTGACAATAGTCTTATATTTTATACAAATATTTTAATTTTATTTTCAACTCTTAGTGAGTTACTGAGACTCCACCTGAAAAGGCAATCTAATCTATGCAAACCAGGAAGGGGAGGGGAATGTATGCCAATAACAAATTGGAAATGAACCAGTTTAAGACATGATTACTGACAGAGAAGTCTAGATGCAAGAAAATCAGTTAAGAAGCAAAGGATTTTTTTTTTTAAAGTAAAGTGTTGGTCTAACAATCCATCATTATCATGTTAGTTTTAACTGATAGGCTCTAGGATGGAACCAATAAGAATCCATCAAAGTAGTGATCAGTGAAATTTGGGGGTAGCATTAGAAGCATAATAGTTCGATCACAACAAGATTTCATGATGTTACTGAGTTATAGTTATATATAATTATATATTTTATATAGTTATAAATAAAAATGCTAACATAGATAAAGCTTGCATTTTGGTAATTACTTCTATAACTATTCTATTTGGTAATTATTTCTATAACTATTACAGCCAGGGTTTTGAACAGCTTTTGCTGTTTCTCAAGTTTAATTGAAGATGTTGGAAATTAAATGAAGATGCTAGAAATTAAAACCTGGAGCATACATAGCCAAAGAATGAGTTCAGTTGATCAACTATGGTCTGTAACTACATAAAAACAACTGGAATGTTAACATGCTCCTCTGTTACCCACTGGGCTACAGACATCATTAATTGTACAAGGAAAATTGTGCAAATTACCGTGCTGAATGACACTAGAGGCCTTTCAGAAAAGACTGCACCAGAGGATTATGAAATGATCAGACTTCAGCGTTTTTAACTGTTCCCCAGAGGCATCTAAACTCAGCCTTATATCAGGTAGACATTGAAATAATGCAGAACAGTGTACCACAATTGGACATTTGAACATTTAGAAGTGCAAATACTGAATGGCTCAGGACCTCTTTGAACTCAGGGCATTGTGTGCTTTTGGGGGCCGAGTCATTTCTGACTTTGCTCTGGTGTTTGGGAACTGCAGCAAAGCTGTTATTTTCCTCTGAATTACTTTGGCTCTGCAGACCTTGTAGATGGTCCATTTTCTCATCCGTTCTTGCCTCCTGGTTCCTAGGCTCAAGCCAACCATTATTCTACCTTCCTGCCACCATAAAGATTCAGCATGCTGTTCTTCGAGCGTGTCTCTCCCAGTAGGTAATGTTAAGAAATTATCTCCTCCCCATTCAATTCAGGCATCATAGCAACACGTAACCATGGCTACAGCTATTAGGAAAAGCTCTCAGTTACAAAATTGCTAACAGGATAGCATTTCGCCTTCGTGACTCAAAAAGACTCAAAGGGTCTTTTAAATGCAATGGAGGATTGGCAGCAAAGTGATCAGGAAGTCTTGGAAAAATTTAAATGCTTTTTGGTTACATTTTGGTTTTTTACATCTGACCTTTCCTTGCATAGCTTCCTATCATAGTAACCTCTCAGTTGTGGCTGATATTTTGGAAACCATCAGAGAAACACACACCAATGTATGTACTGAAAAACAAAGATGAGGAAGTAGTAGCTATTTATTTACTTTCTGTTTGGAGAGGGAAGAAAAGATTTTTGCTATTGTAAATTGGTGATCAGGAAATGGATACCGTCTGGATAAGGTTCTTTGCAGTCTCTTATTGGCAACTGGAAGCCCAGAAAGTAAGCTTTGATTGGTTCATTGTGCTCTCTCTGTGTTTTCAGTGTTTTGAGGCCAACAGAAAATAATTATTGTTATCTCAGACTGCTTTGCTCTCCAAGGTTTCATATAAAGGTGAAATCTGGGGTTCCTTTCAGTGGAAGATCAGGGATAGAATTCAGCTTATTACAACATATAGTTTGTACTTCACCACTGAACTGTAAACCTTTCACTTGTTTATGAGAGAAAGGACCCACATCTAAACCTTCCAATTATGTGAATTTATCACTATATAAATTTGGTGTTCCTATCTATCTTCAAAGTGGCAGCTTTAATAAATAAATAAATATTTGCTATAAATAAGGCTTGGAAATTTGCATATATCTCATTGATCTGCCTAGGGAAGGTTGCAAGTGGATCCATTACAGAAAATAACACAATCCAAATTTCCAGTGGAGTTAATTCACATCCAGGAAATGTTGGAAATTGCCATTTGCCATTTGTAGTCTGCTTCTGGCCAGTGTATTATCAGTTTGGTGATTTCTTTATAATTTATATTATATTTGATATTGCAGTTGAGCAAGTCTAGTGCAATTAAAGGTAGGTCCTGTGTGCATCAAATTAAAAAAATAGCTTTCAGTGAATCTCTTTGGTTAATAATGTGATTTTAATTCTGAAGGGTTGCTTGAATCTGCTTTATAAGCATAATATGAACGGTCCCCTGGAGTCACAAAAAATTAGCTTTGCATATCCCATATCTATTTAACTCTATGTACATTCCTTGACTCTTTATAATTCATTCTGGTGTGGTATGCATGAGAACTTAATTGGAAAAATAATGTAATATTGGAATCAATGATATGAAAAATCTCTGTTTTCCTCTATTTGAATAATATTACCATACATTTTAAGCACAGTGGATTTTCAAAAGATATATAGGTATGAAAGATGGTTGACTCAAAAAAGTGCATCCAGTAGAACCTTTGAAGTCAAACATTTCCTTTGTTGAATGTTTCAGAGATGAGTTTTTATATTCATTTTGCAAAATTCTGTTAACTTAAAGTTAGCAATGTAAATTAGCACCAGTGCTAATGCATAGAGCTTTCTAGTTTTGCTGTATATTATTATACAGTTGCTGTATAATATATACAGTTGCTGTATATTATTATTAGTGAATTCTTACTCAACCTTTCTATGGAGGAACACTAGATGGTTTATATAAAATCAAAACAGCCTTAAAAAGACAAACTATAAACTTGCAGGAAGCAAACTAAACAACCCCAAAGCACTCCTAAAACAAGCAGTAACTTTAAAACCAGCAGATCACCCACTCAAAAATGAAGAGCAACAGGGCCTGTTGCTTTTCTTCTCTAGTTCCAATTTTCCCTTGCAGCAGTAAGCACCAAATCCTCCTCAGTTAAGAATTCCATTGGGCTTTTAACCCTAGTGCAGTGTTTCTCAACCGTGGCAACTTTAAGATGTGTGGACTCCAACTCCCAGAATTCCCCAGCCAACACTGCCCTAGCAGATTGCTTAGGAGCATGCATCTTGAGATGGGCTGATTAATCATAAAATTGTCTCTTCATATGTTTACTCTGTTGTGCCCCACCAAGATTCTGCAGATTGGACCAGGTTACAAAACCTGTCAATTTTGTAAGTAAAAAGTAAATAAACAAATAAGGATTTTAAATCAAGCATAGATGCTGTTGTCAATTATATTATGTTTAACATTTGTGTTGGTGTTCAGAATAAAACATAGCTATATTGTTACCAAAGTTGGGAGTCTAGGACTAAATGGAGAAATAATCTTACCTGTTATAAAACAGACTTTCTATATACAAGGAAGAACCAAGAAATAGGTTCAGTAACATGTTATGCTGCATGCATGAGTATCATTGAAAAGAGTAGCCACATGTTTATGCTACATTTGTGCAATTGGTATAAATCTGATCTGTTTACTGCTTGTTATCAAGAGCAGATTTTACTCCAGAAGACTTATGGCCAGAATTTTAATAAAATATCTGCATATAAATTCATTTATCAGTTTAGGGGCAAAGGTTTTACTGCCTTTGAAAATGTATAAGATGCTCAGACTTCTGGTCTTTTATTTTTCTTTATATTTGGATAGTCAGTCCAAGAAGAGCTGCAAAAGAAAAATGCCTCCCCTTAGAGTCTCACACCACTATGAGCATGCACAGGACTTCCATAATGAAAAAAATAGGAGAAGAAGTCTAGATCTGTACCTTTCTTCCTATACTGCTCTTCACCCTTCTAAGGATCTTCTGGGAGTGAAAATTCCATAACTATTTTCAGCAGGATCTTTAGCAAATTCTTTCAACATCCCAAGTTCAGACATTATGTTTCTGAAATTTACCCATCCTGATAACATGATAGCTTTCCATTTTTTCTTTTTTCTTTAAGAGCAATAAACAGTGGAGTTGTACAAACATAGATGTCTACACTGGTGTAAAATTATTAGATATTATTTACTTGATTTATACATTGCCTTTCCATTTGAAATGAACTTTCAAAGGAGGCTTATGGCTTACCCAGCAATTACAGAATACAAGTAAAATTTAAAAATAATAAATTACATTATTGATTTAAAAAGTCTTCACTAAAGAGATACTGTATGTCTGAACAAATGTTCTAAAAGCAGGCAGAATCAGGGAACCAAACACAAGTATTAAGGAAGTGCATTCCATATAGCCTGTGTGTGATGCAGAATGCAGCCCTTTTCTTGCATACCCAACAGATGGGCTTCTGAAAATGGGGGACTCATCAGAAGGACCTCTCTGGAGATCTTAACATGTGGACAGATTCAAAATGAAAGAGGCAGTCTCTCAAATGGAAACATTAACATGCCTATGGTATCTAGCATGTCCAGAGAGATGGGGAAACTTAACGGAACATAACCTTGTTCAGCTTCTGCATTTCCCATTTATGTGTACAATAAAGAGATGTTAATCAGGCCAATCCCTGAAGTTTAGTTACTCCTGGCAAATCTGATGAAATAGGATGAATGCTAGAAGTGCAGGGGAAGCAACTTTTCTCAATCCTTGCATTTAAGATAACCAGAAAATTATATTTGAAATTTGATTGCATGCAGGGATTAATACAGTTGATTCCACTTCCATAAATAAATATAATTTGGAAAATTATTTTAAATTTTTTTAAAAAAATGGGCAAAGTTTGGCAAGAGTATATCAGCAGGGCATGGGGGAGAAACCCTGCCCTAAAACTTCCTTTTCAGAAGGGATTTTTTGGCACCATGGTTGCAGGGCAAAATGCATATAAGTGATCCATGCTCAGCCACCGTTCCACAGATAGCAATTTACTAATTAAATCCTTTCATTAAAATCCCACATCCCCAATGGCCAGAATTAAATTGGGTCTGAATTACACCAAGCTTCTTTATCTTTTCTGAAGTCATAAATCTTATCAATTAATATTTCAAATTGACTCTTCCTATTTCTAATATTAGTTGCCAAGCAGAATCTTACAGATACAGTTTCATAAAGTTTTCTTTTAAAGCTAATTCAGATAATTGCTTTTTGAACTTGATGATGGGAACTCAATCAGAATATTTAAGCCTGTAAATGTGTTTAAGAGATTAAGTGAGAAAAATGAAACAGGTCTGATAACTGCCTATTTTTTGTATATCTTGAGAGTTTTCATGAGTTCAAATATAGCCAGAAGGCATGGTTACATCTCAACTTCTTTGAAGCAAAATATTACAGGAGGTTCTCACTGTTAAACAGGTTCTGTACATATTATGATCACAGATTAGGCATACTATACCCGGGCTGGAGAAATCCAGACAACCGGCAGAGACAACAAAGAGAGTTTTCTGTATCTCTTTGTTGATATCTAGTGGTCATTCATATTTTGCAGTCCAGATATGTCTGTCATGGATGGCCTTTATTTGCCCTCCCAGCAAATCAAAGGCATTTCTACTTTCAAGCACTTTCTAGAAAAGATGAAAGCTAAGAAGCACCAAATTTTGATTTTGAGGAAACATACCTGGGACTCACAAATCACTTCTCCAGACTCAGTAGTGAAATCACAATTAGCATTCCTGAGTTAGAGACTAGGTTAATTGCCAGAAGAAGAAGCCATCCCTGCAAATGAGATGGAGAAGAGATGGTGACTTGGGATCCTAATCCCTCCTTTTAACTTTTCAACATTATTGCTCTAAGGGCACTATATAAAGACATGTTGATGCCTTGTTGTTTCCACTATTGTGGCTACCATCATATGAAATCTGAGAAATCTTTTCTTTTCTTTTCTTTTCTTTTCTTTTCTTTTCTTTTCTTTTTTCTTTTCTATTCTTTATTTGATAACTACACCAAATCCCTATTTTTGTTGCTTGGCTCCGGAAAATTGCTGCCCATCTTTTGTACCTATGCTGTCTTTGGGGGAAATGACTTCTTAACATGTTGTTCATTTAAGTTGGTTAGAAGTCAGAAATGCATGATATGAGAGCCGCACTAGCCCCCAAATCCTTGAGTGAAGTCAGGGACATCCATTAGTCTCAAAATGGTCAGCATAACCAGGTGATCGAAGTCCTGCTCCTTTTTACAGGCATGTAATGTGTGCAATGCAGATAAAAAGGGACGGGGCTTCAGTTGCCCAGGCATACTTACCATTTTGACACAGTTAACTCCACGTGTAGACATCCATGGGTGGAGTCCCATTATGATTAGTTAAGAAGATAGAAAGGAGAATAGAAAGTATGCATGCATGAAACCATTTTTTTAGCTCAGAACAAAGCAGACTTACCCAGAACTTTCTGTTAGATCATTCCAAGTTAGCTACAGTTACCGAACAAACACCAAATCAGCTGGAATATTCTGTTCCATCAGAACAAAACTCAAAACATTCTAATCCCTTCCTCCCTTGTTTGTCACCCCAGAGCCACATAATAAGGTGGGATGTGGTCCATGCTGACTGCTACCATACAGTCACCTTGCATAAAGATTGGTGAAAGGAATTATTTTTAAAAAAATGAAAACAAACAAAATCCCAGGAAGTTCTAACTGAAAAAATGGAAAACTCTGCTCTACTCTGAGGGATGCATAGAATGTGCAGGAAAAAAGAGCCATCCTGTTGGACTATGCAAAGTCTTCAAGAGGAATGGTTCACAGTGCACAAGAGTGTGAATAAAGCACCCTCTTCAAATCATTAAAACAGCATTTTTCCCCCCAGGCTCACATAACCGCTTTGGAAGGGCTCAGGGCTATCTTGTTGTGTGCATGCATCCACAGCCACTTTGCTTCACTGGAGTATGTAAAACAAGCCTCAGTGAACATGGGCACAAATTATGCCCTGATGCCTCCCCATGTGAGTCATCAAGTGAATCAGAATCACCTGGCCAGACAGGTGGTATGTCAGAAAAAAAGTACCAGATCTCTGCTTACCCTGAGGAAAAAAATGAATATGCAGAAGTTTCATCAGTAACTGCTATTTAGTGCATGAGAAGGAAACCATGCTCTTCCTCTGGGTGTCCTTACAAATCCATTTTAATTAATTTAATTGCCCATTGTAACTTGCCCCGGGTCAAAAGAAAGAAAGGCCCAGCACGCTCCAATCAGGAGGCTTTACTACCCTGTGATGCTTGTCAAGAGAGCAGAAAAGCCAGTCAGGGCTAAGAACTGTGCGCTGAATCAACCCAGGCAGCTCTGCAAGGCACAAGCTCTGGTTAGCATCGCACATCTTTCATCTAAAGGACAACTTACATACTGAGGCACAGACAAACGTTTCTCTTTTTGCTGGGTTGAAAATGTGATCGAGAATAGAGCTAACACAGAAGGTCAACACGGGGCGTTTCTTAGCTGGTGAAAGAATACAAATGGTTCTGAAGGAGAAAGTTCATTAGACAGTTCATAAAGACCTTTCCTAAAGTTGGGATTTGTAGACCCAACAATATATCTGGAGAGATTCACCCCAACATTTTTCAGCCATAATAGCCAAAGGAGATGCTGGGAAGTGCACCTGGAAGGTACTTCTTTGGGGAGGACTGCAATACAGACAAATTGGGCTGCTGGAAAGGAGATGAAGAGACAACCTTCCGTAGCTGGCTAGAGTATTGAGAAAATATGTTTTCAAATCTTACCCCAAAGCCCACTAAGTAAGATGGATAGAAGAGTGCTGCCGTTTCTAAGCGGCAAAAACCTGGACAGTTGCTAGAAGGGAGTGAAGAAAGGCAGAAAGCTGTAACTTGGTGTTTTTCAAACTTGGCAACTTTAAGATGTGGGGACTTCAACTCCCAGAATTCCCCAGCCAGCACAGCTGGCTGGGGAATTCTGGGAGTTGAAGTCCCCACATCTTAAAGTTGCCAGGTTTGAGAAACACTGTTGTAACACTTTGCCGCCATCTTGTGATCATCTTGATTCTTGCCACTCAGATGTGGTGGTCCTGGGGTAGAAAAGCTTTTCCACTCTGTCTCAGCTTTGTCTGTTTTAATTCATAGATCTATCCTATTTTCTCAATCTATTATTTTAAAAAGCTGCATGAATATATTTTAAAGTGTAATTAAATACTTATCTGGAAAGGTTTTCCCATCAAATGATGATTTCTAAATCTTTATTTCCTCTCAAAGTATGCAACTGAACTGCATTTCATTCTAAAAGGATGAGTTTGTACAAATTCCGGCTGCAGATTTGGAAATGTGCAAAACCCAAAGGAGAATGATACCCAGGCTGGCGGTTGGGGGTCTTTCTGTTTAAACTGTGGCCAAACAGATTGCATGAACATCCTTCCTTTCAGTGCAATGCTGGGTTGGTGTGACAATAAAATGGGTTGGACCAGATATAGGGACACTAGTTTTTTGAAGAAATTGCTAGATTTTTTCTATTTATTGTTATTAGAGAGGATAGAAATGTCTAAGGGGCAGGTTTCCTAGTGTGAAAAGTTGTATCTCAGCAGCTGCTAGAGCTTAAATCAGTGTTGTGCACTATTGTCCTATGTGAAGAACCAATGGAGCGGATAGGCTGTCCTTGTAGAAGACTCCAGGCTACAAAATAGAACCACATATTAGACTAACAAATTGTGTTAACCCAGTCCATGCAGTTAGCTTGTGGTTCAACATGCCCTATAAACCAGAAAATTGGGTTAATTAAATAAATCTGAGTTATAGTGCATGTGTGTGTAAGCAATCGTTACTGTGTTGATACTTTGGAGATAAAATCTATCTAAAATCATAGCTGAGTGATACCTTTATTAAGAATAATCAAAGCCAATGGCTAAATTAATTTCCTTAATTAGAGAAAAGACATGATCTACATTCATTTCTGACTGGAAACCCCTTACAGTCTTTTTGCATGAAACAGAAAAAAATGAACTTATGACTTACGGTTTTTATGATTAGAAAAAAACATAGATAATAGAAAAAAGAGAGTTTTCTTTTGGTAACCACAGAGTAAGAGGTAATTTTGTATTTGTAATTATACTTACTGTAAAGGAAATCAGAAGCGACTTCTTTCTATTACTTTCTATTTTTTCTTTTTGCACTTTTGACTTTTTTCCTCCTCCTCCTCCTCCTCCTCCTCCTCCTCCTCCTCCTCCTCCTCTTCTTCTTTTTCTTTTCTTTTCTTTTCTTTTCTTTTCTTTTTACTTCGTATTAGTTCTTGTTAGTTTTTATTTTCTGTTTAAAATTATTAATAAAAACACTGAATGGCACAACCAAGTAGCTGGCATTGTGTACGGGAACATCTGCACAATGTATGGGCTAGACCCTCCCAAGTCCAGATGGGAGATTCCACAGAAGGTTATGGAGAATGACAGGGCTAAGATCCTGTGGGACTTCCAGATCCAGACAGACAGGCAGGTACTGGCCAATCAACCAGACATCGTGGTAGTAGACAAGGACCAGAAGACGGCAGTGGTGATAGATGTAGTGGTGCCAAGTGACAGCAACATCAGGAAGAAGGAGTATGAGAAGCTGGAGAAGTACCAGGGCCTGAAGGAGGAACTAGAGAGGATGTGGAAAGTGAAGGCCAAAGTGGTGGTAGGGGCACTTGGGGCTGTGACTCCCAAGCTGGGAGAGTGGCTCCAACAGATCCCAGGAACAACATCAGAGCTCTCTGTCCAGAAGAGTGCAGTGCTAGGAACAGCTAAGATACTGCGCAGAACCCTCAAACTCCCAGGCCTCTGGTAGAGGACCCGAGGTTGAGGAAGACACATACCACCCATAGGGGTGAGAAGGGATTTTTTTAATATATGAATAATCAAATTAACACAAAAGGATATGTAAATTTCCAGATTCTCCATCACCCTTCCAAAGCAACACTGCCCAGGATGGGGGGAGGATTTGAAGTGGTCAGTCTGACAAAAGCAGCAATATCCCATCACCATGGAAGATCCACCCCTTTTCTATGTACATTGCAATGTTGCACATAGCTCCCAAAGGGGCAGAGTGTGTGAAACAACAATGCAATGTGGCTTTGTCATTGTGATGAAAGCACCTCCAAATGCCCATGTTCCTAAGTGAATAGGAATGGAAGAAGATGTTTCAAATAATGGGTAAGGATGTCATGCAAGCTCAGCTGCCATGAGATGTTGGCCTCACCGACTGAGGATGGCTGTTGGGTCCCACTGGACTAAGCAACACTGGTTTCTTCAGTGCATTTCTCTTCTTTGAAAAAGGTGCTCCTTTACCTTGGCCCCAGCACAGCTCCTGGTTCATTCTGCCCAGTGCCCAGGGCTCAGCATCGGCAATGAAAGATTAATAAAAGAAAAGAAAATTAATAAAAGAAAAAATAATCCATCCATGTTTGCTGTATTCCCAGCACTATACAATATCCCACACACACACACAAACACACAGTTTATATTGCATGTTTTTCTATGTGAGCCACCAAGAGTCATTTTTTATTGTGGTGGCATAGAAATATGTGTAATAAATAAATGCATTTATATATCTATAAAGGTAAAGGTAAAGGTTCCCCCTGCACATTTGTGCAGTCGTGTCCGACTCTAGGGCCCGGTGCTCATCTCCGTTTGTTAGCCGAAGAGCCAGCGTTGTCCGAAGATGCTTCCGCGGTCACGTGGCCAGCATGACGCGCCGGGGAATGCTGTTACCTTCCCACTGAAGTGGTACCTATTAATCTACTTGCATTTGCATGCTTTCGAATTGCTAGGTTGGCAAGAGCTGGGGCGAGTGCGGGAGCTCACTCCGTCACGCGGGGCTAGGGATTCGAACCTCCGAACTTGCGATCTTCCGATCAACAAGCCTGGCGTCTTACCCGCTGAGCCACCACGCCCCATATATATCTATATTTAAATATAATTTACAGATACAATAAAACCTGGACATTGGAACATTGGGGGGGGGGGAAGAGGTGTCCATTAAATGCAAGTTATTTAAACTCTCAAGCTCTCTGCATTGTTTATAAGAGTAGAAAAATTACAGTGTATAAGTGTCTTATTTTCACTTACTATCAAAATGCAAATGTTACTGTACTGTAATGCCTTTCCATTACCCTTACAAAACATTCAGTTCACACATCTAGCTGCAGATAATCAGATGTAAGCAAGTCATTTCCGTGATGGGCAGACTCACAACCTCAGTTTGCACTGGCATTAGTTTGGGAGCTTTGATTATATTGCCAGTAAATTACCAGATTTCCAGCTAGTCTGAACTGAGCATGAAGCCTGATCAAGTTCAGAGCTCTCCCTGGTGATATCCTGCCCTTGTGCCTTAGGTTGCCTATGGTTTTGCAGCAGTAGCAGCAGCATGAACTAAAATGAAGGAAGGGCTTTTCTACGCAGCGACATTAACTACCTTCCTCCCATGCTGAAAGTGGCTGGAAACAAAGGCGGTTAAAGAAACTGCCAGCCCAGTTTCAAACCGTCTTTGAGGAGATTTCCATTGATAAACTGTTTGTCTGAGCTCTCCTCTGTTGTCTCCCCCAGCCACCCGCCCCGTTGCTTGGCCCCTCTCCATCCAGCATGTCCACTGGGGGAAAAACCACAGTTTTAGCTTACATTACAGTATGTGTAGGTTGCACAAATCAAATTACTCTGGGAGGCTTGCAACACATTAAAATATCAAAGCAACAAAAGTAATAAATCAAATTATTGAAAAAAAACAGTAATAATAAATCAACTAGTGCCTTTTCTGTGGTAGCCCCTGTTCTTTGGAACAATCTCCTCCCTGAAATACAACAGGTCCCAACTCTGCTCACCTTTAGGAAAATGGTTAAGACTTGGCTCTTGCCCCAGGCATTAGGGGCCAGCTGAGTGAGAGCCCCCTTGTTGTGTTGCTTGGTTGCCATTTTCTATTTTCTATTTATTAAATTTATTTTTAATTTAGTTTTTTATCCTGCCTTTATTTTTTTTATAAATAACTCAAGGCGGCAAATATACCTAATACTCCTTCCTCCTCCTATTTTCCCCACAACAGCAACCCTGTGCGGTGAGTTGGGCTGAGACAGAGTGACTGGAAATATAAATATGTTTATATTGTACATGTTTAAGTTGGGGGTGTGGAATTGGTTTATTGTTTGTTTTTTATGCTGTAAGCTCCCCAGAGTCACACTGAGTTGGGTGGCCTTATAAATTTGTTAATAAATAAATACATAAATCAATCAAAGAATTAACCAGTCCTTCCCTAACATGGAGTTCTTCCCATCACTTTGGCTAGAAGAGGAAACTGGCAGGAAACTAGTCTACTGTATTTTACCCAGCTAGAAATACGAAAAAGTTCAGTTCTTCTCAGTGCAGCTGCTGAAATGTTGCATGCAGAAGAGCCCAAAGACTCTGTGAACCCAGTAGGCTCACCTATAAACTGAGATGTCACCCATAAACTGGGATACCATAGGGCAGCGGTCCCCAACCTTTTTGGCACCAGGGACCAGTCGTGGAAGACAATTTTTCCACGGACCAGGGGGTGGGGTTTGCAGGTGGGAGCCAATCGTGCGCACCAGGGGGCAGGGTTTTCAGGTGGAAGCCAATCACGTGCACCGGGGGGCGGGGTTTGCAGGCGGGAGCCCCACAGCCCACTTCCTAACAGGCCGCGGCCCACAGGTTGGGGACCCCTGCCATAGGGAATGCTGTTTTCCTGGCTCCAAGTCCTATGGACATGCTCCGGAATATTTGTTTCATTCATCCATGAAGGTACTGTTAAACTTGCCGTCTAACATCTTGGTTTCTTGAAAACCATGGCTACTACTACCTTCTTTAAATACTGCTACACATGCTTATTATATGATACAAGACATTATGGAGGCTCACAATGAATTTTCCATGGCTTCCTCTTTGATAAAGTAAGTTTTGGACAAAGAAAGGTTCTCAAATGTGTGCTACACCAAGTTAATCTAGAATTATTCTGTACTATATAGGGCCATGGATTGTAACATAAATAGATGCAGGTGGTAGATACGCAAAATGCACTGCATGCCTGTAATTACAGTGCCTGTTTGAAGCATACCTGGGCATTTCCTTGCAAAAAGAAAGAGAAAAAGAACGTCAAAGAGATCAGTTTTGAAGCATCTGCACTTGGTTTGTTTTCTGGACAATCTGTATTTAGATTTGTGTATTCCTAGCACTATTGCACTGTGGTAGCAATACTCATGAATGCCACCCTTGATAAAATCAGGCCATATGCTCTGATGCCATCAAATGCCATTATTGCCCCAAGGCATAAGGTTTTTCTAATAACAATACACAAAATAGTTTTCTCCTGCATCTTTTTTCATTACCTTAAGGATGTGGGGCTTTACTTCACTAATACAAACAATGTATCCAAACAGAGTGTATTAAAATAAAGCATGTCTCTCATGGAACCACAGATTCTGTTCACTTTTACTCATACTGTGCCAAAACCTAGCCCTGCCTGACATATGACACCAAACTTTACATTCATGAATCACAGATCTGATCGGAACCTCAGTAAGTACAAATTGATGTATATAATTTTTCTGTACCAATAAGTTGCACCAGCCAATATTCTAAGGAAGCACAGCATCTCTTTTCATGAATGCAACCAACAGTTGGATTAACTTACCAAAAAGCAGGGTGAAGCAGCTGCTAGAAGCAGCCGACTGCATGATCCTGCCTGTCTTTCCTTTCTATGTCCTTAATAATCAGGAATCATTTATAATTATAAGCATTTAAATAGCTTATTTTTAAGTGATTGGGCCACTTCAGATATATTACCAACCATCTCTTCTACTCAGCAAAATGAGGTGATAGAGACAGCCTCAGTATAATAGAATGAACTGTACCAGCATATTGCAGTAGGAGTTTACCATTTAAAAAAAAAACATAAAAAAAATGCAATAGTACACAAATGTATTCAAAAATAGCCCTGCCTGCTCTCATCTGTAATTATTCTGTACTTACAGATTACTTATTTCCTGTAAAAGACACACACCAAAGGGAACCTTTATTTTATTTTGCATTCTGTACAATTGTGCAAATGCTGAACAATTATAAGATGGCATTCAGTAGGCTATGAAATGAAATTTGTATATTTGCTAGGTATTGTACAAAAAGGATTTATTTATTTATTTATCAAATTTTGTCACCACCCATCTCCCCCCTCAAGAGGGACTCTAGGCGGTTTACAATAAAATTTAGTATTACCGTCTTGATTACTCCATCATCAATGGCTATAAACTGCATCACTAGACTACCTAACCAAGCGGACTTTTATCTAGTGAGCTTTTTTATTATTACTTAGAACCATCAGTCTTCCTGATTATTTCTTGCAAACATGTTATGGGACAGCTACCAACCTTCCTGATTAAAAAATTCTTCCTTGTCCCTGGGAATATTCACTGGATGATGCATGAGTAAATTTTGAAGTAGATCTCCCCCATAAATTGTGCTATTGGAATGGTGGAGGACATGTGAGAAGAATTTAAATTATCAGGTAGCAATGTAATAATGCCTATATTCATGGCACTGTCAATGTGCATGAACCAACATTATGATCTGTGAGATAAGTCTCAGAAAACAGACGAGTTTTTCTGAGCACGTATTAAGCAAAATTACATTATTCAGCCACTTAAAATCAGTCAGAGTCTGGCCAACACTCCATAAAAAAAATGGAGTGTTGGCTATTCTTTAAGTGAAAGAAACAAAATGGTCAACTAAAAATTAGGGGGAAAGGACCTAAAATATGAGTAACTGCTAAATTCTCTGTATCAGAATCTGAGTTCCCATAAATTTAGGCGGTAAAACATGGAGTCAGCAATGGGAAAAGCAAAATATAAAATCTGAACTGTAGAGTAAATTAACTGTGCGCTAACCAGTATGTAGTAAGTTTTATTCAAGAAGGGGCCAACTTCTCACCTGGTGAACATCTCACATTGCCCTGTGGACAAACACTGGAAGCCAATCAGCACCGAATTCAGCACAATACAGTATACAAACATGCACTAATTAAACCACTGGGCTTCCCACAAAGCTATAAAAGCTATTAATATTCTTGTTTTTTTCAGACAGTTTTGATGGAAATGAACAATACAGCTACAGAAGTAATAATTACTGGACTTTTCATAAGAATAGGTCCCCCCTCCCCCTCAGCAGACCACTGGCTTTTAGTGCTCCTTTGTAAAACATGGTGATCTCATGTGTGACCCTGGAATGGAATGGAATGGAATGGAATGGAAAGGAAAGGAAAGGAAAGGAAAGGAAAGGAAAGGAAAGGAAAGGAAAGGAAAGGAAAGGAAAGGAAAGGAAAGGAAAGGAAAGGAAAGGAAAAGGGATTATGTGCAATATATGGAACTCATAATCACTAAATTAAAAACATAAAGGCAATTATTTAAAAATTGGCAGATTAGTAGGACTACCATATTTGGGTTGCAACAATTCAGATGATCAATAGGTGACAGAAAAGAGTTACAGAAAACTATACTTCTTGGATGACATCAAGTGGTCGTCTTGATTTTTGCAGCCCAAATAACTAACACCTACAAAATCACTAAACAAAATATGCACACACACAACGAAAAGCACACACCACTAAAACACAATGGCATTTGATCAGAAACTAGACCCAAATGCCCGGCTGATAGAGGTTGGATATAGAATGCTGGACTAAATGGATTTTACTTTCTTTTGTGCCGAATTTAGGAATTCAGTATCTCTGGGCCTGCATGGTCTCTTACAAGACTGAAAGTTGTTAAATGGTTTTAAAGGGTGGAAGGGTAGGCAAGATAAAGCTGTCCATGGCTACTACTAATGGAAGATATAGGTTACTATATTCTCCCCGGGATCAGAGGCATGTGTCACTACTGAACAATAGCAGGAAAATGCTATTATTGGATCATCCTATTTATGCGCTTCCCACACATGTCTGCTTATTATGGTAGTCTTTAAGGTACCAACATCTCTTTGCTTTGGTATTTTTATTTCAACAAACTAATATAGCTGTAAAAGTCAGTTGGGTGTACTGTAATGGTTAAAGGCATCGGGCTAGAAACCGGGAGGTTATGAGTTATAGTCTTGCTTTCCACAGAGAAGCCAGCTGGGTGACTTTGGGCCAGTCGCTCTTTCTCAGCCCTAGGAAGAAGGAGGCAATGGCAAACCACTTCTGAGAAACATTGCCAAGAAAACTACAGGAAGTCCATGTAGTCGCCAGGAGTCAGGACTGACTCAAAGTCACCACCTCCCTCGCCAAAACCCCATAACTCTGAGTTTCTTTCTCTCATAACTCTCTTGGTGTGCAAATGTAAATTCCAAAAAACATATCAATTTAAATAAAAAAGTTCTATTCAGAAAGTACTTTAATAGAGTCTGGAAGCTAAATGGAGATTGGATTTAATTTAGACCAATCCTATGCTGAATTTCAGATAAAAGGTTTTTCCCCCTTATCTAATGGTAAGGCAGATAAAAATATCCTCTTTCCATCCTGCAGGCAACTTTTTTTCTGACAATTTTCTTGGTAGAGTGGAAAATGGGGAGGCTATAACTGAGAGGAAGCTGGGGTATAGAAAATTCATTCTTGAAGTAGAAAGTATTTTGGAATTGAATGCCTGGCACAACTCACACTGCCTTCCTGCTTGTTGCTTGTTCCCTCTCTCTTCGATTTTATGTGGTTTAAACTGATGCTAAATCATAACATGTATTTTTATGGACTAGCCCATGAGAGCTTAATTACCCCGTCATGAAACAATAAGATCACCTGCAACCTTATGCCAATGTCAGTAACTTTCTCCCTTTCCCTTTTCACCCTTCCAGCCCAAACAAAAAATTTTCAGAATTATTCATTTGTCTCTGCTACATACATGCAATTTTTTGCAGTGGTTTTTTGTTATGGTTTTTCGTCGCTTAAGGCACAATAGTAAGGTGGAAAGGATACACTTGTACGCATTTTCAAGGAAATGATTCCTTGAATGGAACAGTTTAAAATACATGACTGAAAAATAAAAATGCTGCTAGAGACAGATTTTTCAGAAGTATGAAGTGCAAAGCTCTTCTGCTTTAAACCAACTGAAATATTCAGTTCAAAAAGGACATTACTGAGTTTCTATATCAGAATATTAAGACAAACCACATGGCAAAGCAGGAATATAAATGTACTTTGTGTAATTTGGCCCATATGAACAATCTTGGTAGAAGCAATGTGCTCTGTTAGTTATCTGAAACCATCTTGTCACTCTCCAAAAGGCCCTCAGATTTAGGAGTATGAATGAAATGTAAGGTGTATTTGCTTCAAAGTTAGAATGAAACAACCCAGTTCAAAATGTTCTGTCGAAAAGTTGCATGTTGGCTATGTTCTGAAGCACCTTGTCCATCCTGAAGGTAAAAGTAAGTTGGCACTCACTGTACATCTTTTCATTTCGATAGGATTTTCTTCACTCTTGTGTTTTAATTAAGAACATCCTCATGCCCAAATTTTGTAGGCACTGCCATGCCAATTACTTAGCAAGATCAAGTAACTCATTTGTTTTTTATTTGGTTTGGGGGGGGGTTCCTTCCTTCCTTCCTCCTTCCCTCCCTCCCTCCTTCCCTCCCTCCTTCCCTTCCCTTCCCTTCCCTTCCCTTCCCTTCCCTTCCCTTCCCTTCTTTCCTATGAAATGTAAACCCAGCAAAAACAAACTTCTTGCTGATGTTTTTGCTTGCACATAATTGTTATCAGCCTCCGTAGAATGCAGATACACTAAAACAGCAGGAAATAAATTTGTGCATACATAAATATAGGGGTGTGCAAAACTCACTAATTCAGGAAGGGCAAGTTTGGAGAACTCTGGAATCATGCCAAACCTTCTCCTGACCATGGCATTCCAGAAGTAGCATGTTGGTTTATGGAAGTAAATACTCCAAACCAGAAGCTGTATGAGATATCCTAAACATAGCAGTCCAGACAAAACAGTCCTATTTCATGGCTGGACCACCCCAGGGCACCTTGAACTGTTTCTGATTTGGAAGACTTACTCCTAGAAACCACTGATCCATCCCCAGAACAGCATGGTCCTAATAGGGTGAGTTTTGCACATCCCCAATCACATTTAGGTGTTTGATTATGCTTAACTTATAATTTCTCATTATGAATAGTATAGTTCAGGTCTGCTGAACAACTTGTGCTTGTCATATATGTTGTGGCCTGTCCACCCTTGATTTCAATCATTAGTTAGCAGCAATATAGCAAAGATATATATATTTTTAAGGCAGTCTCAGAGCAAAACACGGGGAGGCGCGGTGGCGTAATGGTTAAGACTACCAACTGTCGAATGAAAGGACGGCAGGTTGGCAGGTCGAGACCCGGAAGCACCGCATAACGAGGTGAGCTCCCATTCTCGCCCAGCTCCTGCCAACCTAGCAGTTCGAAAGCACGTAAAAAGGCAAGTAGATAAATAGGTAACACTCCGGTGGGAAGGTAACAGCATTCCATGCGCCTCGGCGTTTAGTCACACTGGCCACATGACCACGGAAGCATCTATGGACAACGCTGACTCCCTTGGCTGAGAATCAGAGATGAGCGCCGTCCCCTAGAGCCGGATATGACTGGAAGGGGAAACCTTACCTTACCTTATCAGAGCAAAACACTGCTCTGAAAAAGTCCCAGGCTCAAACAACTATCACCCATCCTCTTTCCTTTCCTAAAACCCCTTCATGCTGTTCCTTGCAGGTTCCATTTGTCCTGCCCTGCCCCCCTCTCCTCCTCCTCCTCCTCCTCCCCCCCTTGCTTAGGGCATGTTCATTTGATGCTTTTTAATCAATGGAGAGGCTCCAATTCCATTTGCATCCAGGTCTTCAAGACTTTATTATTTGCTTAAGCAGTGGCAAGAAGCAAAGCAGAGAGATTTGTGAGGCAGCCAAAGATGTCTTTGGATAAAATTCTGATGCATGCAACATGAGGCATAAATTATAAATGTGTTTTTCCTAATAATATATAAATAAATTATGGTATGAAACAGTGGTCAGGAGGGGGAGAGGGGGTGAAGGAATGTTTATCTTTTTAAGGCAGTTGCTACAAACTTACAAATGCATCAGCACTGATTGATTCTACTTGGGTGGCTTTGTTATGCTTAAGACGGCTCCCATTCTCTTACCCTCTTATCTGGGAAAAAGCCTCACTGAACTCAGTCGGTTCTCATCTGAACTGCTACTCGGAGGACTGCCCACTGCATATAGTGATTTATCCAAACTTTCAAGGGAAAAAAGCGCTTCTGTAGATGATCTTGTATTGGCCAGAAAATAAAATTAAAAAATGGAGGGGGTGAGAGAACCTGCTGCTATGCTATTTGTGTAGGGGAGGCAAATATGGCGATCATTTGTGTAGCAACCTTATTGTGTCCATATCTCTGATTCTGAAATGTTGACAGATAAATAGGTCTGTGGCCATTCATAACTGTTAGTAACCAAGTGAACTCCTCTAGACCTGAGCTTCAAACTGAATTCAGAAAACCAACTCTTGTGTAAACTTAGAAAGTAGCTTATTCTAAGCTCAGTTCTGCGCAAAAGTAGTCCCTGTTGCACAGAATTGTATGTCTTCTTCCCAGAGGCTCGTGTCCTGATTTTTGTGCATTCATTGTTTCAGTTGATCTTCCTTTGCTTTCCTCCAATACAAAGCTCAAAAGGGCTGCAGGAACACATCCTTAGTATGTTTCCACTGTATGTGAGCCCCTCAGAAAATTTCTGCGTGCTGGTTTGCTGCTATATCATCACCCCTATAGATAGGCTGACCATATTTCCTTGAGGCAAAAATGTCACCGGACAAAGTGGGCATGCGGGGGGGGGGGGGGGGGCGGGCGGCCGGGAATGCAGGTGCGGGCGTGGGCGCGCACATGGGGGGGCATGCGGGCATGCGGGGTGCATGCACATGTGCGTGCATGTGTGCGGGGGGCGTGCGGGTGTGGTGTGCGGGGGATGGGAGTGTGCACGCGCACGCATGCGCTTTGCTGGGAAACTTTCAAAAACGGGACAAAATTGAGATTTTTACTATAACGACAGGATGCTCCAGAAATGGTGAAATAACGGGACAGTCCCGTTCAAAACAGGACGTATGGTCAGCCTACCTATAGAGCAACTTCTCAGAAAGGTGTGTGATAGTTGTTGGCTTACATAGGCAAACAAATACATGGGGGAGGAGCAGTGGTTATTTATTTATTTTATTTTTGTGGGGGAGGTTTTGTTTTTTAATTGATAATTCAAAGCACAAGGAAGAGAAGACCAAAGGGAAGACAGATATCCCTGCAAGAGGAAAGGCAAATTGGACATCTTCCAAAGTCATTGAAATGTGTGTTGTAATAGTCTACCCCCAGACCCAAAACAACGGCAGACAGAGCTGAGACTCAGAATCAACGGAAGAACCTGGTCGTTCCTTACATGGCCGGCATGTCGGAAAAGATGAAACGGATATTTGGCAAACACAACATACCTGTATATTTCAAACCCACCAACACACTGAGACAGAGGCTTGTACACCCTAAAGATCCAACACCAAAACATAAGAGGAGCAATGTAGTGTATGCAATCCAGTGCAGTGGGGAGTGTTCTACATTGGAAAAACCAAACAGCCTTTACACAAGAGGATAGCCCAACACAGGAGGAGCAACACCACAGGACCAGAATCAGCAGTTTACCTTCATCTAAAAGAAAAAGGACACTCATTTGAGGACATTAATGTTCACATTTTGGACAGGAAAGGTAGGTGGTTTGAGAGAGGGGTTAAGGAATCCATTCATGCCAAAGTGGAAAATCCTTCCCTCAATAGAGGCGGAGGCCTCAGGCACAACTTGTCCCCCATTTATCATGCTGCTCTTTCATTAGTCCCCAGGAAGATTAAGTCCACTTCACAAGGCCACATTTAAGATCCACTTGGGGATGAATAAAGGTTTTAGGAGTAAGACATCCTAAAGACTATCTATACCTCAATTGCCCAATTAACAAGCCAATCAGGTGTAAGGTCAATACAGCCACCCTGGAAGACATATATGGGGTCCCCTCACCAACTTTTGCCCAGACTGAAGAAGCTACTTGGATAAGCAGCGAAACATTTCAACCAAAAGAAAGAATTCCAGTTGCCATGACTCAGCCTACAGACAATTCCACCTGGATGACTGAGAATCTTCATCAACAGATTGTGTTGTAATAGGTTGAGAGATGCATGAGCAGGCTTTACATCTGAATGTGTAAGAGAGGAACCTGGTTCCATCCCATCACCGACTCTGGTCCTGACCACTTACAAACATGCATCCCTCAACCCACATTCACTATCACAGCCTTAGGAGGCAAACATTCAGCTCAGCCTCACTCCACGCTTTTGTGGTGACAATCCAATAGCTGTCCTTACAAATATTTGCAGCTCTTGGTAATGTCTCAGCATTTCTAGCACCTGGATCACAGTAGTAGCAGTATGGAAGCTGCCAGAGAGGAGGGAAAAATGGCGGCGGGGGGGGGGGGAATCCTTCTTTCTTCTTCTTCCTTTGCCTAGTATCAGTGAATTAGCAAGATGGGAGAAAATCCAAGAAGGGATATGGGAGACAGGACTTGAATCAGAACAAATAAAAATATTTCAAATATTCTCCTGGTATCTGGGGCACTGCAGTCTACTGCGATTGTTATTTCCATGTCAGGAAATATGAAACTCAGTGTTATCACTAAGAGCTAGGGATGAGTTACATCTAGCCTCAGAGGCCACAAGTTATGCAAGTCTAATTTAATACCTAGGCCTGAAAACTGGGCAGAAATCAGTAGATGTAAACAGCCAGTGCCTGCTGACTTACAATATTAACAGTTGAATAAGAAGGGAAGGCATGAGAACAAAAGAGAAAGAAAGCAGATAAGAGGAGTTGAATTAAGATGGAAAATCCAAGTGGCAGAGCAGTTTTCCTGATAGCATTGAACCCAGAGGGAGATTGGGCTGGATGAATGCTAAGCAGGAAAGCAGGAGGGGGGCGGGGTTGAATAAAAATGGCAAAGACAAATAACAGATCTTTAGAGAATCCAGAAGATCTCAAGTACTAGAGTATCACTTTAATATGAGCACTGAGAGAATGAAGGGAAGAGAGGAAAGTAAACACAAGAGAATATAAACAATTCTAAACAAAAGGAAGTTTAGAGTGGATGTGCTAAGGAAGTCTGTGTGAAGAATTGTTATACAGATAAAACAAGGTAGCATCCAAATGATTGAGGGGGACATGACCCGGCCTGCTGCTGGTCCCGTTATCTATATAATTTGTCTAAAAGCAGGGCAAGGGGCTTCGCGGTGGATTTTGTGGGTTTCATTGGGGGACAAGTATCTCTTTCTCTCTCTTCTTTACATATTGCGGGACACAGAGAAGAGATTCAGGAGAGGAAAAATAAAATATACTTTTGTATGGTAAACATTAGTAGTTTCTTGAGACAAAAAAAAATTAAGTAACAAGTTTGTATGTTTTTTATGCCTGAGGAACAAGGCCAGAGGCAATGTGAAGCTAATTTCATTTAGTTTATTTTAGACTGGGACAGGCAATCTTTTGGGCCTTTGGGGAATTCTGAGGATGTTTTCAGGGAAATACACAAATGGATCCAAATGTGAAAGAGCAGAAAAAATACAAGATCACACAATCACCACCATAACAAAAATTAAATTGCTTATTACACATCTTTAAAATCAACTGATTTTCCTCTACAGTCAATATATGCACATAAACATTAGCATGTAATATGAGATGGTAATATCTCAGTTAAGCCCCACAAATCAATGTTAGCTCATTTTGTCTGCTTTGATATCAGTTTGCCTTTTTTAAAGTCCACACAATATATGATGTACTTTTTCATGCCCATTTCTCGTAATGTAATATTTTATACAGAATTTTTCTAATAGCATTTTTTGCAGATGATTTTCTGTAATATACATCCTCCTGCATATTTTCCCCTAATACGCACATTTCTTTTGCAGACTATAAAGTTGTGGACTGTATTGTAAAATTCAAAAAAGTGTGAATGTCAGCATAACGTTGGCATAAGAATATTCTGGTTTACCTATAGTCTTGGAAAGTGCAAATGAATTTTGCATCAAGATACAAAACAAATAAACGTCTCCCTGATCCCTATCTAGCATTCTCTACCATCACAGTAGCTCTCAAAAGACTGGGTTTTTTTCCAGTTTTTCTAGACAAGTTTCTATTAATGGAAGCAATGAACTTGGGTTAGCTTGCATATAAATCAAATCATAACAAATCTTTCTTATAGCCAGTTACCAGTATTAAAAATACTAATAATTACAAATAAAGATGTCTTGTATAGGATATATGATAACGGGAGATTTGTTGACATCAAATTATCTTTTCAAACTTATGATATAGTGGCAAAGCCAAATATAGAACTGCCAGGTAAACAGTATGTGAGGGACAGGAAGAGAAAAAGAAAAGGTAAAAGGAAAGAGGGAAAAGCTTGATTGCATGGTAGTTGCCTGGAAATTCAGCTAACTAACGTGATCTAGAGCAGAGCTTTCCAAACTGTGTGTCGTGACACAAAAGTGTGTCGCCACACACAGCGTTGTGTGTCGCCACACCACCCGGAAGCGGCGGCGCATGCGTGCACGGTGGCAGCGGCAGCTGCTGCCGCCGCCGCCGTGCACACACGTGCCGCCGCATGTCCCCCCGCGCCGCCGCACGTCCCCCCGTGCCGCTGCCGCGCCTCCTGTGTTGCCGCCGCGCACGCGCACCACCGCGCCACCGCCGTGCCGCCGCCGCACTGCCGCTGGTGTGTCGCCAGCGGAGGCACTTTGGAAAGCCCTGATCTAGAGGATTGTCAGACAAAACAGCCACTTCCAAGCTAATGGTAGAAATCTCATTTGCTATGGTTTGCTGGTCTGGCATAGTATGGAGCAGAAAGGGGAGAGACATGTCCAAGTCAAAGGTGGCTGAGGATCTGCAGTTATGCAGATCTGTGATGCACATAAAAAATAACCAGAGCTTTAATTGCACCACTGGGGCTGCCATGTTGAGGGTTTTTTTTACCACAACCTGTGGATACCCTTGCTAACATGCCAGTAGTTCATCAGCTGCACCAGCTGACAGTATTTTTCCAGCCTCAATTCAAGGTTGTATTGATGGTTTTTAAAGTTCTGAATGGCTCAAGGAACAAAGTCTCCAAAATGTACCTACCTGTCAGGGAGATAATGGGCGGAGAAGGAGGGGGCTCCCTCCAGGAAGGGAAACGCATGCGTAGTACTGAGAATCTATCTTTCCCTCCCAAGAGACTCAAGAAAGCCCCGCCCTAGATTCTGGACTCTATCTCAGCGATTCCTCAAGCCGATTTAGTTTATCTGGATTTCTGTTAGAGTAAGCATAATAAACACTAGAGTTTGGATTCCTAGCCTCAGCGTGTTATTTCTGCACTCGAAGTCAGGACACTACCTGAGCTCTTTGGAAGCTTCAGAGCTGTAATGGTATGTGGGAATGACCTTGGGAGACTGAGCCCAGAGACACTGCCTAGGGAATGGTCAGATAAGAGACAGCATAGCCCACAGCTGCATAGTGGGCGGAGCAAGAAGCTCAGAAGGGACCCTCCCTAAGTTCTCGGGCTGTAAAGGTGAAGGCGGGAGAATTGTACTTTCAGACTTGCAAGATTCTGTTAATGTAGCTTTAAAATGAAGTAGAATTAGTTCATCTGGTCATGTTTCCTGTCTGGACTACCTAGTAAGGCTGACAAGAGGCCTCCACCACCTGTCAAGTGAAGAAAGGAGAAGGACTTTCATCGGTTGGGCCTTCTTATGAAATGCCCCTACAAGGCAATATACAAGGCATACTGGCGTTACATAAGTATCTTTTCAGTGCCAAAGACATTCTCCTAGTTCTGTATTCAGCTTGATTTAAAATTCCCATTATGCAAGGCAATAAATGATTTTACGTTTCCCGTACTATTGATTTGTTTGTTTTATTATTTTTCCTTTTTTAACTTTTAGACATTTCTGAGTGCATCAAAAACTTTGGGTTTTGTGCAGATTAGGAAGACGAGGAGGAGGAAAGGGCAAGAAGAAGGAAAAGGAGACAAGGAGAGTCATTAAATACACTCCTATTCATTTCAGTAGGGAAAAAATATTTTTAAAAGAATAATGGTTCAAAAACAGGTAGAATCAAACTCTGGCAAAAGGTTGCTCAACTCCACCTGAACTGCTATGGACCAGCAGGGACATAGGCAAATATAATTGTCCTGCCAGGATACCAAGCAGTCGAGATGAATTAGGGTAGCAAGTCTGCCTAATCATTTTGTTTTGCACAGAGCCCAGTGAAGGAAATGGGTCCTAAGTAGGGCCCAAAGGCAACAGCTCTTCTTTGCTATTTGTTTCCAGAAAGTGGTACTCTGACTCATACTATTGTTCATCAAAGAAATGTCTTTATTTATTTATTTATTTATTTATTTATCATTAAAAAACAAACAAATACACAAAATATAAAATATCATTAAAATTCTTAAACAGTATAAATAGAATAATATGGAATAAAATCAAGATGGCTACAGTTCTTCTCAAATTCTGAGCGTAAGAGCCGCTCTCCATCCGTGCTAGGTTGCTAGCCATCCCCATTCTTTAAATGGTTTGATCTCTCATTTTAAACGAGTTCACACCAGATTGTTCCACCATGGATAAATCCGTATCTTTAGTAAGATGTATTAAAGAGGAGCCAAGTGGGTTCCCTGAAGAGCGATGTATGGCAGGATGGACACCATCACAGATGTCTTACATTTTTAACATACCTTCAGCTTGGAGGAAGCCTGTAGGAAAGCAAGCTCTAAGTAGAATGCAATCAAGAATTAAATGTGAATAGCTAATAAGAGAAGAGCATGTTCCAGAATGGGAGTAAAATGTATTAGTACAGAAAGTGAAGCACCTTTGGCTCCCAAGCGCTACAGATGAAAATGATTAATTAAAGAATGATACAGTATTTTATTGGCTGCCAACTCAGTGAAAGTTTAGGCAGACAAACGCACAGTTACAGGAAGGAGATAATCAGTTACGCATTTAAAGGAGTATCTGCCAAGCAACTAGTCCTTTAATTAGATGTGCAATTTTGATAGCAACACCCCCCTCCCCCCAAAAAAACAACCAAATGGATTGTTCGGAAGTGATGGAAAAGTGATAATCATATGAAAACTGAAAGCCTTGGTTGGTTTTATCTCCCTGTAGCAGGAACCAATTAAAATAAAACAATAAAATACAATTGTTTAGATTGAATTCTGTGATTGCAATTAAAAATACCAGATTAGCTATTCCAGATGGAGAAAAAGATAGCTGAGAGTAGGGGAAAAAACCTTTTAAAATGTGAACGAATTAATAAATAAATAAATAAATCACATTTAAATCTGAGAGATGATTTAGGCATATACCATTTCAGTCCCTAGAAAGGCAACACTCACATGACTGAATGCTACTCCATTCAACTCCCTTCCTTCCCTTTATATAGAAAGCTCGCATACCAGGCAACAACTGAAGCTACAACTCTTCTCACTGATTGCTGTTTTCCCAGAAATATTCTTTTCAGGATAAAGAAATGCTATTATTTTTCTGTCTGTTTGTTTGTTTGTTTGATTGATTGATTGATTGTTAATCTATTTCTAAACATTATATCCCTCATTTTCATTGCAATTTTAACAGTACCCAAGTGTGCAACAATCTGAGATTTTTTTAAAAAAAAAACTTAATAAGAATGTTTATAATTAAAAATGAATTCTCAATTAATTAATTTATCAAATTTAAATAAATCCTATAAAAGCATTAAAATCATTTAACTAGGTCATGGCTGGACAACATAGACTAGCCTTCCCCAACCTAGTGTCTTCCAGATGTGTTGAATTTAATCCCCATCATATCCAGTGATTAGTCCAACATATCAAGAAGACCCTCAGGTGAGTTAAAATGACATAGGTTCTTGGACGTAGCCCTAACAAGGTGATACTTGCCCATGTAGGTTGAAGCAGGTCCAAGAGTTGACTGGGGGAGTAGTTCAATGAAACAACAGAGGCAGAGATTGAGGAAACAGTTATTGAGAAGTGACTTGGCTGAAGAAAACTTCAGAGACACAAAAAGGAAATTTAGATGACCTGCCTTCCATAAGAGAATATGCAAGGGTACCTTGCATGGGTCTGCAAGTGACACTTGCTCACTGCAACTGCCATTTCAAGGAGTCACCTATACCTGCCATCCTGCATTTATAGCATGCCAGAATGACATTGGAATCTGTTCAATAGGAGTATTCCAATGATCTGTACACTACTTGTCTGTTCTGTGCAAGTCGCATGAAACATCGTTCCTGCTTGCATGGAGGATGTCTATGCATGTGCATTATTGATACATTCATAGAACCCATTTACAGTGCTTATATCTGCCACTTGGGTACATTGGTGAATGTGACCATTCAGGGCATTTTTTGACTTGCTAGAAATTTATCAGTTTACTAGTAAATCCTGGCTACTGTCTACCTCTCAATAGACAAAAAACAGTTTACTGCTTGGGAAAGGTTATTTTTTTAAATAATAAGCTGTTATTTTTAGACTAACAGTGCTTCCACATTGCTTTGGTTCTCTGTAATCTGATCCTATGAAATTGGTAAGTACCCAAGAGATAAGCTGTTTTATTTCTGGCTCAGCTTCTGTATATTTGAAACCGCAAGACCGCTATTGTTTTCTTTGATGTTGTTGCAGCTCTGTGGGCTTGTAGATGGTCCATTTCCCCATTTGCAAGAATTTATGCCTTACTTCATCTCCCAAATAGTGAACTTCAACTACCTTAGCAGGTTTTCAAAGAGAAAGATGGCTTGATGGCTTTGCAGCTCCCCCTCTTATGAACAACTTGGATGATGAGATTGATATTGACTGCATATTAATGACAAGGGTATATGCATACAAGAATTTTTACATAACTAAAAAAAGCTAATTTGTGGAGACAGGATCTTGACCACTGAGTTTATTATACATAGTATTGCAAACAGAATTTACAGGAGACAGAATACAATTATTTAGAATAAATAAAACCTATACAGTAGTAATGTGTTTGTAAGGGAAATTTCAACTGCCATGATCCTTTTTAATTTTTCTTAGAACAACATTTTTTTAAAAAAAGGCAATTCTTTTTTAAAGTTTCCAAAATTTTAGTGAAAACACAATTAACATAAGCCATGTAACTAAGGTAAACTCCCTCCCTCCCTCCCTCCCTCCCTCTCTGTTGGGCAGAGGAATAACAATATCTTTAGCAATATTGAGCCTGCAGGCAAAGCTGTTTCCTCTAAAAACTGCTGGAGAAGAAAATAGCATCATTGTCCCACTACAGCTGCAAGTAACCTGCTTCAGTTGTACGGTAGTCACCAGGCCCTCATCATGCCTAATTGGATAAAAATTACTGACTTCCTGCAACAGGATGGTTTATTTGACAAATTTGCGAAGGACACTCCATTCCAGCTGGCATCTACTCCGGGTCCTGTTCAATTGCATTCTTGCTAGAGGGCAAAATATGCAAAGCAAAGGCATACTGTACAGAGCATGGGGCTGGATTTTGTTTATGTTTTTTTTCAGTCCAACAGATTCTGCCACAAATCAGGTGCACATTTGCTTAATGCTAAACCGAATGTTTGCAAGTGAATTTTTTTTTCAAAAGACTGTTTTTCAAGGAGAACAAAATGTCAAAATCTCCCCTTGAATGCTCTGCCTGTCTCCCTTATATGCAGTGGTTGATATCTGTTCACTTGGTTGCTGCTTTAGTTCTATATTTATCTTCAACCAGCATTTTCTTCTTTTTGATTGCTCTGGGATCTAGCCAATCAGGGATCCCTTTGCCACTGTCATAACATCATAATCGAATGAAAACTTAACAAGCTGCTGAATGTCACAAAGCCAATTCCATGTGAGCACAATGCATTACCTCATTAAAATTCTGCCTCCTGAGAACAATCTCTGGGGGGGGGGGGGAAGGAGCAATTTGTTGAAAATGTTCATTACCGGTGCTTCCCCCATTTATCTCACTGCTATATTTATTTCTAGGCTGATTTAAATGTCTAGTCTAACCACCTCCTGAAGTGATTTAAAGCAGTTGGCAATGTCAAAGAATGTGCACAACAAAGAGATATAAATGTCACATTTTCTACTGAATGGGTTTTGGTTCAGTACTCCAAATTAATATGAAATTCAGCACGTTCCCTGTTTCTGTGGCCCTAATGCTTCCTTGGGTAATGTACTGTACATATTTTTTCAGTCTGGAAAAATGGCCAGCAAAGAACAGATCTTTGCTTTGCCACAGGAAATGGCACAAGAAGGAGCAGTCCATGTGATATTATTACCAGGAAGAGGAAAGCCACATTCCTTCTCCCCTCCCAGTTAACCTGATGGATCTTTGAGTCTCCTGCCATCAGTAGTGGAGAATCAGCAATCTGAATCAGAATCATTGCTACAGGGGAAGGAAGGGAGCAACAAGTATCAAATCCTTGCCCAAGGTCACTGAAGAAGACTACTGATTTCCAACTGCTATTCCCAATGAGGGCTCGTGTCTCTCCCTCCCAGAAATCTGCATCAGGACCATTGGAAGAAAGGACAAGGAGTGACACCTTTCCCTCCCTTCCAGACCCCCATACAAAAATTATGGTGAGGTATTTAAGGTGCAACTGCTGGGATCTGATCAGTCAAGGGATACAACCCTCAAACGTAAAAATCTTCTCTGACTCCTTTGAGGAAAGCATTTCAGTGAGGAGCAATGAGGAGCAGCCAATGTCATTAATCATCCCTAACCCTCAATAGTCCAACCCCTGAGATTAAGAGAACTCATCTAAACAAAATGAGATCAAGTGCAGAGATCTGTAGTAGGAAGGGGAAGGTACCTTGCCCTTGGGACCTTCCCCTTCCTACTGAGGAAAGGGGAACTGAGGTACCTTGCTTTCCACAAGAGATTGTTGGGCCACAGGGGCACCTGGGAGGTGGTAAAGGCAAGATAGTGTCTGTAGCTATGCAGTTGAAGCCCCACCTTCTTTTTAATTGTGTCATGCATGCAATGCATGTAAAAAGAGGTAGGAATTCAATCACGTGGTTGTGCCTGCCATCTTGACTTTTTTGACACCCTCTCCCCACAGATGCCACTGCTAGGCACCACACTTATAAAAGGACATTGAGAAACTGGAATTTGTCCAAAGGAGAGCAAGCAAGTTAAGCAAGACCCTAGAAGGAAAAATTTATGAGAAAAAGTTGTAGCAGCTGTTTATGATTGGCCTGGTAAAGGAAAGACTGCAGAAAGACACGATAACTGTTTCCAACTACTCAAAAGGCTGTCATGTAGGATTTTTTCAGAAGACAAAACAAGAAGCAATGGGTTTAAATTGCAAGGAAGAAGATTTCAAGGGGATATCAGGAAGAATTTCCAAAATGTAAGAGCTGTTCAATAATGGAATAGACTGCTTCATCTATTTATTTAAAGTATGTAAATAGATGATGGCAGACACTTATTGGACATGCTATTGTAGTATATTATGCCCTGGGTAGAGGGTTGAACAAGATGATCTCCAAGGTCCCTTCTAACCCTCACATTCTATGATTCTGTGAAATTGCCAAATAGCAGAAAGAAGGGGGAAAGCATAGCCTTGTGACTGATAGCTCTGACTCCTAACCAAGAAATTCCATCATCTGCAAATCAAGATCAGAGCATATTTGGTCCAAGTCTGGATATCTTACAATGGTAACACATCTACATAATGAATAACAATGGTAGGGTATAACACATACAGAGAAAAAAGTAGTTGAACTTCTGGACCAAAAGGTAAAGCTAGTTCTCTATGTAAGCAGCAATAGATCATCTTATATTCCCAGAGCAATTTTTCCCCTCGTTTATGGACTATTAATCCATCAGCAAATCTAATTAATAAGCACATTTTTGCCTTTCTGAAAACAAAAGCTGTGCATGGTCACGGGATGAAAATGGCATTGGTCACTCTCATTGATGACTTCTGACATGGAGGATCCTCATTCTGTTGAACCTCTCAGCAGTTTTCAGTACTGTTGAACACAGGGTGCTCTAGGACTGCCTGTGAGGTTGGGAACAGGGACCACCATACTATGGTGGTTCTGCTCTTTCCTCAGCAGGCAGGTTTAGTTGGTGGTTGCACCAAGAAGAGAGAACAAGGTGCCTTGCGCATTCCAGGAAGTGGTTACACATTGGGTTGTATATTTTCACCATATATTTGCATCATACTTCTTTTTCTCCATGCCTAAAAACCTAAGAGCCAGTTTGGTGTAGTGACTAAGGCACCAGGCTAGAAACTGAGGCACCATGAATTCTATGTTATTGTTTTAAATATTCCAGAAACGCTTTGCAATTGAGAGATCAAATAAAAGACAAAAGACTTTTTCAGCAAACATGATATATATTAAAATAAAAACATAACTACCAAATTTCCCTCCTCACAGAGAGAGATAGCCTCAGCATAATTTACAGAGGCAAAAAGAACAGCAGAGCAGAGAACAAAGAAGAAACAAGGCAGGTTTTTACAACACAAAGGACATGTTAATATATACATTTGTATTTAGGTCAGGATAATTAGTAACCATGACAACTGACCTCTGAACCCGGCCGATACTTAAGAAAACAATAGAATGTCTTGGGAGCACAAACAGAAACCCAGACTTGCTGGCACCAAAGTCTTGTGATCCAAATTCTTGTCTCCAGCTAGCAGAATATTTTCTGATTCAAATTCTTTTTAAATCTTAAAACAACAATACTCCCCTTTTTATGTTAAAAAGAATTTGGAAACAAACCCATTTTTTCAGTGAATTCCTTGTGCCTTACAGCAGTAAGTGGTTTTGTTAAAATGTCAGCTTTCATATCCTTTGAGTCACAATATTTTAATATGACCTCACCTTTTGCAATGAAATCCTTAACATGATGAAAACGAATGTCTATATGCTTTGTTCTATTTCTACAGCTCTCAGATAAAATCATGTGAATACATGCCTGGTTGTCTTGATAAACAGTTATAGGTTGGTGTAAAATAATACCTATATCTTTTAAAAGCTGTTTGAACCAGACAATTTCTTTACATATCTGCGCTAAACTGTAGAATTCAGCTTCAGCTGTGGACAGGGCCACTATTGTTTGCTTTCTAGAATACCAAGCAATTGTAGATCCAGCAAATTGAATTATAGCTCCAGAAGTGGACTTACGATCAGTAAGATCTCCAGCCCAATCTGAGTCAGCAAAAGTTTCCAATTTTTCTATTCCATCAGCAGACAGTTTTAAACAGTAATCGTTAGTACCTTGCAAGTATCTAAAAAGCCTTTTTAATCCAGCTTTTGCAACAGAAGTTGGATTCTCTACATGTCTGCTCAAAATTGATACAGCATTTGCTATATCCAGGATTGAATTATTTGCAATGTACAGTAAACTTCCAATGGCAGATCTAAACCCATCTGTATCAGTTGTCTCAGCCTCCCCCTTCTCCTCCTTAAGAAATTCTGGAACCATGGGGTGAGACAGACTTAAATTCCTGCATTTTAAAATCCTCCAGCAGTTTCTTAACCTTACCACTTTGGCTTATCAGAAAACTTCCATCCTCTTCTCTCTGTATTTGCAAGCCCAAATAATGTGTAACTTCCCCAAGATTTTTCAATGTGAAATTGCTTTGCATACAAGCCTCAAAATCAAGTCTTTGCTTATCTGATGATGTGAGCAATAATAAATCATCAACATATAAACACAAATACATAAAACCTTGTTTGTCTTTCCTTACATAAACACAGGAATCTGCTATCCCTTTTACAAAACCAAAACTCTGTAATGTTTCATCAAGCTTCATATTCCAGCAACATGCAGCTTGCTTTAACCCATATATTGACTTGTGTAGTTCACAGACTAGATTTTTACCTTGTTCATAACCAGGAGGTTGTTCCATGTACAATTTCTGATCTAATTCACCATACAGAAATGCAGTTTGAACATCATAATGATAAACAGACATCTTTTTCATAGCAGCAACCTTCAACAACAACCTGATTGATTCACCCTTTGTTAGAGGAGCAAAAGTTTTATCATAATCTACATCTTTCCTTTTTGCTTTTTCTGGGCCCATAACCTGTTATTGTTTTAAACATTCCAGAAACGCTTTGCAATTGAGAGATCAAATAAAAGACAAAAGACTTTTTCAGCAAACATGATATATATTAAAATAAAAACATAACTACCAAATTTTCCTCCTCACAGAGAGAGATAGCAACAGCATAATTTAAAGAGGCAAAAAGAACAGCAGAGCAGAGAACAAAGAAGAAACAAGGCAGGTTTTTACAACACAAAGGACATGTTAATATATACATTTGTATTTAGGTCAGGATAATTAGTAACCATGACAACTGACCTCTGAACCCGGCCGATACTTAAGAAAACAATAGAATGTCTTGGGAGCACAAACAGAAACCTAGACTTGCTGGCACCACAGTCTTGTGATCCAAATTCTTGTCTCCAGCTAGCAGAATATTTTCTGATTCAAATTCTTTTTAAATCTTAAAACAACAATATTCTAGTCTCACCTTATTCATGAAGCCAGCTGGGTGACTTTGGGCCAGTCATTCTCTCTCAGCCCTAGGAAGAAGAAGGCAACAGCAAACCACTTCAGAAAATCTTACCAAGAAAACTTCAGGGACAAGTCCAGAAAGTTGCCAGGAGTCAGCAATGAGTTGAAGGGACACACACACATACAGAAATACACACTCACAACCCATTAGGAAGGATTCTAGCATATTCTTTACAACAGTTTTTTTCCTGATGCACATAGACTGTTTCTCATGGAACAGCATTCTCACCCACCTGCAGCCTCAAATGGCTATTTCAGAAAAATGTTTACAACAATTTGTGAAGATAGATCCTTTGGCAGTTTGATTACCATTCAAGGCTAAGGCTAAGAGAGTGGCATTTTGTTAATATATACAACAGCAGGAATATCAAGACTATTCCATGGGTCAAATTCAGGGGGAACAAAGGATAACAAAAATGGCATCCTGGGATCTTTCCTTACTTGTTGTCCACATCTCTTTAATGTGCAAATGCTCTATGAACAGAACAGTCTACAGAAATATATTAGGGATAAAAAGAAGAGCGGTACAATATTTGTGAATATTTCCATCTCTGTCAAATATTTCTCTCTTTCAACAATATTTCAGGGATTAATGCAAAAAGAGTGTTGCCATTATTTGAGTAGGTATCATTTGCTGCCAGTGCCCATTGTCTGGTTAGGAAAATCTGTATGATTTGTTCCAAAGTCATTACATTACAATGACTTGGTTTGACCTCAGTAACACCAATAAATATAGCATCCCCTACTGTGATGTTTGATTTGTTGTTGGATTGCCATTTTCATTATTTTGTAGTGATTTTTGTACTTCTTTTGGTTAATTTTTCGTATTTTCTGCTTTTTCTGTAATTATATTGTTGTGAGCTGCCCAGAGTCAGCTGGGATCGGGTAGCATCCAAATTGAACAAAATAAATGAATAAATAAAGCATTGTTTACAGTGTTGTAGCTTTATAGCATTATCATATTGCCTACATAATCCCTGATTGGGTGAGATCAATTTAGAAAAATGTCTTATCTAAAAATAATGCTAAATCAGTAACTGATGGGAAAACAGTAGCAGCAAACAACTTTGAAAATAGATGAATATTTGCAGGTTTAAACATTTTATAATAAATATTTCTGTTCTCCATCATCAATGCTACTTCCAATATGAAAATCAGGATGGGCAAATATTCTGGGCAACTCTACAATATAAAGAAGAACATGTGTCTCCTTCAAATGCTTTGCCACTTTGAAATATTATTCTTCAGATTTTTTCTTTGTCAGCCAATTTTTTTAATTGTTAGAATGACTGGAGCAGTCATCGGAAAACAAGGTCTTAAAACCTCCCTGTCTAATTACAGCTCCAGAGAGATGGAAGGCCAAAGAATTAGAAAACTGCAGAAGTCTATTTTTGTTCAATGGCAACATTTCTTTTATCAGTGTTCTCCTGAAATAGGAAAGAGGAGGATATAGTAAATTCTATATATGCCAGTCTTAACTGCTGAATAGGAAAAACCTATTACAAAAGACACCAGAACCAACCAAGCATTTTCAGTACAGAGTTTCCAGCCAAGAGGAACAAGAGACAAATGCTCCCTAAGATGAAACCAATAACTAAAGTGCACATTAAAAATATTTTTCATTCATCTCTATTTTTGGAAGCCACTCCACCCATCCCTCCCTTGCCTTGTCTCAGTCACAATAATTGTCTTATAGCAAAAATTCTTGAATCATTGCCAGTTATAGTTCTCTCCTTTGATATATTCTATCCAAGGCTATTTATGTTTCTGAAGTACTGTTCTTCAAAAATAGGCAAGGCCAGCTCAAGAGAGCCAGTTTGGTCTAGTGGTTAAAGGAACGGGCTGGAAACTAGGAGACTGTGAGTTCTAGTCCCGCCTTAGGCATGAAAGCCGGCTGGGTGACCTTGGGCCAGTCACTCTCTCTCAGCCCAACTCACCTCACAGGGTTGCTGTTGTGGGGAAAATAGGAGGAGGAAGAAGTATTAGGTATGTTCGCCGCCTTGAGTTATTTATAAAATAATAAAGGCGGGATAAAAAATAAATAAATAAATAAATAAAAGATGGTTGTTTATTTGTTTATACTATTGTTGTTCAGTCGTTTAGTCGTGTCCGACTCTTCGTGACCTCATGGACCATAGCACGCCAGGCCTTCCTGTCCTCCACTGTCTCTCGGAGTTTACTCAAATTCATGTTCATTACATCGGTGATGCTATCTAACCATCTCATCCTCTTCCGTCCCCTTCTCCTTTTGCCTTCAGTCTTTCCCAGCATCAGGGTCTTTTCCAGTGAGTCCTTTCTTCGCATTAGGTGGCCAAAGTATTTGAGCTTCAGCTTCAGCATCTGTCCTTCCAATGAGCAGTCAGGGTTGATTTCCTTTAGGATTGACTGGTTTGACCTCCTTGCAGTCCAAGGGACTCTCAAGAGTCTTCTCCAGCACCACAGTTCATATACAGTTTATACTATATATCTATATAACAATTGGTATGCCTCCCAGCTTGAAAGACTCTGGGCAAAAATATCAACAGAAGTAAACAATCCCCAGATAACTCATCCAACTTCATAAAAATATAATAAAATGTAATTTATAAAACTCTAAGAGGCAGCCCATCCACCATTAATCACTAAAGGTTTACTAGAACAGAAGATCTTCACAACCTTCCAGAAAGCTAGCAGATTGGAGGTCCATATAATTCAGGAGACATGCTGTTCATCTATATGAGATGAAGGGTATGTTCTTTCTCCATCCCACTACTGATTTCATGCAGCATAGCTGACCAATTGACAGCTGGCTGCCTCCATTGTACTTGTGGGCAACATAGGTGACACAGGAAAGGTTCTACGGTACCCATAAGATGTGTTCCAACATCTCACCATTCCTTATTGCTCCTCAACATCTCTTCATGGTTTATATGGACATAACCTTTTAAATGCCTCAGAATCTTCAACTATAGTAGGATATTATTTTTGTGTTTTGATGAAGCAGATAATCAGGAACATATTATATCCATTCTCTGCAGAAGTATTATTTAAAGCAAAAGTCAAAATGCTGATTCTAACCTCTAATAAACAACCTTTATTTCTACAACTCTACCTGCATGGCTCATAAGTGTACAGGCAGCTTTTTAAATAATCATGTTGTATATCATTGGAAGGACAGATACTGAAGCTGAAGCTCAAATACTTTGGCCACCTAGCGCGAAGAGAGGACTCACTGGAAAAGACCCTGATGCTGGGAAAGACTGAGGGCAAAAGGAGAAGGGGACGGCAGAGGATGAGATGGTTAGATAGCATCACCGATGTAATGAATATGAATTTGAGTAAACTCCAGGAGACAGTGGAGGACAGGAAGGCCTGGTGTGCTATGGTCCATGAGGTCAAGAAGAGTCGGACACGACTAAATGACTGAACAACAACAACAACAAAAATGTACTCCCTATTAGTTATGTGTCCAGTTGGACTAGTGGATATGTGTAATGGTATGTGGGAATGACCTTTGGAGACAGGGCAAATTGAGGCAGCCAAGGGAATGGTCAGATAAAAGGCAAGTTAGCCCACAGCAGGAATCTGGATGGGGCAAGAGGCTCAAAAGCCCTAGTTTCTTGGGCTGTAAAGAGGATGGGGGAAGAGATGTAATTTGAGACTTGCAAGATTGATGTCAGCCTTGCAAGGTAGACTAGACAGGAAACACGGCCAGATGAGATAATTCTACTTTATTGTAAGGTTACATTAACAGAATCTTGCAAGTTTGTGAACTGATTAGGTAATGTAGCATTCACTATGCAATGAGCACCCATGTGACTAATACATAGGCTGACCATATTTCCTTCAGACAAAAATGGGACATTTGGGATGGCAAAATGGGACAGGGTCTTATGCCACCATGCCGGCCTCCAAACCCCGCCCCCCAGTCCACACAATTGGCTCCCACCTGCAAACCCTGCCCCCGCCCCACACGATTGGCTCCCGCCTGCAAACCCCGCCCCCATCAGCGTGATTGGCTCGGATTTTTTTTTTATATTTTTAAATAAAAATAAATTTATTTAATTTATTTTAAAGGGTTTTTTTTTCTTCTAGCAGTAAATGGTGCGTCAGAGCTGGTGTGTTTGGGGGAGGCCAGAGTACACACACTGTGCACACAGCACCATCATCGGCCGGGGAACAAGGGGCGGGGATGGAGGGGATGGAGGCCCACCACTGCCCCATCCCCCTCGGGCTTGGCCGAGGGAGGGAGGAGAAGCAGGAGGAGCCGGCTGCGCTCGGCTGCTTCAACCACACCACTCCGCCCCTTGCTGCCTGCTGAAGCTCCCCAGGGTGGCCGGCTCCTGCTTCTCCTGCTCGGCGGCCCGACAACTCTCCTCCCTCGGCCAAGCCCGATCAGATGCACATACACACATTTTTCATCTTATATCTCTTTTTTTTTCCCGCCCCCCCTATGTTTGTATTTGTATTTTTATAGTTTATTAATCTCTACTTAATATTATATTCTTTTTGAAAGAAGAAAAATGTAAATCAAGTATTTACACAATTTTTTGTTAAGAAAACTGGAGGTATTTTAATGAAATGTACGTATGTATTGTATGGTAAAGATGTATAAGTCAAAAATTGAATCTGAAATAAATACTTAATAAATCAGTAATATAACATAAGAGAAGAAAAAGAAAATAGTGATAAGGTTAGAAATAGATATATATAAATAAAGTAGTTAGAAAGGGTTAGAGGAAGAAGAAGGGAAGAGGGAAACAGGGAAAATAATTTAGAATAAAGATATGTTATATGAAATATATTAGATAATGAATATTATAAATCAAATGTAAATATGTATACATAAATGTAGTTATTGTTATGTGTTATATGTTTTATGTTGAATGTAAATAAAATTAAAATTTTATATTAAAAAAAAAAAGATGCACATACAGACACTCACAGGACAGACTGCCCTCAGCAGGAGCCGGCCGTGCTGGGAGGCTTCAGCCACACCACTCCGCCCCTCACCACCCGCTGAAGCCCCCCAGCAAGGCCAGCTCCTGCCAGGGCAGTCTGTCCTGTGAGTGTGTGTGTGTGTGTGTGCATCTGATCGGGCTTGGCCGAGGGAGGAGAGTTGTCGGGCTGCCGAGCAGGAGCCGGCCGCGCTGGGGGGCTTCAGCGGGTGGCAAGGGGCGGAGTGGTGTGGCTGAAGCCCCCCAGCGTAGCCGGCTCCTGTTTCTCTTGCTCGGCGGCGGCAGCGGCAACAACTCTCCTCCCTCGGCCAACCCCGATCAGATGCACACACACACACTCACACACTGACAGGACAGACTGCCCTCGGCAGGAGCCGGCTGCGCTGAGGGGCTTCAGCCACACCACTCCGCCCCTCGCCACCCGCTGAAGCCCCCCAGCATGGTCAGCTCCTGCCAGGGCAGTCTGTCCTGTCAGTGTGTGTGTGTGTGTGAGAAGCAGGAGCGGCCACACTAGGGAGCTTCAGTGGGCAGCAAGGGGCAGAGTGGTGTGGCTGCAGCCGCCCGACAACTCTCCTCCCTCGGCCAACCCCGATCAGATGCACACACACACACACACACACACTCACACACTCACACACACACGCACCCTCTTTCCACAACCTTCCCGTGCCTGCTTTCCGTGGCCTCACCACTGCTGGGCAGACAATCTCAGGATCAGGTAAGGAGGCAGGAACCTGGACTGTGGTGCTGCTTCTGCTGCTGGGATCGCACGTGGCAACTGGGCTTCCAGTTGCCGTGCTGATAGGGCCTCTTCCGGGCTGCCTCCAATGGCAAGTCCGGCTCCAGTCCTCCTTCCTGTCTTCCTGTCCTCCTTCCCGCCAGGTTTAAAAAAGGGACAAAATTGAGATTTTGATCAAAACGACGGGACGGTTGAAAAATGCTAAAATAACGGGACTGTCCCGTTCAAAAAGGGACGTATGGTCACCCTACTAATACATGAACAGAAAGAAGAAACAGCTAGACACAAACATACCTCAGATTGCACAATGGTACTAAACTGGGTTGAAAATGAAATTAGATTTATGAGTTTTTCATGAAAAATTCTTAGCCCATCAAAATAGCCTACCTGAAACAAAATCAGAGAGTATCAGCTGCAGCAGCTACAGATATTGCCACAAGGTTACATACAAGGGTATGTGTTAGAAAAACAATTATCTTCTGTATTGTAACCATTTATTCCTAAAATACATGCCCTTCTGCTGAAGCAAAATACTCATCAATAGAAGGTTTCTTCCCCTTCTAGCAAAGCTTCCAACACATACATGCACCTGCAAAATACAGAGCTTTAGCTACTTATGCGATTAACAATTCCCATGTTATTCCAGAGTTATCACAGGAAGGTAGTAAACATCTGCTTATTTGGTTGTTTGCTTGCAGTTTAAGAGGACACCTTCACAATTCTCACAGCTAACTAAGCTTATTGCATGCTTCTGCTCTATCAGCAATACATTTCATCACAATGCCACTGCAGTCCCCTGATTCATTCTTGTACTTTGATCAGCCAAGATTAATTGCCCTGGACTGAATTAATAGCACTGATTAAATCTAACTGAAAGCAAATGGGATGCAATATGACGAAGTTACAGTCTTGCCAACATGACTATACAGCAGTGGTTCCTTTATGCATGATTTCTTTCTAATCATTATACACCAAGAGTTTATTATGGTACACTAATTAGGGAGACCCAGCTAATATACACTAACCATTACAGCCTATGGCATAACTGGCTGATCTATTCCTAAAGTTGATGCTTGGTGCTTGACACTGAACGTTTTATGAAATCTCTTGCAATAAAATATGCAGGCAAGGGCAATGCTGCTTGAGGCTAAGGTCACATAGCTATTTCTCAGTTAGATCTTGTCCAGCAAGGCAGATTTAGCAAGAGCAGAGCAAAGGTGATGCCAAAGGAAACTAAATGCTACCGAAAGAAAACCCACACGGCCAGGCTGAGCAACTGAAGAGAACAGCAAGCATAGCATCTAGTCAGGAAATATCAAGTTGAAAGGATTGATGTATCAAGAATGAAGCAAAAGAACACCTGTTCAGATTTTGTTCTTTGGGGAGAGTGACTTTTGGGTGATTCCCCAAAAGTTCTGACAAGCTAGTTGCGTGCATTGAAAACAGTATCCTACAGAATCTTAAAGACTGATAAATTTATTGCAGCATAAAACAGCAGGATAGTTGTATAGAGGATTACATCCTAAATCTAATTGGACTGGATATATACTTAATTATACGTATGTTAGCAGGTATGAAATAGAATTTAAATTAGAATTTAAGACTAATTTGTTCTATTGATTTCACAGTGTCTAATCTAAGCACAATTAAGTCTGGATTCAGCCAATTAACCATCAGCTTAAACTATATATGTGAACTCATCTCAGTTTTTCTATAGGATTTTTTAAATTACATTTTGTTCCAAAAGACTAAATTGACAGAGAAGATAATAGAAGAAGGTCCAACATTTGGTTAATATCTGCATACAGTCTCACTATTAGTGTTGTGAATTTCCAGAAACTCAGAAACGCATCAGTAAATGTAGACAGTCACTTAAATCACCATTCAGTTTATGTTCACATTTATCTGGGACTGCCAACATTTATCAAATTTCAAATATTTTGAAAGTGAAGAAATTGGTTGACAGTTATCTTAAAAGGCAAACAATTACTTAAAGAACAATCTTGATCTGAGAAATAGAGAGAACTGTCAGTCTTAATAGAATAGTAAAGCTTTTGTTAATCTCAAGCCCTCAGATAGTTTGGACTACAATTACCATCATACCTAACTGTTGGCTGGGGATGATGATGAGAGATAATCCAACAATACCCAGTGATACTGAATTGGGAAAGGCTTGAATAAGCAATGGGTTATGTAGACAGATAGGCAGAGTAGATACAAGACAGATACTTATGTTCCAATGGATTGTCTACTACCTTGAATTGCTCCATGCTAAACATACAGCTCTCAAGGACTACAGCACTTACTCGGGAATAGGGAACTATATATGACCCTTAACCCCAGCTTTTTTCTGCCCCAGAAGTCTTTTAGGGCTCTATGGACCACCACATAATTTCAGTGACAACATGAAATTCAGCACAAACATTCAGCAGCACAACTTTTGTATTTTTAGATTTAAAAAAAAAAGCATTACAGATCTTAATGCACACACTTCTCCTCAAACCCCACCAACCAACCCCAAATGAAGACACGTGGGCTCAATGTTTTGGCCCTGCCTTTTCCAGTGACATTCCTGTGTTGCCACGGTACTTCTCATGGCCCTGGAGGGCCTTTTCTAAATTTTAAGGGCTGCCCCAAATTAAAGGAAGTTGTTTACCTCAACCTCAAACCTCAAGTTTGGCCTAGTGGTTAAGGGAACAGGGTAGAAACCAGGAGACTGTGAGTTCTAGTCCCATCTTAGGCATGAAAGCCAGCTGGGTGACCTTGGGCCAGTCACTCTCTCTCAGCCCAACTCACCTCACAGGGTTGCTGTTGTAGGGAAAATAGGAGGAGGAAGGAGTATTAGGTATGTTCGCCGCTTGAGTTATTTATAAAAATAATAAAGGCGGGATAAATATTAAATAAATAAATAAACCTATGTGCTAGATTCCCCAGATGAGATGTTTTTGCTGATGTGCATGGCCATATTTAGGCCATGTTTATTTTTCATTCCTTAAAGAGAAAATGAATGTTGGGGCCATAATTTTCCCCTTTAAGACAGAAAAGGTAAGGGAGGATAGGTTTTCACACAAAGTTGGTTTTCACAGCCAACTTTCCAGGGGCTGTTATTGACCTTCATATTTAATGAAAGGCTTTTATTTAGCTTGGCAACTGCTGCCCTCTTTTCATCTCCATCCATTTCTATTACTTGCTTTGATGTTTAAAATATCAAGGGAGAATGTTATGATATGACTGAAAAGCCCCAGTCAAAGAGACTGAGGTCTCCTTCCTCCCCATCCCTCCCCAGCTCTTAAATACCTTTAATACATGTTTTAGAGCATTAGTAAGATGTAATATAATACATACTGTTGACAGTTTCACTGTCCAAAACTTTATTCCAATGGCATTTGTTCAGGAAAACAGTTTGGCATGGATTATCTTTCTGCAGCCCAACAGAAAACGTTCCTTATGAAGCTTTTTTGGACCATTCTCTATAACATTACATTAATACAAATTTAGATCTAAAAGGTATATCAAAAGTATCCTATCAAAGCATGTAATAATGCATCTAGTCCAACCCCCTACCATGTGTAGGAATTTATTACTACAGCATTCCAAATAGATGGCCATCCAGCCTCTTTTTAAACCTCCGCAGTGAAAAAGAGTTCATTGTCTCCTGAGGCAGTTTGTTCCAATATTAAACAGCACTTACTATTAGGATTTTTTTCCCCTGATGTCCTACCAATATCTACTTCCTTAAAATATAAACCTATTGTTTTTTATTGCTGCCCATCTTGTATATGACAATGCTTCAGGTATTTCCAAACAGCTAACATGTCTTTCTGCAGTCTTCTCTTCTCCAGGTTAAGCATAATCAGCATTTTCAACTGTTTCTTACAAATTTTTCCTTCCAAGTTTCTTCTTGTCATCTTGGTGATCCACTCTGGACACACACCAATTTGTGAATGTGGTGCCCAGAGTGGTGCCCAGAATTAGATGCAATATTCCAATGCAGCCTAAGGTTTCATATGTTTTTCTTTTTCTCCAGCTGCAACGTGTTATTGACTTAAATTCAGCTTGTGCTCCACCAAGACAGCCAGATCTTTTTTGTATGTACTGCTGCCCAGTACTGTATGGTCCCCCTCATCCTATATTCATACCTTTGATTTTTCTTCCCCAAATATAGAACGTTGCATTTGTCCCTTTTAAAATTCTATGCATTGGCAGCTCTCCAAGATCCTCCTGAATCTTGATACTGTATTCACTATCCTCCTATTTTTGTGTCATCTGCAGATTTAATTATCATATTTTCTAACCCCTCATTTTCATTTATAAATACACAGGACAGCACAGGGCCTAGAATGGAGAAGCATATCCTTCAATACTTTCTTCCAGCTTGATATTAAGCCATTAATGTACACTTATTGGGTATGATTTTTCAGCCAGATCTGTCCTCCATGATTTCTCAAAAAGAGACCGAGACATCCTCAAGCTCCTTCAAGGCTCTCTTCCCTGTAACTGATCAGGTCTTGGAGACTTACATTCTTGGTAACCATATACTTCTTAACCAATGTTTTACTTAACTTGGGTTGCTGCTCCTTCCTTTTATCAGTTGTTCTGCTTAGGTCTATTTGAACAGAGTTCCCTTTTGGGAAAGTGAGTTAAGGTCAGTAGGAATTGAGAAGGTCTCCCTATCACCTGTTTTTATGTATGCATGTATGTATGTATGTATGTATGTATGTATGTATGTATGTATGTATTTATTTATTTATTTATTTATTTATATCCTGCCTTTATTATTTTTATAAATAACTCAAGGCAGCAAACATACCTAATTCTCCTTCCTCCTCCTATTTTCCCCACAACAACCACCCTGTGAGGTGAGTTGGGCTGAGAGAGAGTGACTGGCCCAAGGTCACCCAGCCGGCTTTCATGCCTAAGGCGGGACTAGAACTCTCAGTCTCCTGGTTTCCTATTGGCTCCTTCCCAGGGATGAGGGTGTGTGACTGGCCCAAGGTCACCCAGCCGGCTTTCATGCCTAAGGCGGGACTAGAACTCCCAGACTCCTGGTTTCTAGCCCAGCACCTTAACCACTAGACCAAACTGGCTCTCCTACCATCTTCCATATCCTATCATCTTCTCCTAGCAGCAGGTCCTCCCTTTTTTTTTTCCTTTCCTTCCTTTTTCTACTGACAATAGCCAAAAAAGCCTTTTCTGTTGCTTTTAGCTTTCTTTGCATGTCTAATCCACTACCACTTCTCTGCAACAACATCTATAATTGATGGCCATCTAACCTCTGCTTAAAAGAATCCAATGAAACCCACCACCAGTGGCACTCAAGTAGGAACCAGTGGACCAAAGTTAATTCCCTTTAACTGTATGCTTATCTGTTGTGCTAGAAGAGAACTCTTGGAACTGCATCATGTTATGTCATGATGGAGCTGGCATGTATTTCTTGGGGAAGGCTGGCCTATTCAGTTATGTGTCACTATAATAAAGAACATATTTCAGTCTCAGAATAGATATTGAGATTCTTAGAAAGGTAAATCTGGGATAGATGTTAGCTATATCTACACAACCTGTGAAAAGAGCAGAAGGAGAATTGTGACCCTAGGTAACTGTGGGGAACTCACGGGTTGAATCCTCTTAGGCTAGATTTGATTTTGACACACCCAAAGATAAACAGCCAGTCCGAGAGTGCAGTCCCCCTCATTTAGCGTAGCCACCGAATGAACATACAGTATATGAAGTCCCAGCATGAGCAGAAAGCTCCATAACTCAGAATACAGTTGATGTTTTATAGGCATAATACCCCAGCTTCAGTTCCTAGCTTCTCTGCTTTAAAAGATCTCCTGTAGCAAGGTTAGGAAAGAGCTCCTACAGAGATTCTGGACAGCTATCCTCAATTAGAACATAAAATCCTTGCCTATATGAACAAATGGTCTGAGAGTGCTAACACCCTCTCCAAGCAAACATCAGAAGAGATTCCTCTAGCTAGCACACCTTTCCACTGCCTTGGCCTTTGCAGAAGTCGATTAAAAGGGCTTTAATGCATTCATTCATTCATTCATTCATTCATTCATTCATTCATTCATTCATGCCAAGTAGTTTTATGCCACTTCAATCGAGGAAATCTAGGCAGTCATTAGTATGCATGTAAGACCAGTATGCATGCATGTGGCCAGTAGAGGGAATATCTGGTGGTGTGAATAGTATGAGGCAGGTCTAGGAAGTACAACCCAACAATCTCTCTCACAAGTGCTTTCAGTGTGTGAGAGTGGTTATGAACCCTTTTCATGTAAGGCAATTAATTGCATGATGTCCTTTAAAATGCAGGAAAAGGGGAATGGGGGACCAGCCCATGTTGGAATGTTGAAAGGAAACCACATGGGATGTTCTGACTGCTGAGTGGAAGCAAAAATCCAGGAACATGGGGAATCAACATGCCTGAAAAGTAGCCCTGTTCTGTTACTCCCTTGTAGCAAGGAAGCATGCAACAGATGTTGTAATGGCAGCTTAGTATTCTACCCTTGATAAGTAAAATTATGCTTTTTCTGTGTATCAGAAGGTTAATGGTGCTCTTAAAGCAGAGTCTTAAATCTGAGTAGAAAAACCAACTGATTATTGCCAGTTACTGATGTTCCACTGTTTTTTTAAAAAGTAATGTATCTCTGCTTTTTAAATTTAGTGGAGCCAACAATAATATATAACACAGTTTGATCAAATGAACAAAAAGGAGTGGACAACCTGTGACCCCAGGCCCACGTGCAATCTCTTAGTTTCCCTCTTGTCCTCAGACTCCGGCTATAATATGTGGCATTGCTTCATCAATTTTATAGTTGTCAGCCTCCAATAATGTTCATTTGGGCCAACCTTGACCATCAGAAGGTTGCCCACCTCTGCAGTGAACAATTATCAGAAGGTGTCAGCATGATAAAACAGAAACATTCATAAATTTCAAATCAGTGAAAAACAAAGTGAAGACACAGAGAAAGGAAAATAGCTGCAACGTGTGCACGGCAAAGAGAGAAGTGATTTTCAGCTGAAGACTTTCTTAAACACACTGTATCTGGAAACGAATTGGATCCAAGCTTCAGTTAATTCAGATTTAATTGGAAGGACCTTCTACCAATTGGGTCTCACCATGGAAAAGGCACAACTTGTTGAAAGACCTGCTGGTCTTCAGATGTTTCAGATGGGAATCTGGAGCAAAGCTTCTCATTGAGAACAGAACAAATAAGGAGGAACATATGCTGGAAGAGCATCCTTAAGGCAATCTTCCTCAATGATAGGGCTTCTGAATGTATTGCAACTGTATCAGTAACTCCCAGGATTCCCAACCAGGGCTGGGTAGTCCCAGCATATCTGGAAGGACCAGGTTGAGAAGTCTGCCTTGACTCCAGCTCCTTAACTAGTTTTCAAACCTGCACCATAAATTGGGCCTGGAAACAACTGACAACAACCAATCAACCAACCAAAATAAATGCACAGTTTGATGCTCCGAGAGCTGAATTTTGCCATTTCCAACCACTGCTTAAAAGCAGCCCCATTGGACAACAGGTAAAAGTCATCCATTAGCCCCCTTTTTTGTAAAAGAGAGAAAGGGGAGACTGGGTAATGGGATAACAAAAAGCTGTCATTTAAGTCAAGATTGCAAATTGTTAGTATCTGAAAAGCAGATGGACACCCATAGACAGCCTGCCCGTGCTGTCCCAGCTCATTAATTGTTTCCTATCTCAGGCTAAAATAAGAGCATGGAACTTGTTTTTGCTGGTTCCATTAACACATAAGAAGCCTGATGTTAGACTCATTGACTTTGAAATGGTAAAATCTTGAAGATATAGCGTGGCTAAAACACATGGAAATTCCTTCAGGTCCTAATTAGTTTAGTCTTCTGCCAGAGAAAGGCTGTTGGTGTAAATTATTCATAAGATATTATAGCCACACTGAACTTGAATTTCATACAAAATTATAATGCAGCTTCTCAAACTGGAAGGAAAAACAGCTATCAAAGGCCCTTGTGAAGTGGCCTCCGAAAATTACATCCATTAGGGCGGGAAGAGGGAAGGGTTACCACATTATGCAGCCATCTACTGTTAAGATTGCTAACATTCGTAATTCCCTTCTTTTTTACAAGATGCTGTAACCCAGTCCAGCTGCACAATAAGAATAAAGATTTGAATGCCTTTGCAATATTATTTAAGAACACCAAAACATGATTTTAACCAAGGTAATACTAGATCTGGACCCTGGTGAATTTTTCAATCAAAGTTCAAGGGTTCTGTGGAGCAAAACAATGCTTTTCTAGGTCAGTCAACTGTAGCTAGGAGGGCTCATCATCTGTCAGAACTCTATGCTTTTATCTTATTGACTACTAGGGGTAACAGAATCCTTCTTTCCTTCAAATTCTTTCCCCATTTTGAGGACAGAAAACTCAGAAATCTTTTTTATCGGTGTGTGTAATCACATTTTTGGACTTCAAGCACCTGTCTCAAGATATGGGTTGGTTGTATTCACAAATGTACATTCTGCTAAAAGGGGATGCCAATGAATGAACTGGGGGATTCCAACCAGGGTTACCTCCAATTTTTCCCAGTTGACTGAAGCTGGAGGGATTCAACTGCCAGAGACTCAGGGTGCACTAAAAGGAGCTTTGGGGCTGTGCAGCTGGATTTGGTAGCTTACACAGTGCAAAACCAAACTGGGCATGGAAGCTAAATGGAAGCTGCATCAGTGAATCCAGCCATTTGGGCCCTTCTGCTATTGGGCTTTTTTTTAAAAAGGTGGGGGGAAGGGAGATTTTAAATATCTGGTATCAGCTGTGGGCCTCCAGGGCATCTGTCCTAGTATGCAGTGCACTAGCAGCTAGCAAAGGAGCAAATAGGCTGCATGATGATGACATCAGAGACCTTTAAGAGCACCTGAGAGAAAGGGCAAGTGAGGACAATTGAAATGAATAGGTAAGCATGTTAATAAGGAATGCTGAGGAAAACATACTGGCATTTCTCATTACCGTCAAAAATATTCATGAAAACAACACTTTCAATTTTAACAACAAGCATTCCTCTGTTCAGACAAAAGCTATACCATGATCTGTGGATAACTGAAGCATGCAACACTATCTTTAAAGAAAAGCATAATTGTACAGATGCATCAACCCTGGAGTAACATAACTGCAACACGGCCATCTTTGCTTTCCCTCCAGCTTTGCAGCAGCGTAGTTGTTAAGATGTTGGAGTGGCACCAGGGAGACCCAGGTTCAGGTGCCCCCTCAACCACAGAAGTTCACTGGGTGGCCCTGGGTCGGTCATTTTCTCTCAACCCAGCCTATCTCACAGAGTTGTTGCTGTGGGAGAAGTGGGGGGAGGAAGTACGAGGTTTGTCGCTTTGAATGAACAGTGAGCTCCTGAATCAAAGGTGGGATATAAATCTAATAAATTAATATACCCCATTAGAAAATATAACACTACATATTATGCAGAGTTCTGCTTTTTGATTTGCCCCTGAAGTTGCCTTTAGGGCATCCCTCACTGTGTAATAATCAGGCTGGTGACTGAGAAATCCTTTTTCCTGTAGCCCTATGACTCACACAGCCACATAATTACATTTAGGAGTGTTTGCATCTCTGTTCTTTCCTGCAGTCCTAAAGATTTATTCTTATTTATGGTGGAACTGAAGCTACCAGTTTGACATCTTTTGTTAGGCTAATATTTGTGGCCATGGGGACCATTTTTGCAGCAATGGGGACTATGTCTTTAACACCCTTTCTCTTTTGCCTAAATAGCTACATATGCTTAGATAATGACATTTAGAGAAGCAATTTTATTTCCTAGCTCCAACAATGTAAGTACTTTGGAAATGGGTATTGAACTGCAAGTGCTGAAAAATAACTATCAACACATCATTTTTCTGCCTTTTCATTATTAACATTGAATAAAATATATACATATTTCCTGAAACTATAATTTATTCTGATCTACTGACAATATAACTGTAGTTGCACAGATAATTGCAATAATCTGTATGCTGCCCAGAGTCACCATGTGTGAGTTTGGCAGCCATATAAATTTGTTAAAAAAATAAATAATAAATAAATAATTGTGATTTGCTTTTATAGTAGTTTAGAATTCCAAATGCTAAAGTCTGTGCAGCTATTATGCCTTTTAACATTATTTATGTTTTTTTGTTTTGTTATTCAGATAAACTAGGGTAATCTTTTGGACAATTTGGCCAAATTGGTCAATCACTTTCTTTTTTGAATCATGTTTCCATGTATTTACAAATCTGTTTTGTTCCATTTTCATATAATTTATTTTATATCTGCACATTCAGATTGTATTTCTTCTGAAGTTATATATTCCTTATTTTGAACTGCAAGTGGATTCATTTTTGAACTAACATTTGGATAATTATGAAAAGAAAAGAAAAGAAAAGAAAAGAAAAGAAAAGAAAAGAAAAGAAAGGAAAAGAAAAGAAAAGAAAAGAAAAGAAAAGAAAAGAAAAGAAAAGAAAAGAAAAGAAAAAGTGCATACCCATATTCCAAACTGTAATATAGCCTAAGATCAGATGAATTTTTATAACCATTTGTGAAGATCAAATTTCTCAATCTTATCTCCTTTGTATGTCCCCTGTATAGGTAAAGGTAAAGTTTCCCCTGCACATTTGTGCAGTCGTGTCCGACTCTAGGGGCCGGTACTCATCTCCGTTTGTTAGCCGAAGAGCCAGCGTTGTCCGAAGATGCTTCCACAGTTATGTGGCCGGCATGACATGAGTGGAACGCTGTTACCTTCCCACCAAAGTGGTACCTATTCACCTACTTGCATTTGCATGCTTTCGAATTGCTAGGTTGGCAAGAGCTGGGGCTAGTGCGGGAGCTCACTCCATCATGCGGGGCTAGGGATTCGAACCTCCGAACTTGTGATCTTCAGATCAACAAGCCTGGCGTCTTACCCGCTGAGCCACCACGCCCCCTATGTCTCCTGTATGCCTTCATGGAAATTACTGTTTCAAAAGAATGGGGTTGTAAATTATAAGTAAATGGCTGAAGAGAAGTATGATTACATGCCATCAAGTCATTGTCAACTCTTAGCGACCATATAGATTTTCTCCATGATGATCTGTCCCTAACCTGGTCCTTCAACTCTTCCAATGGTGCACTCATTGCTACTACGACTGAGTTCATCCTGCTTGCTGCTGGTCATTTTCTTCTTCTCCTTCTTTCCACCCTTCTTATCATTACAGCCTTCTCTGGAGAGTTAGGTCTTCACATAATCTGTCCAAAGTAGGATAATTTGAGCCTGGTCATTTGTGACTCGAGTGAGAACTCTGGGTTGTTTTGTTCAAGAAGAGAAGGATGAGATCCATGATATTTTTATGTAGCATACAGATGCATTCAATATTTGAGGGCAAAGGAAAAGAGAGCATGTAAGGCATAAAGAATACTGGTCTTAGCTCTCTATGGACCAATAAGACTGAAGTTCATGTTATGTTAAGTCCAATGTCTTGCTAACCTTACGGAGAGAAACAAGTTCAAACAAACAATAATCATTACCCATTTTACTGATGGAAACAGTCCAAAGTCATAAAGGTCAGTTAAACAGACATTAGAAATGTTTCATGGGGAATATATATTACCTCCTAGACTGTTACGTTCATTTATTTAGTATTCATAACTCAGCAGTAAACATTATACCAAGATCTTCCTTTCGAAGAGAGAGAAACTAAGCTGATGATACTTCTGCAAACCATCTTCTGCTTACATATGTACCTTTCAAACAGATGTAAATATTTCAAAAAAAGATTGTTATACATTTTTAGTGTACCAGAGGGTTCCTAATGACCATATTTCAGTTCATTATCAGGGCCAGAGATCAGGGATTGACATCATAGGGCACCTGCTAATGCCTTCTGCCTGGCAAGGGAGCCACAGCTAACCCCTAATACCTCTTGATCCCCCCACTTTTTTGCGCTATTGTAGTTATTCACCTGTCCTTCCCAAACATGGAGAAAAGATAAGAACAAACCAGCTTCCAAATGGCTTGTTCTCTCCTTTTAAACCCAGGAAAGAAAACAAACGGGTAGTGGTGGTGGTGAGAAGGATGGAAGGCACTGAGAACCATACCTGTGGAGGCAACATTGTCAGAGTTTCTCAACCTTTGATTATAAGTATTGAATGCATGTAATAAGACTCCACTCTAGATTTAGTCTAGATGTGGAGTAGGTGGTGCTGAGTATTCCCACATTCCAAGATTTTCCTTGAAATTTGCACTTCAACAACAACAACAAAAATCACATTTCAATCAATTACTTTCCATTTCCTCTTGCTTCCCTGTAAAGGCGTTTCTCAGAACCATTTTTTCTCTTTTACTGCTTTTACCGATCTCAATATCATTTGTTCATAAAGTTAAGACCCCATCACTAGTGTCAGACATTTAGAGCACTGTGTCGTCATCATCAGCATTAACAGATTAGATTAGATTAGTTTGTGCACTTTTAAAGAAAAATTGATGGAAATTTGCACAGAATATTTTTGCCATAGATTCATTTCTGGAGCAGTAATTGGTTTAGCTTTCTCTACTCAAGTAGTCTAAGTATGGGCAAGTGAGAAGAACAAGTGAGAAGACCCTACTGACTTCCTGGAAATCCCTTGCAGCTTGGTTTTGTCAGCAGGCTTGGGGATCCCATGGAAGTGGAGAGCCTGTGAAATGGTTATATTGTATGTAAGATCTTGAAGGCACTCTTCCATGGTTTTAGTTATTTTTATGTTTTAATTGGTTAATGGTTTTTAAAGTTTTATTTTTAATTGATCTGTCTTTATTGTATGACAGCCAGAGTCACATTCATGAGATGAATGGCTATATAAATTTGATAGATAGATGATAGATAGATAGATAGATAGATAGATAGATAGATAGATAGATAGATAGATATTCTTCAGATCTTAATACAGAAATAAGTTGACAACTGGATTAGCCTTTCCTGTGTCATCACATACCCAGTTCCTTTTGTATTTGGTCCATTCTGCAAAATTATCTTGAAATTCTAATTTTATTTATTTATTTATTTAATTTTTATCCCGCCTTTATTATTTTTATAAATAACTCAAGGCAGCAAACATACCTAATACTCCTTCCTCCTCCTATTTTCCCCACAACAGCAACCCTGTGAGGTGAGTTGGGCTGTGAGAGAGTGACTGGCCCAAGGTCACCCAGCCGGCTTTCATGCCTAAAGTGGACTAGAACTCACAGACTCCTGGTTTCTAGCCCATTGCCTTAACCACTAGACCAAACTGGCTCTCATTATATTACTAGATGAAAACAAAATTCTGGATATAGGGGACTCAGTGAGGGGAAGGTCAAAACTATCAAGATGGCAGCCACAACCATGCGATCAAAGACCCCTTTTTACCTGCCCCATGATGGGGCTTCAATTGTACAGTGGTGGCTGCCATCTTGATTTTGTTGACCTCCTGCAGATACCCCTGTTGAAATGAAAACATTGCCAAAAAAGAAGAGGAGGAGGGCATCTTTAGCCCCAATCCAACATTTAATCATTATACCCCACTTAGCAAAAGGAAGGAGGGATCTTCTTAATGGCTACCTCCAAAGTGTTGAACTCAGTCACCATGTGTGGCCAGCCCCAGCCCTTTCTGGCCAATGACTGAATAGTCATAAAATAGTGTTTTATTGAAAAAGGCTATGTGACAGAGAACATTTAGCTAAACTTATTAAAGTTTTGAACTTCTGTTGATTATTTTGCATGGGTGTCTATGGAGGTGGGGATAGGGATGGGGATGGGGATGGGGGGCAAATGGAAAAACGTGTGGTGCCATTGCAATACAAACCACATGACTTATATAGTTGTATCCAATATTGAGACAAAGGCAGGAAAGGTCAGGGTTTGTGCTGGGAGATCACAATACACAATACACTTTTGTAATGTTTTCATTATTTAGTTTGTACTGAATACTGAATACTGATGTCGTTTCAGATTGTTCTTTTTATTAACTTTAATTTTTAAACTGTGAAATGTTTTTGAGAATGGAGAAAGGAAGAGGACAATCAATCAATCAATCAATTAACTAAGCAAGCAATTAGGTCAAAACTGAGGTATTCTATCTGATGTACATTTTCAGGTATTTCTTTTTCTCCTTTCTCATTCCCTCTTCATATCAAAAAACATCATGATGTTTTCCTGCTAATTTAAATCATACAGTTTGGAAATATTTGAACATTATCTAACTTGGCATCTGTATTTTTCTTATTGTTCTTATTTATGGAATTATAATAATAAAACAAAATATATCAGCCAGCCTGAGTGGTGATTTTGCACCAAAGCAGCAGGATATACATTTTAACTAATGAAATAAACAGGACAATTGGAGGCAAATTTAGAGAATCCTGCTCAGAAAAGGCATGGAAAGGATTTCAACAGAAGGAAATTATGCCTCTCAATGGGATAGTCCATCACAGCTTTAGTACTTGCTGGCCTACATAACTAGGGGTTTTCTTCTTAACTTCTCAGTTCTGATCTTCAGGGGATAAAGTTTATCCAAAGGAAATCAATTACTGATGGCACAGGTCCTACATTCCATTCCTGAACCCATAATTGCCTCCAATTTCAGGCTAAAATTAACTGTTTGTCAAATTAGTCCTGTTTAGTGCTGATGTACAGAAGCTTGCTTAGAAGATACAGTAGCTGAGCTGAATGAGCTTCATTTTGACAAGAGCTTAGTGTGAGAGCAACTTTTCTCCCATACGCACTGGGAATTGATGATTGAAAGATGCTGCTGAACAAGCTAAGAATTTATCTGTATGCAGCCAGCTTCTGAGGTCTCTGAGCAAGACATTTAATGGAGGGAGACAGAAATATAAATCGGCATTTAGAAAAGGTCTCTGTGTATGTGTGAGCTTGTTTGATTTTTTTTCTTTTTTCTTTTCTGTTTCTGCGTATCTCACTGTCAGTAATAAATGTATAATAAGGAATCAACCTCAACGTTAAGAGACTGGAGAGAGGGATTGCTCTGTTCCTTTTCAAGGTATTCTAAAGTCATTATAAGATAGACAAAGCAGATAGAGGTTTCCTCACATATTTTTCACAACGAGAACCATAAGCATTATTCAAGTTAGGAATCAGAGTTGTTTATGCAGTACCCAGTCACATAGTACAATATTTCCTAGGCTCTATAATTTCAGGTTACAGGTCAAAGGTCTGTTTCATTTAGTTCTGCAGGTATATGGCAAATGATACCACCCTATAGAATATTTCCACTGACAGAAAGCATTTCCTGATCAACTATTTCTATTATCAATGGACCAGCTGTCTCAGGTTTACAATGGTAAAAGCCCTCAAAGAACCAAGACCTTTAAGTATTTGGGGGAATATAATGTTAAGAGCACGCTACACTTTGACTGACAACCACTTTCGTTTAAGCATGCAAAATCTCTACTACAGTACATTGAGAGCCAGGGTAAGATATTGGGTTCGTAGCAGGGATACCCAGGTTCTACTCTACCTTCAACCAGGTTCAGAGGAGCACACTGGGTAACTTTGGGCCAGTTGTTCTTTCTCAGCACAGCCTGTCTCACATAGGTTGTTGTGGGGGGAAATAGAAGCAGGAGTGTTATGTATACTCCTTTTAGCTCCTGAATGAAAGGTGGGATATAAATGTAATAAATAGATTAAGAAAAGGCAGCTGCTTCCACAGGAGATCAATCTGATCCCTAAATTTAGTCCTAGATCTCAAGGGGTTGTTATTGCTCATCACCACTTGGAAGAAAAGCGAAGAAGAAGACAATCAGCAGCAAGGTGGATGGACTTAGTTACAGTGGCAATGGGTGCACCATTGGAAGACCTGAAAGACCAGGTTTGGGACAGATCATCAAGGAGAAAATCTATCTATGTGATCACTAGGAGTCAAAAACGACTTGACGGCATGTAATCACCAATCATCACTGCTGCTTCCTCAAGAGGGAGCAAAGAAATGGAAAAATGACTTAGTCTCTTCCTCCCAGTATAAATATGAGAAATGATTGGGCAAACTTTCTTGTCTTCCACAGCCATCTACTCTAGACATTAACATTGGGTGCTTTAATACACACATGTGAACCCAGATGCATTCATGGGAACATAACAGATAATTAACCTGAATGCTCTTTCATAGCCTATGCTGTGATTCATGTGATGCAGAAAGGATTTAAAATCCCCTTTCCTTTCTCAGCTCACATGGGGATGAGTTAATGAGCAGAGGCAAGAATTTTAGAGTTCTGAATTAACTAGTCTGGTTTCCACAATGGAAATGATACACCAGAGATCTGCCACTGTCCCATTTATGATTTCAAAACACAGCCTACTTGAAGTAGGACGAGACAGGCTACCATATAGTGTGAAACACATAAGCCTTGGGAGGGTTGAATTAATTGAATACAACAGCTCAACTCTTCCCAGTGAATCCATCCTTGCCATTTTATCTCTTCTAAATTACTAATAGAAAAGTGTGGTAATAAAATGCTGCAGAAACAAACTTAATTTTATGTTTTTTTAGGAGTATAGAACTCTGCATATGCACACTTGTTGGATTGATAAAACATAGAATAAAGGAATATGCATGTGGTTTAATGGTAAAGCACTGTTGTAGAAAAAGTGTTTTGATACAGCCATATGTACTACCATTACATGATTCCTTTTTAGCAGTGTTTTATCAAACTGCATTAGCACAGCACTGCATATGAGAAGGAAATGCAAATGAAATGAAATTACCAAAATATCTGATGAACTGTACATGGGTCCATTTAGATTTCTAAAATTTTAGTTATAGTTAAATCTTCAAGTGTAGAATACAAATGAAGTGAGTCCAGTAAATAGCAAAAGAAATGGGGGAAATCAGGGTATTTCTAAATCAGTTAATGTAATCAGCCTTTGCTATATTCAAAATAAGGTTCTTTTAAAATCTATGTTGATTGGGGTAACATATTACTTCTTCCACTGCACTCAGGGTTATCAGAAAGCTTAATAATTTTTTTACACTCTCACTGAAATCACCAATATTACTTTTCAGTGGGATTTAAATGATTCAGGTCACAATTGGAAACACACAAACAAGGAGAGAAAGCCCACAAAATACAGTGGGACTTACTTCTTTGCAATTATTCACAGGACAGCACTGTCAATGAAGGATGTACTGATCTTTGTGGCCCAGGCTGACTGACTGACCTTCATTCCACATGAATTGCGCTTCTCAAATTAGCTTCTCAAAACAGCATGACTTTTCTATGTAAATGGGGCTGTATTCCCATCAGCTCTGCCAGTGTGGCTAATTATTAGCTATTCCATGTGGGAAATTCATCCTGAGGTAATAAGCTGATCAAGCTTTGTCTGAAAGAACCAACTCTGGCATACTGTACCTTTTTATTAAAGGAGAATGATTTAGATTAGCAACACATGTAATGATTGCTGTATAATAGATTCTATAAACAACCCAACAGGCTGCCTTGAAAAACAAGTGCTACAAGAAATGAGATAGATGCTGTCAATCCCACATCTTCTTCTGGTAGCAAACACAAGCAAGTGCCTTTGCAGATAGGATGCACCAAGAATATTACGCAATATTACACAAACACACAGAGAGACACATATTTCAGTCTCAAAATGTATATGCAATTAAGTTATCTGTTTCTCTGGAATCCCATAGACTGACTTAACAGCTCTGCCAACAACAACTGCATATCTCAGAAGCAAACGCAGGGTTTTCCTATTCATGGTTCCCATAGTCGGAAATGAATTCTGATGGTATCTATTATGATTGAGAAGCACAACCAGGAAAGCCAGTCATCTGTATTGTCCTGTCAAATGCTAAGATAAAACTTCTCTGAGCAGGTATATGCAGATTCCCCCTTTTTTACAATACATTATACCAAGCATCCGGATCTGATATACAGTAACAGACTTTTTTTCCATTAATAGAATACAGTAAAACACAGAGTCAGTTTTCCCAGTGGCTATGTGGAGACTGTGCTAGCTCTCTACAAAGTGTTGCTTTTCAAAATTCTGTCTTTTATAGACACATGTACACTCAACCCACATCTTCTTCTGGTAGCAAACACAAGCAAGTGCCTTTGCAGATAGGATGCACCAAGAATATTTATACACAGAGAGACACACCCCATAGTTTGTGTAATGAGAAGCAATCCAAAGAGCCTATTAGCATACCTAAATTGGAGTCTTGCTTGGCAAGGGAGATCACAAAGCAATTAGCAATTTAGGATCACTCTTTGTCTTGCCTGGCTCATAACATCATTTTAATCCTGAAAATTTCTGCTGTTCAATATTTATGCTACCCCATCAACTGTGTCCAAAGTGCTTCCTTTCTTATTCTAATGTAGCAACTATTGTTTCCTTCTCTTGTCCTAATGTAGTAACCACTTTCACTTGGAGGATTTTTACAGCACAGTGTATAGAAAGTGCATAACTGTATCTACCATATTGTGAAATTGGAGGTAAGACACTACGATGTACAATACTTAGCAAAATAATTAACCAAGCCTGTCTAGGAAGAGCTGTATTGGGCTACAGAGCACATTACCCATTAGATTTCAGTATGTTGAAACCAAAAGCTGCTGCATAATTCCTGGATCAAGCCCTGGTCAAAGAACAATGTGGAGATGAGCTTATTTTATATTGTCAAGCACAGATTGTAAAACCAACTTTTGTTTTCATCCCATGCAATTTTTAAAAAAGGAAAAGAATGTAACAATGAATTAAATGACTTCGTTTTGGCACTACACATTTTCCTTGGAAACAAGAGGTTTAGGTTAAGCTAACTGGGATAAAAATTCTTATCTCAGCAAAGTATGGAAGCATATTTAAGATGGCAAAATAAAAACCAAGATTCAAAAGAGGAGTATTAAGCAAGAATCAAAGACAGTAGTTTCATACATAAATGTATATGTATTATTCCCTTTGGGCGTAATGTGTACAGAAATGCGTGCTGTGCAGTAAAACAATTGGGAATGAATGTCTATTGCAGGGCTTTCCAAAGTTTTCCCGCGGCGACACACCAACCGCCGTTGGTGTGTCGCCGCGGGAAAACCCAGAAGTGCCGCCGTTGCGTCAGCACGCAAAAACCAGAAAGCGCCGCTGCCACTTTCGGGTTTTTGTGCGCCGCTGTTGTGTGTCGCCGCGGGAAAACCCGGAAGCGCTGATGATGATCAGCGCTTCCGGGTTGTGTGGTGACACACCAGACTGTGTGTGGCGACACACTTTTGTGTCGCCACACACAGTTTGGAAAGCTCTGGTCTATTGCATAGCTTTCCAAACTGTGTGTGGCGACACAGTACTGTCTCGCCTGTGGGGCCCAGGTGTGCCGCACGAAAACCTGGAAGCGCTGATGGTGCGCTGCCGCCACACACGGCAGTGCGCGCGATGGTGGGCCATCAGTGCTTCTGGGTTTTCGTGCGGCACACCAGGATGCCGCCGACGCACATGAAAACCCGAAAGCGCTGTGGTGGTGGCAGGCGAAAACCCGGAAGCGCCGCCACTGTGGCGGTGTGCGGAAATCCAAAAGCGCCGCAGTAGCGGAGCACAAAACCCCGGAAGCACCGCAGCAGCAGCGCTTCTGGGTTTTCACGGGCCGCCGTTGGTGTGTCGCCAACTGAAAAGTTTGGAAAGCCCTGGTCTATTGTATCTTAATGCTACCTAGAAAACAAAGCTCAAGCTATGCACTCAATTTATCTTTCATGTCCCATCTCCACCCCAATCCAACCAATACTGGAACATTTGGGATCTTCAGGATACCTCCATAAAATAGAAAGCAAGTGTATTGTTTAATTTTTATTATTTTTGTGCTTAAAACAGGGATATGGCTTAGCTATTCCTCATTCTGGCTGTGCAACATTTGTTGTTTGCCTATAAACTACAGGGAAATATAGTTATTGTTTGTGCTTTTCTTTCATTACAACTGAGTGTCAGGGAAAACCAGACGCACATACAGAGTATTGCATTAATTGAGAAAATGGCTTCCAGTCCATTTTTCAGCAGATTTCAACATACAGAAGCTTTATTTGTATAGCCTAACATTGTTAACAATCCAGGGATATGGAAAACCAATTGTTCCCTTTCCAAGTTAAATATGCACTGAGGTAACTTTGGATGGTAAAATAGAAGGTTAACAAGTGGCAGTAGCCAGAAAGGACATTCACAGTCATGGCATCCCACCTGTGGAATTTCATTTTTACAAATACTCATCTGATGCTAACACTGGTACCTTTTCAACACCTACAAAAGCATTTTGTTTAAAATACTGTATATTTTAATATATAGTAATTGTTTATTTTATTTATGGAGTTGCATTTTATCTTGTTTTGGTAAAGTGCCCAGGAATACTTGCTGAACAATGATTGAACTCTATGAAATACACCCATTAAAAAATACCCTCGAGAGCCAGTCTGGTGTAGTGGTTAAGGCACTAGGCTAGAAACTGGGAGACCATGAGTTCAAGCCTCAGAGTGAGTCTGAGCAAACTGTAAATTTCATCTCTGTTTCAGGGTGCCACATTTGATATTCACAACCCTGCAAGATCAGGTAACCCCAAAGAAAAGCCACACAGTTATCTGGGTGAGCAAAAAGTCTGAATACCCAAAAGGCTAGAGTGCTAATCACAGGGCCACAAATGTAGGTTTCACCCAGGGAAGGATATCCACTCTCACTTTCACATATGATTGTTCATACAACTATGTCCTCCTGCTTCTAGATCAGTCTGCGATATTTTTAAATACCCCAACATTCACATCTCCTGAAATGTACATTTTGCATTTAGAGTCCATTGGAGTTGGGTGGCAAATAATTAAAATAAAATAAATTAATAAAATAAAATGATAAGCTAAGCTAAGCTAAGCTAAGCTAAGCTAAGAGTACATGAATTTACTCCCCCCCCCATGTTTTGCATTATAATATTGTGAGCTGAGAATAATATCCCAAAATTCAAATAACTGAAAAAATGGAGAGGTAATTTAATTGTGATCTGCATATTATTTTAAGGTGTTTAAAATTATGGCCTGAACCCTCCTCAAGAATCCCTTGTTTTCTATGTTCCATGTCCTGTCCCTTTCATTTTCAAAGGAAAGATAAACAACATTACAGTATATATCTTACGATGAATACTAATATGTGTGGCTCTGAGTAGCTGCTTTTGTTACATTTATTGTTTCATTACCCTGTTCTGTTGCAGAAAAAGATTCACACTTGATAAAAGAACATGATTATTATGGTGTATAACAAAAAAGCTACAGTGATGTATATATTTTATTCATATATACACTCTACAGAAAACATAATCAAAATATAAAAGCTAAAGGACAATAGCAATAAAGCTGCAGGCACAATTTTTTACTTGCAACCTTTATTTTTCCTTGGCTCTGGTTAAAATTAGAGGTGGGTGAATCTATCAAGCTTGATTTGGCTCAATTTCTCAGGTTCATTTTGTTCTGCTACTTCATCTTATTATATATATATATATATATATATATATATATATATATATATATATATATAATGTTTATGGCCACCCATCTCACCACAGTGACTCTGGGCATCGTACAAAGATTAAAACCAACAGCTACACACAACCACCCATGACACCGGAGGTAAACAATACATCCCCATCATAAAGGCACATCAAGAGATGGCAAAGCCAGCCTAACTTCCTGGCCCAAACCCTTGGGGGAAACCGAGGTCTTCAGAGCCCTGTGAAAGCTAAACGGGGCTGGGGCGACGCATATCTCCAGGCGGACGATGTTCCAGGCACAAAACAATTATACGCCTTTTGTGCACATTTGTCTCTCTCTCTCTCGCTCTCTCTGTTTCTACACACCCACAGACACGCATTCACAGACACAGACAGCACACAAGAGAAAAAGAGGCATATATGTTCTTTCCCCGTGATTCACATTTTTGCAAACAATGTGCTTGCCATAATGCATTTTTATGCACTTTAAAATGTTCATGTTGAGATTCAGAATGTGCAAATTGGATAAATTCTCATTAAAATGTAAACAAATTTCTCTCCCATTTCTCATTAACACATTCGTGTGTGCGCGCGTGCGCTTGCGCGCTCGCTGTACTCATTGGGAATATCTCTGGGTGCCTCTACAAAGCATTGTTGTATATGGAATAGCTTTGCCTCTTTATAATGGCAGCTATAACAGGTTCTGCTTCAGTTTTCCCATATATTTTCTTTGCTAACTGTATTTGGACAAATGAAGGAACAATGATAACTAAGGGCATGAGCTCAGATAGCAGGGTTGGAAAGGACACCTGCAGGACATTCTGGAAGCTGCTACAAGTAAACACTCCTGGGCTAGATATAACAAGAGATTGCCTCCTGTACAGTACATCACAGTCATTCTCCAAAATAAGGTGAATTATAAGTGGGATCTATAAGATGATGTTGCTGCATGGCACGCTTCTGTTCAATATGTCCATACTTTTTCTTCTTCGTTCTTTAATTGTCTTGGAATGACTAAAACAACCCAACCAGGGGTGTCTGCAGGGGGTGGTCAAAAAAGTAAACTTGGTGGCTGTGATGGTGCAATCAGAGCACCTCCTTGCCAGCAATCAACACCCAGATATGCAAAGATTAACATCAAGATTAGCACCAGAGGAGCAATCAAACAGCACAAGATACCCTAATCAAGGAACTATTAACTCAGTCAATCAACCAAGCAGCAAACAACAGCCCAATCAAGGAACTCCCAAGGAGAGAACAACACCCCCACCAACACAAGCAGGACAAGCCACGGTATATAAACAGAGCAAGTCCCACTCCCTTTTCACACGGAAGATGTTGCCTAGCCTGGCAATGAAACATCTGCAAGAAAACAACAAGGCTCAGAGAGCACCAAGGACTCCACAGTATGAGGTATGTTCACTGCCTTGACTTATTTGTAAAAAATAATAAAGGCAGGATAGAAAATAAAAAATAAAAAATAAAATTATAGACTAATTCTCCCACATGGATGTACACGGATAAGGAAGGCAGAGCACAGAAGTACTTAAAAGTAGGTGTTATGCCTATGAAGTGTATGGTATAGCTTGCTTTTCTTTGAAGTTAGCTATTTTCATTTTTGTTCCTTGTTATTGTGGTTCTCCCAGGGCAGGACCTTTTGCAGAAGCACATTACCTTTCTTCCTTGTCATTTTGTGAAAGGCAAGCATCCATGCACTAAGTGGTACACCTTTTCTTGCTCCCTGCAGAAGACATAGAAAGACATTAAAGCACAGTGTGATTTATGGGATACGTGGCAGGAGTAACTTTGTAGGAGAACACCCAGTGGGAAGATGCTGCTTCTCATCAGCAGGATGCAAATATAACTGCCAGGAATCATTAGTCCTGTGCTTCATCAGATTGGGGTGTTTACTTAGCTGAAGGTATTGTTTGCATCATCTTTTAAGAGAGCAACGTTATGGACAACAGCATAAGACCATAATCATAGCACTGATGCATCACCTTAGTCCCACATTTTGTTTCTCACAAGCAGATGTTTTTGGGGTGCTCACAAGCAGGAGACAGAGACATACCCCTTTCCTACCATTGTTCCCATGCAACCAGTATTTGAAAGCATACCGTACCGCTTTTAAAACATTGAGGTAAATTGAGTCTTCACGCCAAAAGCACCCAAAAGACTTGTCGTCCATAAACTTATCTGATTCCCTTTTCAACCCACCCAAGTCAGTGGCCATCTCCACATTTCACAGGTTCAGTATGTCCTTCCAGTCAGCTTTATTGGATTGGCTCTTGTCCAATTATATCAAGAGGAAGAAAAACTTACCCCTGTTCACTTTCTTTATAACATGCAAGATTTTATGCACCTCAGTCAGGTCCCAATAAGTTGTCTTTTTTCCAAGTCCCAAACATTGCAGTCCCAACTTTTTTGGACAGCATCAGGTTAAGGAGGGCCGCACTGGAAAAGAACAGTTTTAGTCTGTACAGCACTTGGGAGAGTTTCAAAATTGCATAATGCATAAAGCAAAGAGAAAAATTCTTCTTAAGTTTTGGTTTTCTGCTCAAGGTAATCTCTGGTTTTATTCAAGAACTTTGATCATTGCAATATGAGAAGCCACTTAGGTATCCCAGAAATCAATGGCCTCCCTTTAGATATTGATCAAGGTCTGCCTGCCCTGCAGATATTTTCTCACAATCCAGGAGTTCAGGATCCCTGTTAGAAGCTGCCATAGATAATAGAAACTCTCTTCTTGACACTTTCTCTGATTTAGCTCTGTTCTTCCAAGGGGGCAGCCCCGTTACCTTGTTGGAATTATTGACTGACAGACTCAAGTGGCACTGCCTCCAGCATTTGCACATTTAATGGGTTTGGAGGGTGGGAAGCCATTAGAATGTAATGGCTTCCTGGTGTTTAAAATGCACCCCAGTGGGCTATACAGCCTATTTGTAAATCAATGAATTAATTATTGCAGAGATAAGCACAGTGCTTTGCAACAGAAACTCTAAGGTGCCCGTACAAATGACACCAGTCAGTATCTCATGCCTTCCAAGCCCTCTCTTGCTACATTGGTGTTTTTTTTCTGTATTGTGCTATTTTTGGCCACTCTGGAGGTCTGGGCAACCCACAGCTGTGAACTCCAAGATCATGCTGCTGAAATTGGGGACAAAATGGTTACATTTCAGCGACAGTATGCGGCTTTTAGGCTAAAAACTGGAAAATAAGGGTGGAAATGGGAATATAAGCTCCCTCAGAGGTGACCTGCTCCCCTTCCCAAATTTAAACCCTCTGAAACCCCAACATTTATTATGCATCACTTCCTCATCCAACTTTTTTGCCACAATAGCAATGCTGCCAGGTTGGTTAGAATGAGAGAAAATGACTGGCCCTAGGTCACCAAATGAGCTTCTGTGGCTGAGGATGATCTTGAATCTGGATGTCCATTTCAATATTTCTGAGCACTAATTGCATTATTTCTTGCAAGTGACGCCCTTGCTTTGAATAGATATCCAGTAGAGTGACATATGAAACTGATGCTCTTGCTTGCTTTTCAAATGTTTTCATTAGGGATCTCCATTAAGGTTTTGACCTGATCAAAACTGGAATGTGGCTCTCAAATCCTTCCCAGATATTTAGAGTTTGTGGGGATGAACTAGCATACAAGACATCATTCCTCTGAATTGGTCAGACTGTACTTAGACATTAATAAACTGGAGCATGTCCAGTGGACAGCAATCAGAGTAATAAGGGATCTGGAAGAAAAAACTTATGAAGAACAGTTGGAAGCCCTGGGTATATTTAACACTGAGAAGAGAAAACTGCAGGAGACATTATAGCAGTCTTTAAGTACCTAAAGAGCTGTTCTGTAGTGGATGATGCCAAATTGTTCAAAGTTGTTCCAGAAGACAAGACAAGGAATAGCGGGTTTAAATTACAAAGAAGTATATTTTTGTTCAACATTCCTAATTGTAAGAGCTGTTCAGCAATGAAACAGCCTGCCCTGGAAGGTAATGGATTCTCTTTTGCTGGAGATGTTTCAGCAGAGACTACATGGCCGGCTGTCAGGGATACATATTAGTGGATATTTGCACTGGACTAGATTTCTAAGACCCATTCCAATCCTTACATTATAGAGTGCTATTACCAGTTAATTAATTAAATAGTCATATTTATTGTAAACTTACAGAAATAAAAATGGATATCTTGTTCAATCAGATCTATGCAGTGGCTATCATTTAGAGCCTGATAAACAAAATACAGAAGAAGAAAAAAGCATTTTGAACCTTTTAATGTCTAACCCAGTGCTTTTCAAACTGCCGCCTGTTTAATAATTTGCTGTTAATTCAAATTATATACAAGTAAACCAGGGGTGGGCAACGTCAGGACCGCAGGCCGTGTAAGGCCCGCGGGGCTCCTGCCTAAGGCCCACGGGGCTCCCGCCCGCAAACCCCGCCCCTTCCACACGATTGGCTCCTGCCTGCAAACCCCGCCCCCCAGTGCTTGTGATTGGCTCCTGCCCGCAAACTCCGGCCCCTGGTCCGCGGAAATCCCAGAAACCCCATCCCCCAGCCCTCCAGTCCCCGGTTATAAATATCCAAATGGCCCTTGGCAGAAAAAAGGTTCCCCACCCCTGAAATAAACAAACACACAGAGAGACAGAGAGAGATAAGTTATTGTATATACTGTATGTGCAGATATACATCCATGCATACATGTACACAGTGTTCTGAACACCAACAGAGCCGTAATTCTCCCATACAAATATCCCATCAGCTCTATTGCCATTACTGCACCAGATCTTTTTGCAACATTTTAAGATTTCTCTGGATGTTTAACTAATGGAAGAGAGGGGGGAAAAGATCTAATGTAGAATAAGCTTCAAACTCATTGCAATGGGACTTTGACTACTAAAAATAATTAGACCTAGAGGGAACTGTTCTTGCATATTGCCAGTGCCAACCATCTAACTCCTCAAAGCATGCCAATTTTAGCTCAAAGCATACTGAAGCTCTCCCAGTAGGATTACTTATCATCATGATATATGCATGTTACTACCAGCTTTCTCAGCCTGGTACGCTCCAGACATGTTGGACTGCAATTCTCAGAATTCCTAGCCAGTGTCTCCAAGGCCTACAAATTTCAGTTCCAACTTCCAACACATCAAGAGCAGGCTCATTTGGGAGACGCTTCCATATATTTTCCTTGCACTGCAGAGGAAGGCTGAATAAAAGAGACGGTATATTTCTAAGTCTGAAACAGAGAAAAAATTAATATTTTGAAGAAAGATGCCTCAGAAGCTAGAGTGCATGGTGCAGCAAATAATACAGCAGCCATGTGTAAAAGAGGACAGAAATGCCCTCACAGACAATCTGCTGACAGCTTGTAGAAAAGAGAATTTCAGTAGCTATATACTTAATAAGCACTAGAGCTTATTAAGGATGTTTAAAACAGTACCTTTAGATCGGTGTTTATCAACCTTGGCAAGTTTAAGGTGTGTGGACTTCAACTCCCAGAACTCCCCAGACAGCTTTGGATGACCAATGATAGGAAAAAAATGTGGAGAGCAAGGTAGAGCCTCCAATTTTTCAAAGGCCAGTAGTAATGCAAGGCAAAACAGCAGCTCCTTTCTCCCCGGCACAAACACAAACATGCACAAAAAGCCTTCAGGGATCTGCAGTTCAAAATTGGTCAGAAATACTTAGGAATAGTTCCCCCTCTTCCCCAAGCCATAAAAACAGTGTGATTCTTGGTATTATTAGAGGATCAATGATAGAATTATTTTGCTATCAAAGATTACTGATATACAAAAGAATCAGTACAATTAAAATCATGCAGATCTTCTCCTGGTTTAGAATTCTCTTTTATGACAACTAATTTTATCTAGACTGGGTAAGCCCCCATCTCATTAACGTTAGTCTGTTGGTAGTCACTGACTGGATGCTTTTAAGGGCACTCTTTGATAGCAAAATATATTTATTTATTTATTTATTTATTTATTTATCATATTTATATTACTGCCCATCTCCCTCACAAGGAGGGACCCTGGGCGGTTCAATATAAAACACTAAAATTCAATAAAAGTCATAAATATCAGTAACCAATAAAAATATATATTACAATCAAATCCAAGTATCGGCAGTTGTACTTCATCCCATGAGCAGGTAAGGCCGGTCCAGGGCAGATCTAAGGAACAAGCCAACCCCGAGAATGGCTATTTCTCTCCTTACTCTACAGCTTACAAAACCAACTCTCCAACTCTTCTTCAGCAGGGCTATGGCCAATCGTGCTCCCACAGATAACCGTCTTTCCATACGCCTCTCACTTGCAGATTGGCAACTAGTTGGGATGAGCCAAGTTCTTCAGGTCATAGCAACATAAGGTCTTGCTGACCTCTATTTATGAATATGACGACTGTGGACCGGATACACTAAAACCATGCAATTGTCGTCTTGTGATTTTAAGACTAGACGTGCCCAACATGCTAAAACTGAATTATCAGAACACAATTTCTGTATTCACCTAACATGATACTTTATGCCCAAACAAATAAATCATATTACAGCTTAACATGATGATCTAGTTTACACAACTTTCTAGACAACAGTTGGATTCCCACAACATGCTGAACCATAAAACACCAAATCTAATTGTAGCCAAGTCCAACCCAACCTAAGAGATTTTATCCCTAGAGAAATTGTTTCTCTTATAAGTAGTGTATATATTTGTGGATAAGCCCATTCACGGATAAGCTGACCCTTGAATTTTTAACCAAAATACCATGAAAAACGCACCAGCTGTGGAAAAGCTGACCCTCAAAATTTTCATATGTTTCAATTTTCACAATTGGCTTATCTGCAGGTGGCACATTTTTCATGATATTTTGGTTAGAAATTCAAGGGTCTGCTTATCTGCAGATGGCCTTATCCATGAGTATATGCGTGATATACAGGTACTTTAAAAAAGCTGAGGGAAAACCTTTATTGCAGATAAGCCCAGCTGTGGATAAATTGAACCTCATTTTGGGGGTGTATTTTGGCACCTAAAATTCTCAGCTTATCCACAAGTATATACAGTATCTGCTGACATCTGAAAAATAGTATCTTCAAAATATAGCATTTCATAATTAAAGGAAAAATCCAAAGACAGCAGAGACCCTGTTACTGGGGTGATTTGTTGGCCTATATTACTGACGTTCACCCTTTTCTAGACATGATTGCAATTCCCCTAAAGGACCAATGTTATTTTCTAAGGGAGGGAAAGATGCTATTGCTCATTAATCCATCCATGTCAGTAAAAGAACAAGCAGTTTCTGTGGCTTAGAGTGCCTTTTACAAGCTACCACCCTCCCTAAAAAGGGATAGCCTTGTTTGTGATTACCTATCCAGGAGCAACCTTCCATCTAGATTATTCCAACCCATCTGGGCACCCTGCAGATGTAGGAACCAAGTCACAGGATTCCTCAACCAGGATGAGTAATGCAGAGAATTCTAGGAGTTGGCCCACACATCTGGAGATCATGCAGGCTGGGAAAAGTAATGTAGAGGTTCTCTTAAAATCAGTCTGGAAACTGCAGTTGGTAGAGCATATGGCTACAAAATCACTAATTGGAGCTGGCTAGTATGAACATTATGTGAGTAATTTATCATTTTTGCCGGCTTCCAGTCTCTCTCTCTCTCTCTCTCCCACTTGAAATTGCTGGGTTTAAATTTAAGCTCTCTCACTGCTCGGAGCTGTGGTATTTGAAGGATCACCTCTGCTCATATGTTCCTATTCAGACCTAAAGAAATTTGTCTGAGGCCCCTTTTCAGACGCTCCTATCAAATGGCAAGTGTTTGCAACTGAGGCCTCTCCAGTAGTAGCACTTCTAGTGTGGAATGTCCTTCCAAAAGGATCAGCCCCCTTAGGGCTCCAGTATCTTCACTGGCTACATGCTCCCAGAGCAGACCTTGATTGGTCCAGCTTGCTCCTAGACAGGAAAAATGCTTCACTTTTTTCTATGGCAGTTTTCACGAATCCAGCTGTCTAAACCAGGTTTCTCAACCAGGGTTCCATGGAACCCTAGGGTTCCACGAGAGGTCACTAGGGGTTCCCTGGGAGATCATGATTTATTTTAACAATTATTTCGAATTCAGACAACTTCACATTAAAGAGGCAAGTTTCATTCTTTCTTTTTAGCTTAAGAACACTGTTAATGTATATACTGTACACAGGCCTACACGTGAAATGAATATAATAATTTTGTAACTTCTGGCCTATATTTGAGCCTGAATGTGCAGGGGTTCCCCGAGACCTGAAAAATATTTCAAGGGTTCCTCCAGGGTCAGAAAGTTGAGAAAGGCTGGTCTACACTAAAACAGCTTTGTCTGGAGGCTAACACTGAGGAGTTCGTGTCTATGGTGTAGCCATTGCCTCATCACTGCCACTAGCATCTTGGAGATCATGGGCTGGAGACAGGGCCCAAAACCTGAACCCACATTCCAACACTAGTGAGGCCAGAGTCCCCATCAATAAAGTCTACATCTACAGTGTATATTTTAAAGTTGGGATATGGCACACATTCACCATCCTTCTCTTTGCAAGTTCCTTACCTAATGTAAGAATTATGATGTTGCAAATTATTTAGGTAAGAAAAGCCCTCCACCCTCATTGCTCTAACAATGTTCATCTTGGCTCCAGACTAAGACAAAATTGCTCTGTGATGAAATTAATCAAAGTTCCCCAGGAAGGTGCTAGATACAATTGTTTCTAATGGCTTGATCACTAGCAATTGCACCCACATAACATGCCTAACCTGATTAACAATTTTTGTACAATATATTGAACCATCAATTAACAAAACAGGCTGGGTTTATGCACATGCTAAGCCACAACAAAAAATAAAAATATCAAGTTGTACTAATGCATCTACAACAGTGGTCCCCAACCTTTTTGGCACCAGGGACCGGTCGTGGAAGACAATTTTTCCACGGATCGGGGGGGCGGGGTTTGCAGGCAGGAGCCAATCATGTGCACCAGGAGGCGGGATTTGCAGGCTGGAGCTAATTGCACACACCAGGGGACGGGGTAATCACGTGCACCGGGGGGCGGGGTTTGCAGGTGGGAGCCCGCAGCCCACTTCCTAACAGGCCGCGGCCCACTAGTGGGCTGCGGCCCATAGGTTGGGGACCCCTGATCTACAAGGCTTTTTCTGACCTAGCTTAGCATGTTATGTGAACATAAACATTTAGTTGTATTTCAGCTCAGAACCTATGGGCTTGCTCACAGTGAGGCTTAGAGGTAGCATTATTATCATCCAAAGAACAGTAGTCCAGCAAGATTGATAAGGGACTAACCAATATAGTGTGCTGAAAGAATGTCTTCTTCTCAACAATAGAACTGAACCGATATGACATCTGTCCACTATACTGTATCTCTGTCTCAGCTCCATCCTTCCACCAGCATATTGACTATGGGTTTTTTGCCACTTGCATCTAATCAGGGCACAAACATGCCCTGGCAGCCTCTTCTTTCTGCTGTATCCTTATGATGTTGCCCTCTTCTTGCCCCCAGATCATGAAGGAGACCACTTTAAGACACCCACTGTCCATGGGCAGCCTCAAGGTGGGTACAATCTGTGAGGCTTTGTCATCCATTACTCTAAAAGGGAGTCGGGTGACTGACAGAGACAGAGCAACAGAGGCAGAATGGAGAAGCTTTCGAGCTCTTCTGTCAGAGCTTTCCAAAACATTTCAGTGGCCATTCTCTTAAACCAGAATATTTTATTTGGAGAATTTCTGATTTTCAAAATGAGCTGCTGCCAAGCATGCCTACAGTCTAATATTGTTACTCAGTTATCAGAATGGAGATGGCCAATGGGGAATGGAAGTTTTATGCAGGTGTAGTTTTCTGCCAAGTCAAGGATAGGTGAAGAGTGCTGTCCTTCAGGAGTGGGAGAGGCCTTAAGACTCTTTGGAAGATTACAGAGATAATATATGCACAATACTTTCCACCCTTGAAAGAGTGAAATCAATGCCAAGTACCGTACCCCAGAGACAGTGCTTGCCGCCGCTTCCTCCTCCTCCTCCTCCTCCTGGTGAGCAAAACAACTTTGGTGGAATGGGACGTTAATAACTTTACAACGGTAACATGGGTCTATTATGATTTACTAGCTAATATAATGCTTTTCCTACAACGTCCTTTTTTGTCTTTTCTCATAAGCTGAGCAATTTTTACTGGAACTCTTGGGCTTCAAATACTTTATTATAAGCTGGTTATTTTCAACAGTTGCTATAACGATCAGGCTAGCGTGGAAGACAACGTTTGGCTCCCAAAGCCAGCTTCTGGAAAACTAATCCTGTATGATGGAATGCTATACCTCTTTCAGCTGGGACATTTTCCCCAACCTGTTTACTTAATTTAAACCAAGTTTCCATGCCAAGTCACACACACTTATGAGTGCACACACATGGACACACACAGAGTGCAACCAATAGCTTTATGAACCTTCAGACGGTTCCATCATGCCTCCTCTCCTTTCCTTTGTCTCTCTCCCTTCTACCTGGGCTTGGAGAGTTCAAAACAAGGACACCAGCAGCTGTGGAAGCAGAAAGAAACCCCAGTGCTGGCAGAATCAAAAGCCTCCACACAGATTCAGTGCCATAGTTCAAATTGAAGGTGTCAGAGAGGGTGACCCCTAAGGGCCCTGTTTTGGGGTGAGGCTTGTCAGTGCTTTCAAAATACTTATCAAAATGGCTGCAGATGGCACCTGCCAGTATTTCACAGCTCCCAGCCACAAACAGATGTCTTTGTTACATGCCACATGACCGCATGTCACAAAATACGACAGGAAGCAGAGGTAGAGAAGGAAACAGCACATCCATCCATCCCTCTCTCCCTTCCTTTCTCTGCCCTCCTGCACCCCCAACCTCTTTTAACTCAAATTGGCTGGCAAGCCTGCATTTTTGCTCCAGGCGCTGAACTCTTCTATGATGCCTCTTTGAACAGCAGACGGCTTGCTAACCTGTCTCATGTGGGTGTTACAAATGGATTAGCTACTTCAGGCTTAATTCTGTACAGGAATCACAACTCTTCTCACACGTCTGGGCTCCTGGGAATACAGGAGGAGGCTTCTTGCAACAACTCCCTCCCAGGAATTCCACCGGCAGAAATGGCTGTTCTTTCATGCTAGCTAAACACCCAGAAAATGCGCACTTAGCAGGAGACAGAGGACACTCGTACCACTTCTCATGCTGTTCAGAAGAAAGATAGATCTAAAGGGAGAAGAGCAACTTCACCCAAGCCCCCAATGGCTTAGCAGCTTTTTTTCTTCCTCTGTCTTTTTCTCCCATGTTTTCCTGTTTGTTCTATTTTTGCTTTTACACTTTCCTTCCCATTGTTAAAAGAAGGAAAAGGCATGCAAGCTGCAGGGCTGACATATGTTTCAGTCAGCTTGGGAAAAGAGGTGTTTGGGGATTAGAGAGGTTATGGATTTTATCGATCAAAGTCTTCTTGGTAATGGGCCCCCAACAAACTTGCGGAGTGCCTCTTTTGGCCTCCACAATCCCGTATTCTAACATCAGATGGGCCGGGGGAAGAGATGGTTCTGCAGCAGGTGGGGAGGTGGGTTGCAAGACCAAAGCTCTCCTTCCATGGTTGGACCCCACTCTCTATCTTCAACAAGAGATAACTGAGACACTCTATGGCCTTTAGGACTGTCTCACAAAGAATATAGGTAAAGGTAAAGGTTCCCCCCGCACATTTGTGCAGTCGTGTCCGACTCTAGGGGCCGATGCTCATCTCCGTTTGTTAGCCGAACAGCCAGCGTTGTCCAAAGACGCTTCCACGGTCATGTGGCTGGCATGACGCACACAGAACGCTGTTACCTACCCACCGAAGTGGTACCTATTAATCTACTTGCATTTGCATGCTTTTGAATTGCTAGGTTGGCAAGAGCTGGGGCGAGTGCGGGAGCTCACTCCGTCACGCGGGACTAGGGATTCGAACCTCCGAACTTGCGATCTTCCGATCGACAAGCCTGGCGTCTTACCCGCTGAGCCACCACACCCCTACACAAAGACTATAGGACTATTCTTTTTCTTTGCTCACAGTTCCTGTCCAGGTGTTGAGTTTGATTAAGATATTGAGTGTTATTTTTATTAAACACCATTTAATAAAAACGTAACTTTTCTATAGAGCTTTCACCTCGGATGAAGCCTTCCTATGCATATCTAGTTATTATGCTACTCACAACCCTGTGAGTAAATCATGCATGACAGGTGGGATTGAAGCTGCAAGGGAGGGTTGAGTCTACCACACCGTGAATTGTGCACCCCAACCCAACTTGCAATTTCTCCTTTTTGTGTCTACCATTTATGGATCTCAAACTTATTCAGAGAAGTGATTTCTTTCTCCCCCCCCCCCCATTGTCCACAGAAGAAATCTTTGTCTGCCCCCTTATATTCATCCAACAGAGGATGCTGCTTATCCTCATGGCTCCACAAGAGAAGAGCTGCCACAGGCTGGCTTCTTTGGACTCTGATGTGGTCAGACCTGGGAGAAAGCAGCTCATCTCTTTGTTCAGCCAGGTGAGTACTGTATGAGAAGTATAAGATCACTAAGACAGTGCTGATGAAAGATAAAGCAGCTGGACAGAAGGTGTTTTTCTTTAAAAAAAAATATCCAACATTCTTACCAATGCGAAAGACAAGCTGGGAGGCTGAGATGTGGCAAGTACAAACTCCTCCAAGCCCAGGAGAAATGCACTGGAATATGCTTGACACATGGGGATAGAATAAAGCTGGTCCTCCAATGGTAGCCAGAAACTAGGATATTTTGCTGTTTTCAGTGGTCTGCAGTTAACTCTATGTTAGCATTGGAGGCAAATACTGCCACAGAGGCATCTTAAAAATATTGTGTGTTAGGATTCCTTATCTAAATCTACCTTGCAAGGTCATGGCGCCAGAGACATTTGTTTGGCGTGTCTTAGAGCTTATCTGCAGCGCTGGATTGTCCTATCACAGTTCAGGTCAGCAACCTTTTTTGGATGGCAGGAACGCTTGATATTGCCCTGTACTCACCCTTAACCACTGTGAAGGTGACCTCCAGGTACATTTTCCTGTCAGTTTTCAAAGTACTATTTTCAATCTGTCACTTAAATCTCTGCTGTCCATTTGCCTGTGGTATGTTACTGTCTTCTGGGCCAACCCCTACACTCTACTTTGAAGAGGCAAGAATGGTTGTTCATCTGAGTCAATGGTTACCACAGTCTCTAATGCAGGGCTTTCCAAGTGCCGCCGCTGGCGATACACCAGCGGCGGCAGCGGCGGCAGTGCAGCAGCGGCGCGCGCACGGCGGCGGCGCGGGGGGGCGTGCGGCGGCGCACGTGAGCATGGCGGTGGCGGCGGCAGCCTCCGCTAAAACGCGGAAGCACTGATACCGCACCGCCGCCGCCGTCATGCACACACGCGCCGCCGCTTCCGGGTGGTGTGGCGACACACCACGCTGTGTGTGGCGACACACTTTTGTGTCGCGACACACAGTTTGGAAAGCTCTGCTCTAATGTCTTCTAAAGCTACCACATCAGTAGTTCTGAAGTGGCACAGTGGTTATAATACTTGCCTAGCATATAGGATGTTGCTGGTTTGAAACCCAGCAGAAACATTAAAATACTCTTTTTCTTTCCATAAACTACCAACTTTTCCAGGTTTTTTTTCAGCTAAATCTGGTGGTAGACTGTTTCATCACTTTTCCAATCACTTGAGGTAATTTCCAGGTTTTAGGTTTTAATAAGTCTAGCAGTGTAGATGAACTGTATCCCTAAAATTACTTCCGGAAACTGACTGAAGAAATTATGAAACAATGCAAAACCCTCATTTCAGCTGCATTTTTGAAGCAGCAGCATTTTATATGCTAGGCAACTTTTAAAGCCATTGCATTATTGCAGGACTACTGCTAAAGGAAGCTCTAGAAGACGTAAGAGACCAAAAGGGTAGCAAGTAAGGAATTTTATTTTAAAGCTGATTATGGTGACTGCATGCATTTTGATATTTTAACCCTGAATACATATACATATACATACAGTATACATACACACACACACACACACACACACACACACACACACATATATATATATATATATATATATATACACACACACACACATACACAGTATGTATGTATGTATGTATGTGTGTGTGTGTGTGTATATATATGTATATGTATGTGTGTGTGTGTGTGTGTATATATATGTATATGTATGTGTGTGTGTGTGTGTATATATATATATATATATTTCATAGTGTAGACATAAATTTATAATGTCTAGTAAGATACAGAAAAAGATTGGCAGCTGCTTTCTTGGCAAAGAAGGTAAAAAGGCACAGCAGCAGGGAAATTATCCAATGGGAAGATGTGTTCGCCTGAAGTCCAGACTGAATATTGTACAAGCTGCTGCCAAAGTATCTCTATCTGGACAGGATTTTCTTAAAGCAGCTTAGTCCTGGCATGACTGCAGGAAAGAAGCAGCTTAAGGGTGCCGTATGGATATGCCCTTAGCAACTGCACCAGAGGTAGGCAACATGATACCCATGGAAGCCTCTGTTGATACCTCCCAGGCTACCTTCCTCATCTAACTTTAATTATTTAAATAATATGATAATATAAATAAATAAGAAAGTGGCATTTCACAAAGCTGGTCAATAGCTTCTAAGAATATCTTTATTTACATCTATACTCCACATGGCCTGGAGAGGCCCTTTTAGAAAATAACAAGTTATGAACAAAAGTGACCTGGGATAAAAGTAGAGAGCATCCTGAGGATCTAGAAACAGTGGGTAGCAACCTTTGCCTATTTAATTATAAATTAATAGTTTGATTTGCTACATCCATCATAACAGGCATTTTTTAAAATAAGAAAGTCTCCCCCCCCCCCATCTTCCAGCAACTATTTTGGACAGTACTCACATCATGCTCTCAAAATGCCAAATGTGGCAACTGGCCCCCAAATATTGCCTACCTCTCCTAAGGTAAGCCACTTGTGCACTGTCAAAAAAGAATAAAAGCATTTAACATGGGACAATTTCCAGGCAGCAATTGGTAGATTCCCTGTTTCCTTTCCCTTCCCCCTGCAGCATGACCTGTGAGCAGGAAAAAGAACCATGAATTTCTGTCTTAAATGTGTGGTGGGTCCAGAGTCTTCCTCAGGGGCCACCGCCACCCTTTTTCATTTGCAATGCTAAGACTCTGCAGAGCTTGTAGGCAGATGTTTTCTCAGCGGCAGGAACATGTCTCACTCCACCTCTTGGCTTTTGGACTCATTCAAGCCTTTCTCCCTCATAGTAATATGGCCTTGCATATCCTGCTCATAGCTATCACCCACTCATTTGGAAGGGAAATCACGGTATTGGAGGTGGAAATCCAATGGTACTGACTCTTCAGCACTTCATGACCTCCTGACCACAAAGGGACAGAAGAATGTAGACAGAGAGTTAGGGATTATTCATTGTCTATTGCTCTGCCTGCTTTTTGTTTCAGAGATTACTAATGTGAGGTCACTTCCTTCTACTTTTCTTCTCAGACGCAAACACATGGAGCACATGGTCTTGAACTCTTCTCCTGGTAGGATGTAGTCAGCTAAATGCTAAGCTTTGCCTATCCCTATAACGTGTTGCCTGTAAACAAATGTCCTTCTGTAACAGTTATAAAGCCATCTTAAGTAATCCTTGTTCAGCCTAAAGTACCTCTCTCAGGAACTCTCATAGGCACTGTGATGGAATGTGAGGGGGACCTTGGAAGATGGGGGGAAGAGATGCCACCTAAGGAAAGATCAGATAAAAGAGAAAGGAGCCTGCAACAGAGTAACAGCCAGAGAAAGAAACTTAGGAAGGACCTGCCCTAAATACTCAGGCAGTAAATAGGGAGGGTGGGAGATTTGTACTTTTAGACTTGCAAGATTCTGTTAATGTAGCCTCACAATAAAGTAGAATTAGCTCATCTGGTCACTTTTCCTGTCTGGTTTACCTGGGAGGGCTGACAGGCACACACAGAGTCCATCAGCTACAACACATGGCACAAAACATACATAAAGTATAACATTAATAAAAGATGGACCATCCCTGACAAAGTACATTCAGTTATTTTTATGATATGAAAAGAGTATAAATCTTTGAACTTAATGCCAAAATTTCTACTATATGGTTATTTGTAAATAATACTTTAAAAACAGAAGGAAAAGAAGGAAAAAAACTACTAAAATATTGTAGATAAGTATTTGGTTTCTGACTTCCTCCTTCTTTGTATTCAATTTACAGTATTTATAAACATAAACTTTAGAAACCATACTCTAAATGTTTGTATTTGCCTTGCTGTGTGATATATAGCATATATGGAAGCCATTCTAGCTTAAATTTATTTAAACCTCTATCATTTTTTGACAACTGCAGCATCTAATTGGGAGAGGGGTTGCAAAATAGGATCGTGGAGGCCATTGCATGTTGCCCATCCCTGGAATAATCATATTGAACTGAGCCAGTTAAAGAGCTTTACTCAGAACCAGTAAAGAAAAGAAATGCAGGATAGCGTAACAAAACACTGAGAGGCCTGGCGTGAATCAGATGTAGAAAAGTGATCAGTGGGAAAGAGGTGACATGAATCATATGTGCTTGTTATGGTATTAAGAAAAGCACAGAGTTCAAATAAATGAGAATAAACATGTTGGAACTTATTTTGCTTGGAACTCACACGGTTCCTACAATGGAGGCGATCCTGGCAAAAATAACTTTTTTTAGAGACAAGCAGGAACATTTCAGAGAACATAAAGAACTTAACCTTTCTTAGGCTTGGCAAAGAGGGTGGGGTACAATCTGTGATTTCCAAAGAAATCATGCAAACAACTAGGGAAATGCTCATCATTAATAGGGCAGCGTTTTGTAGGGGGTGGGGATTTTAATTGTCATAAGGCCTCTTGGAGAAGCAGGACATTCTATGCAGAAAGATGCCCTCTTTCAAGTGCAGGCAACATTTTTGTGGTCAGAAGCTAATCATCTCCTCCTCCTCCTCCTCCTCGTCCTCCTCTACCAAGGGCTATGGAGATTTACATTGGCACAGTGATGGCACAAGGGGAAGGGCACAAACTTTCAGAGTTTTTAGGTTTTTCCTTTTTTAGTAAAACACTGTATCTTTTTACTTCATATTTTCAGGAAAGGGGCAATTGCACTGCTGTAATTCAGCAGTGGGCTGCCCCATTTCAGCAATACAGGCTTGAATGGACTTGGAAGCAACAAAAATGAGCTGAGGGGGGCAGGTGTTCTTAATTCATAGATTCACTCACTCACTCACTCACTCACTCACTCACTCACTCACTCCACCCCATACTAAGGATGAAAGGCATGCCATGCTTTGCTTACTCGCAAGGGCAGCACTTCACATTTCACCATTCAAATGAATCAGAGCCATTCGGTTACAGAGGAGAAAGCAGAGGTAGGTGGACAGACTGATTTGCAGCCCAGCAGAAAGAGCTCAAGCTGTTCTCCATCTTTGCACCTTCCAATGGGCATTGCATATGGCTTTGGATATCTATCCAGAAGGAAAGGCTGGGCAACCATGGGAATGGACTCTAGCTGCCAAATTCTTCTGTGCTTTAAATCCCTCCTGTCTACATGAGTCAGCCATCATCCTGTTTATTTTCACTCTAAATGTGTAGACCTAAACTATAATAGGAAAGAAGTAATTTTTCTGTTCAAGAGGAATCCTATGGTCTCTGGAACAGCATCCCATTCCTGCCTCCCCATCCAACAGAGCTCTTTATTGAATCACTAGAACATTCTGGAATCCAAATCCCAAACCCCACACACACCCCGTCCCCACGATCATGGCCTTCTCTCACCTCCAGGCTAAATAAACAGACTCAGCCCTCTGTTTTCCATGCTGCAAAAGACCAGCCACAAAACACAGGGAATAGCGAAAAGAGGACAATTCATTGCTATGCTACTCGTTCTCTCCTACCGATAGCAAAGACTTGGTTCTGCTCAAGTTCCATATTGTGGAAATAATTAAAGGTGGCTTTTTTCTAAATACAGAAAATCTCAAACTTGAAAAGCCCCCAAAAGGTTAGCAAAAAGTTGGCAGCTTTGCCCCTGATGGATCCTATCTCATCCCCACAATCTTCTGCCATGCTCCTGGCATCTGTGGCAGAGTTTAGCTAAGCCTTTTATATGGATTTTTCTTTTTTCTTCCTTTTTTCCTTAGAAAGGGGACAGTGAAAAATTAACATATTTCTGCCCTCATTTGTTCTCTGCTTTGTAGCATCCAGCAGAGCTTTGGAACAATCCAAGCACTTCACATTCTGACCTACATATAAGAATGTTTCCTTATTAATTTAAAACATTTTACCATTCTTTAGCTGGGAAAAAAGCTCCCAGAGCAGATTATGAGTATTTTATGAATAATAAACCAATTCCTGATTTCTTCTTTACAATCTAAATAACATGGCAATAAAAGAAACAGAGTTGGGAGGGGAGAGGAAGACAGCAAACCTGAACTTTGTTACAGTGGTTTGTTGTTGTTGTTGTTGTTACAAAAAAAAAGAAAGAACTCTGTTCTTTTTTACAGTGTTATTATGAGGGGGGGAAATAATCAGGAAGAGCAAAACTTGCCAAAATGCTCACTAATGGAGTAAACGACCATCATCAAAGACCAAAGTTTTTCCAACTCCGTTTGATTCCCAACAAATAGCAGGAATCTACCTTGTATCAGGAACTCATTCCCATGTTTCATTGTATTGCTGCTTTGTAATAATAATATTTATTTCCTTATTATACCTGTATTGACCTCTTCCTTAGCAGCATGTGGATTACCCATCAAACAGTCAGGCCTATATTAGCTATTACCAGAAGTGTTAATGCTCCAGAAATGTACCAGAGGAAAATTAATACTGTAAAAAGGTTCCATGTATGTCTCTCATTATTATCTTACAATTGTAATAAGAACTTCCTCCTAGCATATTTCTGGAGGATTAATAACCAGGTTGGTTAATAGCCTCCCCATCTGTGCTTTGGGCCATCAGCAATTCCCAGCTAGTCTTTGGTCCCAAGGAAATATCCAGCCATTCCATAAATAGTTTTCATCCAGGATAATTCTTTCAGGAATTAATAGGTTGTTGGAATTATTGCCCAGGGCAAATGTTCTAAGATGTTTGTTCATCTTCAGTACTGCCAGCTAATGTTGATTGCTGTCATTTCATTCTTCAACAGATTAAAATAACCTTTAAGTGACCCAGACACAATGTTTTTTTCAGATGTTACCATTTCCCCCCTGTGGCAAAACATTTTAGAAGTGAAAAAAATCTGGACTCAATATTTGTGTTGCATTTCCCCTATATCCTTTAGGGCATCATTTCCATAACTGTCTATTAAATGATACTCAGTTCCTGGAGAAAAATGCAGAATAATCAGTAGAAAAGCTGTTCGTAGTGCAGGTGTGACATCTTATTGAGTTATACTATTAAAATAACAGTATGCTAAGATCAAGCGGAGATAGACCTACGAAAGTATATTTAGACCTCGGGCTCTGTACTTTACAGCCATCTGCTATCCTTAGTCCCTCCAGGTCCTGATCAAAGTCCAGAACTTTCTGGCACTGTTTCATCTTAGCTTTATGAATTTAAATTGTAATTATTTGTCAATTTGTATCTACCTATCTTCCAAGGACTTCAGAATGAAATGAAATGAAATGATGAAATGAAACGCAGATCATGAGTCTGCAAAAACAGCAACCTTCTGTCTAATAGTTCTTTTTCTCTCCATACTATCTAGATGGAGAGAAACAGCATTTGATATGTTGGGAAAATAGTGTCCGTCTTTGATGGAAGAGAATCTACCACAGCATCTCTCTCTTTTTTCCCACCCCTTCCCTTGTATTTTTTCCAGTCTCCAAAGTTAGGGTACAAAATTTGGGGGCTTGTGATGGGGTACAAATGGAAGTCTTCTTATGGAATGATGGAGGTAGCTCAGTGTCATAGCTTTATATGGTTCTGAGGTCATCTGCCCACCCAAGTAGCTCTCAGTAATAAGAGCAAGGATCAGAGAAATATTATATTACATGACATTAAGGAATTAAGGCAGAGCTTTCCAAACTGTGTGTCTTTGTTTTCCAAACACAGTCTGGTGTGTCGCCACACGACCCAGAAGTGCTGATCATCATCAGCGCTTCCGGGTTTTCCCGCGGCGACACACCAACGGCGGTTGGTGTGTCGCCGCGGGAAAACTTTGGAAAGCCCTGAATTAAGGACTCAGAACTTACCCACCAGGTAATGAGTTTTCTTCTCCCATTCATTCCATTTTTATTATGTTCGCCATACTCTTTACAAATTTGATACATTGCTTGCTTATATTATATGGCCTTGCCATATATGACAACAAATCGACATGCATGGATTTGATCATGCAATCATTCTCAATTACTCAACTTCCCACCCTTTGTTAGATGGAGATTGATGTAATGTTTTATACAAATTACTAAAAAAAACCACTGCAAATATTAAGGCTGCAAATTTAGTAATGAACAGGTATTGTTCATACTATTTATTCCAGCACTTGAGCGGTGAGTTGGGTGGGTAACCAAAACCAGGCATTATTTGAGCCTGCTCTCCTCTGTGCATTACCATCTAAGCCTAAATCCAGCTTTTAAAAAACTAGATGCTGTGGTGTGGCTTTAACAGCAACTTGCGATCATCATTATCTATTTTTCTTCTCCCTTCAATGTGATTTACATGGAGTTCTCTCATTATTCTTTTACAACAGCAATGGAAAACTGAGATTGTGCCATTGCAAAAACGGTGTTAAACCAAAACTGTCACCAGCAAATAGTCCTCCACTGAAATTTAAACTGGACATTTCAGCAGAGAGACAATACTTTAAACAGTAGCCTTATGAGTTTGCATGTTTATTTACTGCATAATAAATAGGTTGTGCCTGTAAAATACTTGGCTCTCATTCCTTAACAGTTGTGGAATAGAAGGGCACCACAGCACAGGGTATTCTTTAGAGCAGTGCTTCTCAAATTTGGCAACTTTAAGATGTGTGGACTTCAACTCCCAGAATTCTCCAGCCAGCATGGTGGCTGGGGAATTCTGGAAGTTGAAGTCCACACATCTTAAAGTTGCCAAGTTTGAGAAACTCTGCTTTAGAGCAAAAGAGGAGGTAGCCTTGTCAAAATGCCAGGGTCAGGAAACTTACTGGGGGTTTCAGGTGTGACTGCTCTTTGTGACAGACATTAGAGGACATTAGAGGACATTAGAGATTCAGCAAAATGATCTAGTAGAAGGTAGATATTTCTCTCCTTTCTTTGATGGGTTAGCAGTTTAAATTATAACATGTTTTTTGCAGAGGTTGGTTGCAGTTCTAATTAAAATCCCCAGCTTTATTTAAAGCTCCATGTGTATAACAAATAGAACTTTTATAACCAGAAATAAGGACTCAAAGTAAGTATAACATAGTTTCTGAATTCTGCCCTTCCAAAAAATACTTTTGATTGTCTGTTCTATTCATCCTGAATGTTGCTACCTTTCTAAACAGTATATTCATTTCATTTGCTTTTGCAGAACAATTTATATCAGAACTATCTATTTTATTGCCATTGAAAGCTTTTTGAATTCACATTCAATATGTGCTTTGTAATTAGTTTTAGTTTTAAGCCCCTCACACACATTGAACAAGCCATGTTCATTGCAAATCAAGTGTAATGAAAAGAAAATTAACGACTATTTAAAAAAAACAACCATGTATATAAATAGGCATGAACATGCATATTGCATATGGCAAACTACAGAAATATGCTTGTTTGTTGCAAAAAAAAATCAAAAAGATTTTACTACTACTACTACAGAATTTTTCGAAAAGACTCCTAGAGAATGTACATTATACAGATTACTGCTCAGCAAATTACACAAAAATATTGGATGTGACACTGTTGGGGAAACTGAAAGTCTGCTAAAGAGATATGTACTTAAATACCTTTTTATAATTTAAGGCTCAGAAAGATCCGGCCTCAGAATTGGTCTTGTTGTCACATTTCACTTGTGGAATACCTGAAGAAATTATAAAATCGTATCTAGCCTTTAATACATCCAGTGCTATCTTGAATGTCCTTCAGGTATACAGATTTCAAATCCCAGAATTCCCATGAGTACAACCATTGCTGAGAATTCTGGGAGTTACAGTCTATATATCTCAAGGCGGGGAGGGCAGATTGGGGAAGGCTATGCTGAATCATTATGATTTTTGTTTGGTGTTCCCTTGAAATGATGTGGAAACACAGTCACTGTGGATGGTAAACCATGATCAATTACTTAGTGCAATGTGTGAATGCAGCCAATTGTGACTTATTCATAATACCATGGTTTATTTTTATCTATTTATATCTCAAATGTCTAGCCTGTCCAACTCCAACAACTCTGGACTATTTAACATATACAAACAGTAAAAATCAAAAATAAAATCCAAAAGACAGCATCATCTGGTGGGAACCAACCAACCGTCTCCCCCACCCATGGAGATAAAAATAAACAAAAGGCTATTGAATCGTCCTAACCCAAGGCCTGGGGAAAGATCCATGTTTTTAATGCTCTTTTAAAGGCCAGTAAGGTAGAGTTCATGTGAAACTCCAGGGGGATGCTATTCCAGATGGCAGATGCTGCAACAGAGAAGGCCCACCTCCTAGGTCCTGCCAGATGACATTGCTTAATTGGCAGGACCAGGACTGCCAATTCTGACAGGGCAGGCAGAAAATTTAGGAGACAGGTGGTCCTTCAAATTACTAGGCCCTATACCACATAGTTCTTTAAAAGTGACAACTAGCACCTTGAATTACATCTGGAAGCAGAGCTTTCCAAACTTTTCATTTTTGCGACACACACCAATAGCGGCAGCGGTGCGGCAGCGTGGCCTGCGGTGTCCTGGTGTGTCGCACGCAAACCCGTAAGCACTGATGGGGGGAACTGTAAGGAGCGGCACCCCCACCAATCAGGGCTGCCACTGCTGCCGCCGCTGCCACACCAGCAGCAGCGGCGGGGCTGATTGGCAGAGTACCGCTCCTTACGGTTCCCCCCATCAGTGCTTCCGGGTTTGTGTGTGACACACCAGGACACCGCAGGCGATACATTAGTGTGTCGCGACACACACTTTGGAAAGCTATGTCTGGAAGCTAATTGGTAACCAGTTCACAGAGAATGGGGGTTATGTCACTACTTGTGCTGCTGTGTTCCAGACAATCTGTAGCTTCCGAATTGTTTTCAAGGGCAGCTCCATGTGGAATGCATTGCAATAGTCCATTCACGAAGTGACCTAGGCATGAGTACTGCTAAAAGGGCCTCCTGGTCCAGGAAAAGACACACCTGGTATAGGAGATGAACCCTCCTGGAGACAGCTGCCATCTACTCTTCAAGGAGGGGCTTTGAGTCCAGGCGGATCCCCACATTATGCACTAGACCAAAACAAGGTAGTGCAATCCCATTCAGGGTCAGAAGTGGAAAATCCCCAGTACCAGAAGGCTCAAACACCCACAGCCACTCAGTCTTGCTAAGATTAAGTCAGCTTGTTCCTCCCCATCCAAACCCTCACAGCCTCCAGGCACTAGGATATGACTTCAACAGCATCATTTGTCAGGGATGAGATGTATAACTGACCCAGCAACCTCATCCTGATGTTAAATACGAGCAGTGAGAGCATCAAGCCCTGAGACACCCTGCAAACAGGAACCTTAGGCTCGACCTCTCTCCTCCTTCCAACACTGACTGGAACTAGCTATGGAAAAAGGAGGAGCGCCACCATAACGCCATGTCTCCCACTCCCTGTAGTTGATTCAGAAGGACACTGTGATCAATGGTATTAAAAGCTGCTGAGAGATCAAGAAGAACCAGGATGGTCGCACTTCCCCCATCCTGGCTTCACTGCAGGACATCCACAAGTGTGATCAATGCCATCTCCATACTATGCCCCACCTGAAACCTCACTGAAAAGGGTCTAGATCATATGTTTCCTCCAGGCCCTCTGTAAATATAACCCATGTTACAATTTAAAGCAAACCATGGTTTAGTAGCTACCTTCTGCAAGGTAGACTCCAGCAATTCATGGAGCGAGAATTGCCAGATGTACAAGCTGGGTTTAGAAAAGGCCGAGGAACTAGAGACCAAATTGCCAATATCCGCTGGATAATGGAGAAAGCCAGGGAGTTTCAGAAAAACATCTATTTCTGTTTTATTGACTATTCTAAAGCTTTTGACTGTGTGGATCATAACAAATTGTGGCAAGTTCTTGGTGGTATGGGGATACCAAGTCATCTTGTCTGCCTCCTGAGGAATCTGTATAACAACCAAGTAGCAATGGTAAGAACAGAGCACAGAACAACGGACTGGTTTAAGATTGGGAAAGGAGTACGGCAGGGCTGTATACTCTCACCCTACCTATTCAACCTGTACGCAGAACACATCTTGCGACGTGCTGGGCTTGATGAATCTAAGGCTGGAGTTAAAATCGCTGGAAGAAACATTAACAATCTCAGATATGCAGATGATACCACTTTGATGGCTGAAAGCGAGGAGGAGTTGAGGAGCCTTATGACGAAGGTGAAAGAAGAAAGTGCAAAAGCTGGGTTGCAGTTAAACCTTAAAAAAACGAAGATTATGGTAACCAGCTTGATTGATAACTGGCAAATAGAGGGAGAAAAAGTTGAGGCAGTGACAGACTTTGTATTTCTAGGCGCAAAGATTACTGCAGATGCTGACTGCAGCCAGGCAATCAGAAGACGTCTACTTCTTGGGAGGAGAGCAATGGCAAATCTTGATAAAATAGTTAAGAGCAGAGACATCACACTGACAACAAAGGTCCGCATAGTTAAAGCAATGGTATTCCCTGTAGTAACCTATGGCTGTGAGAGCTGGACCATAAGGAAGGCTGAGCGAAGGAAGATAGATGCTTTTGAACTGTGGTGTTGGAGGAAAATTCTGAGAGTGCCTTGGACTGCAAGAAGATCAAACCAGTCCATACTCTAGGAAATAAAGCCAGACTGCTCACTTGAGGGAATGATATCACCGACCAAGGGCAAGATGAATGGATGATATTCTGGAGGTGACAGACTCAACCATGGGGGAGCTGGGGATAGTGACGGCCGACAGGAAGCTCTGGCGTGGGCTGGTCCATGAAGTCATGAAGAGTCGGAAGCGACTGAACGAATAAACAACAACATGGTTTAGTAGAAAGAATAAAAACTCTTGTCTCTTACTTAACAACAATGCGGCTTGCATCTGGGCTAGAAAGATAGGAAAAAGGTATATATCAATCAATATAAATCTGTCATTCAGAAATGATGAGCAATTCTAAGTTTGGAAGACATTTTATAATGTGGAGTCCTTGGTGCTCTCTGAGCCTTGCTGTTTTCCTGCAGACGTTTCATTGCCAGACTAGGCAACATCTTCAGTGTGAAAAGGGAGTGGGACTTGCTCTCTGTTTATATACCATGGCTTGTCCTGCTTGTGTTGGTGGAGGTGTTGTTCTCCCCTTAGGAGTTTTTTATTTATTTTTTATTTATTGTGATATTTATACCCCGCCTATCCCCTCCCTAATGGAGGACTCTAGGCGGCTTACAAGCATATATACATTAGTTATACAATTCACCATTTTAACCGCGTGTGAGGGGAGGGGGTAAGGGAGCCGACTTTTTCAGGCTCTGGACTACAATTCCCAGGGTGCCTTGAGCCGGCTGCTGACGTCCTGTAGCTGTTGCATCCGGGTCCGTCATCACCGCCGCCATTTGATCTTCCTCCGATCCTTTCCTCCGGTGGTGCCGACTTCCCGACAGGATGCCAGCAAATTAGCCCACTTAAGGTGGTACCCATTTATCTACTTGCAAAGCTTTCGAACTGTTGGGTTGACAGGAGCTGGGACTAGCAACGAGAGCTCACCTCGTTGCGCGGGGTTCGAACTGCAGACCTTCTGATCTGCAGCCTACAGCTCAGCAGTTTAACCTGTTGAACCACCGTGTCCCCTTAAGTTCCTTGATTGGGCTGTTGTTTGCTGCTTGGTTGATTGACTGAGTTAACAGTTCCTTGATTAGGGTATATTGTGCTGTTCGATTGTTCCTCTGGTGCTAATCTTGGTGTTAATCTTTGCATATCTGAGTATTGGTTGCTGGCAAGGAGGTGTTCTGATCTTTTGGCTTTTCTATTATCTTTTATGAATGGTATGTAAATGTTGTTTACCTCTATGTGTCTGTTGATGGCTGCATTGTCTGAATGCCAAGCTTCCAGGAATTCTGTAGCGTTTTTGGATTTAGCTTGGTTTAAGATGTTCACAGTTTCCCAGTTGAAAGTATGGTTGAGTCTGTCCATGTGTTGTGAGATTAAGGAGTTTTCATCGTGTCTTCTGACTGCTAGTTGGTATTCATGGATGCGCTCTGCATCTGTCTGTCCTACATAGTGGCTGCTATAGTCCTTACACTGTATGTTGTAGATAACTCTTGTTTTTTCTTCTTGGACTACTGGGTCTTTTGGGTTACTTAAGATGTTCTGAAGGGTTTTGGTTGGTTTATGTGCTATGGTGATGCCATGTGGTTGTAACAGTCTGTAACAGTTGGTAGTTTCTGAGATGTTTCTGATGTATGGCAGTGTTATCCTTTTCATAGCTTCTGTTCGTTGTGTTGTAGTGGGTTGTGTAGTCAGGCACTTTTTGATAAAGTTGTGTGGGTATCCATTTTGCTGGAAGATGCTGTATAGATGATCTGTTTCCTTTTTCTGGTTTTCTGGGTTGCTGCAGTGCGTTAGTGCTCATCTGAATAATGTTCTTACACAGCTTCTCTTGTGGGAGGTTGGGTTGCTGCTTTGATAATGGAGCACTTGGTTAGTGTGGGTAGATTTCCGGTAGACTTGTGTTTCTACAATGCCATCATTTCCTCTACTGATGAGGATGTCCAAGAAGGGTAGTGTGTTGTTGTTTTCTTCTTCCCTTGTGAATTTTATTCCATTGAAGATGTTGTTGATGGTTTCATGTGTTTCCTTCAGTTGTTCCTTTTTTATTATTATGGAGGTGTCATCTACATAGTGGATCCATACTTTGGGTTGTATACTTGGAAGTGCTATCATTTCTAGACACTGCATTACAATCTCTGCTATGAGTCCTGAAAGTGGTGATCCCATGGGTGTTCTTTTGATTTGTTGGTATATTTGTCCATCAAACTGAAAGTAGGTAGTGAGGCAGAGGTCGATGAGGTCCATGATTCTGGGTATTTCTATCTTAGTGTATTTGACTAGGTCAGGTGTGTTTTGTAGAACTGCTGCCATGAATTCTTTCGCTAGTGCTGGGTCTATGGATGTAAAGAGTTCAATGACATCGAATGACACCATAATTTCATCTTCTGTTTTTAAGTCTTTGATTTTCTGGAGGCACTGTAGTGGGGAGTTGATAGAATATTCGCTCTCCTCTGTAAGATGTCTAAGTTTTTTTGTGAGCTCTTTAGCTATGTTGTAAGTGGGAGTCCCTGGTAATGTGAAACACCAGAACAATGCCTGTGGATACAGCATCCACCTACCTATCCACAGTGCTTAGAAAAATAAGCACCAAGAAAGGTATTCACTCCAACAAATTTCCAGAGGAGGTCAGCATAGAATATTATTTCTCATCATTTATAAAGAACCCTCAATTTTCTAGGCATCAGATACCAATTTTTCAAAAACATAAAAGACAGTCCCTGTAAGAGCTATTTTTCACATCGGCATAATGTGCCAATTGGCACAAGTCCAAGCTTGCCGTTGAGAATATTTGGCCCATAGCCTCAACCAATCTTTTTCCTTTATATAAAATGCACATAATTAAATTTACACAGCATGCATTTGCATCCATTTGCTGATGGCGTTGCATCGACCAGCAGAACTGGTTCTTCCATCACCACAGCATGCAACTACCAGGTCTGGTCTGGAGGACTGGGAAGGACCCAGAATAGATTGAGTGACATAACAGGGAATGCAGGGGAGAGCAGAGCAAGAGGAAGGCTTGTGCCACAGAGGTCAGATGTAGCATATATTTGGAGACAACTCATAAAGATCACATTCATGCATTACACTACATTCATGCAGTTTTAGGTGCATACTTAAATCAAATTGGGAAACAGCTGAAAAACATTGTGGAGGACACTAGTAGTGGACAAACTGGTTCCAATACAATTTGAAATACAGCAGCCAAATTGTGAACCTTATCAATCAATATTAAACATTTAAGAGAAAACACTGTTGTATTTTGATTTTTCTAAAACATCTTTGATTTATCACACACCATATCACAGACGTATCTTGGAGATGTGCTGTTTCTGGTATGAATGCTCTTCCCACTTCATCCCTGTTATTATAACTCATGTTGCCTTCTTCACACACCCCCAGTGCCACCCAGCACCTATCCCACACTTTATTGAAGTAAGCTAGTTTATGTCTAATATTTGAAAAAAATAGTCAACCATAAATCAACTAGTGAGTAGTGAGTTTAATCCAAGATGGCAACTGCGAACGGATGCCGTTCGCTGCTCTAAGGGGCGAGCTCTAATTTTAATTTCTCCTGAGTTCTTTAAACCTCTAATCCCAGCCTTGGCAGTTGTTGAGGTTTTTTGGGGGTGCATAATCCCCATATCTGATGGGCTGGTGTGTGGGCGGATGGAGCCCCCTGGACGGAGCGGTGGAAGGCAGCGGGCCTTGGTGGGCATGGAACCGGAGCGGCCCTTGACCGAAGCTGGAGCCCTTCTTCGCTGGGACTGTTGTGGTTGGAATTGCAGCTGGAACTGCTGGAACTGCTGCCGGAGCCCCCCAGATGAAGGGGGGGCATTGGTGCATCTCGGCGGTGGTGGGGCATGGCGGACACCGATGGATGCCAGCAGTGCAGCAAAGCTGGAGTTGCAACTGTGGCTGCTGCCAGTGCCATTGCCGGAGATTTAGCCAGACTCCCCAAATGAAGTGTGAGGAATTGGTCCATCTTGGCAGCTGTGGGATGCAGTGGACACTGGCAGATGCCGGCAGTGCAGCAAATCCAGGTGGCGCGGCAATTCCCAGCGCAGTGGGTCAATCTTGGCGGTGTGGCGGATTTTTGAGGGCCGACCAGTGACGGAGTGAGCCTCATGGTGCCAGACAGTCCTTGACAACATGGGGGGCCTGGGCAGTGTATTGGTTTCAGTGATGCAGCTCAGGGCTTGGGGCGCCGGCTGGACAACCTGATTTCGGCAGCTCAATGGGCCTGGACAGCCTAGCGTATTCCGGCATGACAGTGGGACCTGGGCGGGCCCTGGACAAGTGGACCGGTCCAGCACCTGGCAGATTTTTGGAAGAATTGGACTGTGGGCGCGGCAATGCCACAACGAACTTTTGGGTGGTGCAGTTTAACAACCACTCTGGCGTTTTATGGGCTATGGAACACCAGGACAGAGGCCACTGTGGAATCTAGTCTAGCCATCCCCCCCAACCGCCTTTGATATAATCAAGGCTATCGGGATCCCTTCAAGGTGAATGAGGTACTCCCTCTCAGGTGTGAGAGGTGCAGGAGGGAGTATGGGTTTGGATGGAGAGTGTGAGAACACTCATCCCCCTAAGTGAGAGACAGGGGGTGAGGAGTAGCAGATGGAGTGTCCCTCTTGCTGACCAGTGAGAGAGGTTGAGGGGGGCACAGTGAATGAGTGTGAGAGTGGTGGTTGGGCTCCGTCAGTGCCGAGAGCACGAGCTGGTGCACTGGGGGGGGGCCTCCATCACCTTATGTTGATAGGGAGTGAGTGAGTTGGGTGAATGAATGAATGGAGTGATACCTGCTTTCAACCAGTGATCTCGGGAGTCCAGGATTGGAGGCTAATGGATTCAGAGACTGTGGGGGTTATAGGGCAGGGCAGGCAATTGAGGTGGTGGTGGGCAGGGGACATTATGACGGGAGCTGGAGGGCGGGCCATTTTAGGGGAAGACGCCTCTGGTGCTTGTTACCAGTGGCGTGTTCTGGCCCTCCGTACTCAAACCTAGGTCCTGGACAGCAGACTCATGGTTGCCCTGACTTTTGGCTGCTACTTTGTAACACCAGGTCAATTAATAACAAGGTCCCCCTCATATGTGATTTGATCACGGAGGAGGGGGCAGACCTGGCATGTATCACTGAAACCTGGCTGGGCCCGGAAGGAGGTGCCCCTCTTTCTGAGGTATGTCCAGCTGGGTTTCAGGTTTGGCACCAGCCAAGACCTCAGGGCAGGGGAGGAGGGGTGGCAGTTGTCATCTGGGAATCTCTAGTGGCCATCAGGAGCCCTGCTCCACAAGTTGCCGGGTGTGAGACCTTGTTTTTCAAGTTGGGTTCTTGAAAACAGTTGGGAGTGTTGCTATTGTACCAGCCTCCGTGCTGCGTAGCAACCTCCCTGCCTGAGATACTGGAGTCCATCTCAGGGCTGGCGGTTGAGTTCCCCAGGCTTATGGTTTTGGGGAATTTCAACCTGCCCTCCCTGGGGTGGGCCTCGGAAGTGGCTTGGGAGTTCATAGCCACCATGGCGGCCATGGGCCTGTTTCAGATTATCCAGGACACAACTTGAGACAGTGGCCTCACCCCAGATTTAGTTTTCTTGTCAAAGCAGTGGCAATGTGATCTGAGGGGAGAGTTACATCTTTCCCCTTTGTCATGGACAGATCACGCCCTGGTGACCTTGAGATTCTCCTATGCCGCTCCCCTCTGCAGGGTGGCTGGACCCATTCAATTAGTCCACCCCCGGCGACTGATGGACCTGGTAGGGTTCCAGAGGGACCTGGGGGTTATACCCAAGGATCTACTGCACGGTCCAGCGGAGGCTCTGGCTGCTGCCTGGAATAGAGAGGTGGCCAGGGCCTTGGACAGGATCGCGCCTATGCAGCCTCTCTTGTCCGGAAGAAACTGACACTCCCCATGGTTTATGGAGGAGCTGAGGGTTCTGAAGAGGATTAAGAGATGCCTAGAGCGCTGCTGGAAGAAGACAAATACCAAATCCAACCGAACACAAGCTAGAGCCGCCATTAAGGCCTACCTTGTGGCAGTAAGAGCAGTGAAACATCAGTATTTCTCCGCTCTTATTGCATCCATGGAATGCCACCCGGCGGCCCTGTTTAAGATCACCCAATCCCTTTTAGGGAAAGGGGAGTCAGAAATCCATCTGCAGGGCCATGCTGAGGAATTTTCTGGGCATTTGCAGGATAAAATCACTCAGATCCGCTCCACGTTGGACTCCGAGTGTGAGACAGGGTCTGAGGAGATACCCAGGGAATGTACTTACCTTGTTATCTGGGAACAGTTTGATCCTGTTGGACCCGAGGAAGTGGACAGAATCCTCCAGACTGTAAATGCCACCACCTGCCAACTAGATCCATGTCCCTCCTGGCTGGTGAAAGCAGCTCGGGAGGTGACATGTGGCTGGGTCCAGATGATGGTAAATACATCCTTGAGAGAGGGGGTGTTTCCGGCAGCCTTTAAGGAAGCACTGGTGTGCCCCCTCCTCAAGAAGTTATCGCTGGACCCTACTGTACTGGATAATTTTCGTCCAGTCTCCTACTTCATGCTCCTTTTTGGGGAAGGTGGTTGAGAAGGTGGCGGTGTTGCAGCTCCAGAGGATTCTGGATGAAACAGATTATCTGGACCCCTTTCAGTCAGGTTTCAGGCCCGGTCATGGGACGGAAACAGCATTGGTTGCGCTTATGGATGATCTTTGGCGGGAGCGGGATGGAGGCAGTGCATCCATCCTTGCTCTTCTTGACCTCTCAGCAGCCTTCGATACCGTAGACCATGGTATCCTTCTGGGGCGGCTCAGGGAGTTGGGGGTGGGTGGCGTGATTTTGTGCTGGTTCACCTCCTTCCTCCAGGGCCGGTCCCAGTCAGTGTTGATAGGAAGCAAGAGATCAAGCCCGTGGGCCCTTCTTTATGGGGTCCTGCAGGGCTCGGTACTCTCCCCGCTCCTTTTTAACATCTACATGAAACCGCTGGGTGAGATCATTTGTCACCACAGGATGAGGTATCATCAATATGCCGATGATACCCAATTATACATCTCCATCCCGGGTGAAGTAAGTGATGCAGTGACCACCCTGTCCAAGTGCCTGGGGGCTGTAGGGGTCTGGATGGGGAAAAACAGGCTTCGGCTGAACCCTGGTAAGACAGAGTGGCTGTGGATTAATGGCTCCTCAACATCTGGGAAATTGTCATCTTTAGTTCTGGATGGGGTTGCACTGCCCCAGACAGACCCAGTGCATAATGTGGGGGTCCTCTTGGACTCACGACTCCTGCTCAAAGAGCAGGTGGCAGTGGTGGCCAGGAGGGCCTTTGCTCAATTTCGTGTTGTGCGCCAGTTACAGAATCCTGGAATGAGAGGCCCTTCGAATGGTCACTAATGCCCTGGTTATCTCCCATATAGACTACTTTAATGCGCTCTACATGGGGCTACCCTTGAAGAATATCCGGAAGCTACAGCTGATCCAGAATGCAGCCACGCAGGCAATCTTGGGTGCCCCAAGGCGGACACGTGTAACACCTTTTCTGTGCGAGCTGCACTGGGTTCCAGTCTGCTTCCGGGTCCAATTCAAGGTGTTGGTTATGACCTATAAAGCCCTATATGGCATGGGTCCAGGTTACCTAAGGGACCATCTCATCCCCATCACATTGACCCGTCCAACCCGGGCATGCAGAGAGGGCATGCTATGGACCCCATCTGTTAAAGAATTCCATCTCGCGGGGTCACAGAAGCGTGCCTTCTCTGCAGTAGCCCCTGCCCTTTGGAACATCCTCCCCCCGGAGGTAAGACAGGCCCCCTCACTCCTGGACTTCTGGAAAAAAACTTAAAACCTGGTTCTGTCAATATGCCTGGGGCGGGAAGGAGAGTGGGCACTCTTGGAGATGGCTAGCTCCCTAGAATGGCCCTAGAGCGGCCCTTTTTACCCATGGATTGAAGAAGATCTTCCCATCTGGATTTTATCATATTTATTAAATTCTATAATTTTCTATAATATTTTCTATAATAAAGGCAAAACTGAAGTACTTTGGCCACATAATGAGAAGACAGGATACCCTGGAGAAGAAGCTGATGCTAGGGAAAGTGGAAGGCAAAAGGAAGAGGGGCCGACCAAGGGCAAGATGAATGGATGATATTCTGGAGGTGACAGACTCAACCATGGGGGAGCTGGGGATGGTGACGGCCGACAGGAAGCTCTGGCGTGCGCTGGTCCATGAAGTCATGAAGAGTCGGAAGCAACTGAACGAATAAACAACAAATAATTTTCTTATTTCTATGTTTATTTTATCGTGTTTATAACTGTATTTTAATTAATTATGTCTTATTGTAAACTGCCCAGAGTCCCCCTTGGGGGAGATGGGCGGTGATATATTTGACAAATAAATAAAATAAATAATAAATAAACTAGCTGAAGAAGAAAAAAGACACCACTAGTGAGAAAGAAACATTGAAAAAGAGGGTAAATCCAAATCAATGTGTTATAGGTCTGTTTTATCTAGTGTATTGGTTATTGATTTGTTTCACAGCCAAAGATTTAAATAGATTAGTTGCTTTGGGAAACACTAAGAGAAGGAATAAAATAAACTTATTTTTGTCATATACAAAGAGAGGACTGCTTTAAAGAGTTAAAGTAAGCAATATGTGAATATTTGCAAAATTGGCACTTTGTACTGCTTATCCAAGGAAGGAAGGAAGGAAGAATGAAATTTAATTTTAATTTGTAAGAAATGTTACAACTTTGTTGAATCAAACAAAAAAAGAGCACATTACTCATAGGAGAATTACAAACTTGCTACAATAGATGTGATCTTTGGGCCAAAAATTTAGAACTTAGAAGTTGTGTGGGTGTGTGCGTGTTTGTGTGAATTAGCTCCCGAAAGTCTCTGGATTGTGAAAAACAAACAAATAAATAAATAACCACGAACAGGTCATGGGATTAGTAAGAGCATGAAAACAGGATGACAAAACAGTTTATTAAAACTTTTCCTTAGGCCAGGGCGGAAAAGAAATCTAAATAGTAAATTTGGCAACTATCAAGCATTTCTTGGGGTATTCCAGGAAATATTTGTCCTCATTCTCTCTTCCTTGTAGCTTTCACATTGTGTAACATAGTCACCCTCAGAACTTGTATACACTTGCAGGATATGGAAGAATCTTTCTGGAGAATTTGCTAAGGATGTTGCTTGCAACACCTGTTTGCTTTCTTACTCCGTATCATCACACACCCCACAGAGGATGTTGGCAATTTAAAAATCCATTTTTATTCCTTCAGATGACTCAAAAGTAATTCCTCAGCAGTTTCAATTTTATCAGCCCCTTCTACATGGTATCCCACACTTTCCAGTATAGCTCAGGAAGGCAACATGGATTATCCATTGCAAAACAAGGTGTCTGAACATTGGAAGGCCAGAAAGGTTGGGAAGCAAGCAACAGAGTGGCAGGCTAAATGTGTATCTAAAGAAATGGGCTTTCATTAAAGTTCAATCACTGCATTCATATTGGTTGCTGTGTTAAGCAATACCATCACACTATTCTTTTTCAGGTCAGCATTGTTATGCAGAGTGCAGAAAAGGAGTATAGAATGGTATGACAAAGAAATTAAAGGCATGAGATAAGAAAAATAAAAGGAAATGTTGCAAAAACTAGTTTATACTGTACTAACACCATTCACTATAGCTCTCTATACCTTTCTAGCCTTACTATCCTTGTTTCTGCCACGTTTAGAAAGCTTCATGCATTGCCTATTGTTCTTTAAGCTTCTCACCTCCTTCTTTTTCAGGATCTCATCAATGAATTTCTCAGTCTTCCCTTTCCTTTTGCCTCATTTATTCTTTCTTCGTATTTTGTTTTGCAATTTGATCCTCGTTGATTCTCTTTACATGGCAAAGTTCTTTTTCCATACCATTCACTCACTTTTACAGTATATTCAGACCACGTTCATTCAGTACTCTTGTTTTACCCCATCTCTTCTTGTTTTACCACACACACTTAAGTGCCCCAATTTTACTGCATTCAACTTACTTTTCTGTTCTTAACCTACCCAACTCTCACGTCTATATAACAAAGTGAGAATCATACTCTTACAGACATTTCACTTCTTTTGACATCCATTCCTCACAAAAGACCACATACTAGCAACAGCCTTTGACCATCTTAATATTTCTTCATTCATTTTCCCATCTTTATTAAAAATAATAATAAATCTACACATTTTCAGATTTATACTCCTTGTGGCATCATATTATCTGCCTTTGTTGAAACAGAGTGTACTTGGTTAAATGAAAAACAAGTTTGAACTAGTCTAAGCTTTTAGCTGCTATTTGCACATCTTGCTGCAGTTCTTTTGGAATGAATGGGTGACTATTATTGACAGCACAATGCTAGAGTAGATGGCTCTTTTGTCTGATAGCTTATGTTCTTGTTTGCCCTTATGGAGGATAGATTTATCTAGAATGATTAACCAGAATAACTACAAAGAGCATCTTTTCCCAAGAGAATTCTATTTCTGATTACTGGATAGTGCTGTTAAGCATGAGGGAAAGGCATTGCATAGAGATGCTTTTTCGAGAAGAATCATGTATGGAATATTTGAGGTCCCATGCATTCCTGGATTGGACAGTTCCCAGTCATGAGGGAATTCTGAAAAGAAGGAAGATTGTGGGAGAGCAAAGAAATTCAATATAAGAACATAAGAAATGTGCTGCTGAATCAGGCCAAGGGCCTAGAAGCAGACCAGCATTTTGTGTCACGCAAGAGGCAACCAGATGCATTTAGGAAGCTCACAGGCAAAACACAGTAGGATGAGAGACATCTTCCACTGTTCTCATAATTATTAATTGATTCTTCAACATCTGATTGAAAAATATTGTACCAACAAGATAACATCATTGTATGCAGCCTACATAGACTTAAAGGCAGCTTTTGATTCTATATCTAGGCCTAAGTTGTGGGAGAAGGTGGAAGCTGCCTCAATAGATAGTAGACTTCTCTATTTAATCCGGGCCTTATACTCTGATACGGCCTTGAAGGTCAGATGCAATAGGGTTCGGTCCCTTTCCAAGCTGATTAAGGTACAAAAGGGGGTGAAACAGGGCTGTATTTTGGCCCCGCTACTTTTTAATTTTTATATTAATGATATGGTAAGTTGTCTAAATCACCCGGACTTTCACCCTCCTAAAGTAGGGGACCGTAGTATTGCCCTGCTGCTTTATGCAGACGATGCGGTCATACTTTCTAGGACTTCTGTAGGTCTCAACAGAGCTTTGACAACTGTGGCCCAGTATTGTATTAATAATCAGCTAGAAATAAATTATCAGAAAACAAAGAAAATGACCTTCGCCAAAAGACCGAAATTTCGTTCTTGGAATATAAATGGGCATAGAATAGAGCAAGTGACTAGCTTTAAATATCTAGGTGTAGTCATGCACGCCACTGGATCTAGGAAACCTCACTTTGATTATGCAGCTGATTCTGGACAAAATTCAGCTAATGCCATTTTAAAGTTTTTCCGGAGTAAAGGAGGGCATTATATACCGGCAGCTCTTAAACTCTTCCAGGCGAAGACATTAGCCCAGCTCCTTTATGGGTCCTGTGTTGGTGCTCTAAGTTCAAGTATTACATCCCTGGAAAGAGTGCAATCAAAATTTATTAGAGCAGTATTTCAAATGCCCAAATGTGTTCCAAACGCTTACCTTCGATTGGAAGCGGGCATGATAAAAGTTGAGGCAAGAGTGCGCGTAGCTTCCCTGAATCTTTGGCTAAAACTCAAGCATTATCCTCAAGGTTTAAAAAGGTAAAGGTACCCCCCGCACATTTGTGCAGTCGTGTCCGACTCTAGGGGCCGGTGCTCATCTCCGTTTGTTAGCCAAAGAGCCAGCGTTGTCCGAAGACGCTTCCACGGTCATGTGGCCGCATGACACGCGTGGAACGCTGTTACCTACCCACCGAAGTGGTACCTATTCATCTACTTGCATTTGCATGCTTTCGAATTGCTAGGTTGGCAAGAGCTGGAGCTAGTGCAGGAGCTCACTCTGCACACAGGGCTAGGGATTTGAACCTCCGAACTTGCAATCTTCCGATCAACAAGCCTGGCGTCTTACCCGCTGAGCCACCACGCCCCCATCCTCAAGGTTTAGGACCACTCATTTTCCAAGATTACTTCCAATCCTCTTGGTTAAAGGATATTGAATCTAGTCTCGCCAAGCTAGGATTTTCTACAGATTCAATTCTCAGGATGGATTATGAACAGGCAAAATTGGCCTTGAAGCAAAGGATAAAGGACATAGAGAGACAAACGGACTTAGAGAAGGCCCCTCATTTCTTATCATCAGAGTATAATAAATATATTGTTAATTCTGCTAACTACCTTACTCAACTCGAAATCCCTAGCCATCGGAAAGCCTTTGCCCTACTGTAGCTCGTAGCCACGCACTCCCTTCCGCAGTCTTGGATGGTAGATATAAAAAAATCCCAAAAGCTGCAAGGTGGTGCTGTTGTAATAATGGAGAGATAGAAACTACAGACCATGTGCTCCTCCGTTGTCCTTTTTATAAAGAGCTTAGGAGTAAATTAATATTACCCTTGACCAAGAAATATCCTAGGAGGCAAGATATAGAGTATATGCAAATGTTACTTATAGATGAAGATCCAACTGTTATGGCACAAGTAGCCAAATTCTGTGCAGCTGCTATAAAAATACGCCAGACTATGATAGGAAAAATGTAGTAATGAACTCCTTGTAATGATTTTAATAATTTTAAAAGGTTTATATATACTGTATGTATGTATGTATGTATGTATGTATGTATGTATATGTATGTATATATATATATATATATATATATATATATATATATATATATCACACCATATTTTATATATGATATTTTACTTTTTATAAGCATTTACATCTGATAGAATATTAGTTATGACTAATATTAAGAGCATATTTAAATTTGATTAAGGGGCTCATCCACATTGTGGTCTGAATGTATTTTAATTTTTAATTGGAACAATGTAATTTAACTTATAATTTTAAAACTATTTTAAATCAGATGGTGCATATTGTAAGGTTCAATGAGTTTACCTTGTAGAATCTTGTACTGGTCAGTGACCGTAATAAACCAGAATGAATGAATAATTATTAATTGTCAATATTTTTAAACAGTAATTCTTTTAAAGAACTCCGTGGTTTACAGAGGAGTTGAGGGTCTTGAAGAGGGTGAAGAGACGTCTAGAGCGCCGCTGGAGAAAGACGAAGACGGAATTCGACCGAAAACATTCTAGAGCCGCTATTAAGGCCTACCTTGTGGCGGTAAGAGCGGCGAAACGTAAATATTTCTCCGCTCTTATTGTATCCGCAGAATGCCGCCCGACGGCCCTGTTTAAGATTACTCGATCTCTCTTGGGTAGGGTGGTATCGACCACCCACCTGCAGGGCCGTGCTGAGGAATTTTCTGAGCATCTGCAGGATAAAATCGCTCGGATTCAGTCTAAGTTGGACTCCATGCCTGGATTGCAGTCTGGGGAGATGCCGGGAGAGTGGTCTTGCCCTATTATCTGGGAACAATTTGATCCTGTTGGACCTGAGGAAGTGGACAGGATCCTTCGAATTGTTAATTCCACATGTTATTTAGATCCCTGCCCTTCCTGGCTGGTGAAATCGGCCAGGGAGGTGACAGGTGGATGGGTCCAGGCTATGATTAATACATCCTTGTTGGAGGGGGTGGTTCCAACTGCCTTTAAGGAGGCATTGGTGCACCCCCTCCTCAAGAAGCCATCCCTGGACCCTACCATCCTGGATAACTTTCGTCCAGTCTCCCACCTTCCCTTTTTGGGAAAAGTGGTTGAGAAAGTGGTGGTGTTGCAACTTCAAAGGACCCTGGATGAAGCGGATTATCTTGACCCTTTTCAGTCAGGTTTCAGGCCGGGAGATGGGATGGAGACTGCATTGGTCGCGCTTACGGATTACCTCTGGCGGGAGCGGGATGGAGGTAGTGCATCCATCCTGGCTCTCTTGGATCTCTCAGCAGCTTTCGATACCATCGACCATGGTATCCTTTTGGGGCGGCTTAGGGAGTTGGGGGTGGGCGGCGTAGTTTTGCGCTGGTTAGCTCCTTCCTCCAGGGCCGCTCCCAGTCGGTGGTGATAGGGGAGGAGAGATCCAGCCCGTGTCCGCTCCTATGTGGGGTGCCGCAGGGTTCGGTTCTCTCTCTTCTATTCAACATCTACATGAAACCGCTGGGCGAGGTCATCCGACACCATGGGATGAGGTATCATCAGTATCCAGATGATACTCAATTGTATATCTCCATCCCTGGTGAAGTAAGTGATGCAGTGTCCACCCTGTCCCAGTGCCTGGGGGCTGTGAGGGCCTGGATGGGGAACAACAGGCTTCAGTTGAACCCTGGTAAGACCGGGTGGCTCTGGATTGATGGCTCAGCGTCTTCGGGGAAATTATCATCTTTGGTTCTCGATGGGGTAGCACTACCCCATTCAGAACCGGTGCGTAATCTGGGGGTTCTTCTAGACTCACGACTCCTGCTCAAAGAGCAGGTGGCAGTCGTGGCTAGGAGGGCTTTTGCACAACTTCGGTTAGTGCGCCAGTTACGCCCATTCCTGGAGCGCGACGCCCTCCGTACAGTCACTCATGCTCTCGTCATCTCCCATGTAGATTATTGCAATGCGCTCTACATGGGGCTACCCTTGAAGACCATCCAGAAGCTTCAGCTGGTGCAGAATGCAGCCGCGCGGGCAGTATTGGGTGCTCCAAGATCTGCACATGTAACACCGTTGCTCCGTGAGCTACATTGGGTGCCGGTTTGCTTCCAGGTACAATTCAAGGTGTTGGTTATCACCTTTAAAGCCCTGCATGGCATGGGACCAGAATACCTGAGGGACCGTCTTATCCCATGTTATCGACCCGCCCCACCCGGTCATCCAGAGAGGCCCTGCTACGTACCCCATCAACTAGAGAATGCCATCTGATGGGGTCTAGGAGGCGGGCCTTCTCTGTGACAGCACCCACTCTATGGAACATCTTGCCCCCAGAGTTGAGACAGATCTCCTCCCTCCCGACCTTTAGGAAAGAGCTGAAGACCTGGTTCTGCCGCCTGGCATGGGACGGAGGAAGGGATAGTTCCTCATGGAGATGGCTAATCCCCTAATTTTAATGTCCTTCTTTTAACAAATACCTGTCTATCTGGATTTATAATTATTTTGTACTGTATATATTGTGGTTTTATATATTTTTAGAATTTATTTTAACTTGTTTTATTTTAACTTATTGTTGTGAACCGCCCAGAGTTCCCCATGGGGGAAGATGGGCGGTCATATAAGTTGAATAAATAAATAAATAAATTAAATACATGCCAGCTGCCCCAGGCTTTTTTTCAGGCTTCCCTAAAGAGGTTCTTAATAGCAAATTTCCTCAGAAGCAGCTCTGGTGCTTTGGTTCTTCTTCAAAGGAAAGGAGTTTCTAGGATTGCTGTGGAGCCACCATACGTGTGGATCACCATACAGCATCCTCCCTCCTAGGATACGAAAGCGTCCTTGATCCCAAGGGCATGGCTGAATTCATTTGGAGCATGCTCACCTTTAGCAGGGTAAGTTACGTAGAATGAACAGGTGAGAGCCCAGGGTTTTAAAAGCCTCCAGTATCCAGTTATTTGAACTTACTGGATGGATAATTGGAAGGGAGTTGTTACATCAACCATTCTCAGTTGACAGTCTTGAAGGAGCCCTTCAGTGCACAGAATAGTCTCTGCCATTCAAGGTGACCTTGTGATTTATATTAACACATTGATCACCTTCCTGAGTGTGATGTGACATGAATACATTACTATGTAGAACATCTTTGCATTTAGTTCCAACCCTGAAACCCCACTTTGCCCTTCTTAGGCATTTCTGAAGTAATTTATATGGAAAGGTAGCCATTTAAATCAGGGGCCGGCAACCTGTGTCTGTTAGGAAGTGGGCCGCAGGGTGAGCCGGAGCAGCTGATTGGTGGGGGCCTGGAAGGGGAAACACCACCACCTATCAGCGCACGGCAAAGAAGGACGGAGGCGGGCCAAGGAGCACCCCCGCCAATCAGCCTCCCCTCACTCTGCCAAGAAAAGCTGTGGTCGCGAGGCAAAAAAGCCTCGGATCACCGCAAAAAGTGACGGGGGGGCGCCCCGAGGTGGAAAATCTCCACGCCAATCAGCTGTGCGACAGGGAGGCAGAGGTGTGTTCAAGCTACCCCGGTAGGGGCCGAAAAAACCACGGGGAGCAAAAGTGGGGGGGGTGCCCCATGCCCCACCGGAGTGCCCCTTCGAAAGGGTAGACTCCGAGGACCCCAAAAATGCCCTCGGTTCCGTGAAAAAACGCACTGAGTGGCAGGGAGGTGAAAAGCCTTGCCTGCAGCGCCTGCCGGGGGGCGGGGTTTGCAGGTGGGAGCCAATCACATGGGCCAGGGGGTGGGGATCCCTAGAAATAAAGTGCACAATAAATGTAATGCTCCTGCCTGCAAACCCCGCCCACCAGCCCACGCGATTGGCTGCCGCCTGCAAACACCGCCCCCCAGTCCTTGGAAAAAAATTTCCCACGGAAGTGGTCCCTGGTGCCAAAAAGGTTGCCAACCCCTGATTTAAATGATATTTTAAGTGGTTAAGCCACCTTAATTTAACTTACATCTTAGGTTTCATCTCTGCTCTCCTACTACCCCCACCCCACCCCCAAGGCCTGAAAGATCTCTTTTTGTGGCACGAGGGCTAATTCGATAAGTTGTTAGGAATGCATTTTCACTTTAGAATGAAAACCTCAATCATTAGTCTGGGTTTTTTTTAACAAGGATTGTTTATTCTGCATTTCTTGAGCATTTTGTTGATTTCATAAATTTAAAGACCGTGAAAGCTTTCTCATCTATTTTATCACATGATTAGGTTGCTTTGAATTCTGTATTAAAACTCTGCAACAAAAGCAATCCCAAGTTTTATGCACAGTTAGGGAAAATGATAGACATAATTTTACTATTGGCATAACATCAATTGTTAAGAAAAATATAATCATAACCTCACTCTCCAAGCTGCAGCAGTGCATGTAGTCCCCCTTTTAGGGGAGATGGGCGGTGATATAAATATAAATAATAAATAAATAAATAAAGTACATAAGTTAAACAAGTACTACACAATCATTGGAAGATACCTGATCAGCTCATTAGAGAGACTGATTAATCAATTTGAATTTCTGTCCTTGCAAGCTACTCTCAGTGCCCTGGAGAATCCTCTGTTGGATAAAAATGTAAGATTATCTTGTTTATGAAATCAAAGAAACAAGCACCAAATATTGGTATTATTATTTGTTCACTCAGGTTTCCTTTAGATATTAGTATGATCTACATGAAGCTCTGGTAAGATTCACTGGCAAAGATAAGCAAACATTCAAAACACCCTAAAGGAGGGGGAGACTTTTCCTAAACAGGGGGAAAGGAATTTTAAAAATTGGTACAGAAAGATGAAAAAAACACTCCATACCCCTTAATCCAAGAGTTGGAACTATATGGGCAGATTGCCATCAATTGCCTTTTTTCATTGGTAGTTTATACATGTACAGCTCTGACTTGTGCATATGCTTTGTCTTATTCAGTAAGAACAAGGATATTTTTGTCTTTAGCACTGGATGACTTTAGTTATCATTACTCCAGAATAAAGTGTCTATATACAATTGGCTGCATATATTAAAGCCTATTGTACCCCCAAACTATACAAAATTGTTTATGCTTTATTAAATGATCTCACTGTTCTTTACAGGCAAACTTTGAGTTCAATTCTCAAGTCCTAAGCAGAGAAGCCTTGCCGTGGAGTACCTTCAAAATCCCAAGATTTGATGTTTTTGTTTTGTAAAGCAAGAAAATAGTGCGGGCATGTGTTTGTGCTATTAATTATGCTTGTGACCAGGCAAAAGTCCACCTAGATTTACAGTAAAAAGCAGAGTAAGCCTGGTTATTATATGGGAAGAAGTGAGTGGTGAGTTTATATGTCATAAAAGTGCCAGGAAATAACTATTCTCTCATTTGCTCCAGGAAATTAGAAATGGGACAAAGGCATGGGTGTGTTATTTTCCTGAGAAGATGGAAGAGATGCTGTACACTCAAAAAAAGATAAGGCTTTATGGTGCTTGGTGCTATGGTCCAAGGATACACTAGGCAGCTGCTGGAAAAAAGTGCTATGTAACTCCTAACGTTATTTGGCTGTGTTGTGGCAATTTATAACACAACACAGTGTCATGGCTGCTTTGCTCCTGTGTAGCCATTCTTTCTTGTCAGAAACAAATTTTCAATATCAGGAAATGCTGATGAGAAAATGTACTGCTACCAAAAGCTAAAAATAACATTCCATAATTACATTTGTTTATGGTGTAGAATACCTCATTCATTTCTTTATTCATTCATTTATATCACATTCATTTAATTACTTATTCGTTCATATCACAGTCATTTCATTACTCACATTCATTTTCACATCAGTCATCTTTCTTTAACTAATTATTTGCCTGCTGCCTGTGGTAATGCCAGCAGACTGGATTTCAACCCTTCTAGGGCTACCATTTTCGTTTACCAGATGTTCCTGACATTAGCCTGTTACCTACCATTTATGTATTTTGGCCCAGAGTCATTGAGGCATGAAAAACTGAAACAATAACTGCCTCAGCAGATCTGAAAACACCTCAAACTTTAGGTAAAGCCCATTGCCATGAAATTAGTGATGAAGCATCAGTTTGGTAACAAAGGGAAATTCAACCCTATTTGATCCAGTTTGTTTGTTTGTTTGTTTGTTTGTTCATTCTGATACAAATGCACCACTGTTTAAGAGACTTAAAGCAGCAAGCCGTAACCAGAAATGTTGTGGTAAAGTGAGGGGGTTGAAAAGAACTGTTGGGCATTGCAGAACAGCCAGAATGTAAGAATGGGCTGCCAAAAATGTCCACAGTGTAAAGTTTACTCTGTAAAAAATTTGTTTCCTAAAAGTATGTCCAGATGTGGACCAATAAGGTTTAATAGTTGGTAAAAAAAATAGTTTACAGAAAAGGCAGAATATAAATGCAATAGAATTAGAATATTGAGGAACATATCCAATAACATTTTATTTACAAAAAGAATAAATCTAATCCTTATTAGGTATGATTTATGTAGAATTTGCTTTGTTTGATGAGTTTTATCAAAAAAAGGAACCAAGTTTCTCATCCATCTGTCTGGGCCAAATGCAATCAGTGCTGCTCCCCCAGCAGGGAGCGGATCATCTTGTACCTGCTTTCCAGAAATGATTAAAGATGAACGCTATCCGGAAAAATTTTTACATTTCTATATCATCTTTCCTCTCACAAGCTCAAAGCAACTTGCGTAAAGGTCTTCTTCACTGTTTTTATCCCCGCCATACCTACCTGAGCTAGGACAGGCTGAGAGGGAGGAACTGGCACAAAGTTACCCACCTCAACCCTCATTCTGCACTGACAGGGCAACCTATTCAGCCGCTTGCCCGAGCACTTCCCCCCCCCCCACCTGCATCACCAAGACAACTAGAGAGGTGTGTTGTTTTTAATGGAAATTGAAAACTCAGAGAGAATAAAGGTTGGAATACCATGGAGCCAGCCAGGTCCTGCTGAGAGCAAAAAGAGAGTGCGTGGGATGAAATGCTAATTAGTCCAATTGTCTCTTTTCCCTTCCTTTAAAACAAGGTTAACAGCAAAGACAGTGAAATTGTATCTTACACAAATCTGGTATCTTTCTTTGTGTCATGATGAAAAAAACATGCTAGAGAACTCTCAGGATCATATTTCAGTTGCGCTCAGGGCAGCCAGAAGACTAATTTTCATATAGACAAAGACATTATAAAAGTACGGAACTTTTTTTTTTTTGACAGCGTTCCCTTGTGGCTAACCTTCCAAGGGCCGCAATTAGATTTTTTAAAATACTTTAACTGAAGCCAAAGGATAATTGCTCTCTAGTCTAATTGCTGGTAGAGGGATAGGGCAAGGACGGAAGGCCCCACTGATTGATTGGGCAGGGTCCACAAGCTGAAGTTTCTTTCTCTCACTCTCCTCCCTCTCTCACCGCTATGGATAATAGGAAACACTGGTGTAATTCATACACTGTTTCAAGTAGAGTTTGCTTAATCCTAGTCTGTTGAATAAGCCAAAAATGGCTAGGTTCACACACCACACTAAGCCACAAACCAGAGTTCACAAATGGCTGGTTTCCAAAACCAGACAAACCATGCTAGGACTTATATTTTATTCTATTTTATCGTATTTTATAGCTCACATTTCAGTCCAGATACCTAAGCAGAACTATCTTATCACACTTTTAGGAAAGTGTGTCAGCATACAGTAGGTCCTTTTCTCACTACTAAGATGAAGTGTTATCTACCCACTTGACTCAGGAGGAAACTACCAGCATAACATTTCCTGCCCTATTGTTGATCCCTATCCAACCTCTATTGCTTCTGCTCCCAGTCATCTGACTTCACTGAGGCTGCCCTTGGATGATGTTGGGATGAAGGGGGAAATGCCAGTTTAATACTGGTAGAGACAAGGATGATTTAAGCCTGTCTTACTCATGAGTCAGTGAAGAAATGAAGTCATGGGGACAAGGCAGGTAAAAGTAAGTTGTTAGGCCATGTTTGCACTGTGGTTAGGTGCAAGAGGGGGCAGCCGTTGAGACCCTTCTTTTCAGAGCTTCCACATTCAGTCTCTGGAATCCCCAATTAAACACTGAATCAGGGACAACGCGATGGGAAGATCCTGAAGAGCTATCATCAACCAAAGAAGAAAGAACAGGGCCGAAGGGACAAATTGTCTGACCTTGTATAAAGGGGCCTCCTATGTTTCTCACAATTATTTCATTATTTTATTTCCAGAATTTTTATTCTACCTTTTTATGCACATGATCAAGTGGGCTTTCAAATGCGGAGTCTTTAGTCCAATGGGGCCTGATTCTCTATTGTGAGCCAGTCCTCTTTAATGGTTTTCCAGTTACCCGAGGGACCGTCTCATCCCCATTAATCAACCCGTCCCACCAGGTCATGCAGAGAGGGCATGTTACGGACCCCGTCTGTAAGGGAATTCCGTTTGGTGGGGTCCAGGAGGCGGGCCTTCTCTGCAGTGGCTCCCACCCTTTGGAACATTCTGCCCCTGGAAGTGAGGCAAACCCCATCGCTCCTGACCTTCTGGAAGACCCTGAAGACTTGGCTCTGCCACCGTGCTTGGGGCAGGGAGGGGAGTAGTTATTCCTGGGGATGGCTGGCACCTTAGAGTGCTCCCCACATCTATATGATCCTTTATTGCCATCTGGATTTTTATTTAATATTTATATATTGTATTTTTATGTATATTTTATATTATTAAGACTATTGTTTTTAACTTGTTTGCTGTGTTGTAAACCACCCAGAGTCCCTCTTCTGGGGGGAGATGGGGGGTGGGGTGGCAAAATTTGAAAAATAAATAAATAAATAAAACTTTGACTTTTCGCCTCACAAGAATCAGTATGTTTCAGTAGCTATCCTACAGTGTCAGACTAAGAAGATTAAGTTCTGATGCACATTCAACTATAATGTTTGCTGGTCGGGTGGACAGATGCTGGTTGGAGGACAAGATTCTGGCATTTTAAAGAACTGTGTAGAAGAAAACACAATTGTTAAAGGTGTAGGAGCCCTACTGTTTTTGCAAGCAGCCATCCTGTTTGTTGGGTAACTTGGACCACTCGGTGTAACCTATCCTACCTTACAGAGGGAGAATAAAAAGGTTTTACCCCGCACAGTCATGTCCGACTCTAGGGGGCGGTGCTCATCTCCGTTTCGTAGCCAAAGAGCCAGCGCTGTCCAAAGACACTTCCGCGGTCATGTGGCCGGCATATTGCACGCGGAACGCTGTTACCATCCCACCGAAGTGGTACCTATCTATCTACTTGCATTTCCATGCTTTCAAATTGCTAGGTTGGCAAGAGCTGGGGCAAGTGCGGGAGCTCACTCCGTCACGCGGCGCTCGGGTCTCGAACCACCGACCTTCCGATCGACAAGCCTGGCGTCTTAACCACTGAGCCATCGCACCCCCTTAATTATTATATCCAATATTATTTATTTATATCCAATAAAGTAGTAAATTCTCTGCTTTTATCCCAACACTGAGAAGACACCTGTCTTCAACTGAGAAAGAATGATGAGCCCCAAATCACCAAGTGCGCTCCATGGTCTGTGTTTGAATGGAGACTTGAACTGGTTCTTCCTAGTCCAAGTCCAAGTCCACCCGCCTACCCACTATGCTAGAGAGAAGCCTCCTTCCATTTCTGGTCTTCTAACACTCTAAGTTCTTCAAGTTTTCCCAAAACCAAACAAAATGTCCTTTCTGTGGACTTTGTGTTTGAAAAATGTTCTCCAGGCAATCTATCTTGATAGGTATTACATTTGTTTTACATTAGCCCCTTATCCTTTGAAATAAAATACTTGATTACTCTGTACAAACTGCAAGAGAAGGAGTGTTTTATTTTTCTTATTTTTTAAAAATTCCAGTACTAAATATTTCCAGCTCTTATAATTGGTGGCAGCTAATTCCCATTGGCTAATTTCAGTTTCCATGTGTTTTAGATCAATGATTCATCAGACATTCATCCGAGAGCATAAATATTGTGGTTCTGCTCTGAGATAGGCCCATCATCAAACAGCATCTTGTAGCATTTTTCTGCTGGTATAAGGAAAGTCACCATCTGAATCAGCAGCTAATACAGCACACGAGACAACATTGTATTAGAAATCAGAGCTGTTTTACAATGTTGGCATAAGAACAGTATACTGTAAAGCTTTTTTAAAAGGCTTTATTTGGTGAAACCAAAGTTCTGCTTAATTCAGCATTTCATTTTCATTAGATAATAATGGGAAATTGATTAAAAGTATGACATGAAATCAGCAGTCATTCCTTGTTTTTTTTTTGTGCCTTGCATTTGATTTTGCCTCTGAGCCTAAAGACTCCACTGAGCTACTATCAACCATTACTAACAGCCAAGGACAAGAAAAAACTGCAATGAAATCTTGCAGTCTGGAATGATTCCATTCCATTTCTCCATCCCAAGTTTTCCATTCTCCCCACATCTGAACATGGCTCAGTCCTTGTCCTCTGGTATTTGTCCTACTGGATATTTTTTTTTGAACTTCTGTAAATAAGATCCACCCTCCACAAGACTTCTTCCACCAATGTGTAGATAGTGCCATTTTGGCTATATATGGAACAGCATTCAGTGAATTGAATTCTCATTCATTCATTTAATTAATTTTTATCCCACCTTTATTATTTTTATAAATAACTCAAGGTGGCGAACATACCTCATACTCCTTCCTCCTCCTATCTTCCCCACAACAGCAACCCTGTGAGGTGAGTTGGGCTGAGAGAGAGTGACTGGCCCAAGGTCACCCAGCCAGCTTTCATGCCTAAGGCAGGACTAGAACTCACGGTCTCCTGGTTTCTAGCCCAGCACCTTAACCACTAGACCAAACTGGCTCTGATTTATACATACATGACTGGCCTGCAACAATATTTATTTATTATTTGAATTTATCCCCGGCCATCTCTACCATGGTAGACTCTGGGCGGCTATGTGTTTCACTGTGTAAATATGTGTAAATATGTTTCACTGTGAGTATTGCTGCTGACTGATCCACTCAGTCAGCAATGGCTGGGTAAAATAGTCATTGTAAGGGCTAAATTTGGTGAGGCAGGAACCAGCAATTCTCAAATTAGACAGAACCATTATGTCCACACTGAGCAAACGTTTCCCAATATCAAGGCTGGAAAAAGAATGGCCAAATTTCCACAAATGTGAATAGGGAAGAGGAAAAGGCCTTAAATGTAAGCCTTATCTAGCCATGTTGTGTCAATGAGTTTCTGCTGTGTCGGAGTATTGAGATTTATTGCTATGCCGGCAATGGAGCCTGGTGAAGTTCACACACCAGGGGATAATCACCATGTGGAACTAACATTCAGTACTAATCCGCTTAACTTCCATTGCTGGAGAGGAACACTATCTTGTCTCAGGCTGCCCTTAGCTTTCTGGTTGGCCCACAAAAACCTACTGAGACAACTAAAAGGCACTGGATTAGCCAAGACCAGTATAAACACTAGATGGCTGGATTTCTTATTCTACCTGTTCAGTAGACCTGGTATCCCTTAAGTATTTCAACTCTAGCTACAGCTACTCATGGTATACAATATTTTTTCTTTGTTCTAATGGTCTAATCACTTTTACTATTTTAAAAAGATCACATTCATTTTGCATCAGTTCATTAAAATCACATTGATTGTGGAATGTATTCAGTTTACATTTGTATTTGATACGGTTTATAGTTTTTTCTAATATTTGTGCCAGTGGTAGCAGCAGAGATGAGATGAATAGCTGCACCCACTGACCACACCCAGCAGCTGTCAGCTAGCTTGTTTTGCTGTAGGTGTTGGCTTGCTAAAGTCCTTTACCCTGCAGCGATCTCACCCCAACAATCAGCTGTTTGGGTTACAGGGAGTTGCAGGTTCCAAGCAGCTGGTAGCTGGATTCTGCTATTTTCTCTTCCTCCAGAAAAGGAAAAATAAATGGGGCTGGACAAGAGTGTACCATTGACCTCAGGGCATGTATACATCAGCCCAAACTGACCAATAGGTGTTGGGCTCATCTACACCTTATGGGTCACTTGACTGTGCCATTCAGCAACATGAACAGGGAAACACAGCTGCTTGTCCTCATCTTTAAACTGCCACTGGGTGCTGTTATCTTAAAGAGAAAACTCTACTTTAAAACTGAACAGCTAAAGATGCTATAAACCTGTCTCGTTCGAGGGCTGAGGACAAGATAAAAGCAGTGTCATGAGAATGTGGCAGAATAAAGATAACTAGAGCTTGTTCATACTGTAGTTAGATGCAAGTAAGGAAATGCCCTGAGACATGCAGTTTCAACATTTCTGATGGGTGTCATATTGGGGAAATGTGGTATAGCTGAAGAGCGTTCTAGGTAGAAATCACCATTGACCACAGAAATATGCTCACCTTGGTAGTAGTTGTCTTTAGAGGGTGGTCAGGTTATCCCAAAATGGCACAACTAGAACATGCAGGGTGAGGGTGGGAGAACTGAAGAAATGATATGAATCAGGAATGGCTACCAAATTCAGCTCCTACTGCTGGTGGAGAACATACGATCACAATCCCTGAATGATATACATATGTGGAATTCATATTCAGATATATGGATATTTATTTAAAAATGGATGGAGACTGTGATTTGAATAGGCATCATTGGGATCCATTTGATTTTATATGTATACACACACCTATCAGGTGCTGACTTCAAGGATTATAAATTGGAGACCAACCATACAGGTAATTCCAGTATAATAACGTAGTCTGACCTTGACACAACCAAGGAAGCCTTGCAGTATTAAAAATTCCAGGGTCCCTTAAATAATGAAGATATTGTCTCCCCCTTCCCCTCCTTGTGACAAAATCTCTATAATGTGTTTTGCTGTAGTGAAGGCAGTTTCTTGGAGCTAGTCCAAGAAGTAGAGCTCTAGCATACTCATCTTCAACTTGCACATACTGAAGGGTATGTTACTATTTAATCCATCCTAGATCTAGTGTTCAGTCTACTAGACTACCTCAGTGGGCTGGTGGCTTCCAACATTTTATCTGAGAATGAAATAAAACAGGATTCAGATTCAGTTGAGGCCTATTTCCACTCTTCTCTCAACTTATTCCCATCCCACAGACTTACCCTCCTTTCTCCTGTCATATGTAGGCTATATTTACTTACACAAAGCTGTAATTTATTTCATCCTTTAACCTCCCCCTGAATCGTTCCATTGTGAGCCTTGTTGCTTTTTTGGTGTGGTTGTTTTTTAAACCACCAGATGTTCTAATAGTGATGCTCTGGATTAATTGGCCTTCCGTCCCTTGAGAAATGAAGCCAAATCTGGTCAGGTCACTAGTGGTAATTGTTTAATGGTATTGACTTGGTCCCTAATGAATAGTAATTTGCATGACACAAACCACACTGACTGATTGACATGATGCTGCTTTTGACATGCAGGACAGGAAGCAATGGGGTGGGGAATGGACTCAGCACTCATCATGCAGCTGAAGTTACTATCAGGGATTAGCAAACTGTCCATAAATGGTGGGAATTAGTATACAAATGTAGATGGAAAAATGAACAAGTACTGAATATTACTCCTCCCTGTATATCCATATTTATACTCCCAGCACTAGTCTGCAAAGCGTAATATTTTTCTCTCTTGCATTATTTTGGATAATTCTTTTCCTAGATATGCAAGTAGTTCTGAGATGGAAGTTGAGAATGATGCCATAGTTTCAGAAGTCAAAAAGGCACTATAGCCACCTAAAGCAGGAAAAAGCAGTGATATCCTTTACTTGGTTTTGGGGGGGAAGGAGCTTACGTATGTGTGTTGGGAGGGGTCACTTTTCTGGTGAAAATTTGCATGTTCCATACATTTAGTCTATTGCCTGCTTCTTGCTAGTAACAGTGACATAATCCCATAATAAAAATCAGGTAAATTTTATAACAAATGTTACTCTTTAGAACAAGGATAAGTAATATGGTGCCTACAGGTTCAGTGCACCGTAGGGTATCTCCCTAGTGCCCACCAGGCTTTCTGCCTCATCTGACTCCCCCTTCCTTAATTAAATAAATTAAATAGGAAGCTGGCATGCTGAAAAACAAAGCATGAGCTCTAGCATTGTTGATTATGTGCTATCAAGTTAGTGATGTGTCCTCTTTGATTCTTGACGGGGTTGCACTTTCCTGGACAGAGTTGGTGCGCAATTTGGGGGTCCTCCTGGACTCGCAGCTCCCGCTCAAGGAGCATGTGGCAGCTGTGCCTGGGAGGGGCCCTTTCCACAGAGTCATCTTGTACACCAATTGCACGTCTTGGTCACTTCCCAGCTGGACTACTGCATCAGCTCTACATGGGGCTGCCAATGAAGACTACCCAGAAGTTCCAACTGGTCCAGAATGCAGCGGCGCACACAATGTTGGGTGCCTCTCAGTTTGCCCATATTGCACTGCTCTTTTGTGAGCTCCACTGGCTCCCAGATTCTTTCTGGGTGTAATTCAAGGTACTAGTTATCACCTTCAAAGCCCTACATCCATGGGGTCAGGTTATTTGCGGGACTGCATCTCCCTAAGGGTGTCCGCCCATCCCACCAAGTTGGATAGAGTGGGCATGCTCCAAGTCCCTTTCCTTAAATGCTGCTATCTTGTGGGACCTTTTCCATAACAGCCTCTGCCCTGTGGAACACCATTCCCCCTGGGATCTAGCAGGACCCCACCTTTTAGCCTTCTAAAAGGCTTTAAATTGCTGGCTCTTCCCCCAAGGGCTGGGATAGGGTGAACTGGGAGCCTGTGGATGGTTCTGTTGGATGCATCCTAGGAAGATGGATGAGATACCAGGTTTTTTTTATTGTTTTCTGGTTTTTATTGTTGTTGTAAGACGTCCAGCATTGTGTTTATGAGATGCACAGCCATACAAATCAAATAAATTAATAAACAAACAAACAAACAAACATCAACTGTTGGTGAACACATAGATAGACCTTCTCCAGGATGAACTGTCTCCAGCTTGGCCCTTCACATCTTCCAATGGTGCACCAATCACCACTGTAATGAAGTCCATCCATCTTGCTGATAGTAGTCTTCTTAATTCCACAAACCCACCCCTCGCCCAACCCTGCTGCAGCCCCGCCACCACCAGCAGCGAGCCAACGGGCCCTGGCTGTGACAGTACCCTACTGCAGGGCCAGGGAAGCTGCAGTAGACCCTCACCTTAGCTGCAAGAAAACACTGATGCACAGCTACTGCCTGGCCTGCCCACCTGAACATGGAGCCACACCCTCCTCCCAGCCCTGCATTGCCTGGCCAAGATTGATAAGCCACTGATCTAGCCCTGGCAGGTGCCCTCTTGCAATAAGACTGAAACAAGGTGCATTCCTAAGCACTGTTGCAGGCCATAGAAAACAACCTGGATAGTCACATGTGGCCCATGACCCATCTGAGATCTGGTTCTCACATTGATAAGAAACATGGTAACCATTTCTAAAACAGTCAACAGGTGCAGACTGCCTCAGCTTCATAAAAGGGACACCTCTTCCATTTTATATACAAATGCCTCCTAGTTGCTTACAGTATATAGATATTTCTCATTTGAAAGCAGAGTACTTGCTGTAATCCCTGTATTGTCACCTTAACCTTCTAGCTAATAAATATTTGTTCTTAGATTATCTGTTTCTAGTCCAGGTTGCTATGAAAGAAGTCTGACAGGCCACAGGTTTGAAAGCTCTGCTCTAAGAACTATAAATAATAAAAAAAAAAGCTGTCAGTTGGCTGTGAAGGAGTGGCGATATTGTTTAGCTAGGCTTTCCTGGTGAAGGGGACTAATGAAATTGGCAGTCAGTAGCCATTGGGATGAGCAGCACTGCCGCAGAACTCAAGCTATATTTAGCCTACCCTTGAAAATTGACGAGATGCCACATGCACATTATTGCTTGCAAGGAATGATGCAAAATAAGCATTTTAGAAACTTTCCCAGTTAAACAACGATTGAGGAAGATGAGGATGTAAGGCAGAGAGATCCATTGAGTAATAAAGAGTAATCCATTCATCCCTGATGAAAAGAAAAAAAGCACCACAATGTTCACTTTTGGAGGGGGCTCTGGGGCAGCCAGTCACTTAAGCATCAAATGACTTTGAGACTGGCGAGGTGCCCTACATTCTAAGGAGCTGGCAGGAACTGCTGCACCAGGTAGAAGATTATGCAAGATCAGCACTGCGTGCCTGGCAGGAAGCAATCTAATCTTGATGTACAGAATGCATGGGCAACCAGCTCAAAGTCAAGACAGTCTGGAGCAGGTTACATTTCTTAAAAGTTTAGAGAGCACTTTTCATTTGCCTGTGGAGGGGTGGCTCAAAGCACAGTAACATGTTTCTTTAAATCAGCCTTTCCCAACCTGGTGCCCTGTTGTGTTTCCAGGATGACAGGAATTGTCCAACCATTCTAGAGGGCACCGGGCTGGGGGAATGAGAAAGTAGAAGAACCCTGATGGATCAGACTAATTTTTCATCGTGGCCTGTCATGGGTTCTGTTTTATTAAACCATGCCCAATTAGATTGACCCAGACTCAAGAGAGACCCAAAATTACTGGACCCTGGACCAAGTGGTTTCTGTTTATCTCCCTATAATGGATGGGCAGACTTTTTATTTTGCAAGACAAAGGTATAAAAAGCGATGTCTGAAACTTACAAATCTATATGTGAGTGCTTCCTATTACCTTTCTCCTATGTTTCTTCCCCCGTTGGGGGAGATGGGCAGTGATAAATTTGAATAATAAATAAATAAATAAATAAATAAATAAATAAATAAATAATCCATTCTATTGCTATTATTTCTATACTGTTATGATGATCATTATTATTACAACAATTACTATTATAGAGTATACTATACTATATACTATATTACAATCTTTTCTCTATACTATATGCTATACCAGTGTTTCTCAACCTTGGCCATCTTAAAGTGGCCAAGGTTGAGAAACACTGCTCTATACTCCTATTATGCCCTATATTATTACTAATATACATCAATGTTTCCTTCTTACAGAGCCTGTTCTGTCTTTTTTCCTCTATCTGGGATTTCTTCTACTTTTTTCTCTCTATATTATTGGCCAGCATGTAGAGCTCTTCCACTTTTCCACATTGTGCTTTGCCTTGCTGGGCCTCTCTTCTTCTTTTTCCTCTGGCCTGTCCACTGCCTCTGAAGGGAATATGCCTTCTTTTGGCCGCTGCATTTCTCTGTTTGCTGGTGGCCGCAGAGCTCAAAATCCATGTCTCCTCTCATCTCCGCCCACACCTGTGTCAAGGTTGCTGCTTTATTGGCAACTCTGCCATGCTGACCCTGGGGGGAAGGCTGAAATGGGAGGGAAAGAAGGCAGCACAGGTGCTTGCAATTTTGTCAAGCAGCCTGCTCTTCCACATGGCCCACCAAAATGCTTTTAGGACACTCACAAACAATCGCCATTCCTGGATATCCTTGCTGCTTTTAAAGTTGGAAGCCCCACTGAGTGGTCCTGATAGGAAACAAAAGCTGTAGAAATATATTTAGCGGCAGCCACAGCAAACTACAATAACTCCAACATGAAGACACATGCAAGATGATGTTAGTTGTATAAATGCCACCATTACATACTTGTTTCACAATGTCTGATGCAAGTGTGTTGACATCGTCGCTTGCATATTGTCATTTCCCCCCTTGCCCCTCCCCTGGACACCAATGAATATACTGTATCACAATTATTCGAGTCCCCTTGTGGGGGGAGATGGGCGGTGATATAAATCAAATAATAAATAAATAAATTCTGAATCAGAAATCTTCCTCACAGAACCTAACTTTCATTTCAAGTGGAATGACTTTGCTGCAGTAAACTGAAATTGCGTGGATAGAATCCTGAGCAAGTCTATGTAAATTGTGAGCTTTCTTGGAGATCTGTACACCCTCCTCTAAGCAACTTACCTGCACAGAAGGGAGGTGGAAGAGTCTGAAGAATACAGAAAAACTGCCATCATCATCATCGTCATTGGTCCATGCAGATTTCTAGAGCAAGGTTCAGCTCTGAAATGTAGTTGACGCCCAGGCAAAAAAAGAAAGAAAGATTTAGTGAAATCCAGTAGGTCTGGAGAGTATCCCAGTCTGCAGATGCCACTATGAGGTCATCCAATCTAGGGTTGTTGTTGTTGTTGTTGTTGTTGTTGTTGTTGTTGTTGTTTTCCCCTGACATGGAAATGTTGTTAGCCAGATTCCCAAATGACATATTGCCTCATTCTGGAATGCTCCCAAATCTCAAGTGCTCTGCATAGTCATAAGCTAATTCTTGATGTCACTGATATAAGCTGCAGTTTAAAATGTATAGTATGCAATAAGTACAGTATTCATTGTGCATGGCCAAGCATACATACGTATATGTGCTAGTGTATTTATTAGCCACTATGGTAATCTGTATTTGTAAGTATGGGTGTGAACTGAGAAATAGTCACTATAGTTTAAATATAAATAAAATTTATTTGTGGATGAGCCATTTCAGGACCCTTGCTTTCCAGTCTCATGGTTCTTGATCTTTTCACCAATTTGGACTAGGCATAGTAATACTTTTGTCACAGCCTTCCCATCATAGTGTGGCACCTCCCAGAATCCCAAGAAATCCACTTCCAGGATATTTGGAGGATGCAGGCTACTCCATAAAGTAGGACATGTAGGCAGTTTAAATTGCTACTGCTTTGTTGAGTAGACAATAATTATATCAGGCCCACTCCCCAATGCTTGCTAAGATCAATGACTGATGTTAAAAACTGCAGTTTTCTGCCTTGGGTCCTGATTCCAATCTTGAACAGAATGCTGAATTCAAAGAAGTCAGCTTTCACAATCTCAAAATCACATTCTCTTTTTTCACTTTTCTTCTGACCCAGTTCTTTCTAACAACAAGACTGAAATATACTACAGCTCTAATAATTCCATGCAAGAATAATTTGACAGTAAATCATAGTTCTGTAAATTCATTCTGATAAAATAATATTTACAAAGAAAAGAAAAATCCAGCACGAACCACAAGACAGTTCAAATACCATTTATAAGTTGTAGAACAAAATTTTAGAATAGCTGCAATATAATCCAATCCCCATCAGAAAAAAATAGGTAGACAGCTACAGTACATTAAATAAATATAAGGATCTCTGCAGAATTATATTGAATCTGCAAGATAAAGTTTGGTTGAAACTACTTGTGGCAACAAAAAACTTGAAGCTGTAATTTTATACTAGATTCCATCCCATATAATGCATGTATGAACAGGAACTGGATCATAACAAATTGTGGCAAATTGTGGCGGTATGGGGATACCAAGTCATCTTGTCTGCCTCCTGAGGAATCTGTATAACGACCAAGTAGCAACGGTAAGAACAGAGCACGGAACAACGGACTGGTTTAAGATTGGGAAAGGAGTACGGCAGGGTTGTATACTCTCACCCTACCTATTCAACCTGTACGCAGAACACATCATGCGACATGCTGGGCTTGAGGAATCCAAGGCTGGAGTTAAAATCGCTGGAAGAAACATTAACAATCTCAGATATGCAGATGATACCACTTTGATGGCTGAAAGCGAGAAGGAGTTGAGGAGCCTTATGATGAAGGTGAAAGAAGAAAGTGCAAAAGCTGGGTTGCAGTTAAACCTCAAAAAAACCAAGATTATGGCAACGAGCTTGATTGATGACTGGCAAATAGAGGGAGAAAAAGTGGAGGCAGTGACAGACTTTGTATTTCTAGGCGCAAAGATTACTGCAGACGCTGACTGCAGCCAGGAAATCAGAAGACGTCTACTTCTTGGGAGGAGAGCAATGGCAAATCTTGATAAAATAGTTAAGAGCAGAGACATCACACTGACAACAAAGGTCCGCATAGTTAAAGCAATGGTATTCCCTGTAGTAACCTATGGCTGCGAGAGCTGGACCATAAGGAAGGCTGAGCGAAGGAAGATAGATGCTTTTGAACTGTGGTGTTGGAGGAAAATTCTGAGAGTGCCTTGGACTGCAAGAAGATCAAACCAGTCCATACTCCAGGAAATCAAGCCAGACTGCTCACTTGAGGGAATGATATTAAAAGCAAAACTGAAGTACTTTGGCCACATAATGAGAAGACAGGATACCCTGGAGAAGAAGCTGATGCTAGGGAAAGTGGAAGGCAAAAGGAAGAGGGGCCGACCAAGGGCAAGATGGATGGATGGTATTCTGGAGGTGACGGACTCAACCATTGGGGAGCTGAGGATGGTGACGGCCGACAGAGGGCTCTGGCGTGGACTGGTCCATGAAGTCACGAAGAGTCGGAAAAGACTGAACGAATAAACAACAACATGAACAGGAACTTATGTGTCATCAAAAACAGAACAAAGAGGGCAAAACCAGAACCTATGGGTTAAAGGTATAAGGAAACGGGTTCAGGCTAGAGATCAGGAGGCACTTTCCTCCTGAATGAGCTGTCAGCCAGCAGAACAGACTGTTGTGTGAAATGATGGGTTCTCCTTTGCCAGACATCTTCAAACAGAAACTGAATGCTCACCTCTCAGAGATACTCTAATGCAGTGTTCCTTAAAGTGTGGTCCACGGACCCCTGGGGATCCCCAAGACCCTCCCAGGGGTCCACAAAATCAAAATTATTTGCCAGATATTGTCTTTTGGCTAAGATCAAGTGTAGTGATTCAATAAATAAATATTCTACAAATCCATCAATTTTCATTTTTAATATGGTATATATCAATAATGAGGGACGCGATGGCTCAGTGGTTAAGATGCCAGGCTTGTCCATCAGAAGGTCGGTGGTTCGAGACCCAAGCACCGCGTGACGGAGTGAGCTCCCGCACTCACCCCAGCTCTTGCCAACCTAGCAATTTGAAAGCATGCAAATGCAAGTAGATAAATAGGTACCACTTCGGTGGGATGGTAACAGCGTTTCACGCGTGTCATGCCGGCCACATGACCGTGGAAGCGTCTTTGGACAACACTGGCTCTTCGGCTAACAAACGGAGATGAGCACCGGCCCCTAGAGTCGGACACGACTGTGCGGGGGAACCTTTACCTTTACTATATATCAATAAATATAACTAATTCAAACAAAAGCTCTTTTGGGGTCCTCCATAACTTTTAAAACTGAGAAGGGGTCCTGAGAACAAAAGGTTTAAGAAACACTGCTCTAATGGATCTTGCACTGGGAAGGGTTGGACTTGATGGCCTCCAACATGCATCATAAGTTCTTCCTTCCAGGCCCTTTATCATTTTCTGTTGCTCTCCTCTAGACATGTTCCAATTGTCAATGTTTTTTTTATCAAATGGGATCCCTATAACTCAACACAGCATTCCAAGTGTGGTCTGGCCAGAATGGAACAGAGGAACAGTGACTTCTCTTCATCTTGACACCATACTTCTGTTGATGAAGTCTAGGATTGTATTCTTTTTTTACAGCTGCATCACACTTGTGTTCCGTTTGTGATCCATCAAGATCCCCAGATCTTTTCCCCATGTACTGCTATCCAGTACTCATGCTTTGATTCTTCTCATTGCCTAGCAATGAACTAGGGGATGCTAAGAAAGTTTGTCCTAGGTTCCTTGCAATTATAAAGAAAAGGGGCTTTCTGTTTTGGAAGATAATTGTTTTTTCTCTAGCCTTTCCTAATCTGGTTGACAACTTTGTTTAAAAATCCTTTCTTCTGCTTTAAATCTTATCAAGCTTGCTTTTGCCTTTGAATCAAAACAAAAGCTTTGGTTTGCTTATCACTAAACCAAATGTTGTTAGTTTTGAGAAGGATGTTAAATCATCCCTGCACATTGCCTGCTTATTCCCTTCCAACTGAGAGGTAAGAAACGTGGCTTAGACAGGGGGCAGAGCTGGTGGAAAGGTCCACATGCCCACATGCACATACACTTCTCTGTTGAGCCTCCAATGTCCCTTCCTTGTTTCAGACATCCTTGAGGGAGGAGATCCAGGTTTAAACTACCATCACAGTGCGGTTGAGCCTTTCTTACAGGAAATGAGCATCCTCTCAGGAACTCAGCAGAAGCTTTTGAGTTTGGCACTTTACCATCCCATAATTGTGAAATGGATGTCTGGCAAAAGAAGGCAGGATTGCAGCTTTAAGATATGAAGAGGAGAGAATCAGAAATGGGAAGCATAAAACGGTTGGAACAGATGCAGCAATGCTACAGCCTAAATATTTTTCCAAATAATGGGCACATATTAGTAGATTAAAGGTTCCCCCCGCACATTTGTGCAGTCGTGTCCGACTCTAGGGGCCAGTGCTCATCGTTTGTTAGCCAAAGAGCCAGCGTTGTCCGAAGACGCTTCCATGGTCATGTGGCCGCATGACGCGCGTGGAACGCTGTTACCATCCCACCGAAGTGGTACCTATTTATCTACTTGCATTTGCATGCCTTCAAATTGCTAGGTTGGCAAGAGCTGGGGCTAGTGCAGGAGCTCACTCTGTCATGCGGGGCTAGGGATTTGAACCTCTGAACTTGCGATCTTCTGATCAACAAGCCTGGCGTCTTACCCGCTGAGCCACCACGCCCATATTGGTAGAATACCCAATGGTCACTGTACTGCTATAGGTACCCTCAATTATTGCATTAATACCCTGTTTCCCTCAGAGTCCACAGATAATGTGAGCTGCTTTCAGCTGGTGCCTGGCATAGCATAGCAGGGCTGCATTTGACATTTTGGAAGAACAAAGAGCTGAGAAGTGTGTAGGCCTAGATTTGGGAGGGCAGTGGAGGAGGTCAAATGAAAGATGCCTATTTTAGGGCTTGTTTTGTTTTTGTTTTGTACCTTCAAATCAGTGTTGACTCCTGGCAACTGCCTGGACAGGTCCCTGCAGTTTTGTTGGCAAGATTTCGGAAGTGGTTTGCCATTGCCTCCTTCCTAGGGCTGAGAGAGAGAGACTGGCCCAAGGCCATTCAGCTGGCTTTGTGCCTAAGGCAGGCTAGAACGCACAGTCTCCCAGTTTCTAGCCTGACACCTTAAGCACTACACAAAACTGGCTCCATATTTTAGGGCTTACACTACAGTTTTTCTGTATTTTCCACCCAGGGGCATCTGCAGGGGGTCAAAAAAGTTAAGATGGCGGCACAATCATGCAAACAAATCCATGCCTCTGAGGGGCTGTAGCTTTAATCATACGGTTACAGCCACCATCTTAGCGTTTTTAACCCCTCTGTCGATACTGCTTCTATTCCTACCTCAATGTGGCAATAAGCTGTGCAGGACAGCTCCCATTTACCTATTATTCATTTCTGACTTTGCCTTAAGATATAATTTTGATCCTGCTACCGGGACTTCTTGTCTATGGCATCCACATATTTGTGAGGAAGTCTGGTCATAAAGTGTTTGTCAACTCTCTGATTACCTCTTATACAACTACAAGATGCCTTTTCAGAAATGGCATCATGACTAGCTCTTTTGCTGTTTATAAGCCTATCAGCAAATGACATGGTAAATGTGATCAAACCCTTTTGCCAATATTTCCCCAGCTGCTTTGATGAGATGTGCTCTTTTACCCTGTCCCTTTTTTCAATCTGGCACCATTTCCCTTCCATAGTATGGCTGGGTTTCATGAAATGCCTCTGTGTTTTTCCTTCAGGACCACCTTGTATACATGGCAGGCCCCAACTTCAACTTGTTTTGTTTAACAGCCATGATTTTGGCCCATTCTGTGGTTCTCCTGGATTCACAGCTGAGCCACACTGCTCTGTATTATGAATAGCACAATCCTAGGTTTTATTCAGTTAAGACCAAATTTTTTTCACCAAATCTTGAATGCATAGGACTTTTATGTAAGTAGCTGAACTTCCTCACTACAGGCTCATCATTAATCCATCAGGAGACACATTATGTGTTACAGCAAAAAGGGAAAAACCCACAAGCAAACCAACAACTCCCCACCCTTTTCTGGCAGGAACACAGTGACCCTCATTGTTTACATACCTTCTCTAGTTACACAACCTGAGGTAATACCCACTTAACACCTTGACTGAAAGAAATGAGGGAAAGGGACACGGGTATGTTTGCCACTGGATGCCATTGTACCAACCGAAAAGCTATCAATCCTGCAGCAAGATATCAACCGGGGGAGCAAAGGTGACCAGCCTGAACGCTCTCTGCATTTACAATCCATGTCAAGAAAAACCCCAGAGGCAAAGTCATCTTTCTGATGTTAAATACTGGCCACAGAGAGCAATATAAATGCCTACATGGTCCAAATTAAATAAATGTAGTTAGGAAGGATGCCATAAATCCCAAACTCAGCTTTGTTATTGGGATCTTCAAGTGCAGCATAGGTATATTTTGGATAAAAAGCCATAAATGAAAACCATTTTGATGCAGTCGCTTTCCAAACTATCCCAGAATTTCAGACTTATTTATTAGAGTCTGAAAGATTTATAACCTGCTATTCCATCATTTAGGTCCTTAAAGTGGCATCACGGTGCAGTGCTTGGAGGGCCAAATCAGGATCAAGGATACCAAGGAGAAATAAATTCCCCCTTAGCCCTGAAGCTCTTTGTTGATCTTGGGCCAGTTATTTACTGTCAAGCTTACCAATCTTATATGCTTGCTATGAGGGGGAAAAGGGCAACATTTTAAGTCTTCCTTTGCTTATTGGAGGAAGTGCAAAATAAAAATATAATCATCAACACAACCTTCAAACATACTTTGTATGAAATATCAGTAATAAAACACATGTTTTATCTACACAGAAGTATGGAAAAATACAGAGATATGGAAACATTTAAATATATACTATCACAGACACCAAATAAACACTGTAGGTAGGCAGAATCAAATGACAGGTGTTTCCTTGTAAAGCATGATTTCCAGTCCCTTTACCTTCATGGTAGTTTTCTGAATCTGCTCCAGCTTTTCCATGCAATGCTTCTGTTACTGCAGTCTAAGATTGTGCTGACTTTTTAGTTGCTATGTTACACTTCTTGCTCATATGTTCAGTTGGTGGTCTACTAAGACCTCTAGGTCCTTTTCACATGCACTGCTGCCAAGCCAGATCTCCCCAGTCCTAGATTTTTTGATGTTACTATTCCTATTCAGATGTAGGACCAAAACCTGTCACCATTGAACATAATTCTGCTAGATTTGGCCTAGTGTTTAAGCCTAAAGACATTTGGAATCACGATTTTGTTCTCTAGATGTCAGCCAATTCCCTTAGCTTGGTGGGATCTGCAAATTTAATATTTGCCCCTTCCATTAATCCCTCTACACCACATTGAGGATATGATGCAAAACTTTGTCAGATAATTTACTGAGATTAAGATACACTACATCCAGGGCATTCTTTTGCGCTACCAAATCAGTTGCTCTGTCATAAAAAGAGATAAGGTTAGTCTGACACACTTCCTCTTGACAAACTCATTCAGGTCCTGGGGTAATCATAGCATTCTTTTCTAAATGCTGGCAGACAATGATTGCAATCTGTTCTAGAAGTTTGCTTAGTACAAATATTAAACTAAGTGGTATATAGTGTTCTGGGGGTTCCTCTTACCTTTTTTATATTGGGAGTATGCTCGTCTTTTTCCAATCTACTGGCCCTTCACCAATTCTCCAGGAGTTTTTAAAGTGCATGCACTGAGTCCTGAATAAAGACATGTCCCTTCTTCACTATTCTTGTGGCTGGAGCATTGCCAGTATTATTGTCATCACTGCCAAACCAAGCTGCAGTGCTGCTGGGCAAGATTTGGGGGCAGACATCTCCTCTTCAGCAGAATAAGCAGGTATGGGCAGAGTTAATTGATACCCAAAATAAGTGAAATAATACCAATTCCTATAGAATGGGGGGGTGAATAACTAAGGAATAGGAAATGTATATGTGTGTATGTATGTATGTATGTATGTGTGTCTGTGTGTGTGTGTGTGTGTGTATGTATGTATCATCTGAGTGAATTCAAGCTGGAGAGAATGTGCAGTAATATAGCTCCCTGTAAGTAAAGTCAAGGGAAGTGAGAGTGACACTTGCAATAGTTGTCAAAAGTATCCAGAGAATGAAATGCCATGTCTCTCCCTATTTTGTGTCTAGATCTGTATTTTAAAAAGGTAAAGGTATGCCCCACACATTTGTGCAGTCGTGTCCGACTCTAGGGGCCGGTGCTCATCTCCGTTTGTTAGCCGAAGAGCCAGCGTTGTCCGAAGATGCTTCCATGGTCATGTGGCTGGCATGACATGCGCGGAACGCTGTTACCTACCCACCGAAGTGGTACCTATTAATCTACTTGCATTTGCATGCTTTCAAATTGCTAGGTTGGCAAGAGCTGGAGCTAGTGCGGGCGCTCACTCCACACGCAGGGCTAGGGATTCGAACCTCAGAACTTGCAATCTTCCGATCGACAAGCCTGGCGTCTTACCCACTGAGCCACCACGCCCCTCAGATCTGTATTAGCTTGTCCTAAAAATCAGGATACAAAACCATGAAGTTTAAAAGGCAGTTAACATATTGTAGCAGTGTTGACCTCCAAAGTGTACTATAGCATTTGACTCCAAAAATCATCCAAATGGTTCTGCATTCATGTTAGAACATCCAGGCTTTCCTCTTCTGGCTTCAGCTATAGGCAGTATATTGATTTTGTGGAACGCCATTAAAGGACAACAGGGCTTGCAATGTAAAGGAGTATTTCACATTATCCCAGAGCACACAAAGAAGGTCCAGTATAAACAGGAGCACAGTCTACAGCTCTTTGGATCATGGCCTTCTTCAAGTACAACCCAGGTAAAGGTAAAGGTTCCCCCCGCACATTTGTGCAGTCCTGTCCGACTCTAGGGGCCGGTGCTCATCTCCGTTTGTTAGCCGAAGAGCCAGCGTTGTCCAAAAACGCTTCCGCGGTCATGTGACCAGCATGATGCGCACGGAACGCTGTTACCTTCCCACCGAAGTGGTACCTATTCATCTACTTGCATTTGCATGCTTTCAAATTGCTAGGTTGGCAAGAGCTGGAGCTAGTGCGGGAGCTCACTCCGTCACGCGGGGCTAGGGATTCGAACCTCCAAACTTGCGATCTTCCAATCGACAAGCCTGGCGTCTTACCCACTGAGCCACCACGCCCAGGTGCCCCACTTTTTAAAAAATGCAGCCAAATTGGAACAGATATAAAGAAGTATGTGGTGATGATGTTTAAAGTTGCTAAGGTTGAGAAACACTGGCCTAGAAAGTAGTATCCTCTTTTCAAGCAAAGAATGGGTAGTAATTGGATGATGTCTTAAATGACCCCTTCCAACTTTATGATTCTACATCCTCTTTACCACCTTGTTATACTGTTAATGAGAATTTTTATTTATAGGTGGGATTCCAAAAGGCACTGGTTTCTACCATGCAATCTTACACAAATCTGAACCTACTGGTAAATCACATTGAAGCAATTAGGAAAAAAAGATGCTAAAATTCTTTTTCTCTGACCATATCTTTACTTAGCCCAAACCTGGCAAGATAACTTAATAGCTAATTTTAACTGTGCTACAATTGAGTTATCATTTGTTTGGTAGCTTGCACTTATAAGCACATGTACACCAGCACGCTGAATAGTTAACAAGTATATTTCCTCTATGTTAGGAGAAATTGCCTGACAGTAAGAGGTGTCAAGTAGTGGAACAATCATTATAGAACAATGGTGGACTCTCCCTTGATGGAGGTTTTCAAATGGGGGCTGGGGATGACCTGTAAGATCCCTTCCAACATACATTCTGTTTCTATCATTTAAAAATCCATGATTGACATTCAGTGTTTAGTGTTAATGACACATTATTTCCAGGCAGTTGCTCGGAGAAACATTGCTAGCATCCTTCAGCTCGGGGGGAGGGGGTGTATGCCATTCCTTCTCTGTATAAAACATGGTCCAGCAATATTTGGATGGGATAAATACAGGGAAAGTCTGAGAACCCTTTTTGGGAAGAGGATTAAATATTTCAGTTTAGTTCTCCTTTTATCCCCCCATTTCCAGACATTAAATGGAGGTGGAAGAATCTGCTACCAGGAGGAAGAGTGTCTACTTTACAGAGAATAGTTAAGGAACAATCCTTTATTCTTGAAGGGCTGTCCAATACATAGGTAGTTTATGTTGGAGAATTCCTGTGGGTAATTTCCAGTGTGGTTTGCACTCAGCATACTCCCAGTCAATTCCTATCTCCAGATCAGAGCAAGCACATGCACCACTCAGTACAGCTAGCAAAAATATGGCTTGGTGTTATTTATTAAGATCAAAAACAGTTAACTGGCAAAGTGGAGCAAAAGGCAGAGAAAAATAGGGAGAGAGGGAGATATGAACAACAGACAATAGTTTACATCATCAGTCCATTTATCTATATCAAAAGGTCTCAGAACTTTCCAGAGCCTCTGGAAACAATCCTGTGCATAATTAGCATGGACAGTCCAAAGGAAGTGGCCTTGCCTTGATCCAGCTTTAACACGTTATTTATATAATGGCAGCAGAATAGAAATGGACAGTAGGACACCAGGGTGAGCCCTCCTCTATTCTGCATCAGGAAGGAAACAATTTGGTGGATGGGGATGATTTCTCCAACAGTTTATTAAACATAATTATAAAAATGGAGAGCTGAAATCTTGAAGTGGCCCATAAAAAGTACATGGACCACAAGACACATTGATTTTCTTACTTAGTAAAATGTATTGTCTTACTATTTAAACGCTAGTATCTATCATTGTACCTACAAACTTACATGCACAACTTTTATGCAGATCTGTATCCTGTTTTATCCACTTTCTGGAGATGCATAAGTGGCCACCCTATCAGGATGCCTAATTTTTGTTGTTTATTTGTTCAGTCGCTTCCGACTCTTCATGACTTCATAGACCAGCCCACACCAGAGCTTCCTGTCAGCCGTCGCCATCCTCAGCTTCCCCATGGTCGAGTCCGTCACCTCCAGAATATCATCCATCCATTTTGCCCTTGGCCGGCCCCTCTTCCTTTGGCCTTCCACTTTCCCTAGCATCAGCTTCTTCTCCAGGGTATCCTGTCTTCTCATTATGTGGCCAAAGTACTTCAGTTTTGCCTTTAATATCATTCCCTCAAGTGAGCAGTCTGGCTTTATTTCCTAGAGTATGGACTGGTTTGATCTTCTTGCAGTCCAAGGCACTCTCAGAATTTTCCTCCAACACCACAGTTCAAAAGCATCTATCTTCCTTCGCTCAGCCTTCCTTATGGTCCAGCTCTCACAGCCATAGGTTACTACAGGGAATACCATTGCTTTAACTATGCAGACCTTTGTTGTCAGTATGATGTGTCTGCTTTTAACTATTTTATCAAGATTTGTCATTGCTCTCCTCCCAAGAAGTAGACCTCTTCTGATTTCCTGGCTGCAGTCAGCGTCTGCAGTAATCTTTGCGCCTAGAAATACAAAGTCTGTCACTGCCTCCACTTTTTCTCCCTCTATTTGCCAGTCATCAATCAATCTGGTTGCCATAATCTTGGGTTTTTTTTTTTGAGGTTTAACTGCAACCCAGCTTTTGCGCTTTCTTCCTTCTCCTTCGTCATAAGGCTCCTCAGCTCCTCCTCGCTTTCAGCCATCAAAGTGGTATCATCTGCATATCTGAGATTGTTAATGTTTCTTCCAGCAATTTTAACTCCATCCTTGGATTCCTCAAGCCCAGCACGTCACATGATGTGTTCTGTGTACAGGTTGAATAGGTAGGGTGAGAGTATACAACCCTGCTGTACTCCTTTCCCAATCTTAAACCAATCCGTTGTTCCGTGCTCTGTTCTTACCGTTGCTACTTGATTGTTATACAGATTCCTCAGGAGGCAGACAAGATGACTTGGTATCCCCATACCACCAAGAACTTGCCACAATTTGTTATGATCCACACAGTCAAAGGCTTTAGAATAGTCAATAAAACAGAAATAGATGTTTTTCTGAAACTCCCTGGCTTTCTCCATTATCCAGTAGATATTGGCAATTTGGTCTCTAGTTCCTCTGCCTTTTCTAAACCCAGCTTGTACTTCTGGCAATTCTCGCTCCATGAATTGCTGGAGTCTACCTTGCAAGATCTTGAGCATTACCTTACTGGCATGTGAAATAAGTGCCACTGTTTGATAGTTTGAACAACCGCTCAGGGTCCCTCCTTGTGGGGGAGATGGGCGGGATATAAATGTGACAAATAAATAAACATTCTTTAGTCCTACCCTATTTTAGGCACAAGTGAATCCCAATTATCTGCATGCTTGATGCTGTTTAAAGACAGGAATACACTGCCTAGCTTATAACAGGTGACTCTATTCCCAACTAAAATTCCTTTTCAAAGGGCACTTTCTACCCCACCCCCACTCCTACACCAGAAACCTAAAGCTGCAGCTAACATAAATTGTTCTCTGATCAGCAGGAGCTCAGTTTAAAGGCCTGACTAGCTCTGTGCATATCAATAGTGGCATTCCATCTGCAGGGTGCCATCTGCACTCAGGATCATCCAGAGAGCTGATGTTTAATTAATGCTGCTGTAATTTTCTCAAATCTTAATAGATCATAGGTCTGGTCTTCTTTAATTGCTGAGTGCTATTTGGCAGATTTGATCATCACCACATGATGCTTAGCAGGTTGAGGACCAAGTCAAAGCATAGACTGAGCTATCTTCTTCATTCTGTGTAAAGGTTCAGGTCACTGCAAAGGCTACTCAGACTGTGCAGCTTCATGGGAAATCTCACCCTGCAGGTGCCTCTCCTGCACCTGGCCAGTAAATAAATAAGGAGTAAGTGATTCCTGGGTTCTCAGGCCCTTAAAACTCTGGAAATTGTGAAAAAACTCATTGCTGCCAATGAAACTCACTCAGCACTTCCTGGCGCAAGTTGAGTTCACTTGTCAAAAAATAGCTAGTTCATGATCCAGCAATTCAACTCCAAATAGTAAAGAAAAACTGAATAAACAATGCAGGATAAATTGGGTAAATCTTAATAATTTGCATAATCATATAAAGCACATTATCTAGTTTTCTTGCAGTAACCTTTTTCCACAAACCAAGAAAGCATATGCGCATACACGCCTTGGCATAGTTTACATATGCAAACATTTAGTCCTGAGCATGTTTGGTGTAGTGGTTAAGGCATCAGGCTAGAAACCAGGGGACTGTGAGTTCTAGTCCCTTGAAGCCAACTGGGTGACTTTGGCCAATCCCTCTCTCTCAGCCCTAGGAAGGAAGCAATGGCGAACCATTTTCAAAAAACCTTGCCAAGAAAACTGCAGGGACTAGTCCAGGCAGCCACCAGGAGTCAAATATTGTCTCGAAGGCACACCCACACACACATTGTCAGAATCCAGCATTTACATATATTGAAGTTGTGACTTCTTAGCTTCCAAGCAAAAGACAATGAACATTTTGAAACTGCAAGAGGCTTAAAGCCAGAGCAAATGCAAAGATGGCATTTTCTTGGGATGGGGTTGTAGTTAATTGCTTATCACAATCACATTCTTTCCTTTTACAATTAAACACTATCTTTCCTGCTATATTTATGTAGGAGGAGAATGAAAACACAGGAAAAGGCAGCATGAGCCTTCACCTCAGGTCACTAATTGTCACAGCTTGTTTGTAAGATCACATGATTTATACAACAAAGAGAGGAAAAACAACTACAAATCTCAACCCTTTACCATTTTTTCAGTGGATCTCCCTGTTGACGGATCTAGTTCTAAAAACATAACCTAAAAAACACCTCCCACACTCTTTGCTATGCCCAGAGAATGATTGAACCGCTTCAGAAAGACAAATCTCCTGCTGACATTCCCACAGTTTACAGTTAGTTTATGCCAAAGATTATAGTAATTACCTGAGCAGAAAAAATTGATATGATGACATCATGTTGATACCAAGCTTTAAAACAGCTGCTGAGAGCTAGGAATCCCGGATGGCAATAAACTAATCAGCCTAAAGGAGATACCTTAAAGCAGGGCTTTCTAAACTGTGTGTCACGACACAATACTGTGTCGCCTGGGGGCCCCAAGTGTGTTGCGCAAGAACCCAGAAGCGCTGATGGCGCACCGCTGCCATGCGCAGCAGCATGCATAGCAGCGGCAGCAGGCCATCAGTGCTTCCGGGTTCCAGGACGACGACGATGCCACGGCAGGCAAAAACCTGAAAGCGTGGCGGCTGATCGGCGTGGATATTTTCCACCCCGGGGCACACACACCCCGTCACTTTTTGCATGATCCGAGGCTTTTTCGCATCGCGACAGTGGCGCTCTGCCAAGAAAAGCTGCGGTCGCGAGGCGAAAAAGCCTCGGATCACTGCAAAAAATGATGGGGGGGGCGCCCCGGGGTGGAAAATATCTGCGCCGATCAGTTGTGCGGCCGGGAGGCAAAGGCACGCCTCCTCCCTGCCGCACAGCTGATTGGCATGGATATTTTCCACCCCGGGGCGCCCCCCCCCCCACTGTCACTTTTTGCAGTGATCCGAGGCTTTTTCGCCTTGCGACCGCAGCTTTTCTTGGCAGAGGCAGGGCAGCTGCGGGGCAGGGCGGGGCGGGGCAGGGCAACCCTGACCTGCCCAAGCCGGAAGCCAATCGCGTGGGCCGGGGGACGGGGTTTCCACCCAGGAGCCAATCGCGTGGGCTGGGGGGACGGGGTTTCCACCCGGGAGCCAATCGCATGGGCCAGGGGACAGGGAGCCCTGTTATTACTGTGTCACGAAATGATGCATGTCAAAAAGGTGTGTCACCAAAATGAAAAGTTTGGAAAGCTCTGCCTTAAAGAAATTTGGCAGGTGAAGCCTCCTGTGGCTTTGAGTATAGACCAACTTTTCTCAGCCTGGTGTCTACCAAATGTGTTGAAACAACACATTCCTAGAACTCCCAATGAGCATGGCCATGTTGTTTGGAAATTATGGGAGTTGTAATCCCAACACAATTGAAGAATACCAGGGAAATTGCTATAGATAGTAGTCTGGTTTGCACAAGATATAAAGACATAATATGTCTATCTGGGTTTTACTTAATATTATACAATCTCAGTCAATTATTTATTGACTGTATTCAGCAAGCTGCAGTTTAGCCTGATATGCAGATTCTGACTCTGTGTTAGAAGGAGAAGCTTTGGGAATTTTCTTTAAACAAGAATCTTCTTGAAATGCATTAGGGCTCACTAAGTTTCATTGTTGCTAATGCACATCTGAGGTTTCTCTCTTTCTTAGCATCTAGTATTTCTCAAGCAACAAAATTTCACCCTTTTCAAACACAAATATCTTGGGTGAAATCTGCAATTAGCATTGTAATGTGAAATTTTACTTTTCTGTGTTCACCTTTCAGATGCTTGAAAACTGCTTGTCATCCCTTGATTCAGTTTAGTCAAGGATCTAATGTGAAATCAAATAATCAACTGCCAATGGTCAAATACTATAAAAATTGTATGTCAGCTACATGGAGAATATGAAAAATGTCATTAGCTATTTGACAAATATAAAATGTTTACAAAATTTCTCATGAATATCCATAAAATAGATGATAAGATGTCTGAAAGTCAGGCCTCCAGCAGCAAGTCTTCACCTATTCTGTAAGCACTGCTCATCCTTAGCAAAGTGGCTGACAGCTCGGCAGTTCGAAACCCAGAACATGAGCCGCATGCTGGAGTGAGCTACCAGCAATTAGTCCCAGCTTCTGCCAACCTAGCAGTTCAAAAGCATGCAAATGCGAGTAGATAAATAAGGTACCACTCCGGTGGGAAAAATTACAGGAACATGAAAGAAGCCTCCTCGGGCGTCCCCCGGGCAACGGTGATGTCACTGGCAAATCCTTTCACTACAAAAACACCTTGGTGCTTCTGACACAGAAAAAAAAAATCCTTAGCAAATGGTCAGACCAAAGTTTGGGGATTGAAAGCAACCCCAAGGTTTCACAGCCAATCTGGGCAATAGAAGCTTTCCTTACTAGCTAGTAAAGATCCACCAAGCCCTATAAAGCCCTAAAACATATTAGTTGGATATATGTATGAAAGGGCTGATGGTACACTAAGATCTAGCATTACTGCAGACTTCTACAATGAGTAATGGCTTAAAGCTTTAGATACATGCAACAGAAGAAAACAGGATACAAGGAAGACCTATCTATAGAGTGATGAATTCGGGGATGTACTTTAATCTACCTACTGATGTTTGTATGATTAGGACAGCACCTACTGTCTTCTTTCAGCTGGAGCAATGGGCATCAATATTCTAATGAAGTTAATTGCTAAATTGCTCCTATTAAGCCAAGATAAAGATTTCAGACGAATGGATTTCCTGAACCATGCAGGCAGTCAGCCATCTAGGGAATCCATAGTAGTAAATATAGCTAATTAATGCACATACGAGCAAATATGAGTTTCAGCCACTATTAAGGCCTAGCTTGTGGCGGTAAGGGTGGCGAAGCGTCAGTACTTCTCCGCCCTTATTGCGTCTGCGGATAGCTGTCCCACGGCTCTGTTTCAGGTGACAAGATTCCTCTTCCAGGGGTATGCAGAGGAATTTGTTCAGCATCTGTCGGACAAAGTCGCTCAGATTCGCTCACAGTTGGACACCAGCCTTGTTGCAGGTCCGTAGCAGATGCCTGGGGAGAAGTCTTGCCTAGTTATCTGGAAACGGTTTCAGCCTGTTGGGCCTGAGGAAGTGGACAGAGTCCTTAGGACTCTGAGCTCAGCCACCTGCTCTTTAGATCCATGCCCCTCCTGGCTTGTTAAAGCTGCCCAGGGGGGTGTTGTGTGAGTGGGTTCTTGTGATGAATTCTTTGAGTGAGCGGGTTGTTCCTTTACCTCTTAAAGAGACCTTGGTTCACCCCTTCCTCAAGAAGCCATTGCTGGACCCCACTATACTAGACAATTTTCATCCAGTATCTAACCTCCCCTTTTTGGGGAAGGTGGTTGTGCAGCAGCTTCAGAGGACCTTGGATGAAGTGAATTATCTGGATTCCTTTCAGTCAGGATTCAGATCCAGGTATAGGACAGAAACAGCATTGGTCATTCTTTTGGATGATCTCTGGTGGGATGGGGGTTGTGCATCCGTCCTTGCCCTACTTGACCTCTCTGCAGCTTTCGATACTATCGACCATGGTGTCCTTCTGGATTGCTCAGAGGATTGAGGGTAGGTGACACTGTGTTGTGCTGATTTGCCTCCTTTCTCCAGGGTCAATTCCAGTTGGTGGTGATTGGGGAGGAGAGATCCCACCCACAGCCCCTACTACTTGGGGTGCCTCAGGGTTCGGTGCTCTCTCCCCTCCTATTTAACATCTATGTGAGGCCGCTGGGAGAGCTCATCCATTGCCAGGGGGTGAGGTATCATCAGTACGCTGATGATACCCAATTATGTATCTGTGCCCCTGGCGAATTAAGTGATGCCCTGAATGCCTTATCCCGGTACCTGGAGGCTGTGAGGGTCTGGATGGGGCACAACAGGCTTCAACTGAACCCTGGCAAGATTGAGTGGCTTTGTATTTTGGGTCCCACCAGTTCTAGGACTATGCCATCTTTGGTGCTGGATGGGGTGGCACTGCCCCAGACAGACCCGGTGTGCAATCTGGGGGTCCTCCTAGACTCACGACTCCTGCTCAAAGAGCAGGTTGCAGTCGTGGCTAGGAGGGCCTTTGCACAACTTTGTGTTGTGTGCCAGTTGAGCCTGTTCCTAGATCAGGGGGCTCTGCTCACAATAACTCATGCCCTAGTCACCTCTCGATTGGATTATTGTAATGTGCTCTACATGGGGCTGCCCTTGAAGAGTATCCAGAAGCTTCAGCTGGTATAGAGTGCAGCAGCGCAGGCAGTTACATGTGCCCCTAGAGCGGCACACATTACACCTCTGCTCTTACTGGAGAGCAGCTAATAACAGGTGCTCTGTACAATCTAAGTAAGGTGATTGCTTCAAACTTTTAATCAAGAAGAGAAGTTTCAAGACAGTGAGCTGTGCCATCTGATCCACACTGAGCATGGAACCCACTTGACCGAAGACTTTAATATGTTTATATAACCAAAGTACACATTGCAGCTATTTCCTTGATTTCACATCTACAGAATAGCAACCTTGTGGTTTATTATTCTACATCTGTCCATTTTACTTATCAATCACCATTTTAACCATGCTTCACATTTTCTGCTATTCCTTTCTTTCCTATGCTGCTATTGTTAAAACTCTGTGGAAATGTTAATTTAGAGGGCAATGTGTTTTCATTATACTAAATACATTTTCCCCCTCCCTTATTTCTTGACTTCTTTCATGCATTAAATTAATTACCCTTCAGTAATGCAAAATTGAATTTCCTGCTATTCAAAATTATGATCTCATTTGAACAGAACATTGTTTGTATGCAGAGAAGTGGGTGAGTGATTCAAAAATCCATCCAGTTATTTAATTTTATCTCTCCTGTACTCCTATGGCATAGTACCCTGCTCTGCATTAAAAGGACCTCAGATATTTTGGCTGCTTCAGCTGTCATCCATTCCTTGTGGCCATCCTATGCTTCTTGGATGGAGAGGCAGGGCTAGTTCAAAATATTTGGCTGCCTGAGGTAGTCTAATTATGTGGTTCTAAGCAAATACCCCCTCCAAGATGAAAAGGACATACTATCTAAGCTGATCTGGTTTTCTCAAGAGAAAAATCCCATGAGCACACACCTTGCAATAATCACATACTAAACAATGAACCATTAAATGACTTTTATGGATACCCCAAATCAGGTGCTAGACATGGATGATTTATCAACTAGACCTCATCTAGAGGGAGTTAGCTTACAACCACGGCTTGGACCCAGGCCTATTGCTCCCTCCTATGTAGTTCACAAGCAGCCTTTATTCAGTGAGCAAGCAGTCCCCAAGCTCCTTTTTTCAGCTTCCACAGACCACAAAGCCAAGCAAGTAAAACAAGAGCAGAGCAGCAAATGATGCTTGTTTCATAATATATAAAACCCAAGGCTGGTACAGAATCCCACAAGCACCCCTCCCTTTACTTAGTAATTAAAATAATAGTGACACTAAATCACAAATTATTTTCTACTTCCCCCAAATCAAAACCCTAACCCAAATCACTTTGCCTAATGGGAGGGCTAACCCTTACTATAAGGGACAAGCTCCTTTCCAGGACCTCAAGCAGAGTATTAGATAACAGCACTTCTTTCAAGCACAGCATGAAACCAGGAATCATCCTTCTCACTTTGTCCTGAGCGTTCAAGAAAAGAAAAGCCCTCAGCTTCACACTGCACTTGCCAGTTATTTGGAAACCCTGACATTGCCTTTCCATTGAGTTCCAGGCTCAGAAATGGGACAGGTGCTCCATTTCATTTAATTTTATTTCTGAATTTATGAGAATTTCAAAACCTGGAGAGAAGTGAAAGAGAAGGTCAGGGGCAACTAACAAAGTGAAGAAAGGCATTTGACAGATCGATAGATTCTTTAGCCTGGTTTGCACAACAGATGGTAAAATGGAGAAACAGTGGACTTCAAAAGGGGGATCTAATTTTTACATGCTTCCCTTATGTTAAGTTAAAGAAAAAGTAGCAAACCTTTCTCCATAATACTACAATTTTCTATTTGCAGAGAGTTTTACATGGAGGAAAGAGTATAATTCAGTTTGATCACTTCTACCACTATATGAAGGTGAACCATTGATTCTATCTTCTTAGTATGCCAACAGCTTGTTGACCATTTTACTCTGTTTTGCTCATCATCAAGACTTCATGCATTGCTTGTCATCTGTACTATTTCACATTTATTTTGCTATCTTTTTCCTTTTTCTTTTTTAAACTATGTGGTATATGCATGTCTGTAACAGGGTGAGGGAAGCAAGAATTCTCCAAATGAGCAGAGCAGTCAAACAACCCATAAATACTCAGAACTGTGGGGAATCAATGAACAGGATGGAATGCAATTCAGAAAACACATTCTTTCCTGCACATATGACATAGTAACAGTTCAGTTTCAGGTTAACCATGTTAGATGCCCCTCAGAAAAGCTGACCAGGAGGCACATAGCTAGGGCCTGCTGTTAGATACAGGGAGAAAGGGAGATTAGCTAAGGATGGCATAGTGAATTATTCAAGGGTGAGCACTACCACTGCAAAGACTCACGGCTTGTTCTTACTTTCCAGACTTAAATAGAGTTGATCCACTCTATGTATTCAAGTGGATCATGGGAGATTAAATATATTGTGCAAAGTGTACCAGAGGAGTGTTTCCTGGGAATTCTTAAGGCACACAGAAGGAAGAGAAGTACAGTCTTTAAATATAGAAGTTCCCATGTTTAATTTATTTATTTATTTATTTATTTATAGTGCTATTTATACCCCGCCTATCCCCTCCCTAACGGAGGACTCTAGGCGGCTTACATACATACATACATACATACATATATATATATATATATATATATATATATACACATACATTTTTATCATTATACAATGTCACCAAGTGTAATTAACCCGTGCACCAGGAGAGGGGGTAAGGGAACCGGCTCTTCTAAGGCTCTGAACTACAATTCCCAGGATGCCTTGAGCCGACTGCTGACATCCTGTTGATGTCACTTCTGGGTCTGTCCTCACCGTCGCCATTCAATCTTTCCTCCGATCTTTCCTCCGGTGGAACCGGCTCCCGACAGGACGCCAGCAAATTCTCCCAATTAAGGTGGTACCCATTTTATCTACTTGCTAAGCTTTCGAACTGCTGGGTTGACAGGAGCTAGGACTTAGCGACAAGAGCTCACCTCGTCGCGCGGGGTTCGAACTGCCGACCTTCTGATCGGCAGCCTACAGCTCAGCTGTTTAACCTGCTGAGCCATCCGCGTCTCATTAATCCTTGGCATAGCTGGGAAAGGACTCAGATTGCATGTGCCAGGGAAAACCTTCTGTTTGAAAGTCTGAAGAGCTACCAGTCAGAAAATAATACATTGCACAAGATGAACAATGTGGCACAGGACAGGCATCCTATGTTGCAAATACTATAGATTTCCTGTATTGATAGAGCTCTTGCTTTGCATACAAATGGTTCCCAGATAACTCCCGGAAGGCTGGGAATATTTTTTGCCTGAGCCATACAGAGTTACAATCCATCAAGGGTGGAGCTCCATTGGTAGCAGTGCCCCTCCCTACCCCAACTTTATTTTTATTTTTTAGTTCTTTTTATTTAAAAATAAATGAGAAGTTAGCATTCTCAGAGCAAGGTACCACCCTCAAGCAACATCTTTTATTTTAAGTAAACCCTTGACCCTCATTTCAGCCCCAAAGACATTCCTAGAAAATACTAGGTGGCTACAATCTGATGCTTTGTCTGGAAATGTGCCCACCTGCCCAATAAAAAAAAGTCAACGGAAGAAAAGGAGCATAGTATATGAGTATAGGCAGAGTGGCAGGAAGTAAGTTTACCTACTGGTAAATATACATATATATATATATATAGCCTCTTTTAGGCTGACCATATCCAATATGGTAGCCATTTTGTGAGAGCATTCACAATTTGCTCTCAAAATGCCAAATATAAACATCAGACCAAAAAGGTTGCCTACTCCTCATGTTTATAATACTGAGTTAAGTGAGTCAAGGGACTGATTCAGCATAGTATATCAAAGTGTCTCAACAGCAGGTAACACCTGGCTGACTTTGGGCTCAGAAGCCAAACAGGCTTGTGTCTGGTTAGAATTTGGGTGAGAGATTGGGATTCTGGAAACTCAAAAAAAAATCTGGAAGAAGGAAGTTGCAAACCACTGTATAGCAGCCAAGAAAGCTACATGTGCATGTTTATGACGTCTCCATGAATCAAGCTTGACTTGAAGGGTATTTTATCCACTAGTGTTAGCTTCTTGGCCTTTGGGGTAAAACCAAAGCTGTATTGGCAGCAAGACTTTAAAAAAATAAATCACATTTGTCTTCCATTCCTCCTGCTTTAGCACCAGGATGGATGGACGGACGGACAGACAGACAGACAGACGGACGGACAGACAGACAGACAGACAGACAGACAGACAGACATCAGATCTATATCCTGTATGTAGTTCCTTGAGTGGCTACTCTAGGAATGTGTTTGGTGTCAGCCCCCTGAACAGTGCTGCCACTATATCACAAACCGCTTTTAAACAAAACAAAGCTGGATAAACTCTCCCAACTCAAGGATTCGCTAAGAGAAATAGCCACTGTATTTTGCCTCAAGATATGGCTGTCGCTGTTGTACACTATCATTTGAGCTGCTTCCATCTGGAGGCTTCTTATTCTTATGCTAGACCGCAACTGTAACTAAGCCCAAGGTCAGCCTTCTTTCTTCAGCCATCTGTGATGGCAACACATTCCCCTCCCTGATTTATATAGCATATGTGAGTGTGACAGTTGCCCTTGGAGAATTACAGTATCGGCAGTGTGAGATAATCAACTGATAGGTCTGCTTGTTAAAACGTTATGTAGCAGTCCTTTGTTCATAGCCAGGCATAGCGCACTTAGCAAGATCAAGCACACCAATGACTGGTCCTTTATATTCCCTCAACACATCTGTTTGGCTTTGGTTTCTTTTAGAGGTTAACTTTTTTGTCCCCACCCCCCAGCCCAAATGTAAGAAATATTGCCAAATGGCAAAGAATAACCACTTAGACTTGTGCTTCCAAATGTGCTTTCTGAAGAAATAGGATGTTTCCTCATCCATTAATCCAAAAGTTTATTTGAATTGTTTTCAACATTGACAAGGGTTTTAAATCTCAGCCATGTCTTTTGAAGATGATGTCTAAACTCTCCCAGAATCATAGAGGACTCTACTTCTTTGTTTGCTTGTTCGTTTGAATGTATTAGCTACCCAACTCCAATGGACTCTTGGTGTTCATCTAGACCAACTTCATGCTTATTATTGTGATTACCATTAAATCATCAGCATTAATTAATTTATATGCTAATCTTCACTGAAGAACCACAGAATACTTTACAAAACATTGAAAGCAATCTAAAATCCTGATAAAGAACTGAATGAGATTAGATCAAAGAGCCTTCTCTCATTGTTGTAATATTAGTAGATGTAATGACCAACAGCAGCATATATTAATTAAATTTTTGTGTATATGTATGTATAATTGTTAGCCGAAGAGCACCGACCCCTAGAGTCGGACACAACTGCACAAATGTGCGGGGGGAACCTTTACCTTTACTTATGTATAATTGTGGATCTGTCTGGAAGTGGAAGGAAAGTCCGATGCTGTAAAGAACAATATTACATAGGAACCTGGAATGTAAGATCTATGAATCAAGGTAAGCTGGATGTGGTCAAATATGAGATGACAAGATTGAACATTGACATCTTGGGAATCAGCAAACTAAAATGGACAGGAATGGGCGAATTTAATTCAGGAGACCATTATATATACTACTGTGGGCAAGAATCCCTTAGAAGAAATGGAGTAGCTCTCATAGTCAATAAAAGAGTGGGAAAGGCAGTACTGGGGTACAACCTCAAAAACGACAGAATGCTTTCAGTTCGAATCCAAGGCAAACCATTCAACATCACAGTGATCCAAGTCTATGCCCCAACCACTGATGCCGAAGAAGCTGAAGTTGACCGGTGCTATGAAGACCTACAACACCTTCTAGAACTAACAACAAAAAAAGATGTCCTTTTCATCATAGGGGACTGGAATGCTAAAGTAGGAAGTCAAAAAATAACCGGAATAACAGGCAAGTTCGGCCTCGGAGTACAAAATGAAGCAGGGCAAAGGCTAATAGAGTTTTGTCAAGAGAACACGCTGGTCATAGCAAACACTCTTTTCCAACAACACAAGAGATGACTCTACACATGGACATCACCAGATGGTCAATACCGAAATCAGATTGATTATATACTTTGCAGCCAAAGATGGAGAAGCTCTATACAATCAGCAAAAACAAGACCTGGAGCTGACTGTGGCTCAGATCATGAGCTTCTTATCGCAAAATTTAGGCTTAAATTGAAGAACGTAGAGAAAACCACTAGACCAATCAGGTATGACCTAAATCATATCCCTTATGAATATACAGTGGAGGTGAGGAATAGATTTAAAGGATTAGATCTGGTAGACAGAGTGCCTGAAGAACTATGGATGGAGGTTCGTATCATTGTACAGGAGGCAGCAACTAAAACCATCCCAAAGAAAAAGAAATGCAAGAAAGCAAAGTGGCTGACTGATGAGGCTTTACAAATAGCTGAGGAAAGAAGGGAAGCAAAAGGCAAGGGAGAAAGGGAAAGATATAACCAACTGAATGCAGATTTCCAGAGAATAGCAAGGAAGGCCTTCTTAAATGAACAGTGCAAAGAAATCGAGGAAAACAATAGAATGGGGAAGTCTAGAGATCTCTTTAAGAAAATCAGAGATATCAAGGGAACGTTTTGTGCAAAGATGGGCATGATAAAGGACAAAAAAGGCAGGGACCTAACAGAAGCAGAAGAGATTAAGAAGAGGGGGCAAGAATACACAGAAGAACTATACAAGAAAGATCTTAATATCCCTGATCAATACGATGGTGTGGTCACTGACCTTGAGCCAGACATCCTAGAGAGTGAAGTCAAGTGGGCCTTAGGAAGCATTACTAACAACAAAGCTAGCGGAGAAGACAGTATCCCAGCTGAGCTATTTAAAATCCTAAACGATGATGCTGTTAAAGTGCTGCACTCAATATGCCAACAAATTTGGAAAACTCAACAGTGGCCACAGGATTGGAAAAGGTCAGTTTACGTTCCAATTCCAAAGAAGGGCAATGCCAAAGAATGTTCAAACTACCGTACAATTGCGCTCATTTCACATGCTAGCAAGGTTATGCTCAAAATCCTACAAGCTAGGCTTCAGCAGCATGTGAACCGAGAACTACCAGAAGTGCAAGCTGGGTTTCGAAGAGGCAGAGGAACTAGAGATCAGATTGCCAACATTCGCTGGATCATGGAAAAAGCAAGAGAGTTCCAGAAAAACATCTACTTCTGCTTCATTGACTACGCTAAAGCCTTTGATTGTGTGGATCACAACAAACTGTGGCAAAGTCTTAAAGAGATGGGAGTACCAGACCACCTTACCTGTCTCCTGAGAAACCTGTATGCGGGTCAAGAAGCAACAGTTAGAACCGGACATGGAACAACTGACTGGTTCAAAATTAGGAAAGGAGTACGACAAGGCTGTATATTATCACCCTGCTTATTTAACTTATATGCAGAGTACATCATGAGAAATGCCGGGCTGGATGAATCACAAGCCGGAGTTAAGATTGCCGGGAGAAATATCAACAACCTCAGATATGCAGACGGTACCACCCTAATGGCAGAAAGTGAAGAGGAACTAAAGAGCCTCTTGATGAGGGTGAAAGAGGAGAGTGCAAAAGCTGGCGTGAAACTCAACATTAAAAAAACCCAGATCATGGCATCTGGTCCCATCACTTCCTGGCAAATAGAAGGGGAAGAAATGGAAGCAGTGACAGATTTTATTTTCTTGGGCTCCAAGATCACCGCAGACGGTGACTGCAGCCATGAAATTAAAAGACGCTTGCTCCTTGGGAGGAAAGCTATGGCAAACCTAGACAGCATATTAAAAAGCAGAGACATCACCTTGCCGACAAAGGTCCGTATAGTTAAAGCTATGGTTTTTCCAGTAGTAATGTATGGCTGTGAGAGTCGGACCATAAGGAAGGCTGAGCGCCGAAGAATTGATGCTTTCGCGCTGTGGTGCTGGAGAAGACTCTTGAGAGTCCCTTGGACTGCAAGGAGGTCAAATCAGTCAATCCTAAAGGAAATCAACCCTGACTGCTCATTGGAAGGACAGATACTGAAGCTGAAGCTCAAATAGTTTGGCCACCTAATGCGAAGAGAGGACTCACTGGAAAAGATCCTGATGCTGGGAAAGACTGAAGGCAAAAGGAGAAGGGGACGGCAGAGGATGAGATGGTTGGATAGCATCACCGATGTGATTAACATGAACTTGAGTAAACTCCGGGAGGCAGTGGAGGACAGGAAGGCCTGGCGTGCTATGGTCCATGAGGTCACGAAGAGTCGGACACGACTAAACGACTGAACAACAACATGTATAATTGGATAACAGATGAAGTCAATAATTTTGCTCCCTAGCTACTGGAATTAAAACCTCTGATAGCTACTGATAGTCTTATGAGTTAATTTAGTCTTCTTTTAAGACCATCCAAGTTGGCAGCCATTACCACATCATATCACAGCAAATTGTAGTTTCACAAGGCACAACGTTTTTCCTTTTTTCTGTCCAGATTCTCCAACCATCTAGCTCCACTAGTTGATCCCAGGCCCTACCATTATTAAATTATTTAGAAGGGGAAATAGGCTTCCTTATTCACCTTGTTCCTCATTCTGCAAAAATTCATATACCACTATCATGATCCCCTCCTCCTTACTCATCTTTTTTCCAAATGAAAAGTTTGGGGCAGGAAGCCAGATAACATCATTAAGCAGCTTAGTAAAAGCTAGCTTTAATAAATTAAACTCAATCTGTGACCCAGAGTGTCCCAGGAATCTAACAGTTCATCTGAGATCACAAGCTGTAAACCATATATATCAAAAAAGTAGAAGAAGGCTTTTGTAACTATTTTTAAAACACTTCTTTGATGCAAAAAGTAGAGTGAAAGAAACATAAAAGAGCTATCTTTCTTCTGTTATTCTCAAAAGAATGTAATCATCTGTATTCATCCTTCCAGGACCCAGAGTAAATAGCATCATTGCACAAATTATGTGCCTACAATCAAAATGTGAAATGTTTGTTCAGTCTTCCCTAAGCTACTTCTTTCCAGATGTGTTGGACTACAATGCCCACAATTCCCAATCATCATAATAAGGGTTTCTGAAAATGTGATCACCACAATTATTTATTTCATAAAAGTTTTCTGCAAAGTGTTATACCTTTCCTCCATTAAGAGGTGACTTACTGTTGTTCCCATCTTCAGATGACAAATTCTGTCTCAAGGCAAAGTGGCTGGCCCAAGGTAGTTCTGGTACCCTGATCTTAGTCAAGTGCTTTTCAGCCTGGACATTTTTGTGTTGATGATATTGCTCGGGCTTTGCATGACTGCAGCATGAATTGATGATTTTATATTCAGGATTTGGTCATTATAAATGCAACACAACAGACAGAATTCCCATGTCAGCCACAATGAATCTACTCTGAATATGCTACTCATCCCTATTCATATCAAAAGAAATAGCTCAACTCATCCAGTATTGTGAATTTGCCAGGATCCAGGACCCACTGCCAGAGTCTATAAACAAAGGAATCAACTCAACGGACTTTGCCCAGTGCCCTTCAGACCTAGTATTGGCCTTGTATCCACTATAGTAACCCAGTTTAGGTTCTCCATGCTGGCTGAGGATTATGAAGTCTTGTGGTCCAATACATCTGGGGAGAAGTCTGTTGTTGCCACAAAAGGTGATTCAGTGGACACCTGAATAGCTTCAAAGCTATTTACATGACTGTGCCTTTCCCAATTTTCTTTCTCTTCAGGTTGTTCTCTGTAATATACCATATTTCTTTGACTAATCTGGTTTTTGGGGTGGGGGGAAGCCACACAATTTTTCTTGCAATATCCAACCTTATTTTTACTGGGCTACATGCTCACTGACAATACTGAATAAGCAATTCTACTGCCGTGCCAACTGTATTATTGAGCTAAGAGTTCATGGGAGAGAAAGACAAAGTAAATTTGGATCATTCTCTGTCTTCATACTCATGCTGATCTGATCACTATCGTTGCATTCTCCAATTGACTGGGAACATATGTTCCCAATGTTTGTTTGTTATTTAACATCACTATGTACATGACTAAGGATCCATCTAGTTCAACATCTTCTTTGGTATCTTGGAAACCAACAAATGGGCCACCATGGGAAACTACTTTGCTGTTGCCATCCCAACAACTAATGTTTAGTTAGATCCCATTTCACAGTTTTAGCTAGTAATCTTCAATAGTACCCACGTTCAACCAGTTTCCTGAATTTAACTAATATCCTTTGGAAATCATTTCCAAATGGTTTTGTACACCACCCAGAGTCCACTGGAGTTGGGCAGCCAATAAATTTAAATAAATAAATAAATAAATTTCAGCCAATTGCCATCAAACTTCTATCAACAAATTCCTTTTAAGTTAATCACACTGTCGGCCTCCTGGGGTAAATCAGATAGGAATCACAACCAGATGAGCTAATTCTACTTTATTATAAAGCTACATTGACATTGATAGAGGGAGAAAAAGTGGAGGTAGTGACAGACTTTGTATTTCTAGGCGCAAAGATTACTGCAGATGCTGACTGCAGCCAGGAAATCAGAAGACGTCTACTTCTTGGGAGGAGAGCAATGGCAAATCTTGATAAAATAGTTAAGAGCAGAGACATCACACTGACAACAAAGGTCCGCATAGTTAAAGCAATGATATTAAAGGCAAAACTGAAGTACTTTGGCCACATAATGAGAAGACAGGATACCCTGGAGAAGAAGCTGATGCTAGGGAAAGTGGAAGGCAAAAGCAAGAGGGACCGACCAAGGGCAAGATGGATGGATGATATTCTGGAGGTGACAGACTCAACCATGGGGGAGCTGGGGATGGTGACGGCCAACAGGAAGCTCTGGCGTGGGCTGGTCCATGAAGTCACGAAGAGTCGGAAGCGACTGAACGAATAAACAACAAAACATTGACAGAATCTTGCAAGTCTGAAAGTACAATCCTCCCACCGTCTCCTTTACGGACCAAGAAACTAGGGAGGGCCCCTTCTGAGCCTCTTGCCCCACCCACTATCCAGTTGCAGGCTATGCTGTCCCTTATCTGACTGTTTCTTTGCCCAGTCTCCCAAGGTCTTTCTCACATACCATTACACACACATTCTGTGAAGAACTGTTGCCTTCTGTCTGACTGAATCTCTTGTTGCTTTGTTTCAGTGAATGATTCTGAGGGAATGGGAAGAAAAATATTTGTACTACAAGAACATAAGAGTAGTGAATGGTCTGACCAATAGTCTATATCAGTGTTTCTCAACCTCAGCAACATGCTGGCTGGGGAATTCTGGGAGTTGAAGTCCACACCTCTTAAAGTTGCTGAGTTTGAAAAACACTGGTCTATATAATCCAGCATTTGCTTCCAGAGATCCCATTTGATTCCACAGATGCCCATTAATGGGGTAACCCACTTTTTGTATTACCAATCATGTTGCCTCAACTCTAAGGGTAATAAATAATCAGTATGAGGCCAGTGATTTCTTCTTTATGAATTATCCCAATTCTCTTTTAAAGCCAATTAAGTTGATGACATTATTGCAATTTGTGATAGCAGTCCATCATTTGTCTGTGTGCTGTGTAAATAAATATGTTCTCTTAGTGAATCTATTCACTGTTATTCCAATGCATAATTTTATAAGTTTCTGTAACCTTCTCCTCTTATATATCTTTTCTCTCCTATTTAAAAATCTCCAAATGCTTTAGCCTTTCCTTGTAGAGAATGTGCTTTAATCATTGTATGGATCATATCTGCACACTTTTTATCTTTTCTATCATGGAAGAACCAGAAATGGTGCCTGGAGAGAAGATTAACAGAATCAAAGACTCTTGGCATTTAGTTTCTCAGATTTATCATCAAGGCCAGCTTGAGGGGCACAAATTTAATTTGTCCAAACTGTTGGAAAACTTCATCCATAAACAAATGCCACAAACTATCTTGGGACACGAAGTCCATCTCTTTGATTTTGAAGAGTGTATTCATTAAAACACATTTTTAACTTTAAAACCACAAGTGTAGTAACACATTAACTGGGCAACCATAATAGGCATGTCTTGAACCATTTCATATGAAGGTCACCTCTTTTATCAACTGATCTTTGGAGAAACAGGGGGGAAGGAAGCTATTTCTAAAAAAAAACCCAATTCAAACAAATGTCTTGGGGCTTACTAATCAAAAGAAGCTTGATTGATAAAGGTGGGGGGCCTGCCTTCCCACCAATGTCACATGTCCAGAGGGACAAGTACTATGAATCAAATAAGGTATAGCAGATGTGCTTTGATCCAGTTACTCAGCCATTCAAAGGAGGAGACTTTCTGTGTCATTAGTTTCTGCTTTTAGTTGTGGCCACTAGAGGACTTCCAATAAGAATTCCATCTTAGGCCTATAACTGCATCCCCATCTGATTTATAATTCCTTTGGGGAGTAATCTTGTCCATTGTAAAGGTGCTACATAAGAAAAGTATCTGGCATACCCATTAACTTTATTATCTTCCACATTTGGCAATGATCCATAACAATTACATGGGCATTCAATATTCCTCCCCAGTAACAAGAGGAATGCTTTTCAACCTGGGCATCCCACCTGTCATCTTCATATGTTGAGCCTGAAGTTCTGAAAAGGAGGCAATGCATGTGAACACATATAAACTCATAAATTGGAGCATCATGCAGTAAGGAAACAGTAGAAGATAATACCTGTAAGCTCAGGGTTGAACTGTGGAGTTCTTGGTGCTCTCTGAGCTTGGTTGTTTGTTTGCAGATATTTCATTACCCAACTAGGTCACATCATCAGTACCTAGTTGCAAGCAAACAACCAAGCTCAGAGAGCACTAAGAATTCCACAGTAAGGAAACATTCCTTGTCCAACATTAAAGGACTATATGACTATTTCCTCCCTACCGAATTAGTAGCAGTAGTAAAGTTTATTTACAGTTATTGAGCAGTCAGATGTACCAGAAACTAATGCAACAAAAACAACATAGAGAATTAAAAATTGAATTTCTGGCAAGGAGGTGTTCTGGTCTTCTGGCTTTTCTGTTGTCTCTTTTGAATGGTATGTAAATGTTGTTTACCTCTATGTGTCTGTTGATGGCTGCTTTGTCTGAGTGCCAAGCTTCCAGGAATTCTCGTAGCGTTTTTGACTGATGACTGCTAGTTGGTGTTCATGGATGGGTTTTCATAACACCAGAAAAAGGAAACAGACCACTTATATAGCATCTTCCAGCAAAATGGAAACCCACTCAACTTTATCAAAAAGTGCCTGACCACTCAACCCACCACAGCAAAACCAACAGAAGCTATGAAAAGGATTACACTGCCATACATCAGAAACATCTCAGACAAAGCAGCCATCAACAGACACATAGAGGTAAACAACATTTACATACTATTCATAAGAGACAATAGAAAAGCCAGGAGACGAGAACACCTCCTTGCCAGCAATCAACACCCAGATATGCAAAGATTAACACCAGGATTAGCACCAGAGGAACAATCAAACAGCACAATATACCCTAATCAAGGAACTATTAACTCAGTCAATCAACCAAGCAGCAAACAACAGCCCAATCAAGGAACTACCAAGGAGAGAACAACACCCCCACCAACACAAGCAGGACAAGCCATGGTATATAAACAGAGAGCAAGTCCCACTCCCTTTTCACACAGAAGATGTTGCCTAGCCTGACAATGAAACGTCTACAAGAAAACAACAAGTCTCAGAGAGCACCAAGGACTCCACAGTTCAACCCCGAGCTACAAATATTATCTTCAATTGGTATAGTTGAATCAGTAAAGGGGAAAAATTTTATTTATTTATTTTATTAAATTTATATTACCGCCCATCTCCCCCAACGGGGACCCTGGGCGGTGCACAACAAAACAGAGATTAAAAATATATAAAATTACATGAATACAAAATATGAATTCCAAGAAGAATATTAAAATAAGTCACTGGGAGGCTTCAAGGGGCCAGCCATCCCCAAGAGGAACTGTTGACGTTTCCCTCCCAGGCAAGACGGCAGAACCAGGTCTTTAAGCCTTTCCGGAAGGCTGGGAGCGAGGACATCAGCCTCAGCTCCAGGGGTAAGATATTCCAAAGGGCGGGCGCAACTGCAGAGAAGGCCCGCTTCCTGGACCCCGCTAGGTGAAACTCTTTAAACGATGGGGTCCGTAGCAAGCCCTCTCTAGCTGAACGGGTGGGATGGGTAATGTAGTCTAGAAATGAGAGATTTCCTTTTGAGAAAGCATGATTTGAAGCAGACTGTAGTACCTTCGAATCAATGGACATTAAAAAAAATCCTTAACTTTGGTTGACAATGATTGTAGGCTCTACTATGATTGTAGGTTCTATCTTCATAATATCAATTGCTCTCTGTAGCACTTCTTATTTGTGTATAGGCCCTGTGATGGCACCATAAACCTTGATGCCCCCAATTTCTCTCTTGATTGGACAACACTGACGACTTGTTGAATTAAATTGTTTTATGTCATTATTTTGTGTGCCAAATTAAAAGTAGTTTTTTTCCCTCTTAAGCCTACACTATCCTACCACAGCATTGGTGTAATGAAATATATGATGATTTGCCACTCATTAATTTGGAAGGAAAGGTCAAGTAACTCATGGGTGTGACCAGGTATAGATTATGGGCATGATGGGAGGTGCAGGCACGATTTCTCCCCTCTGGTCTCTAGTCAGCTTCTGCCACAATCCTTCTCTCCCAGTATTTGCTCTTTCAATCAGCATTATTTCCTGGGTTCATTCCTCATAGGTCACCTCCCCACCACCTCCCTGTTTTGAAATCAACTCCTCTATAGGCTTCAGCCAAGTTAAAGGATAGGAGAGGAAGCCACCATTGTTTTATTTAGGGAAGAAAATTTGTGTGATCCTGAAATGGCATCAGTGAAGACTGTCTTAAAATGCAGCATCCTTGCTTTCTCTTATGGTAGTGCCCTGAAAATAAACTGGGCTCTTGATTATTATTTGCAAGTGTCTCTGCATTTGTTTCAATAATTTTCTCCCAGTTAAGAGACAAGGCTGCACAACAATTGGTCAATTTCAATTATCCAGCTCTTAAAGAGCTAGCTAGTTGAACAGTCATGACAGTGTCTACATCCCTGATCTCTGGGGTGATTCTTCCCTGCGGTCTCCCTGTGTGTGTCTAATTATACTGACCAAATAAAAATCTGCTTGGCACTGCTCAGGGTTTTTTCTTTTTGGGGGGGTAGATATACATTTATAATCAGGAGCTATCTTTTCATTGGTGTGTTTATTTCACATTTGGAACTTGTGAAATGCCTAATAGAGTGTGGGAGGACAGGAAGACAAACCAACTTAGAGGAGTCTATGTAGACTTCCAAAATTGTGGAATGGTCCAGTAACATCAGACTCACCCCATTCATGCTGCAATGCCCTAATTGATGAATGTTTTTCCACTGCCAGGAACAGCTACAAGACCAAAGGAGAACACTAATTGCTTTGCCTGTAGCAACAGTCTCAGTTATAAATCAGGTTAACATGATTCAGCAGGATGTTGCAACTGAATCAGGATAGGGATGGTGAAGTGGGCAGCCAATTTTATAACAGCACAGTTTTGTGCTGATACAAGAAGTGGGCAATGTTTTAACTCAACAGGGATCCAATAGAGGAAGTGGGCCATGTCCTACTATATTGCAATTTCTATAGGGACCTATAAACCTCCTTAATAATACCTCTTCTAAAAGATCTATCGGGCAGAGCAGATAAGGTATAGATCTCATTCCTCCTGGCAGACTGTCATTACATATTCAATAGCCAAATTTTGCTTAGCAGCCATGAGGATACATACTCAGATTCTATCTGACATAGTAGAATACCTACCAAATATTTAAAACTGTTCTGATTGCAGGTCTAAGATAACAATAAACAATATCTGGATTTGAGGTCTAGGCCCAAGAAATGAAAACATGTTCAACCTGAATTAATCCTTCTACATCATACTAACATTACGTTTACAGCAGAGGGTGTGTCTAGAAGAGATATAAACATAGCATCCTTCCTCTTGCATCAGAATGTCTGATAGTAAATTTAAAGCCTCTCTTTCCTTTTCAGGGGATTCTTTTAGGGTTCTTTGGAGGAGGAGAGAAGCTTTAACCTAGCCTCTTCTCAGCAATCCCAGCCCATTAGCAGTCTGGAAGGGCAATAGTGAAAAAGGTGATTCTAACAAGCACTTATGGACAACACTGAAAGTGGTCTGCTGCAGGATTCCTACAAGCCACTTGCCACAGATCACTATCCTGTGGCTTGTGTGATATTATAGGTTTCATATCTTAAGCTACCATTTGTCATTCAGTTCTACTTTCCAAACCATTATTTTGCAGCTGACTGAGAAAGGCTAATTTGTGAATAAGCCCCATAGCACTCAGTTAGATTTACTTTCAGGTAAACACTCAAAGCCCACTAGAATAACAGTCATATTTTTGTGATCTCTTTCTTCTATCATGCACTGATTCATACCTATAAACTCAGCACCATCATATCAGTTCTAGGAAGACAGGCATACAGATTTAGCAGAAAGGAGTCAAATTGTATTTCTGTTTCAATTACCAGAACCGTGGGAATGCAGTTCACAATTTGGATGGTTGCTCCAAACAAGAGATCTCCAATAAGCTGAGCCTTCTTGGGTCATTATCTGAAAATGTCTCCTCATAAATATGCACAAGTGTGATCCTCTAGCTGTTCTACCATTACAGCAAGAGTGCCTCATTCTTCACCCCTCATTGTCAAAAGCTTGAGTGGCACTACAAGGCTTGGATTCCACTATTTTTTTATATTGCAGCTTTCATTTATCAACTTCAGTATTTTATCAAGAGCAATATGCTGTATTTATTTTATGCCTGAGCCCTATTTGCAGTTCATATTTTCCAGGCCAATGGATTTCATCAGCATTTACCTATGACTTTTCTTCCTTCTTTTACCTGTAAAAGGTTTACAACAAAACATTTCAAGATAAGGGGGAATATTGATTTTCATTTGGGGAATAAGAAAAAGCAAGCATTTAAAGTTGTTAGAAAAATATGAAACCAAAAAGCATGCATTTAAGCTTGTGGTTTATACACTCCGGTTCCAAATACCTTTCTTTTCATTTATTGATGCAAACATTACATACCTACATAAGTAGGGCTGAACTGAACAGCTCATTTGAATTCAAATTAAGTATTGCTCTTAAAAATATGTTTTCGGGTTTTCTTTTTCCCTCTCAAAGCATGAGTTTACATGTGGCTCATGCAATCCAGCATATCCAAAAATCAGGTGACATCTTGTCATTGCACAGCATCCGCAGATTCTGTGACTTAAGGTTTTTATAAACACATGTTGTACAACAAATATTTGGCTCTAGGGAACCATATGAGATGATAGAGAGATAGAGATAGAGATAGAGATAGAGATAGAGATAGAGATAGAGATAGAGATAGAGATAGAGATAGAGATAGAGATAGAGATAGAGATAGTTGTTGTTGTTGTTTATTCGTTCAGTCGTTTCCGACTCTTCGTGACTTCATGGACCAGTCCACGCCAGAGCTTTCTGTCGGCCGTCACCATCCCCAGCTCCCCAACGGTTGAGTCCGTCACCTCCAGAATACCATCCATCCATCTTGCCCTTGGTCAGCCCCTCTTCCTTTGGCCTTCCACTTTCCCTAGCATCAGCTTCTTCTCCAGGGTATCCTGTCTTCTCGTTATGTGGCCAAAGTACTTCAGTTTTGCCTTTAATATCATCACTTCAAGTGAGCAGTCTGGCTTGATTTCCTGGAGTATGGACTGGTTTGATCTTCTTGCAGTCCAAGGCACTCTCAGAATTTTCCTCCAACACCACAGTTCAAAAGCATCTATCTTCCTTTGCTCAGCCTTCCTTATGGTCCAGCTCTTGCAGCCATAGGTTACTACAGGGAATACCATTGCTTTAACTATGCGGACCTTTGTTGTCAGTGTGATGTCTCTGCTCTTAACTATTTTATCAAGATTTGCCATTGCTCTCCTCCCAAGAAGTAGACGTCTTCTGATTTCCTGGCTGCAGTCAGCGTCTGCAGTAATCTTTGCGCCTAGAAATACAAAGTCTGTCACTGCCTCAACTTTTTCTCCCTCTATTTGCCAGTCATCAATCAAGCTCGTTGCCATAATCTTGGTTTTTTTGAGGTTTAACTGCGACCCAGCTTTTGCACTTTCTTCTTTCACCTTCGTCATAAGGCTCCTCAACTCCTCCTCGCTTTCAGCCATCAAAGAGGTATCATCTGCATATCTGAGATTGTTAATGTTTCTTCCAGAGATTTTAACTCCATTCTTGGATTCCTCAAGCCCAGCACGTCGCATGATGTGTTCTGCGTACAGGTTGAATAGGTAGGGTGAGAGTATACAACCCTGCCGTACTCCTTTCCCAATCTTAAACCAGCCCGTTGTTCCGTGCTCTGTTCTTACCGTTGCTACTTGGTCGTTATACAGATTCCTCAGGAGGCAGACAAGATGACTTGGTATCCCCATACCACCAAGAACTTGCCACAATTTGTTATGATCCACACAGTCAAAGGCTTTAGAATAGTCAATAAAACAGAAATATATGTTTTTCTGAAATTCCCTGGCTTTCTCCATTATCCAGCGGATATTGGCAATTTAGTCTCTAGTTCCTCTGCCTTTTCTAAACCCAGCTTGTACATCTGGCAATTCTCGCTCCATGAATTGCTGGAGTCTACCTTGCAAGATCTTGAGCATTACCTTACTGGCATGTGAAATAAGTGCCACTGTTTGATAGTTTGAACATTCTTTAGTGCTTCCCTTTTTTGGTATGGGGATATAAATTGATTTTTTCCAATCTGATGGCCATTCTTGTGTTTTCCAAATTTGCTGGCATATGGCATGCATCACCTTGACAGCATCATCTTGCAAGATTTTAAACAGTTCAGCTGGGATACCGTCGTCTCCTGCTGCCTTGTTATTAGCAATGCTTCTTAAGGCCCATTCAACCTCACTCTTCAGGATGTCTGGCTCTAACTCACTGACCACACCGTCAAAGCTATCTCCAATATTATTATCCTTCCTATACAGATCTTCCGTATATTCTTGCCACCTTTTCTTGATCTCTTCTGCTTCTGTTAGTTCCTTACCATCTTTGTTTTTGATCATACGCATTTTTGCCTGGAATTTACCTCCAATGTTTCTAATTTTCTGGAAGAGGTCTCTTGTCCTTCCTATTCTATTGTCTTCTTCCACTTCCGCACATTGCTTGTTTAAAAATAATTCCTTATCTCTTCTGGCTAACCTCTGGAATTTTGCATTTAATTGGGCATATCTCCCATCACTGTTGCCTTTTGCTTTCCTTCTTTCTTGGGCTACTTCCAGTGTCTCAGCAGACAGCCATCTTGCCTTCTTGGTTTTCTTTTTCTTTGGGACGTTTTTTGTTGCCGCCTCCTGAACAATGTTGCGAACTTCTGTCCATAGTTCTTCTGGGACCCTATCTACTAAATCTAGTCCCTTAAATCTATTCTTCACCTCCACTGCATATTCCTTAGGAATATTAGTGAGCTCATATCTAACTGATCTGTGGGTCTTCCCTATTCTCTTTAGTCTGATTCTAAATTTTGCAGTAAGAAGTTTGTGATCTGAACTACAGTCAGCTCCAGGTCTTGTTTTTACCGACTGTATAGATGTCCACCACCTTTGGCTGCAAAGGATGTAGTCAATCTGATTTCGGTGTCGACCATCTGGTGAAGTCCATGTATAAAGTCGTCTTTTAGGTTGTTGGAAGAGAGTGTTTGTTATGCACAGTGAGTTGTCTTGGCAAAATTCTATCAGCCTATGTCCTGCTTCATTTTGTTCTCCCAGACCATGCTTGCCTGTAATTCCAGGTGTCGTCTGACTACCCACCTTAGCATTCCAGTCTCCTGTAATGAAAATAACATCTCTTTTTGGTGTATTATCCAGTAGGTGCCGCAGATCCTCATAGAACTGATCTACTTCTGCTTCTTCAGCATCTGTGGTTGGGGCGTATATTTGGATCACTGTGATGTTAAATGGCTTACCCTGAATTCAAATTGAGATCATTCTATCGTTTTTTGGATTGTATCCAAGCACTGCTTTAGCCACTTTATTATTAATTATGAAGGCTACTCCATTTCTTCTGTGGTCCTCTTGTCCACAGTAGTAGATCTGGTGGTCATCTGATGTGAAGTGGCCCATTCCAGTCCATTTCAGTTCACTGACACCTAAAATGTCTATATTTAATCTTGACATCTCACCAATAACCACATCCAATTTGCCCTGGCTCATAGATAGATCTTACATTCCAGGTTCCTATGGTGTGTTGATCTTTAGAACATCGGATTCGTCGTTCACCACCAGCACCATCGGCCGCTAGCCGTCCTTTCGGCTTTGAGCTAGCTGCATCATCACATCTGGGGCTAGTTGAACGTATCCTCTGTTCCTCCCCAGTAGCATTTTGACCATCTTCCGACCTGGGAGTCCCATCTTCCGATGGTATACCAACATATCTTTGGTTGTACTGATCCATTTAGTTTTCATGGCAAGAATACTGGGGTGGGTTGCCATTACCTTCCCCAGGGATCGTATTTAGTCTGACCTCTCTGCCACGACCTTCCCGTCTTGGGTGTCCCTTCACGGTTTAGCTCATGGTTTCATTGAGGTGCTCAAGCTCCAGCACCACGACAAGGTAACGATCTCCTTTGCTGGAGATAGTTAGAGATAGAGATAGAGATAGAGATAGAGATAGAGATAGAGATAGAGATAGAGATAGAGATAGAGATAGAGATAGAGATAGAGATAGAGATAGAGATAGATGCTGTTGTAATAATGGAGAGATAGAAACTACAGACCACATGCTCCTCCGTTGACCTTTTTATAAAGTGCTTAGGAGTAAATTAATATTACCCTTGACCAAGAAATATCCTAGGAGGCAAGATATAGAGTATATGCAAATGTTACTTATAGATGAAGATCCAACTGTTACGGCGCAAGTAGCCAAATTCTGTGCAGCTGCTATAAAGATACGCCAGACTATGATAGGAAAAATGTAGTAATGTACTCCTTGTAATGATTTTAATAATTTTAATATATATATATATATATATATATATATATATATATATATATATAATCACACCATATTTTATATGTGATATTTTACTTTTTATAAGCATTTACATCTGATAGAATATTAGTTATGACTGATATTAAGAGCATATTTAAATTTGATTAAGGGGCTCATCCACATTGTGGTCTGAATGTATTTTAATTTTTAATTGGAACAATGTAATTTAACTTATAATTTTAAAACTATTTTAAATCAGATGGTGCATATTGTAAGGTTCAATGAGTATACCTTGTAGAATCTTGTACTGGTCAGTGACCATAATAAACCAGAATGAGAGAGATAGAGATAGAGATAGAGATAGAGATAGAGATAGAGATAGAGATAGAGATAGAGATAGAGATAGAGATAGAGATAGAGATAGAGATAGAGATAGAGATGATAGAGATGATAGAGATGATAGAGATAGAGATAGATAGAGATAGAGATAGAGGGATAGAGGGAGAGATGTGAGAGATGAGATAGAGATAGAGATAGAGATAGAGATAGAGATAGAGATAGAGATAGAGATAGAGATAGAGATAGAGATAGAGATGGAGATAGAGATAACCTGCAGTGGTGGCTACAATGGTCCCCAGGATGGGAAGCTCCAATCACCTCAGCCTGAAGAAAAAGCAACATTCTTACACTTTTCTGAAGGCCAACAGGATTAGGGTTGGCCGTATCTCAGGGGAGAGATTACTCCCAGGGGCAGGCACTGTAAAAGAAAAGACACACTTCCTGGGTCCCATCAGATGGCATTGTTTTAGGGAGGTGAAACAAACATCCAGTTTGTTTGGTTTTGGCTCAGCATGTTGTGTTAGTCCAGCTACTTTGGTTTATAAGTTAGTAGTGTGAGTCAGGCCAATATAACTTTGTGTGGACAAACCATTTTTGTTGTTCAGTCGTTTAGTTGTGTCCGACTCTTCGTGACCTCATGGACCATAGCACACCAGGCTTTCCTGTCCTCCACTGTCTCCCAGAGTTTACTCAAATTCATGTTCATTACATTAGCACAATGTGTGAATCCAGCTGATATTAAGATAGATAGACTAGTGATGCTCTGATAAGACCATACAGTATTCCATGCAACTCCTGCCAGTCCCTTCCTCACCTCTACTAGGGCTGCCACATCTCAGCTGCAAGTATCCAAATGTCCAGTAGATGACAGCAAAGAATTGAAACCACTGACACCTTGATGCCATCTAATGATTATGTGGATTTTTGCAGACCAATTATAATAGACCAGAGCTCTACAGTCATACTCACAAACATCATAAAAGACAGACAAAATATTTAAGATTTTGAATCTCAAATATTTTTTCAAAAATATATAGTATCTGTCAAACTATTATTGTAATAGTTTGGCTCAGTTTGAGTTCCTTTGCTTTTTGTTCTAAATATATTAGCTGTTTTTGCAGAATGAGGAAAATATATTTTGAGGACCTCTGCTTACATAGTTCTTGAGATTTAACATAAGCAGTGTGGCATAGAGAAGGTTGGAAAGAGAAAGTGGGGAGAAAGTGAGAGGGGGCAATACCAAATTAACTTTGACTTCATTAGAAGAAATAATTGTCTTTTCAAAAGTCATGAAGCAAACACAATAACCTTGTGAATGATTTTACTAGTTTTCTGAACACTCCATCGTGTAACATATATGTGTTTTATAATTCAATATTAATTATATAAACTCGTCCAGAGATTAAGAATTATGGAGACTTGAGTAACTACTTTTAGAAGCTGTCAGTGTGATGGTTCCGGGTGTTATGTCCCAATGAAAGCTCCTCACGCTAAGTTAAACGGAATGAACTTTATTAAGGAAACATACAAGCCCTAACATCGGTGAAGATCTGAATGCCCCGGTTTGGTAATTGATTTTTATTGTGTTTCCCCCCTTTAGTTCAATGTGTATTGCCAGTGCTGTCAGTTTCCTTCTTGGTGCCTCTTTTGTCTCGGCCGTAGATGATTGGGTTGTCTGACATTGACAGGTGTTAACAATCGCTCTCCGGCTAGCCACATTCTTTCTCTCTGTCTCCTGCAGCCGGTATCCCGATGTGGATTGTCTGGTGCACGTGTTGGGGTGGAAGGTTCCGATGGGGGACCTTACATGCCACTCCTCCAAAATACCCTATAATCTAAGCTATAAAATATAAACTAATATAAACAGTAATATATACAGTTAATGAAAAAAAAGAAGTTGGATTAGCGGATCTTAGTGTGCTGCACCTGAAACAAGAAAAGGAGTGGGAGAGAAATGAGGGAGGAGGAGAAGAGAAAAAGAAAGGAGAAAATTAGAGTAACGATCTTTGGTGAGTGGTCAGTTTATTTGGGTTTGTCTGGCCATTTCCGATGAAACTGGTTGATCAGCTTCGGAGCCGAGACATGATGGTGGTCTACCCACTCATTGAAACTGGGGGGTAGATGGTTCCAGCGAACCAGGTATTGTAAGTGTCCTCTATATTGTCTGGAGTCTAAAATGCTGTGAATTTCAAAGTGTCTTTCTCCCTTTACTATCACGGGGGGGGGGGGCTCTGGTGGCACAGGATGCCAGGTGTCTGATTGCTTGTAGGGTTTTAACAAGCTGATGTGGAACACTGGGTGTATTCTACGAAAGTTTTTTGGTAATTCTAATTGCGCTGCCACCGGATTAATCACTTTCACAATTGGGAATGGTCCCACAAATTTGGAACCCAATTTTTTGGAGTGTTGAGTTGTGCGGAGATGTTTTGTGGACAAGTAAACTTTCTCTCCGACCTGTAATTGCCATTCAGGAGTTCGTTTGCGATCGGCATATTTCTTGTAGGAGTCTTTGGCCGTTTGTAAGGTCTGGAGCATAGTTGGCCAGTTGGCTGTCAATTTGGTGATCCATTCTTCCGCTGGTCCCAAGGCTTTTGTAGGGTTGATTTCATTCTGGTTGGGTCCAGTGGGTAGTTCAGGAATTGGGACGAACTCTTGTCCCGTGGCAATTTTAAATGGTGAGAATCCTGTGCTTTGATGTACTGTGTTGTTATAAGCAACTTCTGCGAAGGGTAATAAATCCACCCAATCATCTTTTTGATGAGATATGTAGCACCTTAAATATTGCTCCAATACTGAGTTCAATCGTTCAGTTGATCCGTCAGTGTTCAGATGGAAAGCAGAGCTTAATCCCTGTTCAGTACCAATTAATTTCATAAAGGTTCGCCAGAATTTTGAAGTAAATACACTTCCGTGGTCACTAATTATTCTCTCTGGCACCCCGTGTGGCCGATATATGTGATGCACAAAGAGTTTGGCTAATTGACTTGCTGTAGGTGTTCCTTTGCATGGGATAAAATGAGCCATTTTGGAGAATAAGTCCACCACCACCCAAATAGCTGTCCGTTTTTTACTCTCCGGTAGGTCAACAATGAAATCCATGGCAATTTGCTTCCATGGCTGGGTAGGATTGGCTACTGGTTGCAATAGTCCCACCGGCTTCCCAGTTGGTCTTTTGGCTGTAGCACAAGTTGGGCAAGTCCCTACATATTCTTTTACGTCCTTTCTAAGAGTTGGCCACCAAAATTGTTGTCGCACCGAGTGCAAAGTTTTTATAAATCCAAAGTGGCCAGCAGTTTTATTATCGTAGCAATTTGTTAACATGCATTTTCGTAGGCTTACAGGAACATACAAAGTGTTATCTTTCCACCATAACCCATTCAGCTCTTGTAAGGAGTCTTTGTTTGCGATCCACCAAGGATCGGATACAGTGTCTGATTTTAACTGGGCTTCTAAAGTATTTTCAGTGTCAGCGTTCTTTTTTGTTTGACTGCGAGTGATTGCTGCATGCCCACTGTGCAATGCTGGACTATTTTCCCCCTCTGCTCCCTAGTTGGCAGGTTTAGTTGTTGGGGGGACATTATGGTGTCTGTGATTACCTCTCTTTGGCAATCATGTTGAGGTAAGCGTGAAAGTGCATCTGCTAGAAAGTTTTTGTCTCCAGGTATGTGTTGCAGGGTGAAATTGAATCGGCTGAAGAATTCAGCCCAGCGTATTTGCTTTGGGTTCAATTTCCTAGGTTCCCGTAAAGCCTCCAAGTTTTTGTGATCTGTCCATACTATGAAGGGGTGGGGGGACCCTCGCTGGATCGTCACCTTGTTGTGGTGAGTGGGCTTGTGTGTTCCCAATAAACCCTGTGAGCGAAGCCGTCGGGAGTCATGTACTCCTGGTAGAGTCACCCATGGCAGTAAGGTCCAGGGGGAGGAACCAGACAAAGAACGATCCAAGAAAGTCCTCAACGGCAGAACAGGTGGAAGATAACAAGGTGTATTGTTACAACGGCTGCAAAGGTGGATGAAGGCTGCAGCAGACAAAAGGTCACCAATCGTCATGGTACCCATGCCATTGGATTAGAGCCTTTTTCTGTGAAGGTTGTGTGCTGATCGTTGTGCACCGATCTCCACACATAAAACAAATTCACGCACAGGTGTCTTCCAACCACAGCAAACCCAAAACAACCAAAAGTCCCATGGCGATTGACGAATGGCAATGGGGGCAGGATTGTGAAATCCGGAAGCTCCTAGTCATGGACCAGCACATGGGCAGTGGATACAGATTCAGTCGTCCTGACTCAAGGTTCGAGGCAGTTGAGTAGTTCGGCAGCTGTATCCACGACTGAGCAGCCCTATTTAGGATCCACTCTGCTCACTAGAAAAGGTGCCCTAAACATAGTCTGCCTCATTTTCTCCCTGACTGGACTACCGCAACCAGTGGGGTCACCATCTAGCGGTCGTAAAAGACTCATGAATTTTGGAACATGGAATATACGGACACTGCAAGACAACATGGATAGAGAATGACCTGAACGTAGGACTGCCATTATTGCAAGGGAGCTGAGACATTTTAATATTGATATAGCAGCACTCCAAGAAACTCGAAGAGCAGGAGAAGGACAGTTGAAGGAAGAAAAAGGAGGTTATACCTTCTTTTGGAAAGGACTGCCTGAACAAGAACGACAAATACATGGGGTAGGCTTTGTTATCAAAAACGACCTTGTGAAGCTCTTGTCAGAAGTTCCCACTGGGATTAACGAACGACTCTCAATTCTCCGAATAAAACCAACAGGCAACTATCCTAAGTGCTTACGCACCAACACTAGATGCAGATGAGGATATCAAGGAAAAATTTTATACCCAGCTGGACACCATCTTATCAGAGATACCAAAGGAGGATAAAATTATCCTCCTGGGCGATTTCAATGCAAGAGTTGGGCGTGACTTTGATTTGTGGCCGGGGATCATTGGGAAAGAAGGAGTTGACAATAGCAACATGAATGGAATCTTACTTCTGACTAAATGTGCAGAGCATAACCTTGTCATTACTAACACACTATTTCACCAGAAAAATAAATTTAAAACATCATGGAAGCACCCACGGTCGAAGCACTGGCATCTTTTAGATTATGTAATTGTCCGTGCTAGAGATTGCCGTGATGTACTTCTCACCAGAGCCATGATGAGCGCTGATGACTGCTGGACAGACCATCGAAGAACTCGATCCACAATTGTCCCTCATCATAGGCTCCAAGGAAGAAAACCAAGGCGTAAAATGAATACACTGGCCCTTCAAGATTCTACTAAACGAGCTTGCTTTCAATCAACTCTCAAGGAACATCTGCCTATGGAACTCCCTGAAAATGTTGAGGAACACTGGATTAAATTGAAGACTTCTATTATTTCAGCCTGTGAACAAACTATCAGATACCAAACTAAGGGACATCAGGACTGGTTTGATTAGAACGATAGTGAGATTGAACATATTATTGACAAGAAAAGGAAAGCCTTCCGGATATGGCAAAAAGATATTAACTGTGCCGTTAAGAAAAAAATCTACGCCAGTGCAAAGGCAGAAGTCCAAAGAAGAACTAGAGAACTTAAGAACATATGGTGGATAAAAAAAGCCCAAGAAACCCAACATTTTGCAGATGCTCATGATGCACGGAGCTTTTTTAATGCCATAAAGGCCATCTATGGACCAACAAACTATGGTACAAATCCCTTACGCTCAATAGATGGTGCTAAAATTCTAAAGGACAAAGAGTCTATTGCACTGCGCTGGAAAGAGCATTACTACAATCTCCTTAATCGTCAATCTACTGTGGCTGATGAAGTCTTCTTGCAAATCCCGCAAAAACAAATAAGAAATGAGCTTGCAGTACCCCCTAGTTTGGAGGAAGTCAGTAAAGACACTAAACAAATGAAAAATAATAAAGCTAGTGGACCTGATGGGATTCCTGCTGAAGTCTTTAAAGAAGGCGGGCCTGAACTTACACAACAACTTCATAAGCTCATCGAAAAAATCTGGATGAGGGAGGAGATTCCAGCAGACTTTAGGGATGCCATAACTATCACTCACTTTAAAAAGGGTGATAGAACAGACTGTGGAAACTATCGAGGCATCTCCCTTCTAGCTACAGCAGGCAAAATCCTGGCAAAGATCATTGCAAACCGTCTCCTATCTATATCAGAAGACATCCTCCCTGAAACGCAAAATGGTTTCCGCCCTTCCTGGGGAACAGTGGATATGATCTTCACTGCACGACAGCTTCAAGAAAAATGCAAGGAGCAAAACCGCCCTCTGTACATGGCGTTTATTGATCTGACTAAAGCTTTTGATACTGTAAATCGTACTGCTCTCTGGACCATCCTTCTGAAAATCGGATGCCCTGATAAATTTATGAACATCTTGCGGTTACTCCATGACGACATGATGACAACAATCCTGGATAACAATGGCTCTCAAAGCGATCCATTTAAAGTGGAATCCAGCGTTAAACAGGGATGTGTTATTGCTCCAACCTTATTCGCTATCTTCATCGCTATGATTATACACCTTGTTGAAGAGAAACTTCCTACTGGTGTAGAAATTATATATCAAACAGATGGAAAGCTTTTTAATCTTAGTAGGCTGAAAGCAAAAAATAAGGTAATTACAACTTCTGTTATAGAACTTCAATATGCTGATGATAACGTAGTCTGTGCACACTCCGAGGAAGATCTTCAAACTATCCTAAACATCTTTGCAGAAGCATATGAAAAGCTCGGCCTCTCTATTAACATTAAAAAAACCAAAGTGCTTTACCAGCAAGTTCGAACCAATCTCTCCGCAGCGCCATCAATCCAGCTTAAAGGTGTGTCACTAGAAAATGTCGACCACTTTTCTTATCTCGGCAGCCATCTATCTACAAAAGCTGACATCGACGCTGAAATTCAGCATCGCCTGAGCTGTGCGAGTGTAACTTTCTCCCGAATGAAGCGTAGAGTGTTTGAGGATCGGGACATTCGCAGGGAGACCAAAATGCTTGTTTACAAAGCCATTGTACTACCAACCCTTCTGTACGCCTGTGAAACATGGACCCTCTACAAACGCCACCTCCAACTTCTTGAAAGATTCCATCAACGCTGCCTCCGAAAAATTCTGCAAATTACTTGGGAAGATAGGCGGACTAATGTTAGCGTATTAGAAGAAGCGAAAACCACCAACATTGAAACAATGGTCATCCAACATCAACTTCGCTGGACCGGCCATGTTGTTCAAATGCCTGACCATCGTCTTCCAAAGCAGCTACTTTACTCCCAACTTAAGAATGGAAAACGGAATATTGGTGGACAGCAAAAGAGATTCAAAGACACTCTCAAAGCTAATTTTAAAAAATGTAATATCAGCATTGAGAACTGGGAAGCCCTAACTCATGAGCGTTTCAATTGGAGGTCAGCCTTTATTAAAGGCGCTATGGACTTTGAAGAAGCACAAGTACAGGGCGAAAGGGAGAAAAGAACTAAAAGGAAGGCACGTCAGGCAAACCCTCATCATGACTGTCTCCCACCCGGAAACCTATGCCCTCATTGTGGGAGATTGTGCGGATCCAGAATTGGCCTTTACAGCCACTTACGGATCCACTGTTAAAATTTTACCCTTGGAAGACAATCTTACTTGGCTACGAGTGATCACCAATGAGATGAATGGGGGGACCCTTCTAGTAAATGTCGCCAGGTGGCGAGTGCATGGTGGACGGCAAATGCCTCTTTCTCCCACATGTGCCATTTTTTCTCTGTTTCAGAGAATTTCCGTGAAATATAAGCACATGGTCTCAATTTATTGTCATTATCTTTTTGTAACAGTACAGAGCCCAGTGCCATGTTTGAGGTGTCTGCACAATGAAAGGTTTTCCTGGGTCAGGGTGTTTTAAAATTGGCTCCTCTGTAAAGAGTATCTTAAGCTGTTGGAATGCCTTTTGGCAGTTCAGAGTCCATCTAATTTTTGCTCCTGGTTTTTTCATTGCTCCTGCTTCCCCTTGTTTTCCTGTTTTTAATAAGTCAGTCAGGGGTAGAGCTATTTGCGCAAATTGTGGAATGAATTAGTGATAGAAATTTGCAAACCCGAGAAATTATTGTAGTTGTCTGCGGGTTTTGGGGGGTTCCCACCCCAAGACATCTTTGACCTTAGCCATGTCCATCTCGATCCCTTGGTTCGATATACGGTACCCGAGGAAGTCAATTTTCTCTTTGTGAAACTCACATTTGGATAGCTTCACATACAGCTCTGCTTTCAATAGGCGTTCTAATACTTCTCGCACTAATTTCACGTGTTCTTCCAGGTTCTCGCTATAGATCAGGATGTCGTCTAAATATACAACGACTTCTTTATATAAATAATCATGAAGAACCTCATTAATTAGTGCCATGAACGCTCCAGGCCCGCCCGAAAGCCCGAACGGCATCACGCGATATTGAAAGCAACCCAGTTGACATTTGAAAGCTGTTTTCCATTCATCCCCCTCCCGAATGCATACTCTGAAATATGCTTCGTGCAAATCTAGTTTTGTAAAAAATTTTCCCTTTTCCAATTGTGCTAGCATGTCATCCATTAATGGTAGAGGGTATTGATTAGAGACGGATATGGCATTTAAACCACAGTAGTCTGTACACAATCTTAATGAGCCATCCTTCTTTTTACGGAAGAGCACGGGTGCAGCCAACGGGGAGGTGGATAGTTCAATGAAACCTCGTTTTAGGTTTTTATCAATGAACTTCCTTAACTCCTGTAGTTCTTTATGAGTCGTATTTTCAATTTTTGCTTTGGGAAAGGTAGCCCCTGGTATGATTTCAATAGCACAGTCCGTGGGGCGATGGGGGGGGGGGTAATTGATCAGATTCCGTTTCATCAAATATTGGTTTTACTGGGTCGTAATGCTCCGGAATCTCTACTTCCCCATTGTTTGTGTCCGTTTCCCAATCCTCCATATCTAATGCCCCCCTTGCATTTTCCATATACAATTCATTTGTTGGTAATTCCCTATAATTACCGTCTGTAAATTGCAGTTCCCCTGAGACCCAGTCAATCAATGGGTTTCGCTCCCGTAGCCATTTGAGTCCAAATACCATTGGCTGGTGAACGATGGGTGCTACGATGAAGCGTAAAGTTTCTTCATGTGTCCCAATTTTTACTTTGATGGGTTCAGTGTAATGATTTACAGGGCCCCCTTTCATGCCAGACCCATCTAGTTGACAAAAAATGATGGGTACTTTTAAAGTAAATAGTTTTAGACCTAATCCAGCTGCTATTGCTGGATGGATCAAACATTTGGAGCATCCCGAGTCTAGCATGGCTCTTAACCCGGCTTGCTCCCTTCCATCCTCCGTCTTGATAATAACTTTTATCTGCATTGTAGGGTAGTCATCACTTACCCGGTAGTTGGTGCGCCCGCTGCTGAATGCCTGTCCCCCAGCGCACTTTAGGGCAGGCAGTTGGCGTTTCTTGCTGGCAAGAATTCAATGTCTGAGGAGTCGCTGTCATCCTCTTGGAAGTGTTGAATTCTCCGCTCCTCCATGACTGCAGCTGCTCCTTTGCGTTTCGTGAGTGCCACTTTGTCTCCCTTATTCTCTGCCGGTTCTCTGGTGGGTGCCGTGTATTGCGGGCAGTTGTTTATGCGATGTCCCTCTTTTCCGCAACGGAAACATAGTCTATCTTTTGTTCGGCGTTCCTTCTCCTCTTCACAAATTCTCTGTTTGGTGTCTCTACGTGTGGGAGGCATATGATTCCCAGGTCTCCTTCGCAGGGTGTGGAAATGTCTAATTGTTTGAATTTGCAGTTTGGTGTTTTCCACTTTCCCTGCTACTTGTATCCACTCTTCTAGGGTATTGGGATCTCCCCTCCCCAGCGCCAGCTCTACCAGATCTTGTCTCAGGCCATACTGAAAATATTCAATTTGAAATGTTTCTGGCCAATCTGGTAATTTACTTAGTATCTTCTTGAACTCCATGGCATATTCTGCCACAGTTCTGTTCCCTTGTCTCAGATTTTGCAATTGTACTTTCGCAGACATTTTTGACAAAGTGTCCTCAAAACGTTTGCGTAGTGCATACATAAATGCTCCAAAATTTTGTAATTCTCTGGCCCTGGCATCGTGCATTACTACTAGCCAGTCTGCTGCCTCCCCTTCCAAAAAGCTGGAGACATATCTAACTTTAGCGTCCTCCATTGGAAAAGTGTCCTCGAACTCCCCCATAAAACCCCTCACGTGTGTCATGAAACAAGCAAGTTTCTTATGATCCCCATCAAACCTCATTTTCAATTTGCTTACCCCGGACGGTTTGCTTATGAGGGAGTGGGTCCTGAATCGACCGTGGGGTGGGGTGGGTTGCGGCTGGTTGTAATTTTCTGATTCGGATTCCTCCTCTTCTTCTTCGCTGTCTTCTGTGGATTCCTCCTCCCCTTCGGAGATGGTTGGGCTTACTGTTCTCCGTTTTTAGGTTTGCTCCTTTAGTTTTTGCAAAATTCTGTCCATTACTAGTTTCATCGGCCCCAACTGCTGGCTTACCGTCTCCAGGTTGTGGTCCAATCGAGACATCTTTTCTTCGATGGCCCCCATGCGCTGAGACTGGGTGACACATTTCGTGGTTCACTTTCCGCCTTTCGCTTCCAGCCCTCCTCCGATTCCAAACGACCACTCCGCCTGGTTTTTCGGTGCCTTTGCCCCTGGGGTGGTTTCCTCAGTTTTGAGGGTTTTGTTTCTTTGTGACTCACGTTTCTTTCGGCTCCCTCTAGGTACGACGGTCACCGGTTTCTTCCCTCGAGATTGCTGAAGCCCCCTGGGATGCGGTTGCTGCACTCTGGGTTGGGGTGGTGGGTCTCTCGGCGTTGTCGCTTGACATGGCTTACTTTGTTGTTCTGGCGTTGATTCTCAACCGAAAATCTTTCGCAGTTACAAGGTTGGGGTGGAAGGTCATAAATTCATAAATTTATTTGGAAGTAAGGAGGCAAAAAGCAGAACATAATTAAAGAAAAAGCAGACCTTACAATAAATTTAGGAGCCAAATGAAAGAAAGTACTGTCCTTTATGAAGCTGAATAGCAGAAATCAAGCCAGCTGCCAAGTCGAAGTGCATTCACTCCTCATCCCAATAATGTGGTTACAGTTAATTTGGCAGGTTTAGAAAAATCTATTTCCAGACTGCTGCTGTGGTCACAGAGACTAGCTAAGGAAAGGATCATCCTGAAGATAATAACATCCTAGTATTTCTTAGAAGTCTTGGATACAGTAGAGTGAACCTCTATGGAATAACTTAATGCTGCTTTAGTATTCCATATTTTTGCAAGTTTTGCCTGCCTATCTTCCTTAACTTCGTTAATTGCTTTGCCAGTGTAGGCAATAGAGATTCAGCTAAAAAGGAGGTCTATAGACATGGGCAATCAATAGACTTTATTTGGGATATCCTCAACCTTTCAGCCTGAGACAGTAAATATCACAACTTTGCGCTTTCACTTGGTATAGCGGATTTCATGTCTTTGCAGCATCAGCAGCAATTGCACCGGATGGAGGCCATCTTTCTCAACTGCTCAGCACATTTGGCATTTTGACAGTGTGCTCCCACAAAATGGCCACTATGGTGAATGTAGCCAAGGTTACCAAATACTAGGCCTGCGCAAATCAGCCTTGATTCAATTCAGACTGAAGATTGAAGTTTTAAAGAGGGCATAATTCAATTTAAAATAGTGATTCCAAGTTGAAGGGCAATCCAATTCAGATTAGTTACTCTGAGATTGGATTTGATTATATACTCCACAGGCTATAATGGGGAAACATCAAAATGCCTAAAGCTGCTTCGTGTTTGGCAAAATGGGATGAAAATAGCAGGGAAAGTAGACCCTTTAATCAACTTCACCCTGCTAAGTTTCGGCAACATCTATATAATGCCATTATATAGGTTTGTTTGTTTGTTTGTTTGTTTGTTTGTTTATTTTTCATATTTCATCACCGCCCATCTCACTAAGAGCGACTCTGGGCAGTTTACAATAAAATTAAAATAACTACAGATTAAAATACAATAAAAACAAAATTCTTCATAAAAATATAAATATAAAATCCAAGATGGCAAATCAAAAGATCTTAATTTAAATACACATAATTCCCCGAGGTGTTGCAGGAACTTAGATGTTGCAACTGGGTTTCTTCAAGAGTTTTACTGTAGTACATTTTTTAAATACCCCCCTGAACATCTTTTAGGGCACAGACAGCAGAGATAAGAAAAGGACGCCCAAACAGCTCTAAACTGTAAAGCAAATGGCATTATACAGATGGTGCAGAAAATCCCAGTTTAAAAACACAAACTGTCAATATCTGCTTTCCACTTGCTTTTCTGAGGTGCCAGGCTTGTAATGGCACTGAAGAATGGCTACTGACTTTTTCTCGAGGTGGTGAGGAGGATGACATAGTGAGGTACAATGCCAAAGAAATAGGGACAGCACTGAGAAGGAGTGTCACCCTCACCTCTAATTTTAACACAGTAAACATTTGGCCCAGTGCCTGTTAGTATTAGCTTGCCATATACTGTATTCACTCATTATCAAAAGAGTTAAATCTGCTCCACTTGTACTGTGCTGTATCATATTTAAAAGTTAGGTCAGCCTTGAACTCATAATTGAGAGGAGCAATAGCTGAGCTGAACTCCCACTTGTATTCACAGAACCAGCACAGAAGTGCAACATTCTGCTAGTACAAGAGAGAGCAAAGCAGCATGTGGCTGAGTTGCACTTCAAAGAAGCTGGATTGCTCAGAGCCAATGAAATCCAAAGTAATCTTAGTCGTGTCACCCTAAAAGTTATGGAATTGAAGTTGCAACATTACACTTTTTCTGTAACAACCCCAGAAGCAGTGAAAAAGCCATTGAACCTGTGAACCTTTTGAAAGTCTGTGAAGCACTTAGATCCCACCTTATTTTGATGTGTTACTTCAAAGCAGATCCTTGCCTTGACTTGCGAATCTGCTTCTATGGGATAATTCAACTGGACTTTGAATTTTGAAGCTTTCCTTCAATGCTTTGCAGAGCCCTACAAAATACCCATTTAACAAAAGGCAATATGGTAAGCCCAGTAACCTCCCATAATGCTTCCTACACCCCAGAATATTTTTATCCTTTTTCTGCAGCCACTCACTATTTTTATTTTCTAAGAGTAGTTTGGGTCTTTCTGGGACATTCTTGAAAATAAAGTAGAAGATGACATTTGGAGTTGAAGCACGCAACTTCCTGTTTAGGTGGTGGTGGTCGTTTTAAAATTAAGTAGGGACAAGGAGCTTGGTAGATGCTATGTTGCCAATCCCCAATTTTTTTTACACATCTTCAAGCATTTAAAGAATGACTGTTGTGGGTCTTCCGGGCTGTGTGGCCGTGTTCTGGAAGTTGTGGTTCCTAACGTTTCGCCAGCATCTGTGGCCAGCATCTTCAGAGGGCAGGAGCACAGATAGAAGCAAAAACTCTGTGCCCAGGTAGAGTGGCAATGTTCTATTTATAGAGCTAAATTATAGGAGATTAGGTGGGGTTTTTTGTTGTGTTGAAATGTTAACGAGTGGCTGATGAGCATGATTAGCATGTTCATTGTGAGAAGTATTCCCATGTCCTGGTGGTTGGACTGAGTTCGTTGACCTTTTGCAGGCTGTGTTTTTCAGGACTGGTAGCCAGGTTTTGCTAATTTTTAAACTTTCTTCTTTTTTATTGTAACTGTGCTGGTGTTTGTGAATTTCAATGGCTTCTCTGTATAATCTGGTGTAGTGGCTTTTGGTGTTGTCCAGTATTTCTGTGTTTTCAAATAGGATTTTGTGTCCCGTTTGCTTGAGAGCATGTTCTTGCTTTTTTTATTATATAGAAGTTTTTGCTTCTATCTGTGCTCCTGCCCTCTGAAGATGCTGGCCACAGATGCTGGCGAAACGTTAGGAACCACAACTTCCAGAACACGGCCACACAGCCCGGAAGACCCACAACAGCCATTGAACTCCGGCCGTGAAAGCCTTCGACAATACATTTAAAGAATGCTAGAAGGTCTCCCCTCAGTTTCTCTTTTTCAGACTCAAAATACTCCCTTCATTTTTTTCTCCTAAACATATCCAACTGTGAGGATAAGTCAATCACATTTGGTTCTTATTAACAACTGTAAAGTGGTACAGTTACAAAAAGTTGTACTGAATGAATGGGAAGGGATCCACATCTGCCATATTCACTGTTTTCTTATTTTGAATCCCTAAACAATTGCACGTAAATAGAAAGAATGAAAATTTATAGAAAGCCTGCTCAACATTTTTATATATATATATACAGCCTGCTCAACTCATGGCTAATGCTATCAGTTGCCAGTCACAATTGCAAAGGAAGAAACCAGACTTCTACAAGAAATCTGTAAAACAGATGAGAACTTTGTGCTTTAACCTAACTAAGACTCATGCCCCAACTGCACTTGATCCTTGGGCATATAATTGATCTGATATTGATGGTAGACTTCCATTACTCTAAGACTACATTAACATCACATGTCCAATCTGCAGTCTCCTTACGCATGCAACCCAAAACTTCTGCTAGTGCAAAATTCTGTAGCAAAGGTTCTGATGGGGCTGGTCCTTTGGAACATATGGCTCCTTTGGTATGCATCTCATGTTCCTCCAGTGGCTGTTCTTAAAATAAATTAGAAGAAATGGAAGTTCAGATCTTAGATCTCAATGCTTCATCTCCTTTGGATCCTGGGCACAACCCACATGGCCCCACAATTCCATCCAGTATAATAGATATCCCTTATTTCAGGCACGATAACACCATGGTGTGCTTTACTTCTCAAACTTCAATCAAGTAATCCTAATGTGAACTGACAGTTTAAGATGAACAGGCCAGAGAATACCCTGCTGCTATCAGAGCAATTGCTGGAACATCCGTTCAAGTGCAAAAGCCAACCTTTTCTGTAAAGTGTGTGTTTATTTTCTTTGTAAAAGAAATTTCAGACTTCATTCTTCATATTTATAGATGCTCTCAGATAATAAGAATATGAATGTGTGATTACAGGTTTTCTCAATGTACTGTATTTTCCAGGCATTAAAATATCTGTGAAATCAGAATGTGCTACAACAGCTATTCTCCACTCCATTTTATTATTCAAATTGCCAATGTTCAATGGGTACAAATTGAGTTAGCCCTAGATTCCCTCTCGGTAGGGATGGTACTATCCCTCCCTGCCAATAAGAAATGAATATCTAGTATTTCAAATCCATATTTAAATTTTTCTTTAGAAGTTTGGAAAAGGTGAAAACAATTTTTAGTTCCTGACCTTTTTCATCTTCTTTCATTGTTATATCACTTTCTTTTTAAGCACTTTAAGAAATAGGAAGATTCAGGAAGTAGAGATGGAAACCCTTTACTACTAAATATATTTTGCAAAAGAAATTATCATACTACCAACTTGGTTTCAACTATGTCATATTCAGTCATTTCTTCATAAAATATCTAAGTCTAATCAGAAAAGACCATTAACAACATTTGAAGAACAGTGTGCATCTACTTCATTTAATAGCATGGAATCTCATCAATGTCAAATAAAATTCTTATGCTAAGCATTACAGATTATCCTGAAAGTCTTAATAAAGTCTGGCAAGATGATTTCGTATTTGAAGATGATGAATCTCACTGAAACTCTTTGTAGAATAAAATTCATTTAAATCTATTTCATGAGTCACCAAGAATATACCATCAAGCTTATGCAAACGTAGCATTTCACTCCTCTAAAACTATGCAATAGAAATCTTCTTTTTCCAGATTGTTGGATGACAAATTGGCACCTATCATGATCTTTGGTGGCAATACCCAATTAGAAACTAAAAGATGTCAAAGGTACTGGGAAAATAATTTAATAATATTTTCTAATGTCCCCTATTGTTTAATAGTCCATATTTCCTGAGGTGTATAAATTGATGAAAAATGAGAAATTGAGTAAATTCCAATTGTTAAATCTTTCATTGAGTCAGTGGTATTTGAAAGTGTGGAAGAGTTCTATCACTGAATATCGACATGATGAAGAACTTCGAAAAACCAGTAATGAACAATACCAGACATATAATATTAGCAATATTATAATAGATTATAATAATATATTACTTCCTAATCTATTAGAGTGGATGATATTCTGGAGGTGACAGACTCAACCATGGGGGAGCTGGGGATGGTGACGGCCGACAGGAAGCTCTGGCGTGGGCTGGTCCATGAAGTCACGAAGAGTCGGAAGCGACTGAACGAATAAACAACAACAATCTATTAGAATCTAATAACAGATTACTTTCATCTCTACAAATGCCATTTTGGATAGAAATACAGAATATGGTATTTAAAAATTTTGAAGATTACATGTCTATACATGGGTCTATCTGTGTATCTGTGTTTCTTTATTCTCAATTTTATTATCTTTTTTTCCCCTTTAGTTCTGTTTTTGTCATTAGATTCTTTTTCTTTTTCAACCTGTTTTTTCATTTTGCAAAAAAAATAAAAAAAATAAAATATTGCCATTATCCAAATACCATGGCTGGAACAAGTTGATACTAACTTGAGCATCTGGGTTTAGTACTGAGACAACTTGGTCATGATTGTAAATGACCTGTGGCAGAGCTGCAATGGCAGTGGTGCATCCATCTTTGTGCTCCTTGATCTCTCAGTGGCTTTCGATACCCTCAACCATGGTATCCTTCTGAGCCGGCTCCATGGGTTGGGAATTGGGGGCACCATTTCATGGTGGTTATCTTCCTTATTCCAGGTCCAGTTCCAGTCAGTGTTGGTTGGCAAGGAGAGATCACTCCTTAAGCCCCTCTTGTGTGAGTTCCAGGGCTCTATCCTCTCTCCCTTCCTTTTCAACATCTACACAAAATTGATGGGTGAGGTCACCCGCCAGTTTGGGGTTCGGTATCATCAGTATGCTGATAATACCCAATTATATCTTTCAACCCTGGGCTGGCCAAGTGAAGTTGTTGAGGTTCTGTCCCAGTGCCTGGAGGCTGTATGGGTTTAGATGGGGAGGAACCATCTCCAACTCAATCCTACCAAGACCGAGTGGCTGTGGGTGTTTGGACTGCCCAGATCTAGGAATATTCCAACTTTGGCCTTGGATGGGTGGCACTTCCCCATTCAAGGGTGGTGCACAATTTGGGGATCTTCCTGGACTCACAGCATCTACTTGATGAGCAGGTGGTGGCTGAGGCCAGGAAGGCAAATAGGACATCATCTTGGCTAGCAGGATTCAACTTGAAGCTCTTCAAGGTGTATATATAGGAGTAGAATTACCTGCAAGTATCAGCCTTGACCTTGCCTGCCTTCCCTGGTGAAACTCAGATAGCCAGGAGATAAAATATACATTCCTATTATTAAAGGGACTCATCTATAGCTGGACTTCATCACCCATAATTCCAGCTAACAAGGTCATCTGGGAGCCATCATGTTGGGGGCAGGGCTAACACTATCTCCCAAGGTTTAGACTGCATAGTTAGCTATCCACAGCTTCTATGCTTAAGCAAGTTGTTATCTACTACTAACAATCTCTTACCTTCCTATCACTAATGTTCCTTTTCAAGGTTTCTGCTGTATTGATTTATTTTACAGCACTTACTTCTACTTTATGTACAGGTGTTAGGCCCTGTCCTCCTCTTGCTTCTTATCAAAGTGGGCTCCATGCCCTTCAGGATTTTATTTTGCTGATAGGTCATGGAGTTACTTCTAATGTGCTAAAATCTGTTTCTTTCCTTCCTTTCAAGAGACATGAATAGAGTCACAGGTGCTGTGTTAATGCCTAAAGATCCATGGAAATGTAATAATTGAATTTGCTTAGGCATGAAAGGTGAAGCGCTCAAAGGAACACTGCATGCAGCTACCTGTTACATTGTCACAAACTTTTAAGTGCAGCTAAAAAGGGAGACTGTTAAAGATAATTACATGTAATACTAATTCTAATAATAATAACAATAACAATAATACCAACAATGTTGTTAATGTAGTCATTTTCATCTGGAATGGAAAGAACTGCAGAAACTTAGCCCTTTGCAAGATATTCTAAATCCCTTCACTGAATTTTCTAACCTCAGCTAACATATAGGGAAAAAAATATCCATCTGTGATATGAAATATAATAATATTGATTTTATTTACTAGGTTATCACAAAGTTTACAACAGATAATACATGTAAGGTGCTCTGAATATCCAAAAGTACATTTAATAGTATTATTATTAATACTGCACTTGCTACCATCCAGTTTCTCAGTTAAGTGTAAAATTGTTGATATAGCCATTGAGACCCCTCCAAAGAATGACAACCCTTTAAGGCATTGGCACATTTTAAAAAAATCTAGTTAACATTGTCTTGTGGATTAAATAAAATGGTTGTCATGATGGGGGCTTGCAAAGTGGTGATGAACGCCCCACCACCCGCTCTGGCCCTATCTAGTTCAACCCCAGCCCCTAATGCTCCCTACCATCACAGCTTATGGCTGTCTTTTTCCTGGGCAGGTGGGCACACACCCAAACACAATACTGGGTTGCAGCCATCGACAATATTTGTTTGCTAAGAAAGCCTAGGCAACCTGTATGGCATCCAGAGGGATTCTTGGGCAGAAATATAAGGTTAACAGCTGCTGATTTCTTTTGCAGCATCCAGCTTCCCATTTCCATTATTTGAATTAGAAAAATCTAGAACAAACAATAAAGTCAGTGATGGACAGAGAGCCTAGTACAGATTAAAGGAGGTGACCACAGGCCATTAGCAAACACTGGCACTGTTGGAGATCCTGGCAAATCCAGCATGCCTCATCAGCATATGGATGGCTGCTCTAGGATGCAAGCTCTCCATGTTTTTGAGGAAGCTGTTTGTGGCCATTCCCACTTCCTCTCTCTCTCTCTCTCCTCCTTGGACCGGGAGCAAGCACATGGCTGTGTGCTGCTCCATTCTAGGCCATGGATGGGCCTAGGAGAATTTTCCCCCTTTCTACACACATCTCTTGCAGCAAGCAGGGCAAGAGGTATTAAGTTTAGGGAAACAAAGAAGAAATGGAACATCATTTATCTATCAAAATGCTATACCTGCAATAAATAAACGTAAGGACTCTTTTGTATTTACTTTTCATACCTGCCATGTCTAAGCGTGCATTTCTTTATGCTTGGGTGGGCTAAGGGTGTAAGATTAACTTGGATCTCTCTAATATGCTCATGGGCTCTGTTTTTAAACAATATTCTTTTTCTGTACATGAACTTTGCAGCTCTGCTCCATTTCAGTAGTTCTAACAGACTGCTGAATGGGCTTCAGGCACCACATTGCCAACCTCTGTGCCATGGCTTGAGTAGCGAGTAGCACTGTGTTGTGTCCTATATTCCTGGAAGATATTCTAAACACTTCTTCTATTTTTCTTTCTTTCCTAATAGCTGCCTATTGGAGAAATCCTTTTGTGTGCAGGAAAATTCTCCCTTTCAACGCTATTATCACCCATCTTTGCAGGGCCTTACCCTTGTCAAGTTTGTATATATTCACATGCTGTTCTGCCTTGGGTTTTTTGTTTGGTTGTTTTGTTTGTTTGTTTTTGTTTTCTTAGGAAATTAGTCTTTCATAGCCTGCCTCAAACTCTGCAGTTATATTTATACATGCAGGTACTTGGATCAGCAAAGCTGACCATCTCACTGCTCATTCCTACATCTAGATTATTAAAAAGTACTGACCCTAACACCAGCCCAGGGACATCCACTTCAACTATCCTTTTATTTCTAGTCATTTTCTTTTCTTTATCCAGTTACCAATCCATGAGAGTAGCTGTCCTCTTATCCCCATGACTACTGAGTTTTTGCTTTTGAGCCTTTGGTGAGGGACATAAACTATTTATTTATTTATTTATTTATTTATTTATTTATTTATTTATTTATTTATTTATATCCTGCCTTCCTTTATTATTTTTTTAATTACTCAAGGCAGCGAACATACCTAATACTCCTTCCTCCTCCTATTTTCCCCACAACAACCCTGTGAGGGAAAATCCAGATAATCCAATATCCACCCAAAGGTTTATTGACACTCTAAAAAAACCTAGAAGATTAGTGAGACAATGGGAGTTGTGTTGTTTTTTCTTCAGGAAATTTTGTTCTTCTGTACATTTTCTTTTTATCAATCCTCTCATTTTGGGAGGTTTTTTTTTTTTAAGTCAAACATGATCATGTTGTCTTTACTTGGCAATCAACCAGTTATATGTATGTTAAAAAGAACAGTATTTTGGTCACTTTTTCCAGTTGGTCCCATAATTTTTATGTCATTGGCAAGATCCTGAACTTTTCTTAGGATTAAGTCCAGTCCCAATATTTATGGGGGCACTAAGCTGAGGGACAATTAAATAAGTTTGAAGGAGAACCTCAGACATGTACAGCTGAAAGATAGCTGTACACAATAGCTCCCCAGGACTAGCAGTCTGAAGGACCAATGCCAGTTACAGGACAAATGACTTTCGGTATTATGCTGATGAAGGTAGATTATATGGGCCACCAATGTAGCAACCCTCCACCCCCGAAAAGCTAAATATTAGTTCTGGATTCTGTCTGAGCTCTGGTTATCACTATTTGCACTCCAAGGGCCAGCACAGCAATCTTGTTCCTTTTTCTGAGTGAAGTCTTATGTGATTGTGTGAGAAAATAAATATAACTTTATCCTATCTGAACTGGTTGTTTCAAGTAAGCCATAATGACTGGAGAATGCTTTGAAAACATACTAAGGGAGTGTAAAATATTTGCCAAGCCAAATGGAAAATTTAGAGAAGAGCGGAGAAATATGATTTATGAACTTTCTTAACAAAAAGAAAGCTGATTCTCTGCACAGGGCTTGAAAGCTGAAGGATGACACCAGAGGAACAAAGACATTGCTCCCCTAAGGAAGAAAATCAAAGTGCAGAACATACAGATAAATCATTTCACAGAGAAAAGTCAGTGTCCGAGAGAACAGATGGCATCACTGAGAGAAAAACAGCCACAAAGCAGGGAAGATGGTTGGGGGGTAGAGCCTCCTGCTCTTCCTGTATCCAGATGACAGAAGAGAGACCAAGACAGCAATTAACATTGTCAGCAAACATATTTTCAATGGTCAAGGTTTGGGCTACCATTAAAATGACTGAGCTGGGTAAATGCAGTACATGTACCCCCTTCCCAATCTGAGGAACACATGTTGCTTTATTTGACCAGGCAGAAATATGGCAATGAGACCTTTCTGGATAAATAAGCAGAAAGCTGGAGGCTGTATCAAGAGGCCTTCAAAGAGCAAACATTTGGCACAAAAGGTATTATGCATGATAGGGCTGGGTTTAAAAAACAACCTGCCGCTTGTGGCACAGCATTTTCATAAAGGAGGGGACTGCTAAGTGGGACTTGATGGCAATAAGAGCAACAAACTGCGGTGTATCTTCAGGATACACCCTGTAAAAGTGTATGGAGGGAAAGGCTGGGCCCTCAACTCTAATCATTCTCGCTTCCAAAATTCTTACTATAGGCCTACCTTCCCCAACCCAGTGCCTTCCAGATATGTCATACCAACTCCCATAATCCCAGCAGGGAAAGGTCTGCTATAGTTTGGGTTAGGCTACTCATAGGCAATGTGTCTCCCTCCTTCTCCCATTTCTCACAGTCTCTTCAACTAATAATTCAGCATTTTCTAAGATGTGGAAATGCTTAAACCCAGGAAAGAATCAGAGACTTGGTGCACCTACTACTATCTTCATTGTACATAACTTCAGGTTTCAGGGCCCGCAAGATTTGAGAATAGTCCAGAGACCCTCCAAAATTACTTTGAATTGTAATTTTTTAAATGACCAGAAAAGAAAATTATTAAATATTTAACCATACTACTATGTTTAATAAATGTGTTTGCAAACAAATAATTAAAGTGGCTTTGGCTTCTGTCCTTGCTCAGACTACATCTTAGACTGCAGTGCCTTGTTTGTTGTTGTATATTCGTTCAGTCACTTCCAACTCTTCGTGACTGCATGGACCAGCCCACGCCAGAGCTTCCTGTTGGCCGTCGCCACCCCCAACTCCCCCAAGGTTGAGTCCGTCACCTCCAGAATATCAGCCATCCATCTTGCCCTTGGTCGGCCCCTCTTCCTTTTGCCTTCCACTTTCCCTAGCATCAGCATCTTCTCCAGGGTATCCTGTCTTCTCATTATGTGGCCAAAGTACTTCAGTTTTGCCTTTAATATCACTCCCTCAAGTGAGCAGTCTGGCTTTATTTCCTAGAGGATGATGTTCTTGCAGTCCAAGGAACTCTCAGAATTTTCCTCCAACACCACAGTTCAAAAGCATCTATCTTCCTTCGCTCAGCCTTCCTTATGGTCCAGCTCTTGCAGCCATAGGTTACTATGGGGAATACCATTGCTTTAACTATGTGGACCTTTGTTGTCAGTGTGATGTCTCTGCTCTTAACTATTTTATCAAGATTTGCCATTGCTCTCCTCCCAAGAAGTAGACGTCTTCTGATTTCCTGGCTGCAGTCAGCGTCTGCAGTAATCTTTGCGCCTAGAAATACAAGGTCTGTCACTGCCTCCACATTTTCTCCCTCTATTTGCCAGTTATCAATCAAGCTCGTTGCCATAATCTTGGGTTTTTTTTTGAGGTTTAACTGCAACCCAGCTTTTGCACTTTCTTCTTTCACCTTCATCATAAGGCTCCTCAGCTTCTCCTCGCTTTCAGCCATCAAAGTGTTATCATCTGCATATCTGAGATTGTTAATGTTTCTTCCAGCGATTTTAACTCCAGCCTTGGATTCCTCAAGCCCAGCACGTCGCATGATGTGTTCCGTGTACAAGTTGAATAGGTAGTGTGAGAGTATACAACCCTGCCGTACTCCTTTCCCAATCTTAAACCAGTCTGTTGTTCCGTGATCTGTTCTTACCGTTGCTACTTGGTCCTTATACAGATTCCTCAGGTGCCTGTAGGCCACTCAAAAGCCCATTTCAACCCTAATTCACCCAAATAAATTTCTGTTCAATACTGGGGGGAAGTGACCTTCACTTTCACTTTATACAACACCCTTTCTCAATCATAACTTCAAGGTACTGATTCTGAACCTGTGACTGTCTACATGGAAGGCTTATGGTTGAGTTCTACCCCTACTTTTATTCCTTCCCTGAAATGCTGATAAGAAGAATTTAGGAAACAGCAGGCTTATATAAAGTGAGATTATTGTTTCATCAGGCATTATGCTATCAACACTGACCACCAATTTTCCAGACAGGGGCCTTTCACAGCCCTTCCAGTGAAACTGGAGGTTGAACCTGGGTCTTTTTTTTACACATATGCCATTGCACCACAGCTCCATCGAATTGAATGTTGCTCCTGTCAGGGTTCATGTCTATGAATCCTGCCATTGGGAATAGGCCTAGCATAGATGCTTCTAGAGTTGTTTGGAGGGGGAATGGCAGTTGAGTGTTATGTCTGGTTGTGGAGGCTGGAACCGGCTTCGTCAAGGTCGCGCACCTGCAGCAGAGCGGAGATGGGAACGTTTGCCTCATGAGATCATCGGTTGGTAATTTGGCGCGCAAGGGGGGAAGTTAAGAGGGAATAGTTTGGCGGGAATTGGCATTCAAGTCTTTAGGAGTGCTTCAATTAACATGTATCCTGAATAAAGCTTTATCTGCATTTCATTTCATTGAATTGCATTGAGAAGTGTTTATTAGGGCATTGTTGTTGAGATCATCACAGCTCCATCCAGATTCAGCTGTCATATTTGCCATTGCATATTCTGCTATCTCTTCACCTTTATTTATTTATTACATGTATCTCCCACCTTTCCTATATGGAGTTCAAGGTAGTCTACTTGGCATCTCCTCCAGACCCAGTCCAACGGTTTAACCACTCACCATTCTAGTTTTCAGTGAAATAAAGGAACTCTTGTTTGATCAAACTGAGTTCCATATAATCGCTTACTCTGTTTCCATTTTCAGCCAGATGACTATCTGAGGTTGCCCCTGCACTTGGAATTCAAGGATATACTGACTCTCTTCCTAAAGGTTTTATTTAGCTAGTATGATGAATAATCTGTCAGTCATAAATGTGTCTTATTTTAAGCAAGGCAATCTAAACGAATGGCTAGTTTAAAGTACTGTCCATGGTTTCTGCACAGGAATGACTTCCTTCTCGGTGGGTGGGAGAATCCTTACTGTATGACACAAAGAGATAATCCATTGAAAAATGATATACATACTTTCCCATGCATATAGTGGAAGGCACATTTATCAGCACTATTAAAAGAGGGGGAAAAAAAGCACAGACCATGACCGTTCAGAAAGCAATGAGTAATTTAGCACATCTGCAAGGCATACTTAACAAAGAAACTTAACTCTGAGTGAATACACTTGTTTTAACTGCTGCACTTCACATTCACAAGTTTAGTTTTGATTTCTCATCTGAAATAAAGACATCTCCTCAATCATTCATGAAAGGGCCATTTTAAAGACATCAGTCACTACAAGGATCAGAGAAGAAATAGGCAGCAGCACAAACTCTCCCTCCGTGAATGATTTTTGAGGTCTGGGAAGGCTGCAGCAGCCTTCCATGTTTACTTCCTAAGGATAGTTTATTGATTGATTTATTGGATTTATAGGCTGCTCCAAATTGTCATGACTCAGGCAGCCCCCAAAAGGGAAACATTAAGTGCCTAATTTTCTCTATTACTACAGAGTGATCCAAAGTTAATGCCCCCCATAAATATAAATATTCAATTGTTTTAATAAACTTAAATATGTGACCCTATGGTATTGGTAAGAAGAACCACCATCGTTCATTTGCATCTACAGTCTATTGTTGCATCCCATAACATCTGCATGACAGCAGCCTTTAATTCCCAGTGTTCAGCACAGCCCACAATCATCAACAGAATCCAAATGAGAGCTGGAAAGGAACTCTCCTTGTTTTGCTTTCAGCTTACATGACACATAACTGGAACGTACACAGAGCATCTTTTTTAATTAAGGAATTGTTTGTAGTGAGGAGAGCTTGTTTTTGTTTTGTTTTATGTTTTTGGCTGAACTAGAAACACCGAACAAAATGGCAATAGCTAAAAACACATAAGTGATTCCACTGTCACCTTTTTTAATTCTACATTTATTCCCACAAATAGACTATTTTAGCCTCTCCCCCAATGTGTGTTTTTTAATTACTAATCATTGTTGGTGTATAATTTTTGGACAACTTCACAAAGGGAGAAATTTCTGGGGTTGAAAAGCAAAATGGAGCTCAACCACGTTAGCGGAAAGTGATAATATAAACACTAATAACAGTTGACCTCCTTATTGTGGTACCTTTGCACAAGCATTTGTAAAACACATACAGATTTCATGAGATGTGGATTTCTTGAATGCACAGCTGGAATGGGGGTAGCAACTATGAAAAAGGACATTCATGTTTATCATTATGCAAAATAGTTTTTTTTTAAAAAAAAAACACTTAATTGAACAATAACACTTACAGTTTTCAACATTTTAAAAACTGAACATATACCCAATTCCTGATAATGGATAGATCAACTCTCCTATGTCTTTTTTTCAATCTGAGGAAAAAGAATTTGCTTTAGAAATCGTTTGAAAGGCACAGAAAATTTTGGATAGATTGTTATGGGGGAATGTGGTGCCCTTGCCCTTATTTCGTGGGGAAGTGGGGAAGGAGCTGCATGAATGTCCTTTTTTGCATTGTACAATCACCTGTGGGTGGTTTGCAGCCTTCCTGGCTTCTCCATCTTCCATTAAAACCCATAGGAAGACATCAGAAGAGAACTTGTCCCATTGGGTTTTCTTAGTAGTGGTTCTCCTGTCATGACTAAGGCAAAGTCCTACCCTTGACAACTTTGTGTCCCTATTATATGGCTGGCACACTATTACACACTATTAAGTCTATCAAAAACAGAAGTAGCCACATTTCACCTCAACAATAAGCATGCAAACTATCAGCCCTCAGTGAAGTTTCAGAACCATATTTTACAGTGTAATAACTCTCTGAAATACCTGGGGGTAACATTGGACAGATCACTGACCTATCGACAACACCTGGAAAAAACAGGTGCAAAATTGAAAAGCCACAACAACCTATTGAACAGACTGGCTGGAACATCCTGGGGTGCTGATGCTAACACCTTACGTACAACAGCCTTGGCCGTGGTTTATTCCACAGCCGAGTACTGTGCTGGTGTGTGGCTTAACAGCTCCCACACCCAAATGGTCGATGTCCAACTTCACCAGACAATGCGCATTATCTCTGGCACATTACTTTCTACCCCTGTGTACTGGTTACCAGTACTCAGCAATACTATACCACCCCATATCAGAATACAGAAAGCCCTCGCCAGGTTATGGTCAAGGATGCTGAACAATAAGCCTCTCCCTATTCACCAGGATATTGCACAGACCACCACAAGATTGAAATCTCGAAGGCCAGCTTGGAAAACAGCCATACACTTAACATTTACCTAGTTCAAACCTAAGAATGCTTGGAGAGAGGAATGGTCCAAGTTACTTCCCCGCGGCTTGGTCATTAGTGATCCCTCTTCCAAATTTCCCAGTTTTAACCTGCCTCGCTCTTTCTGGATGAAATTGAATAGAATCAGATGTGACACTGGTAGGAGTGCCTCTGCTCTGTATCAATGGGGCTGGAAGGATTCTCCTTGTTGCGATTGTGGTGCCGAAATGCAAACTATTAAACACATTGTGCAAGACTGACCGAAACATGCGTTCCCTGGCTCCTTAGAAGATCTGCATGAAGTAACACCAGAAGCGATCGCTTGGTTAGCTGAACTGGACATCCAGTTATGAGACTGTTATCATTTTTCGCCCACTTTCTTGCGCTATCACATGGACAGACTCAACCATACTTTCAACTGGGAAACTTTGAGCATCCTGAACCAAGCCAAATCCAAAAATGCTAGAGAATTCCTGGAAGCTTGGTACTCAGACAATGCAGCCATCAACAGACACATAGAGGTAAACATTTACATACCATTCAAAAGAGACAATAGAAAAGCCAAAAGATCAGAACACTTCCTCACCAGCGATCAACACCCAGATATGCAAAGATTAACACCAAGATTAACACCAGATGAACAATCAAACAGTACATTATACCTTAATCAAGGAACTATTAACCTAGTCAATCAACGAAACAACAAACAACAGCCCAATCAAGGAACTCCCAAGTAGTGAACAACAACTCTGCCAACACAAGCAGGACAAGCCACAATATATAAACAGAAAGCAAGTCCTACTCCCTTTTTGCACTGAAGACGTTGCCTAGCCTGGCAATGAAACGTCTGCAAGAAAACAACAAGGCTCGGAGAACACCAAGGACTCCACATTCCATAAACATATGGATGTTGAAGTAGGCTGACCATATTTCCTTAAGAGGAAAACAGGACCCTAACCTACCCATGGCTCGCCGGACAAAGTGGGCATGCGTGCGTGCAAGCATGCACGCACACATGCGTGCGTATGTGCGGGCGTGCAGGCGTGCGGGCGTGCTTCACCTCAGGAACTTTCAAAAATGGGACAAAATGGATATTTTTCTTAAAACGACGGGACGGTCGGGAATTGTTTAGAAAACGGGACTGTCCCATTCAAAACGGGACGTATGGTCAGCCTATGTTGAAGTAAAAGCCCAGGGATAAATTTGAAAATCTGGTAAATTAAATGCCATTATTTTTTCAAAAGTGCTCTGCAAAAGTTGCAGTGATGCAACACCAGCTAGTTAATGCTTTGAGTGGTGATGCTCTGCTTTCCCTCTGCTCAGCCTTGCAGAGCATCAGTTTTCTGTGGCCAAGATGGAAAGTGCACTTCCAAAATGTGATAGATTCTAAGTTGATGCATGTCTGAACATCCCCTCTGCTTATATATTGCTAATAGGGAAGCCGGGTGAGGAAGGGGATTACGTTGCTAAAACATTCAGTGTATGCAGTCATTGTCCTTGATGATAAATTAAAGTTCATTTTCAGATGATGCCAACCCCCACCCCACCCCACCCCGTTTATAGAATAATGCTCCCATGCTATTTGATAATTTATTAGAGTGAACCCTATCCATTTCTTAAGGGATGTTTTCCTTATTCTTGACGTGCCATTTCTCTTCCCCAAATGTCTCTCTACCCTCAATTTCTCTTTCTCCTCTTTGTACAAAATTAATGTATATGAATGGTGGTTGCAGGTGGGGAGACAGGCAGGCAGGCAGGCAGGCTTAAAGGAACAAAAGCTTACTGTGGCTATACAGAAAGCTATCGTTATAACATGTTACCTTGGGAGACAACTATTTTTCATTAGCTGAATGGTAATACTATATATGAAGGTGATTAACTTTAATAGGCCTGAGACTGGTGAGGGGAAGATAAAGTTACGATTGAGAGCCTACTGGATTCAGGAGCAGGGGGGAGAGGGGAGAGACAGCAAGACAGCTCCGGGTCGTTCAATGCTTGGCAGGCAACTGCACAGCTTCCCCATAAATTAGGCTTAAATAGAAGTAAATTGAAGATATTTAAAACATTAAGGCACCCGGAGGTGGAGGCTAAGTGCACTGTTAGCCAAATGTCGTTCTGAGACATGGCATGATAAAAAGGCAACCAATACAGAGGATTCAGTTAAAACAACCTCTAATTTCATGTGCCGTCTTGGTCAAATGTATCACCACGAAGGCTGCAGGTTTTCATTAGGAGATTAATCCACCACAGCTTTAGCTGCGTCATTGTGCATTTCGGGGGAAGGGACACCATTTTAATAGGTAAGGACAGATTAGCATCACAGGCACTTTGGGTAAACAGCTTATTAATAAAGAAAGGCTTTCTAGGTCAGCCCACTCTTGTTCCCTCGTGCTGCTGAAACTATTCTGATTTGGGTGTTCTTCTCATAAGATTGTAGCTGGGGATAGGGGAGCAAACCTATTTCAGGGGAAGAACCAGACTGGGACCCCAATATATGGACTGCTCAGATGTTTGCATCGCATCAGTACAATGTATCGCTATCTTTTAATTTAATAAAAGAAGGTTTAAAGCCTTTCTGCTGAGTCAGCAGCAAACAATGCCAGCATAAGATTTGTTATCCCCATTGGTAATCCCTATCCTGAATTTATTGCCACAGCATGGTGGTGTCCTGATTTGTGGGGGAGGGGGCACAGGGCATATTTAGCATTGGCTAACCCAGTGTTTCTCAACTTTGGCAACTTGAAGATGGGTGGACTTCAACTCCCAGACTTCAACTCCCAAGCTTGCTGGCTGGGGAATTCTGGGAGTTGAAGTCCACCCATCATCAAGTTGCCAAGTTTGAGAAGCACTGGGCTAAACCAAACCCTCTAGCTTTGCTACCCTGCCCCTTTCCAAACACCACTGGCCAATGGGAACCATCCACCAATCAGAACAGTGAGGCAGAGATGGGGTTTGGAGATGTGGCGAGGTCTGACAGATGCACTCTCCTGTTTGACAACATGTGGCAAAGCAGGAAAGGGTGGGTCTAACCCCCAATTCCCTAAGCCCACTGGGCACCTATTCAGGCATTTATACTGACCACAGGTTTGCTATTCATTCAAAGCTCTGCATTTCCCTAAGCCAGAGCGTTCCAAACTGTGTGTCACGACACGTTAGTGTGTCAGCTGCAGTGTCTGGATGTGTCGTGGCTGCTGCTGCCTCCGAGCCCTGCCAGGATTCCACGCAGGTCCTAGTGCCTGCCTTGTGCCTTGCTGCCTCCAAACCTGCTGTGATTCCGCACAGGTCCTAGTGCCTGCCTTGTGCCCTGCTGTAAGAGTATGTCGCAAAATGATGCCCTGCTGTAAGAGTGTGTTGCAAAATGATGCCCTGCTGTAAGAGTGTGTCGTGAAATGATGCATGTCTAAAAAGTGTGTCACCAACATGAAAAGTTTGGAAAGCTCTGCCCTAAGCCCTCAAAAGCTATGTTCTGGACACTCCCACTTTACTCAGCAGCTCCTCAAGGCTACCAGTCAGTGGTTCCAGAGGATTGGGAGAGTGTGAGATAAAGCAGGAGAGCTTGTCTTTCAGAGTCCAGCATCTCCCAGGGAGGGAGGGAGGGATGCTGGGAAAACCAGGAGAGCACAGCTCTTTCCAAACCCAATACCTGGGAGGTGCTCCGGGCTCTCCCACTTTACCTGCAGCTCACTCTGGCAGCTGACCCCACGTGCTGCACAACTGCTGGGTTTTGAGCAGCGATGCCCAGCTCTTTCCTCTGGGAGGAAAAACAGAATGGTGGCAGAGCAGAGCGACCCAAGCAGAGTGAGATTGCCCATACCAAGCTGAAGTAGCCCACTGTTCCCACTTGCCACAGGTCAGCTGACTGCACCGCTGAGAGAATGGTCAACAAAGCACATCTGATTTTGCACACTTGGAAATTGCCATGGCTGCTGTTTGCTTAAGGAGAGAAAGACTAACAGTGGAACAGCTAAAAAAGACTTAAGGCTGCCTCACACATAGGCTAGAGATGTGATGCAGCAACATCATGAGGTCAATGGTAGAAAAAAAATTAAGCCTTAAATCAGTAGTTCTCAGCAAGGTCCCTGTGGGTCCACCAGCAGATCTATCACAGCCTTATCACATCAGACTCCACCTTCCTGTGCAGGGATGTTCCCAGGGAGGGGGGTCAAAAATGTCAAGATGGTGGCCACAATCATGCAATTAAAGCCCCGTTCCTTTTTTATGTGTGCTTGTTTATTGCCACCATCTTGACTTTTTTTACCCTCCCCCTGCAGACACCCCCGTATCCCGTATGTGTTGACAATCAGCTAGCAAGACCCTTCATGCTAACTCAGCCCATCCTCCAGGCACATGCTGACTATCATCTGCTTTGCAGGAATGGATCAGTGGCTGAAAATGGATTCTTGGGATAATACAGGTAGTCCTCACTTACCGACCCCAATTGGATCTGGCAACTCCACCACTTAGTGACACGGTCATAAAGTGAAACATCACATGACCATGCCCGACTTACAACATCAGTTTGTCAGTTCCAGCTGCAGTTGTTAAGCGAATCACCAAGGGTCATTAAGCGCAACATCACATGACCACAACATGGGACACTGCAAACTTTGTAAATGCCTGCTGGTTGCCAAGCGCCCAAATCATGATCATGTGACTGCGGGGACCCTGTGATGGCTGCAACTTCAAGGACCAGTCATAAATCTCCTTTTCAGTGCCGTCATAACTTTGAATGGTCACTGAACGAGTGGTTGGTAAGTGAGGACTACCTGCTCTAGTAAAGCTAACTGCCAAAATTCAAAAAACTAACACTAGTGAGTAGGCCTCTAGTGCAGTTACCAGCTGTGAGTCTGAATGGACTGTTCTAAGTGGAACAACCCAGAAAGTGCAACTAGGAAATATTATTATGAGTATCCAAAAATGAGATTTCATTGGGCTGGGTATTCATGCTCCCTTCACCCTTAGCACACAGATATTTCTACTGAAGAATATTCTTAACTAGCAAATTTATACTAAAAGTTATGGTTAGTATGGCATATAGCACATAACATAATTCAAGTGATAATCAAATATTAAACTTAATTTGAAAGACCTTTAAAAATTAAAAGGATGGGAAGGCATATACAAATGCAACCATAATCATTATACTAAGAATGTGAATTCCCATGCTCTTAAAGACAAAAACATATGGATGGGGGTGTTCTTTTAACCTGGGAAATGTCCCCATTTTCTGAATGTTTATTTAGTGGTCCACAATAGCAAAAAGTTTGAAAAACACTGCCTTACATCACAAGAAACTCCCTAAGCACCTGCTTCCAAAGAAACTACAATTTGAATACCTCCCGCCATTTTTTGCTACACACATGTAACGCTGTTCCTTTTTCTTCCACTTTCCCCAGTGACACCTCCAAGTCCCCAGGCCAAATTTTTGTGCAGATCATTTTTCTATTTCAGCAGTATTATTTTGAGAGTCAACCATTCATAGGTAGAGGCCCTTCTGTCATCCAAAGTAGTGTCTGGAGTGCAGACTACATTCTTCAGGCTCCATACAGATGTTAGCCATTCCTGGCCTGAACGACATAGAAGCCTCTCATCAGCTTTGCAAGTTCCCTGCAACTGAAACAATAATTCCAATAGAAGAGAACATCTGTAGCTCAGAGTTCAACTGTGGGGTCCCTGGTGCTCTCTGAGCTTGGTTGTTTGCTTGCAGACATTTCATTACCCAACTAAGTAACATCATCAGTACCATTCATTACCTAGTTGGGTAACGTTTGCAAGCAAACAACCAAGCTCAGAGAGCACCAAGGACTCCACTGAACCAATAATCCCAGGACTAACGTTTTCATGAAAAGACTACCTGCTAACTCAGTCTCATTGATTTAATTAGCTGGTTGTCCAACACAGTTACACTGAAGCATGTCCTACTGATTGACATCTTATTAACAGTCCCTTAAAACTGCACTTGTTAATCTCTGATTTCCTATCTCTCTATCCCCCACCCCCTCCACCAAATGCAAAAAAATAATAATGAAATGTCTTTAAAACCTTTCGTTTGGCTTTCAAATAAAGCTTCTTTGAGTCTTACGAGATACTTTTATTTATCTCACTGAACAATCAGCTGATCAAAACAACCCATTTTAGTGTGAGTGAAACAGCCTCAAAATGATGCCTGTCAAACCAGCCCTCCTTAGCCTACTATTCAAAGTGGCTAAGAGCCATTTATCATCCTTTAAGGATAGAACCACTGCATAACTGTACCTACAATGTGTCAATCATCCCTCACTGAGGTAGCATGCCTTTTCAGAAATACACACACACCCTTATCTGCTCCTAGACTTCAGCAGCAGGACCAAAGCGGACAGCTTCTTTCTCTTATGGAAAAGGAGGCAGAGATGGGGGAGAGCCAACATCTGGCAGGGGACTGTAAATACTATACTGTGCTTCTGTTATACATAAAACAGGGAGGAAAAAAGGCCCCCAAAGTGTTATTTCCCCACCAGGGTGAAACAAGTGGCTTATTCAGTAGATTTTTCAAAGAACAAAGGGAAAGGATTAACTAGAGGAGACATTAACCATATACTGCAGCAATGCAGCTTATTGTAGTTTTTAACGGCCTGGTCATATGGGGACTAGAAACGAGAGGGAAAAATCCATAAAATCTATCATCAGGAGGTCCAGCTGGGACTTTGCACTTTTCTGACGAAATGTGAGCTGTGAACCACCAACAGCTGCCTCCCTGCAAGTCTGCAAAATCACTTGATAAGGAAAAAGCATTTTTTTTCATGATTCTCTCTGGAGGCCACTTAGCAGGCAGCCGGTGAAATGGTCTAACCCTCTGCGGCTGTGTCACAGGCAGTACAATCCTGGAGAGGCATTTTGCTTGTGGCTCCAAGGGAGAAGGATGCAGTCACCCCAAGCTTCATTTTTGCGTAATAATTTGGTAACATACTGTAAATAAGTGAGGAAACTGAGGAAATGAGTAAATCAAAATAGAATAGATGAAATATTTCCATCTGTTTGATGGAAAAGTGAAGGGCACATTTAATATGTAAATAAACAGCTTCTGGTGTCTAGCATTCATTTCTTAATTGCTACTGGCAGAAGACTAGCAGAGCACATCCATGAACATCAACTAGCAGTCAGAAGATACGATGAAAACTCCTTAATCTCACAACACATGGACAGACTCAACCATAGTTTCAACTGGGAAACTGTGAGCATCCTAGACCAAGCCAAATCCAAAAACGCCACGGAATTCCTGGAAGCTTGACATTCAGGCAAATCAGCCATCAATAGACACATTGAAATAAACCACATTTACACACCATTCAAAAGAGACAACAAAAGCTAAGAAGGAAAAAAAAGACCAGAACACATCCCCTCCAGCAGCCTACACCCAAATAAGCAGAACACCAGACAAACAATCAAGCAGAAAACAATACCCTAATCAAGGAACTGCCAAGGAGAAAACCATACCCCCACCAATACTGGCAGGGCAAGCTGCTGTATATTAACAGGGAGCAAACCCCAGACTCACTAGCACTGATGATGTGACGTATTTGGGTAATGAAACACCTGCAAGCAAACAACCAAGCTCAGAGAGCACCAAGGACTCCACAGTATACATCTATATTTAAGGTTATCAGATGGATTGGTCCCTTATGTTTAAGGCAATACAAACCATTAAGTAAAAAATAAAACCCAGGACTTTGAGTATTCCTTCCTGGTTTTGGAGCCATTGATTTCAGTGCCAAAAAAAAAAGCAGAAAAATTGTATTACCAAAGGCTGTAATGAGAAGAAATTGTTGGGTGGGAGTAAAATGAACACTCTGCCCCAGGTCTTGTAGAATATTGAAAATTGTCTATGGGGAAATTTAGCTATTGTTGCTCATGATCTATGGCTTATGAAACAAAACAAAACAAAACAAAAGGTAAAATCTCCTCCAAGTTGACCATTATGGTGAAAGAAAGGTGATCAACTTCTGAGCATTAGGGACTGCAACTTGACCTCATGATGGGGAGCCACCTCATAACATGGTGATGTCGGCGGAAGTAAAACATCCATCATCTTTTGTCTGTTGTTTGGGTTTTGAAAAGGGGAACACAAGACCTTGAAAGGGAACCCAATCCTGTTCCCACCCTTAACTCCTCCAAAATGGAGCATTTTTCAGGGGGGTGGGGGTTTGGATTTTTGGTGAGGCGTTAAGAGTGGGGATGGAATTAGGAGGCCTGCAGGAAGCAAACTGTTCCCATTTCTACCTTTAAAACAAAATCCCAACCCTAAAACTGCACGGCTCAAATTGTCCTACCAAGGATAGGCAATCTGTTCCCCTATCAGCTTGGATGATGGCAAGGAATTGTGGGAGTGACAAGCCAAATATTTGCAAAGAACCAGATAGCTTGTCCCCATTCTTCATTGTGCTCCATCTTCCCACACAGCTGACCAATATTCCTTCCACTTGGCCAATAGAGGAACCACCCAAAATTGCAGCCATCGAGTTCCCTTGCTGTTTGTTTTTCATGGCAAGGGGGAAAGAACTGTCTGCTGCTAGCTGTAGAGGACATACTAAACAAATGATGTACCCTGATTCCTCCAGACTTGCAGCTGAGCCAAAAGTCCATCAATTCAGTTTGGAAAACCCTAAGCAAGCTCCACAGTATTGTTGAAACACAAAGCTCTGTGCCAATCAGAGATTAGCAGAATCCTTGCATATGGAAGGGGTTTCAGTGGTGTGTGTGTGTGTGTGTGTGTGTGTGTGTGTGTGTGTGTTTGAATCAGTGTTGACTCCTGGCAACTGCCTGGACTAGTCTCTGCAGTTTTCTTGGCAATGTTTTTTGGAAGTGGTTTGCCATGGCCTTCCTCTTCCTAGGGCTGAGAGAGAGTGACCGGCCCAAGGTCACCCAGCTGGCTTTGTGCCTAAGGCAGGACTAGAACTCACAATCTCCCAGTTTCTTGCCTGATGCCTTAACCACTAAGCCAAACTGGCTTTCTTCAATATTTTTAGCAACGTACAATGAAAAGAAGGCAGGTTATAAGCAAGCCCAGATTCAGGGCTGTGCTGCCAATTTGTTAACAAGGGGTTCTCCAGTCACAGATTGTAGGAGGAAGCTGGGTGAGAAAAGTTTCTACTTGTTGGTCTGGATGGAAAGACAAGGGCATCCTGTTTTGCTTGATTTCTCTTTCCTGCTGTTCATCTCAAATCAGTGTTGGGATAAATTAAGATCTCTCCCTGCCCTGCATGTTGTCTTCCCCCCAGAACACTGTCTGCCTCCATAGGTAAAGGAAGCCCCATTGTTAAAAGGTTACAAAATAGAATGTGTTTGATAATGGCAGAGATTAAGATGGAAAAAAGAAGCCTAACTACTCGGACAAAGGGTTCCCTTCCGATTCAATTGGAGAAATTGCAACACAAAAGGTCAGCTCATTCACAGAACTTAGCCAGCCATTCAGGTAGATCTTTTTCCCCAGCCAAACAGATCTCCATAATCAAATAACAGTAGATTCCTTCCAAATGCACATTCCAAGTAAGCCACAGCCCACAGGGAACACAGACAGGAAACACGAAACAGCAGGGGGCCCAACCACAGAGCGCCTCCTCTCTGAAATCTGGCAAATTACACTTCTCTCAATTTCCTAGGGGGCGGGAACACCTTTGCATAGCAACGACCAAGCTCTCCTATATAAATGGCCTGTGGGGGAAATACAGGTGTGGCCACCTTCCAACCAGCATACTCTGTACTTTGTACTCTGCAGCATATGCTCTTGGGAATAAACCTGCAAACCTCTGTTCCAGCAACTGCCTGCGTGTCTATTCATTCCCGGCTTGGGACGAACCTTGGTAAGATTACCTTCTAACATCAGGTTAGTAGAGAAAGAAAAGGGATGAATGCTGCCATGTAACCACAGGTGAGCCATCTCTCAGGTCTTCCTCAAGTGCCCTTCCACCTGGCATCCCTTATGCAGGATAGAACTGGGGCCCTTGAAGCACCTGCCTTGCTTTCTTCACCCCTTATCTTGCCACTCACCAGGGTCACAGGTTAAATTTTTATTGAACTAGTATTTTAAATAAATAATTATAATAACTGATAATCCCCCCAAATTTATCAAGGGGCTCTTATGAACCCCTGAAACATAGCCCTACATGTATTCAGTGAGAAACGTTGAAATTATGAAAACAGTGGAAGATACTGAATTACAATTGCTGCTGTGTCATTTTCAAATGATCTGTCGGCCTAGTGTTTTGCAAAGACAGTTGGACAAATCTCTGTCCCAAGGAGGCTGCAATCTAAATTTGACACTCCAAGGGGAGTCCTCAGGCTACGATTTAAAAAAAAACACGGTCAAGATGGCTGCCACAATGGTGCAATCAAAGCTCCCCCTGTTTTCTGTTTTTTACCACGCTCTGCAGACCCCCCCTGCAAGGAAGTCAGGAAGTTGAAAGAAAATGCAGGCAGAGGTAAGCACAAAACTTGCATTTACGTCGGTATTTGTACTTAAGACTATAGAAGTGATTCCTTTAAGATTTCCCCATCTAACCACAAGTGGATAAAAAAGGAAAACACTTCATTAACTGAGCCTTTCTCAGCTAGGAAACATGAGCAGTGGCCCATCTCCTAAAGACAAGCTTTGACAATAGTTACCCTCTCTTTGTTTTTTCCTCCCATTCTAATTCCAAAAGAAACTTCCCAGTGCAGGATTTCCTATCTTCTAAGCTCACCTGTTAATTTGCAACCCGAACCTTTGAACCTTAGTGCTTTCTTTGCCCGGAGGCTGGTATTCTTGCTTCTCCTGGCATAAGAGAAACGAAAGGGAAGGCTTGTATTGAGGTGCCCAGTCCAGGCCCCCTTTCCTCCCCATACATAAAGGAGCTTATTGATGGAATTTCACACACAAAAGGGAGGCTTGTCATTAGGAACAATAGCAGGGACTTAAAAGCAAAATCGGGAGCTGTACAATTCTTTGAAGTTTGGTAGAAAAATTGTCTCCATTGATGTTGATAATACAGACATTACTCTCTTACCAGGAAGTTCTACTGCTCCTGTGATTTCTGTTTTTTCTTGGTGGTGCTGTTGCCTTCCCCCCACCCCCCACACAAACCCCAATCTGTTATGTTAAACAGAAACTTAAACATAACAAGTGTTATGTTAAATAGAAACTTAAATCCTCAGGGATCCAATTGAGACAAATTGGTTCAAAACTATTAAACACACTGGGGCGCTAGGCCATTTTAACACTATATCTCCTTTGGAACCTGGATGCCTTTTCATTTTTCAATACACTGGAGCAGTATTTCTCAACCTTGGCAACTTTAAGATATCTGGGCTTCAACTCCCAGAATTCCCCAGCCAGCACGTGAGAAACACTGCACTAGAGTGAGCAGCGTCTGGTTTGAGAATGGACAATAGTGAGAAATCAAAGAATGATTACCACAATAAGAAAATAATGAGAATGTGGTGGTGAATTTCTTTACATTAGGGCAGTTTTTCTGTGGTCAAGACCTGTAGTGAATGTGTCAATAGTGCAAAGAGAGAGAGAGAGAGAGCTGAGATTTTCTACTTGAACTGTTTCATTCCAAAGTTGAAGGATTTCATACAGTTCCTGTGTGTCACATATTTCCTGCCCAAAATGGCAGGAGACTACATATGTGTGCAAATGTTCTAAATCTTGTGGGAATTCAAAAACTAACAAGCCGAAGTGTCTTTTCCTAGGATTGCTCTGTGGCTGCATCAGTCCCTGGGAAAGATGCAGCTGCTGTTGCAGAGAGGTGCTACGTTCATGTACCCCCTTGCTCCAATGCACCTTTTGCCTTCAAATGCTAAGACACAGCTCCAGTAACCTGAATGAGTTATGTTGCCAGCATAGTCATCTTCAGGGGAGCAGGGGAGAGAAAACTTCCATTGTGACATCATCCCATAAAGCCCATGATTTATGCACTTGCATCTGACGTTGAGACACACATACCAAAGTGTAGGGTATGCACTGGGATGTCACAATGCAGATTGTATCCTTTCTTTATCTTTGTGGTAGCAGCAAATGCCTATGGTTGCTAGAGCCTGATGTATCCTTCTGAAGCTAGGCCTTTCAAAAACATTGAGTCACCACTCTCAGCATCCCCAATGATCTGTTAAAATCCCCTATTTTACAAAACGATTAAAGATGCAGGAACCTCATCCTCTGGTCAATATGGTCACCCTCCCTCAAAGGTACTTTGTGCTCTGTTAGGATAAACATGCAAGCAGTCTTATGTTTCCCTTAAGAGGCAGATAGCTGCATAGGAGAGGAAAAATAGTGTAGAGGAAAATGTTTTTTCAAAAAAAAAACAAAGCGATGTATTGTCGAAGGCTTTCAACAATAGCCAAAAAACAAAGCCTTTTTCCAAACTCAGTTCAATTGCTACAACTGCTTTTAAAAGATCCAGTCATAGATCTCCAACTTCTCATCAATCTCAACAAGTGACTCTAATGGGCAACCCATCTATAGATCACAAGAATTCTTACAATCAGCAAAGTTTAACTATACATTGGATTAGTTATTGAGGCCAAATGTCAAAGATCCATGTTGTATCCATCCTGTACAAATCCTAGAATGATCAAGCTGAAGGCACCAATCCATAAACCGGGTGCCCTCCTGATGTATGGGCTCCAACTCCAGAATTCTCAGCGAAGGCAGCAAGCAATCCACCATGTCAGTTCTGGGTGATGAAGGCCAAGAGTGTATCCAGGTTAGAGAAGCCTGGAAATAAATGGCTTGAACTCCCTGGTTAAAATAGCACAATCAGGAAAGCCATAGGTCATGGTTTTAAGAATTGGCCTGCTCTAAAGTGAATTTCCTCATTGTCATATTCCAGGTGGTTGCAAACCGTAGACAATAATGCCAATCACTCAGAAAAGGTGAGGTGCCCACCTTCTTTGTGGAAGTCAGCCATCTGCCTGGGATGCTTTGATTTGGATTCTTGAACTGAGTAGGATCTAAATGGTCCTCTCAATTCTATAATTCTAATCAATTAGACCAGGGCTTTCCAAAGTGCCGCCGCTGGCGACACACCCAGCGGCGGCGGGAGCGGTGACATGCGCGCGCACGGCGACGGCGCGGGGGGGGGTGCAGAGGCGCGTGCGCACGCCGACGGCGCGGGGGGGGCGTGCGGAGGTGTGCGCGCATGGCGGCGGCGCGGGGGGAGCGTGCGGAGGCGCGCGCGCACGGTGGCGGCGCGGGGGGCGTGTGGAGGCGCGCGCACGGCAGCGGCGCGGGGGGCGTGCGGAGGCGCGCACGCACGGTGGCGGTGCGGGAGGGGCGTGCGGCGGCGCGGGGGTGTGCGGCGGCGCGCACGTGCATGGCGGCCGCCGTGCACACGCGCGCCGCCGCTTCCGGGTGGTGTGGCGACACACCACGCTGTGTGTGGCGACACACTTTTGTGTCGCGACACACAGTTTGGAAAGCTCTGAATTAGACTAACACAAAGGCTTTGGTTATATTTCATCTCTTCTCAAAAGCAGGTCCCAAATTTTCCTGCAAGCCCTGAAGCTCTGCATAACAGTGGCTTTATCTGCAGCCAATAATAGACGCACTTTCTTCTTCCCATCTTGCAGATCATTACAGCCCAAGCTAACAGTCATAAGTGACTGGAACAAGCCCAAATGAAGTCACATGTATCATGATGTTATCACACAAAGACACAAATTATGAAATGATCCAATATCTGGAAGCTTTTACAGAAGGAGATCCAAATTCAATATAAGGAGGAATTTCCTGACCATGAGAGCTATTACATAGTGGAGCAGCCTCCCTCCTGGACTCATGGATGCTCCATCATAGGAGGTTTTTAAGCAACGTTTGACAGCCATTTGTCTCAGCTGGCATGAGGATTCCTGCCCTGGACCTCCAAGGCCCCTTGCGACCCTATGATTCTATGGTTCTCTGTCACTTGCTCCTTTCCGGTAGATGCCCATGTTACCATTAATGTCACAAAAATATTTTTCCCTGCCTGATCGGTTGGCAACCCTGCTCCCTATCCCTGTTTCCCTCTTTGTGTGGATGAAAAGGTGCCCTTAGATGCCAAAAGCAAGTCCCTCTCCTGTGCTCTTGTGGGCCCATTGGTTCTCAGCATTCAAATGAGCAGAGGTGAAAGTCTGTAGGCTAATTAGCAGAGACCGCAACCGGTACAAAAGTTGGGCATAGTTGTCAGCCCATGGCCTTGCAAGCAGCTTGTCTTCCTCCCTCTGGGCAACTCTGCATTAATCCATAAATGTTTGTGTATGTCACTTCCAGGGAAGCAGCTGAAGAAAGGGAACAATAAAAGCAAGGAAGGCAAGGTCAATGCAGTTCAAGCCCACCTGGACCTTCTTATCATCCATTTAATATCACTACAAAGCAGTAGTATCAACTTTATTTTATCTATCTATCTATCTATCTATCTATCTATCTATATCTATCTATCTATCTATCTATCTATCTATCTATCTATCTATCTTATTTATACCCCGACTATCCCCTCCCTAATGGAGGGCTCTAGGCGGCTTACAATCATGTAAATTCAATTTTTATACAGTCATATCATATACATTACAGTACCCGCGCGATAGGGAGGGGGTGAGGGAACCGGCTCTTCTTTTCCAGGCAACTTAGCCTTCAAAAGGCCAGGAGAATCTGAGATCGGATTTTACCACCCGGTGCCCCCTTGACACTAGCACTGTGACATTAAGAGAGAGGTGAGTTGTGTTTACACATTGCACTAAGCCACAGTTTACTTAACCATCTTTTGGTTGATAGCCCGCTACCTCCTATTCTCTAGTTTCACACAATACACTAAGTCATATGCCACAATGGCTGTATTTATGAAATACTCTGAGCCAAATCCAAACACACAATTTTACAGCTTAGAGTCATGTGTGAATCTCAGTCACTGGGATACCAAACTAGAATATTAAAATTATGGAGTAGATCTTAGTTCTCTCTGTGGGTGGAAACATCGTTTCAGTGGCTATCTGTTTAAAATGCTCCTGCCAGAGGAAAAAAGCAAAGACAAACTTTGTTGACTCTCCTTTCCCACTGCGGCTACCAATATTGCCTTCTTTGTCACAGAAGGTGCTCCAGCTCTCTGGAAACACGAAGGCAGAGGAGAGCAAATGGGGAATTTGGTTTACAAGACATAACAGTTAAAATAAATAAAAAACCATACAAATACACAATCATCATAAAATACTAATAAATTAAATATAAAATCCAGGAGGCGATAAGATGTATTTAAAAGGGCTCTATGGTACCAGCCATCCCCAGGTGGAGCTGTTCCCATTCCCATCCCAAGCGAGGTGGCAGAACCAGGCCTTTAAGATCTTCTGGAAGGCCAGGAGTGATGGGGCCTGCCTCACCTCCGGGGGCAGAATGTTCCAAAGGGCGGGCGCCACTGCAGAGAAGGCCCGCCTTCTGGACCCCGCCAAGTGAAATTCCCTTAACGACGGGGTCCGCAGCATGCCCTCTCTGCATGATCGAGTGGGACGGTTTGAAATTATGGGGATGAGACGGTCCCTCAGGTAACCTGGTCCCATGCCAGGTGGCAACTTGGCATGACGGAGATGAACTTTTTATGCTTGAGAGCCACATTTCACTTTTGTGACTAGGCCAAAAGCTACTGGGAACAGGGCAATGACGGATAATGGGATTTTCTGGCAATTTGGGGGGGGGGGGAGGAAGAGGAGTTATAGAACGCTATAGATAGTTTTGTTTTGTAGTTTATTAAACTATTAATATGATAAACCTACTTTATGGATTATCGCTATCATTTTGGTGCGTTTATTTTCAGCAATAATGGTTAGAGGGAAACTCTAGGCCACCAGAAGGGAGTTGGGCAGCCAGGTATAATGTGGGGTTGCCCACTCCTCCCCAAGTTCTGATTAGGTTCTCTCTGTCTAGGTTTTGCTCTGAGTTCAGCAGTTTTGACCTCCATTCACTGCATCTCATGGGTTCACAATAAACTACACTAAACTGAACAAGGTATTGGGAATTCTGATCAGACCTCTTATCTCTCTCAGTTTTGACATTTCTCAGGATTGAAGCCAGGGCATGGGGTAGGAGATCTCATCTTTTTATCTTGTGGTACTTTTCTAATTAAGATCTTTCCACCACCCAAGTTACTTTTGGCTCACAGACATGTACATTTTGATTAAAAGACAAAAGGCAATTTCAGGACTGATGCTTTTCAATGGAAAAATGAGAGAAAAAGAAAGCAGTTATACCACCACCAACACACACACTGTGTCACCTGTCTGGTTTAAACTGGCTCCCCCTGTTACTTCTTATTCCAAAAGATGGATGTTCTAATCATAGATCTCCCTCTCCAACTTTTCAGATTGTGGCAGATCTACAGCATGAATAGATCTTTGATAAGCCTCATAGGTTTTTCAGGGCTGGGGCTCTGCAAGTATGCCCTAAAACAGACTAGTAAAGACATCACAGAAGCTCTTTGTGTGAAATACTTGCAGATTTTCTTCTGAACCCATCTCAGGTTGCAGTAATAATGTCATATTTGAGTGCTTGTAAAGAAGTTCTATCCATAAACCTATCCCCACACACATTTGAAAGAAGACAGTCAGGAAACGGAACCTGCTTTTGCCTTTCATTTAGGCTCCCCTCAGCAGGAGATGCAGGCAATAGCTTCCCAAATGGTGGGTCATGACCCATAAATTGAGCTCCTGAATATGGCTCAGATTAACTCCTGAGGCTGTGGTTTGTAGGAATGCCGAGAAAGGGAGGGAGGGAGAAATAGGTAGCAGGGAGGAAGTCACTGGAGAGGAAGGGCCATGAACCTTCTTATATTCATTAAGGATAGACTGTCAGACTCAGGAATTATTTGAATACACCAAAGCTCAGAGAGAGAATTCATTACTGTTAGTGTTTAAGGTGCCACAAGACCCTTTAATTCATGCACTCACCCATGTAGAAATGAACATCAGCAAGCTTCATTCCTTCAAACCCGTGAACACACCGACTTTGTCAGGGCTCTGAAGGGTCAGGTCTGGAGAGTGTTTGAATGGGAGAACTTCTGGGAATGCTAGGGCTAGACTGAGAGATTTAAACAAGAGTCTCAGAAGAAGACAGTGGCAAACCATTTCTGTATTACCATCAAGAGAAGTATTTGAATGCATCAGGAATTAAGCTCAGTTTGAAGGAGACTTTATCTATGCTATTTTGACTACATCAGGTCTTGAACATCTGAAATAGAAAGCATGACCATTTTTGAGAGAAAGAACTGATAAATTCTGTTAAGGAACTAATTCTTGAACAGCTGAATAAGAAGGACAGTTGCTTAACACCTTATGTAAGGACAATGGCTTCCAGCTGCAAGTAACAAGTTGGCAATTCTTATGTTGCCTAGAACTGAGTCTAGTGTCAGGGAAGTGAAGTAGAGGGATCTTCGGACTGCCTCTCTGTAAAGTTGTAAGCAAGAACCAGTTCTTCCTATTTGAACAAAGCAAAGGACTATTGCTTCACCTCATTTGTGGTTTAATGGTCTACAATTCTTAACAGTATTTTGTATTCTGTGGCTCTTTCAGTCTAACTTAAGAAAAAGTTAAAATATTAGGTGTTTATTTAAATGTTAAGTGTTGTTCTGGCGATTAAAGTGTTTGGACCGGGAGCCCCAGGCGCCCCACGCCTCCAGCTGCATCCCGGGGGGCGAGAGGTGCGGTCTCCGGCCGGCCAAACACATTGCCCAGCGGAGAGGCTTCTGCCCGCGCAGCGTCACGTGAGCCCCTGAACCCAAATCAGTCAACATTGAACCTTCTTTTCCATTTCAGGGGCAGCAGGCAGGTGAAGCTAAATCGCAACAACAGGCTTTAATTGCCATTCCTTCCCTCGGCGTCCTGCTGGCTGCACAGAATTGAGTTTCGAAAAGGCGTCTTGGGGAGCGCCTCCCTCCCTCCTTCAGGGGCTTCGGATCCAGGACTTTTGCAAACATCCCGAAGCCCCTGGTGTTCTTTGGGGGGCGCCACTTCTTCTCGCAGCACCCCAGGACCAGGAACCATCCCCTCCCCCCCATAAATATTTGGATATGCAAGGTAATAGTTCGGTAAATGCGAACCTGGGAGGAAAACCCAATTACTCCTGAAGTTATTCCCGGGCTGTTCCGCAGCATTTACCTGGCGAGGGAGGCGGTGGACCGGGAGCCCCAGGCGCCCCGCACGCTCCAGCTGCATCCCGGGGGCGAGAGGCGTGGCCTCCGGCCGGCCAAACACATTGCCCAGAGTGCGGCAAGGGCTCAGCGGGACTGTAAAGGGGACTCTGGCAGCGGCGGGCATCTGCGCTGCTCGGCCCGCCTCTCTGCCCTCCTTTGGCGCGCGCTGATTGGCGGGGTGCCTCTTCTTCTGGCTCCCCCCCAATCAGCGCTTCCGGGTTGTCTGGCGACACACCCAGACCCTGCCGGCGACACAGTAGTGTGTCGCGACACACAGTTTGGAAAGCTATGATACAGCGGATAACATGAAATGAGTAGGACTAAGAGTGGAACAGCAGAGTACCTTCCTAAATTTGCAATGCCTAAAAAAGAAAAACCTGTGTTTGGTGGGATTCTTTGGAGATGGAAATCTTTCCAATAGAAAGCAAGAATATTTCATTCCTTCTATTGTTTTTCCTCCACTGTAGTTTTTCCAGCTACCCATTTTGCTTCCAATTTTGGAGGGGCAGGGGGAGAGAAATGAGTACAAATAGCTTTGGAGAACATGTTCAGGAAAAAATAAACAACTTTAACCTCTAAACATATTGGCGATGCAGAAAGGTGATCTGCACTCTCTGTAATGGCTCTCTAGAGTTCGGACAAAGGTCTTTCCCAATTCTACCTGGAGCTGTCAGAGACCAAACCTGGGATGTTTTTGTATGCAAAGTCATCCCTGTGCCATCTCTGCTTTTCTACAAAGGACCCTGCCTTCTTTAAGAAAGTTCCCCAACTGTTTCTGCCAGTGGGAACATTTGGAATTATTATTATTATTATTATTATTATTATTATTATTATTATTATTATATATTTTTATCCTGCCTTTTTTAATTTGATCAACTCAAAGCGGCAAACATACTTCCTGCCTTCTATTTTCCCCACAACATCAGCCCAGCGAGGTGGGCTATGCTGAGAGAGAGTGACTGGCGCAAAGTCACCCAGCCAGCTTTCAAGCCAAGGCAGGCCTAGAATTCACCGTCTCCTGCCTTCTAGGCCAGCACCTGAACTACTACACCAAACTGGCTCTATTTTTTTAAGAACATATTATGAGGACTCTCACACAACAGCTGCCATGGTGGGCATGGCCAGCCACAAAGCACCTATTTGCCAGAAGGTGAACTGTTGAGGTTGCTCTCAAATTCCTCTCTAGCTTTCCAGGATGTTCCTTACTACTTAACTTACTTCTAATTTTCAACTGCATTCTTGAAAATAAAAATGTATGCTTGGAGTTGGCACTTTGCTTTGTAGCATGCTAGCTTCCTTCTCTTTTTCTGTGAGTTAAAAAATCTAAAGCAAATCAGGTGGATCATGGAGCTTTGTGACTGCCAAAGGAGGTGTTTGTGGAACACTGGCACCCGTGAGTTCCCTGTTGAGGACCTAGGCATAACATGGAGTTCTGCTCCGATTGAGAACTGCAAAGAAGCATCGTTTGCAGTCTCTCTTACGTGAAGATTTTCCTCTGTGGCTCTGTGGCTTATGGTTTGAGCTGTACTTGCATTGCAGTGTCTTTGTTACATTGCCAACACATTAATTGCGGGGTATTTGTTTCCTTTAACAAATATACATGCCAATCGAAGAAAATATATATGCTCCCTGCTGGCCACAGTTCTGGTAATATAATATCCAAATAATAATAAACATTTTAGTCCCCTTGATGTTTGGCTGACATCAAGGCAACATACATAGGAACATCCCATTTTTGCCACTCAACAATCCTGCATTGTACGTAACTTAAACTGATCACAGGCATGCTTAATCAAATAATAACTCATTATACTACAGGAAGGTTTAAAAAAAACCACAGGTATATGAGCAAAGCCACTTGCTGGCATATTTAATTCTGTCTGGTCAGGAACAGCACAGCAGGAACAGATTTCAAAAATGCCTCTGTGTTTTGCCAAACAAAATTGGCAAGTAGAGGAAAGGTTGCATCCAAAGCAATTAAGAATGAAGGTCAGAAGTGACAGTGAAGAATTCAATCATCTGGGGGGAAAAGTTAGGAAAAACGATTGCAACCAGATGACGTACAACAAATCAGTGTTTATATTTGTAGCGGTAAATATCCTTAAAGAAGCCTCATTTGAGAGCCCCCTGCACTGTGTCAGTCCAATCGTCTTTCTTCAATTATGTCAGCGGTAGAGAACCTGTGGCCCTCCAGATGCTGTTGAACTACAAGTTCCAACATCCTTTGCCAAAGGCCAGAATGGTTGCAGCTGCTGCCAACATCTGCCTTATCTGAAAGCTGAGTCATTCCATAATGCCAGATTGTGCATTGGATTCTACTTCAAGCCACTTTGAATTAATCTGAGACTTCCCAAAGTGAGGCAGTACCCCTCCTAAGCAGCCAGAACCAACTTGGAGGCTTCAAGTGCTCCAGGAAAGGGAACACTTTCCCTTCTCTAAATGCTATTTTTAGTCTGTTTCATTGTAGGGATAGGGAAGCTGTGACATTCACTTATTGCTGAAATGCAGTTGCCAGCACCACTAGGAAGCATGGCAACGGTAAAAGATGCTGGGAGTTATAGTTCAGCAACATCCTGAATGCCACCGGTTTTCTGCTCCTGACCTTGGTCCTCCCTCTCAAATAGGAATGAAGAACCTGTGGCCCTCCAATTGTTGCTAAACTACAACTCCCAGTATCCCTCATTGCTGGCCATGCTGGAATAGTGATGTCGTTGGAGGTATAACTTGGCAACATCTGGAGGGCCAGAGGCTCCTCACCCCTGCAACCTGTAAATGGCCTTTTAGGTGAAGCTGCCATACTCCTCCTTCAGCTGCTACCAATCTTCAATAAGTAAATTAAAATTAAATTTAATAGTTCTAAGAACTCCTAGGATCAGACAGCATGGATTTAGGAAGAAAGGGAATCCTCTAATCTGGAGTGCAAGCATATTACAATTTACTTCCTCTGTTTAGCTTTACACTGTTAGCAATTGTTGCTTTCTGCACTATTCCCCATTGCCCCCGCTGCCCCATTTTCCAGACCACTGCTCCTGTTGTGTGCGGGGACACTTGCCATCTGTTTTATAACTGCACTGTGATCTGATGGCAAGACTTGGTGACCTTTCTAGACTTTTAATTAAAAGTTTCTTTCTTTTGTAAATCATCTTCATCAGATTCTTCCTTTCAAGTCCTATCTCTTATGATGAGTTGTTCACTTTGACACCAAAGAGATACAGGACAGAGATACATTAATTATTATTTTTAAAAAAATTAATAATCAATCTGAAAGCGATCTATTAACCCATGACTTAACACAAAAAGGCTAGAGAGGATCTCCCCCAGACTATACTAATGTAATATGATTAATCTGATGAGACAGAATACTTTTCTCCAGCACGCAAGTACTGTTTTTAACTATTCAACTACAGGGAACAAATCTGTCATTTCATGACTGGGACCTAACACAGCTCAGCAGCAAAAGAATGTGCCCGACAGGGTGCCCGCAGGGTGGGTGGGGATCAGAAACGTCAAGATGGTAACCACAACTATGTGTATAAAGCCCTGCCTTTTTTACATGTGTTGTGACACGTGTTTCTGGTTCTTTTTTTTCTCTTCTTTAAACACAATTTGGGTTGGTCTGCTCTTCAAAACAGGGTGTCTTTAGACAGAGGATTCTCCCAATTCTCTGTATCAGCCTACCTGTCCCCAATATAGTTATTCACATTTTCTTTTACCTTCTGCCACATACCAAGAGGCCTGTGGATGCTTTTGAAATTTTGACTTCACTTAATTTTTTTCTTGGGCTTGGAAGTTTCCAAGCATCAGGTTTGTTAGTCAGTCTATGGTCTCCTTTTTGTGGCTTTTTTGTGGTCTCCATATTTCATGTAGAGGGGCGTGGTGGCTCAGCGGGTAAGACGCCAGGCTTGTCGGTTGGAAGATCGCAAGTTCGGAGGTTCGAATCCCTAGCCCTGCGTGCAGAGTGAGCTCCTGCACTAGCTCCAGCTCTTGCCAACCTAGCAATTCGAAAGCATGCAAATGCAAGTAGATGAATAGGTACCACTTCGGTGGGTAGGTAACAGCGTTCCGCGCGCGTCATGCGGCCACATGACCGTGGAAGCGTCTTCGGACAATGCTGGCTCTTTGGCTAACAAACAGAGATGAGCACCGGCCCCTAGAGTTGGATACAACTGCACAAATGTGCAGGGGGAACCTTTACCTTTACCTATATTTCATGTAGCATTCTTCTCTGGATTTGGTTCCTGGCCAGGTTGACAAAATGAAACGGTCTCTCTGTCCATCTATGTAGCAGCTGTCTATCCTGCTACATCACACGTAATTAAAATAACCAGCAGATAAAAACAGTGCAATTTATTGTATGTGTATCAAATACTTTAAACATTGGGGAGATTTAATGGCTTTGCACTGAAGTCTCAAAAAAGAAAATCCATGTTGGTAGGGAGTGAGTTAGCCTGGGCTCTCAACTCTGAAGTGGTACTGATTGGACAACCAGAGGTGGGACCTATGAGACCTCGCATGGAGCCAATGAGAAGGCCAACTGCCAGCATCTCCGGTCAAAGTTCTGGGTGGCGAGTGATGGGAAGGAGACTCAGATTGGACTCTGCTTCCTCCATTCTGCCCCAGGGTAACATCTGCATCCCAGTAACCTAAAATTAGCAAGAAAGATCGAATAGTTACATGCCACAGTACGGACACTTATCCTATCACACTAGAGAATAAAAGACACACAATTTCCCCCAGGTATGTGGAGGGGGGGAGGTTAAATGCAGCCCTCATCAATAACTGGAAAACCATGTCAGTGGGTTGCTCCAAAATGCCATCCTCTCCAGCCCCTAAAATAGACAAAATAAAAAACAAAGCGGGGGGGGGGGATGGAGAACGGAGAACGGAGTGGGGGGAAAATCTGTACGGGTGAAGTTCTTCTACATCCCATGTTTAACATTATTGATATGTTTATTACTACAAACACTGAGGTGCCTTGCACATTGTAAGGCAAAGGAGGGAATGTCCTCGCGTCAAAGGCCTTGCTTTCGCCAGCTGTATCTAGAGGACACAATGGAGAAAGGATCCAATTGCTGAGTTTTCTATATTAAACATATTTCTATACATGTTCTCCTTATTTTATGAAAGTTCATTGTAAACTTGGGGAAGAAGGAGGAGAATTATTATTATTATTATTATTATTATTATTATTATTATTATTATAATATTGTAGCAGAGAGTCCCTTGGACTGCAAGGAGGTCAAACCAGTCAATCCTAAAGGAAATCAACCCTGACTGCTCATTGGAAGGACAGATGCTGAAGCTGAAGCTCAAATACTTTGGCCACCTAATGAGAAGAGAGGACTCACTGGAAAAGACCCTGATGCTGGGAAAGACTGAGGGCAAAAGGAGAAGGGGACGGCAGAGGATGAGATGGATAGATAGCATCACCGATGTAATGAACATGAATTTGAGTAAACTCCGAGAGACAGTGGAGGACAGGAAGGCCTGGCGTGCTATGGTCCATGAGGTCACGAAGAGTCGGACACGACTGAACGACTGAACAACAACAAAAAGCAGAGGATAAATCAATCCAGAGAAGACAACTGTTTGGTGACATTGACTCTAGTGTATGGAAATGTATTGTAATGTTTGTGAACTATTTCTTGTTTTTACTACTACTTGTTTCTGTTACGATGCCTTATTGTTAGAGAGGAGAAATGAACCCAAAGGAGACCACGTACGCAGTAATGCACCCCTTCATCTACAGAAGCTCTTTGCCAAGTGTGTGAATATGTGGATGTAGTCCATTAACTTTTTCTATACATCCAGTGCAGCTTCAACAGCACCCTGGCCCATCAAATCATACAGTATAAAATGATTCACTGCTGTACACTGCATTGCCACAAATGTGATGATTGAGCCCCAGCAAACGCAATCCCACTGAAGATTTCCCAATATAAAAAGCAGCTGGAGAGAGCTGGGAAAACAGGTATAATTGCATTTTCAAATTACCCACCTCCTGCTGAAAAGCAAGCAGGCCATTATGATTAAAAATGAATAAACAGGTACATGAGATTTTTCGGGGTGGCCTTAGAAACAATTTCACAATAGGCACAGATGGTTGAGAGGCAAACAGATTCTCTGAGATGCCCCGCCCCCCGCCCCCTGCCCAGCTTCTTTTCCTGCAAGATAGTGGAAAGCCTTTAAAAGGACTAAATTGTTTTTCGATTTGCTTTTCAAGGAAAGGCTTATCAGAGCAGAGCCCACAGCCCAGCCCAATACCTCTCCTTTTGCCCTGTGGTCTGCTTAATGGATAGAATGGTTGGGACTGATAAACAGTAATGAACCCCCAAACTAAGAAAAATCCAGATTATTTCCGTTTCACACACACATATACTGTGTACAAGAGAGCTTTCTTTGTTGCAAGAACATCAGATCTGAAAGCAGCCTTTGAAAGCCAGAACTTAAACAGCTTTTGCATTAGATGTAATATAGCCTTTGCATTTGATGTAATATATTTATCTCCCAAACTAATAAATAATAACAATAATGAAACACCTAATTTCAAAATAAGCAAAAAAATCCACTTGCCTATCCTTAACTCAGACTAGAGAGGGCTGGGTTTGTTCCCACTTGACATCTCTAATTTGTTTTCTTTCCATTATGGCTTGAGGGAAGGGACTTTGGTTAAGAGAAAGTTTGCTAGCAGAAAGCACCTGATTCAACTCTCGGCCTCTCCAAGTAAAAAAGGATCAGATAGGAGATGGTTTTACTTTGGAGAAATGAAAATACGACTTTTCCTGCTCATAATTACTTTGTGTATTGCCAAATTGCATTGCAGGACAGACCCTGCTAAAGAGCAGAAGAATGTAGGTGGATCAGGCCAAGAGCTCATCTCATCCAGCAGCCTGCTTCCAACAAGGACCAGCCAGAGGCCGCTGGAAGCTGCCCCATCAGCTTGAAAAAAGATGCTGCTGTTTTAATAAATCAAATGTAACTTTTACAGTAGCAGCATTTTTTTCAGATATGTGCAGAAGCCTGCAAAAAAGCTCACAAATAGATATGCACACGTTGTTGTTGTTGTTGTTGTTGTTGTTATTTAATTAAATTTGTAACTACCCAATGACTCTGGGTGGTTAATGAATTGCAAAGTGGTACAGTGTTCATATGAAATCCAAAACAATTCTTCTGAATCATTTTCAAAGCATGCACAGCTCTGTTATTTATTGCCTCTGAACCTGATTATGTAGCCATTGGTACACAACCCCTACAGCCATTCATTTTTAAACTGGCACTCTTGCAGAGTCATGCATGCGTACATCAGACTTCAGTTTAGAAAGAAAGTTGAAATGGCCTGATGGATCTCCTATTTCTCTCAGCATTTGCAGCGTTATATGTGTGCTTTCTAGCATTGTTTCTGTCACAAACACAAATTGTAACATATTCTGGCCAGATCTTTCAAACTAACCCTCTATCTCATGGATTTACAACATTATGTGCTTGAGTATGGACCTGATTCAGTTAGGTTTCTAGGAGATGTGGTACTGTCTTCATTAATTTATGAGACCAAACAACAATTGTTGCTTTGGAATTTATTTATCTATAATTTATAATTCAAATTTATCACCGCCCATCTCCTCCAATGGAATTAAAATTGCCTGCCTTATTCTGTTTCAGAATCAAAAGAGCCTGTACGGTAGAGCATTCCATGGCCAACTGCTCCACTGTGCATTAAACCTCACTTTTAAATAAATGGGGCAAGCCCATTCTTCTGAGGCTTATATGCTTGCCAGACAACTACAGTTTCTTCTCCTAAGTGTGATGTGCAAATGAAAGTGTTTCTGATTTCAAAGGCAGGGTTGTGTGTATGGTTCCCATGCTCCCTCCCTGTCTGCCCTGTTTTCTCTGTGAATTTCAAGGCTTCAGGGACTTGTTAAGGGAAAGATCAGACATAGACTCCATGTAAATGCATAATACATATATTTACCTCATAGGGATATCGAGGATTAATTAGCTTCTGATGGGAAACACTCTGAAGATGAAAAGCCTGTTTGCATTCTAAAGATTATAAATATTTTTCTTGTCTGTGGAAACCATTTTTCTAATGTGCTAAATTTAAATCATCAGTAAATGTAGGTTTTGGATCTGTATGAGTAGAAATAGATAGCCAGCCATTTATGAACGGTTTCTTAAAATTTTCCTGAATGAGGACTATAACAGCCCAGTGGTCACTTTTTAAAGTCCATCTTAATAATATGCCAATTTTTCGTCCCTGCCCCCACCCCCTGCACTTCACAGCAGCTGAATCCAAACTCATCCAAAGAAGCAGGGGCCCGAAAATATGATCTGAAAAGGTTTTCAGGCCAATGCATGACTTCAGCCTTTAAGCCCATCAGCAGCACAGCCACGTCTAAGCACATCCACAGTGCCTCTCAGTCCCTTTGGCCTCGTACCCTCCCTCTTGCGGGATTCTCTAGGTCAGAGCTTTCCAAACTTTTCATGTTGGTGACACACTTTTTAGACATGAATCATTTCGCACACACTCTTACAGCAGGGCACAAGGCAGGCACTAGGACCTGCGTGGAATCACAGCAGGTTTGGAGGCAGCCAGGCAGAAGGCAGGCACTAGAACCTGCATGGAATCCTGGCAGGGCTTGGAGGCAGCAGCAGCCGCGACACACCCCGACACTGCAGCCGACACACTAACGTGTCCCGACACACAGTTTGGAAAGCTCTGCTCTAGGTCAGTGTTTCTTACACATTTCAAGATCACAGAATATCTTTTTTTTTAATGAGGAAGACCTATGATTTTGTAAAAAGGAAGAAATAAAAGAGATACCAAAACCAAACATGTTTTCATAATAATCTTTATTTTCCTTTACATTTAATGCATCCATTTTAAACCTTAATGTATGAGCTTCCCTATGATGGCTTATTTCATCAAGACCTGCAGAGGGATTTGTGAAAGAATGTCTTAGAGTGGGTGTAACATTCAACCTGTCTTGATCTTTCATCTTGATTACAGCAAGGGCTGAAAATCTATTTTCGCAAAGGTACAATGAAGGTGCGGAAAGTTCATATTCCCTGGAAACTGTCATTCATAGTCTTCTACTGATTTTTATTTATTTGTTTGTTTGTTTTAATGTAACATTTGAGAAGTGATCTGTCAGCATCATTTTTTTCCCATTTGTACATAGGGTACTTGTTTGGATAATGAAACTGAACAGAACCAAACCCTACCCCCATCCCCACCTCCAAAACCCTTTCAGTTCTTGGGATCAGCTCACAGAACACCTTCAGGTTATCCAAGGCACATTGTTCTTCTGCAGAGAATCACTTAAGAAACCCCATTTTATATGGGCTGCATTGCTGGCAAGGGGAAAAGGCAGACCGACAAAGTTATTCTAATATAGTTTTCTGTATTGGAGGCCTTGCAATATTTTTTTCTTGACAGAACAAGTGTTTTTAGCGGAGTGGGCTTTGAGTCAGTGTTGACTCCTGGTGACTGCCTGGACAAGTCCCTGCAGTTTTCTTGGCAAGATTTTTCAGAAGTGGTTTGCCATTGCCTCCTTCCTAGGGCTGAGAGAAAGTGACTGGCCCAAAGTCACCCAGATGGCTTTGTGCCCAAGGTGAGACTAGAACTCACGGTCTCCCGGTTTTTAGCCTGATGCCTTAACCACTACACCAAACTGGCTCTCAGAACAAGTTTACACTATTTTTTCAATTTTTTTTTAAAAAAGAGCATTAGATATAGTTGCTTTATTAGAACTTACAATAATCAGATAACCAGAGATGGGGAGGTGGAGGGACCCACATAGAATCTGCAAGGCAGGAATGCAATTACCTAATTCCCCTTCAAGCCATATTCCCCTCATCTAAATGTGGTGACTCCTTATGAATCAACAAAAGATTGCAGGATGTTAATATTTGTTTAATATTCTTATTTATATTTGTAGGTGTGCCTTTAAATGAATTACTAAAATCTTAATAAAAATGCAATTCAAATAAAATAGAATGGTATAATGAGAAAGAAGGGGATCAGCTATATCCCATCAGCTTCATGTCCAGATGCTCACTGTTGTTGGGCAGCCTAAAGGCCTCAGTTCTCTCTCTCCTGTTATGATTAACCAGCCATTGATTACATAACAGCGGGGGGTGGGGGGAATGCAGTAAAGACTCATAATGGACAGGAGTGTGCATGTCCAAGATTTTCTGGGTTATGAGAGAGGCAAGATTCCTTATATTTAATTGTATTCAGTTTATGTTAGGATATTATGGTATAATGTTTGTGTTTTTCCAGCCTCAAAATGGAAGGAAACTATTATATGCCCATTTTCAGCAATCATGCCACTGAAATGTTTGGGGTTTTTTTTTTTGTTGTTGTTTGTCTATCAGGTTTTTTGTAGGCTGCCCACTCAGAACAACTCTGGGTGGCGTATAAATTAAAACATAAAAAGTCAAACAACAATCAAACTCATAAAAGGGATAAGATGGGTGAACAGGGAAATAGCACATACTATAACAATAAAACCAACACACAGTGGGCCCAACGCTTGGGGAAAGAGCCAGGTCTTCAAGGCTTGTCTAAAAGAGAGCAGAGTTCAGGGCTGTTTGGATCTCTGGGGGATCCTGTTCCAGAAGGTAGGTGCTGCAAAAGAGAAGGCATACCGTACCTCCTGGGCCCCATCAGATGTCATTGCTTGATAGATGGAACCTGAAGCATGCTGACTTTGTCAGATCTTACAGGACAGGCAGATACCACAGAGAGGTGACTCAGGCATGAGTCCCTGTGAGTAGTGTCTCCCAATCCAGGAATGGGTACGATTAGCACACAGGAGAAATTTGTGCAAAGGCCTTTCTAGCCATAGCTGCCACCTGCCCCTCTTCACCTGCTTCCCCCTGGAGCATCTTCCAATTGTGACATAATTGGAAGGAGCTCCTGAGGCTTCAAAGTGTAGGTTGGTATTGCAATGGATGATTTTTAAAAACAGAGGAACACACCCTATAAAGTGAGATCCATGGTCAATCAATGTCTCCCGCCCTTGCAATTGTGTCCCTTGGAGGAGCAAGGGACTGGGTCCTTCCAACTGGATGATTTTTATGAAAGAGAAAGAGAACAGAAATGGAACGGAAAACAGATGGTCGAAACAAGCCTATAAAGATAATTAAAAGGAGGTTGCTTGACTAGAAGCTATGGTGTTAAATGGGTTCCCAAAGATTTCTATATCTATAATAAAAGGCTTTTCATTTCAGGACATGGCAGAGGATTCAGCATGTACATAGTTGGACAAATATTAGGAAACCAGTTGCAATTGACTGTAGGGAAGAATTGCTATCAAACTGGGGATGTTCAAATTAAGGTATTGTCCTGCCCCATCCAGTCATTCATACCATCAGATTATTAAGCAGGGAAAAGCTTTTGTGGTAACGCAGAAATAATGCTGAAGATTCTACATTCTCTGATAGCATCCTTCTGGAAGACTAGCCAAAACTACATCTAACAACAGAGAGTTCCTACTTGTTGTTCCCTAGTTGTTGGAAAGTAAAAATCAAATAGGGCCAAGTAGACACTTTGTGCCACCCAGCATCAACAGGAGGATGCCCTGTTTCTCTTGTTAGGATGATTGGAGTTTAATGTGTTTGATTTTGTTCCAGAAGCTACTCCAAAATAAGGGATTCCAAATCCATGTCCAAAAAGGCCACTTATATATCTTATCCTCCATCTTCAAGCACAAAATTTGCAGAGAAGGAACCATGTTTTTCTGCTGCAACACCAACAGCTAGTGTTCACGTAGCAAGCACTAGAATAGCCTAAAATTAAGGCTGAAATTCAGCATTTTGGTGAACCAGGCCATCATATTAATCATATTATGATTTATCTGTTTGGACATAGCATGATATGTGAGGAAAGCAGTTGTGGTTTCTTAACTAACAGAGGACTCACTGGAAAAGACCCTGATGCTGGGAAAGACTGAAGGCAAAAGGAGAAGGGGACGGCAGAGGATGAGATGGTTAGATAGCATCACCGACGTAATGAACATGAATTTGAGTAAACTCCGGGAAACAGTGGAGGACAGGAAGGCCTGGCTTGCTATGGTCCATGAGGTCACGAAGAGTCGGACACGACTAAACGACTGAACAACAACAAAAGCTGTGTTAACCCAGCCATCCAGAGGGGCAGAAATCCAGGGCCCTTGCAACAGAAAAAAACAAGAAGGCTACCCACAAACAGCATGACTGGATTAATACATCTTGAAATTAAACACTGCATATATATCTCACCTCCCTTCTCCACAGCATAAAACTAAAAGCAAACAAACAAAAAAGATCCAGAAAAGGCTGAATAAAGGTGGACCTCATGGTAGTTGTTTTTTATTTCTTATTTCTATTTTTTATGAGGCATCAAATATCAACAATTCTGCAAACTAGGATGATAATCATGCAAATCACACCATAGTCTGTTTTAGAATAAGACAGATTAAATTGGTAGAATTCTTTCGATTCAGTAAGTGCCCTGCTTCCCACCCACATTCACTCCCCTGGCTATTGCATCCTCCTGAAACACTGAAGAAAACAAGGCCGCGCTGTCTTCTTTTGCAGAGAACTGTAACATTTTGGCAGGTTTTGAAATAATTTAATTAGTCTCTCTTGGATTCCATTGCATTTCTTCAGATCTGGTGACAATAACTTCTCAAATCTGTTGTGATGATCCCAAGGTGGGAGATAAAAAGGTCGGACCTTTTAATGCTTCCTCAGCAAACCGACAACGGTGAAGAAACCTCATAATCAAATATTCTCTCCTAAAGCTGAGAACTGAAACCGAAAACAAAAATGCTTTGCTGTTTCTCTAAAAATGAATTCACAATCAGGGGCATTTGGAGACTAATAATATGAATCCAATATTATTGCTGGTTGTTTATCAGGTACATTTACAGCATAATCTTATATTGCACTGGAAGGTGTTCCCAGGAGCTGTATGGTTCTTCAGTCCCGTTCCCCCCCCCCCCCCAAGAGCAAAGAGAGGGTACTCTGACTTCACCAGGGAAAAGCTAACCTTGGAAACCTTGTGGCCCCTGAAAAAAATCTCCAAAGCTGGTTCTTTCTGATATTAGTTCAGTGACAGAAAGGAATGGAAGGAAGAACACAGGACATCTGGCAAGAGGAGTCAGGGATCAACTAGATCTAAAGTCCTACAGTCCCCACAACATTCCATGAAGCTGGTGTTGAATCTACATTAGTCCTAAAGCTGAAAGAGATTACTTCCTTTCTGGAATTTCAGCACAAATTTCTTTTAATAAATATGTGGCCACAGAGAGGAGAAAAGATATGGACTCTGCTCTTCACCGCTTCCATCTTTTTAGCTGAAGTTCTCCAGGGTGTTGGATTCCACAGACACCATGCTGTTCGGCCTGCTGCTCTATCAAATAACAATACATGTCGCTAATACTATTTGTTGCCACCAAAGCCAAGGAATTTAGAGCACTCTTCTTGCCATCTTACAGGCAGATGAAAGGAAATGCAGCTATAAGAGAACAGTTCTCCTTTGCTGAACCTTGATGACTGATTTCTGAATCTGAACATTTTTTGCAATATGACACAGGACTGTTTACCCCTCCTTGGCAGAGCTCCACAAAACATCCTTCAGCAGCGTTTCATCTGGTGTAAAGGAAGAGATGAAGAGGAGTGTCTGGGAATAGGCTGAATGTCAAAGGCAGCGCATGCTGTTAATGAATCCATTGCCGTAGGACATTTAAGCCCTTTTCACTGGTTACACAATGTCAATTTTGACTTTACTATTTAAAGAATACTTGACGGGGAACCATCGTTAACCCAAATTCTGAATGTCTAAGCTATACACAGATCAGCACAGATAGAACCTGAGTGGGGATGTGAATCTAACTTCCCCATTCATATGTCTTATTTTCCCACCAGAAGACTTGCTGCCTTTTAAAAATCTAAAATCCACTCCCAACCCCCAACATTGTTGTTGTTGTTGTTTATTCGTTGAGTCGCTTCCGACTCTTCGTGACTTCATGGACCAGCCCACGCCAGAGCCCTCTGTCGGCCGTCACCATCCCCAGCTCCCCAATGATTGAGTCCGTCGCCTCCAGAATATCATCCATCCATTTTGCCCTTGGTCGGCCCCTCTTCCTTTTGCCTTCCACTTTCCCTAGCATCAGCTTCTTCTCCAGGGTATCCTGTCTTCTCATTATGTGGCCAAAGTACTTCAGTTTTGCCTTTAATATCTCTCAGAATTTTCCTCCAACACCACAGTTCAAAAGCATCTATCTTATTACTTTTGTTTATTCGTTCAGTCGCTTCCGACTCTTCGTGACTTCATGGACCAGCCCACGCCAGAGCTTCCTGTCGGCCGTCGCCATCCCCAGCTCCCCCACGGTCGAGTCCGTCACCTCCAGAATATCATCCATCCACCTTGCCCTTGGTCGGCCCCTCTTCCTTTGGCCTTCCACTCTCCCCCAACATACAACTCAGGATCAAACAATATGTACATACATCCTATCACCTAAAAACAGCAGAAGAGCCCTCCTGGACCAGACCAAGCCCAACAACTGCAATCGTCTCTCACGGTGGCCAACCAGATATGTTTGGGAAGCTCACTGGTATAGACAGGAGAGCTTCTCAGTATTTGGCATTTAAGGTAAAATTGCCTGGGATTCAGGAGGTAGTAAATCGCCATCAAAATTAGTGGACATTGATAGCCTCATCCTTTATTAATTTATTTAGTTCCCTTTTAAAACAATCCATATTTCTCACCATCATCAGATCTGAGGGCAGAGAATTCCATAGTGTAACTATGCATTGTGTAAAGAAATATTTATTTTTATCGGTCCTGAATTTCTCCACATTTCATTTCAGTGGATGAACCCAAATTGTAACTATGTGAGAGAAGGAGAAAAACTTTACTCTGACATTTTTTCCCCTCATACCATGCATGTTTTTATATACAGTATTTTGATCATGACTCCCCTTGCCCAATTTGGTTCCATGCTAAAAAAACTCTAGTTACAAATACTTTCCTCAGGAGCAGCTGCTGTAGCCCCCTAATTAGTTTGGATCTCTCTCTTTTTTTTTCCTTTGCCCCTTTTTCAACTCTACAATGTGGTAAGCAAGGCTATACACCAGAGCTTTCCAAACTTTTCATGTTGGTGACACACTTTTTAGACATGCATCATTTCACGACACACTCTTACAGCAGGGCACAAGGCAGGCACTAGGACCTGTGCGGAATCACAGCAGGTTTGGAGGCAGCAGGGCACACGGCAGGCACTAGGACCTGTGTGGAATCCTGGCAGGGCTCGGAGGCAGCAGCAGCCGCGACACACCCCGACACTGCAGCCGACACACTAACGTGTCCCGACACACAGTTTGGAAAGCTCTGCTATACACAATATTGTAAGTGTAATCTCACTGTAAAACTGGATAGGCAGTTGTAGCTTCAGTTCCCTTGCTGACTGTTCCAAACATGGTATCTGCTTAAAAAAACATGCAGACACACACACAGCAAATGCACACCAGATAAATATTTCCACTGAGTTTTCTATTATGACTCTGAGGTCCCATTTCCTGTCACTTGCAACTCAGTCATTATTATCAGTGACATTTGAATTTTTGTGGGTGTGCCAAACTGCATCATTTTGCAGATATTTACACTGAACTACCTTTCTCATTATGAAGCCTATTTACCACTTTGGAAAGACCCAGTGTAATTATTTGCATTTCATTTTTGTTTTACTATCCTGTAGAGTTCAGTATCTTCAACAAACCTGACCATCTAATTGCTCAGACGCTCTAGATCATTTAGCTAGCACTGGTTGCAAGAAGAATTCCTGGGAGATCCTCTTTGGAACATTTCTTCAGTTCAAAACTGTCCACTTATTCCTACTCTCTCTTTTTGGAGTTTTAGCTAGTTACCAATCCATGAGAGTTCCTGTCACTGAACTTAAAGAAAGTTTGCATACAGATCAGCAATGTGTGTTAAGAATCCTTAACTGGACATCAAATTTATTTATCATTTGTCAAATATTCTTATAATTTAATCTCTTGATCTCACCACTTGTTTTTTATTTCCTCCTTTAAAAGAAATTATAGGAAAAATGGAGTTGCTATTGGAACATGCCATTTTGGGACAGAATATGACTCAGTTGATATTCAGCTGAATATCAGCTGAAATACGACCATTTGGCCACACTGGCTGTTAGGTCCTGTGAAATTCCTGATTTTCACATCCTTGCAGCTTCTAAGGCTGTAACTTCAGGATTTAATTTGTGATGAATATCAACTCTGAAATGACTGGAAATTGCAGGGATGCCAGAGTAGGGAGATGTGCTAGGCCTTTCATGAAACATTTCATTAGCACGTTAGAGAAGGGAAAAATATCTGCCAACAAGAGAAAAAAGGACCATGAGATTATTGCTATTTCAAATGAGAAAGAAAGGCCAGAGCGTGATGAACCTGATATAGCAGGAGATTAAACTGCTGTTTCCCGGTGACACCCTGAAAGGATTTCATTTAGCTACATAAGGAGTCCTTGTGGAAGGCTTCCAAGAAGCTTATCAAAAGCACTCTCCATCCTAGAGACATTGGGGAATCAAATCGTCCAAGCTGAACTGAGGTCTACTAGATGAAAGATTTATCTCTGACGGATGGAGGAGAGATAGAATGGGCCTGGAGGTAGTACTCCACTGGGTGAAATGGAGACACAGAGAGAACCTCAGCTGCTGAGGCCAATGCAGTTCATTAAGTCCCTGTTGATTATTGCCACAACAGCAGGGGAATGGGCCAAAGCACGTAAAACAGACAATGTTCCAAGAAAAAGGAAGGCATTCCCAAGAGACATGGGTCTGTGCAAAAGCTACCTGGCAGATACAGTAGTTGGCCCAAGTCATGATTAGGCAGCAAATCTGAGAAGACTATATAATGGAAGGCCAGTATATGTCATAAGTCTGCCTATTCTAAGACGTGCCGGTCCATTCACTGGGACCATGAAAAAGTCTTGGATCCAAGAACAACAATGATCTACCACAAAAGAGTAGGACAACATGGAACAGACAGAAATCATAGTGGAATGTCTTTGGAAGCAAAGTGAGCATGTGGTGATCAACTACAATCTGGATGAATTTAAGATGACTGGAGGCAAAGGTCTTGCTTTGGACTGTCTAGATGGGTAAGAGGGCAATTTGAATTTCCTTATAAATTGTGCCCTCATTCATTGCATTACCCCTAGTGACATTAACACAGAGGCACAACTGATTGACTTCTCATTCAATGAGGATGATTCATTGGATAAATCACCTGCATGAATAATCCAAAAAGGATGAAGTACTGGTATTTGGGCTTTAAAAATGGTAGTGACACAGCATCAGTAACCAGGGAGCCAAAGAGCAGTATATTAATGGTTTTAAAAGTTAGCATTTTTATAACCCTAGAACTTTTGGAAATAATTCCACCCCCTCAAATGGAAAAATAGTTGATGCATAAAAAGAAACAGTTTCTTTCTAATCAAGTTGAACTCCTGCAGGATCCATCCATGAAGCGGCATTTGCATGAGAGGTCAAACATGTCAGTCTGAGGGAAGCCGCATCATGCCAGCGCAACCCAAGCCCCACCCCTTTTTTATGTGTGTCATGACAGGTCTAAAAGGAGTGGAGCTTGCAGCACAGTAGCATGATGTGGCTTTCCTCAGACTGACCCACTTGACTCCCATGCAGATACCACTGCATGGATATGTCCTGCCGGACACATGTTGATGAAAGCAGCAGGAGCATGCAGACATCCATGCATCCTTGCAGTTTGCTTAGTAAGCAGTTTGCCATTGCCTTCTTCCAGAAGGACATAGCTACATAAGATGTCATCTTCAGGCTGAGATGCTCATATGTAACAATCAACTACTTGCCATTTGATGATTTTTTCCTGTGTGCACATACTACTTTTTTTGGCTTTTGGAGAGAAAGAGAATACGTTTTTCTGTAGCTTGAATCATGTCAACTGGATTTCTATTTTCTTAGTAGAAACGTTTCGCTCCTTATCCAAGGAGCTTCTTCAGTCTGAGCAAAGTTGGTAAGGGAATCCTAAATATGTTCCTAGGTAGCTGTGTGACCTTACACCTGGGGCTAGGTCATGGTTATATTGAGATGTAATTTTTAAGTCCTTTTATCATCTAAAGGAGGGTCGTTAAAATCACCATGCTGCTGTTGAGCTTCTGAAATGGTCTTAATCTTCCTAGGCACAGAAGACAAAACGGGGAGGAAGATGGGGGAGAGTTTGTGCCTGAGGCCCCCACCTCTATTCAAGGAAGGATTTTCCAAGTTGGCATAAATGGATTCCTTGACCCCTCTCTCAAACCACCTATCTTCTCTGTCTAAAATGTGAACATTAATGTCCTCAAATGAGTGTCCTTTTTCTTTTAGATGAAGATAAACTGCTGACTCTGGTCCTGTGGTGTTATTTATCTTCATCTAAAAGAAAAAGGACACTCATTTGAGGACATTAATGTTCACATTTTAGACAGAGAAGATAGGTGGTTTGAGAGAGGGGTCAAGGAATCCATTTATGCCAACTTGGAAAATCCTTCCTTGAATAGAGGTGGGGGCCTCAGGCACAAACTCTCCCCCATCTTCCTCCCCGTTTTGTCTTCTGTGCCTAGGAAGATTAAGACCATTTCAGAAGCTCAACAGCAGCATGGTGATTTTAACGACCCTCCATTAGATGATAAAAGGACTTAAAAATTACATCTCAATATAACCATGACCTAGCCCCAGGTGTAAGGTCACACAGCTACCTAGGAACATATTTAGGATTCCCTTACCAACTTTGCTCAGACTGAAGAAGCTCCTTGGATAAGGAGCGAAACGTTTCTACTAAGAAAATAGAAATCCAGTTGACATGATTCAAGCTACAGACAATTCCACCTGGATGACTGAGAACCTTCATAGACAGAATACGTTTTTGTTTGCCAGGTCCCAGCTCTGCCATCCCTTGAAATTCAGTGCATCGTGACTTCCGGTGGGGGATATGACCAATTGAGCAGCTGTGTCCGCGAGGTTCGCAGACAGAACTAACAACGCAGCAGTTTTTTGGGCTCAGGCAGGCTTTTTCCGGAAGCCCTGGAGCACTTTCACAGCAAAGAAAATGCTTGGAATCATCCCATCTGTCCTCCAGAATGGCGACTTGCAGCCTGAGAATCGCAAACAGCATTCGCGCCAATCGGGTAAGAGCCGCCGGGAGACCAGGATGTCACCATTTCCAAGCCACACTGTAGCCTTAAAGAGACACTAAGTCGAGCCATCCCATTTCTAAATCACCCAATTTATATATTTTTTTAAGTTATGTACCCCAAGAGAGGCTTTCTACAGCAAGGAGAAGTGATCTCTCTTGGTGCTTATCGCTATTTTTGGGATTACTTTTTAAAATCTTTTTAAGTTTTGGCTTGTTTTCCATTTAAATATTAAGGAGGATTGAGAATAAATAATTGCCTCCCTGCTATTATTTTTGTGCTGAATTTGAAGAATTTAATATTTTCCTACATGTTGAATCTGCTGTTTTGAATCTTCAGCGTTCTGTCACCACTTTCCCTGGGAGCTGCTTGTTAGCATGCTTTCTCTTATGTCAACAACTTTCAGAAATTCTCCATTAACTCATTAACTCCTACTCTCGCTAGTCAAGTATCTAGGGGGCGCCATAATCTACTGCCTGAAACATGGAGGATTTCAAGGAGACTTTCTCAGAGTTCTGTTGTGAGCTTCGCTGTGACTTTAAACAGATCTTTTATGATACCTGTCAAGCTATTCTGCAAGATATTCAGGACATTGCAGAAAATATCTGCTTTAAAATGTGTCATCTGGCTGAGGACGTTGTGGAAGAATTTGAAGATTTTAACAAAGATAGAGATGTTTCTACTGACAGCAAGATTGAAGCCTTTGTTGAAATGCCAGGTGACAATTACATTTTGGTGTTGAAGGGGTTAAAGGGACCGTCTGAGTTGCAAATTACAAATGGAGTTGTTGTTTCTTTGATGGAATGTTATGGGAAAGAAGAGGCTCTGTTCTGTGGGAGGTTTTTGGCTGAGAAGTCTGAGTTTCGTTGGCCTGTTTGATTTTTGTATGAAAAATGCCTTGTGTGTAATATGGAGATATGTAAATGCTCTGGTATGTTTTGAAGTGGGGTAAAGAATTAAGAATGTTTATTTGGATTGATATTAAGGCTTGTATGATCCCATTTTTCTTTAATGGTTTGGATTAAGATTTACTGCATTGCTCTTAAGGTTTGTTTGATTTTTAAGATATAATAATAATTGCTTGGTTTTAGGTTTAATAGGGTTAAGATAGTTATAGTATTATTAATTATAAAAGTAGACAATTTAAATGTTTTTATAATCTGATTTTTATTATAGTATAGAATAGTGGTAGGAAATAAATTTTAAAAATGTTGTTTTTGCAGGGGGGAAGTTGATTTGGAGGTTTATATATTTCTTTTATTTTTAATATAAGGGGAAGGAGCAACTGTGTTTAGTGATTTTTATAATGTGCTAATGGAATGATTTATAGAAATGATGTGATCTTGGTTTGATATAGAGTAAGGGATTGATTATGGAAATTGCTGTATATTCTTGTTGTGGAAAGTCGGACGTCACCTCTTTATGTAATCTTCAAAATTCTTTTTTCTTGTGTTGCACACTTTTTTAGTTTTTTTCTTTTTGTAGTTTTTTTTCTTTTTTTTAGTTTTTATCTTTGTTTCAAACTTAATAAAATTCTTATTTAAAAAAAAAGAAATTCAGTGCATCGTATTCCATATTCCAATTGCCTGTTGCACTTTTGATTTCTACCAAATTTCAGGCTGAGGATTTTGATTGATTGCCATGTTGACATAAACACCTGGGTCCAAATATTTATGCCCCTCTGGCTGGAATCCCAGGCTCTGTTACTACTTGATGACATCAGTCTGACCTTTCCTCGCACAGCACACTGAATTGCATGTGGAAACAACTTAGACCAAGCAGCAGCTTGTTTTCGTCTTCCCTGCCCTCATAAATACATTAATATGGAGACTGAGCATAAGAAACAAGACACTGCCTCACTTCTGCCAAGAATGGAAGAGCAATTCTAGGCATGAGCAAGGGGTTAATTTAAGCAGAATGCCACACAACTCAAACGTGTCTCAGTAACTGAGGATATGCTTCATGGAGAAAGAAGCCCCATGTTCGGTCACTGGGATTTTCTAGATAGGGCTGGAAAAAACCTCTATTTGGAATCCTGGAAAACTACTGTCAGTTGGTGTAGTCCATGGTGCACAGCCTGAAGCTCCATGGGCCCACAAAAGCATGCGCAAGTCCCCAGAGCTTCTCTAAAAGTTGCCACCCAGTGTAACTGTGAATGTAAGAGGGGAGGAAGTTTTTACAAACTCAGGTAGTTATCCTATTAAATTAATACATTAAATTCAAACAAATTTAAATGAACTCAAATATAATTTTTGTCCTGGCCCTACCAATTTCTTTGTCCTGTGCATAAGTTGGACTGAGACCCCTGGCCCACTCCTCAGTGGCCAGGTACAGCCCTCAGCCCAAAGAAGTTATGTCTCCCATGGCAGACAATACCCTCATATAGGGCTGCTTTTTAGACTGCTGTCCCAAGACTTTTGCGCTGAATTCCTGAGATGTTTGCAGAACTGAATTCTAGAAGGGTTCCCCTCCTGAGCCTGCAGTTGTTTAGTGGCATTTTTCATAAGTCTTCCACATCAAGATGCTAGCAAGCCATTGGTCCTATTCCAGCATTTCAGCATATGAGGCTCAAAGTAATTAATTCAGAGAGAGATGTACGCCCAAGTCCCACCCAGAACAACCTTGCGCATGGGAGTGTCCGTGCAGATCACAAAGTTCATCTGAGTCTACTTAGAAGCCTTCAGTGATTAGGAACATCACTCCAAACAGGACTTTGCTGCCATAAATATTGATCCAGCTTTGCAGAACAGCATTTAGTCATCCTTTCTTAGGAGCTATATTAAGCTGGCCTCTGGATGGATTTCTCCTGCCATTCTCATTGGGCACTGGGAAGCCTCTTTACAGAAGTGGCTGGGTAGAGAGATACCATCTTAATTTTGCACAACTATCTATCTGTAGAGGGGGCGTGGTGGTTCACCGGGTAAGACGCCAGGCTTGTTGATTGGAAGACTGCAAGTTTGGAGGTTCGAATCCCTAGCCCTGTGTGACTGAGTGAGCTCCCGCACTCGCCCCAGCTCTTGCCAACCTAGCAATTCAAAAGCATGCAAATGCAAGTAGATGAATCGGTACCACTTCAGTGGGAAGGTAACAGCGTTCCGCGCGTGTCATGCCGGCCACATGACCGTGGAAGCGTCTTCGGACAACGCTGGCTCTTTGGCTAACAAACAGAGATGAGCACCGGCCCCTAGAGTCGGACACAACTGCACAAATGTGCGGGGGAACCTTTACCTTTTCTATCTGTGGCCTTGTAAGAAATTCAAATGACAGCTTCTTACATCCCAAAGCAACCCTTTCCAGATGTGTTGCCCTACAGCTTCCAACTTCCTTAGGCACCTGGCTGGGGGCGAAAGCAGTTAGTCCAACACACCTGGAAGATGCCAGATTGGAGAAAGCTTCTCCAAAGCAATGCCATATTGAGAATACTCTAGGGCAGTGTTTTTCAAACTTGGCAACTTTAAGGTGTGTGGACTTCAACTCCCAGAATTCCCCAGCCAGCATGGTTGAAGTCCAGATATCTTAAAGTTACCAAGTTTGAAAAACAGCACTCTAGGGAATGTAAATAGCATCTCCCATCCCCATACCAGCAGATTTGGCAGCCTTTCCCTGTCAGTGCACCAGGGCTTTCAGCTGGAAATGGGCCACGCCTTCACCGCCCCCCCCCCTTCCTGTGAAACTGGAGCCAACCCTATCAAGTCTACTGCACCACCACTTTCCAGTTCCTTGAATTGCCACCTGATTCTGGAAAAGGGGACATGAGGCAGCGCTATTATATCTAGTATGAGTGCCCAAACTAGCTGGCTGTGAGATCCCTGTTTTCCCTGATGATCCTGGTCACATCCTTCAGCTTCTGGTCTGCATCAGTTCCTCTATTCCACATGTTGCCTGTGTCATTTTCTGAGGAAAATGCTCCTCCCTGTAGGCAAAATTACCAGATAGTTTCTCCACTCATCTCTCCACTGTTCTTTTGCCCCAAAGGCTGGACTAGTTGTAATTCCCTGCTACGTCATCCCAGTAATTAATAGTGCCTGCATTTTCTCTCTCCCTCTTTCATTCCTCTTATCTCCCATTAAGCCATGGAGACAGAGGGAGATAAGTACTAACCAGTCTGGGTCATGGGCAGGGCAAGGAGGAAGGAACCAGATGAAAAACTGATGAGGAGCAACTGATACATGACAAGGCTCCATTCAGATAGCCAGAGAGGCCCTTATAACCTCCTTTCACACATTACTCATTTATGAAACAGTTCTAACTCATCTCATTCCAAAGATCCAAGCAGTTAACTATACTGTATAAAATCCCCACAAAAATCAGGTGGAGGCCCTTGTGCCAAAATTCACTTGCCTTTAAATGAAGAACTACACGTATGAAGAAAGTCACCAAGAGCTGGTCAGACATGAGCAGCTGCCAAGCTCTCCGTGGAGCTCCTTCCGTTCCAAACAAGCCCATCCAAGGGAAGGGGGAATTTAATCACTGTTTGTTTTTTCCATCTCTATATCACTTGTCCTTGTTTTAAAAAAAACCAAAACAAAACAGTGTAGACATGGCTGGGGAATTCTGGGAGGTGAAGTCCACACATCTGAAAGTGGCCAAGGTTGAAAAACACTGGGTTAGACACAAGCTACATTGTTTCCTCCCCTCCTCCCAATTTCCTTCTAGGATTTTTAACTTGGAAGTTTGCACATTATTTTGTAAACATTCCCTTTGCCTAATAAAAGGAGGCTCACTGTATTTTCAAGCAGTTAAACTAAGACAAAGGTCACAATCAGCCAGCTTATCTGGCAAAGCAGAAACTGCAGTCTTTAGAGTACTTCCAAAACTTGCTCTTTCAGCGCCAGCCATTTGACAGATGGCTAAAATTGTCTCCTCTAAGCAAGGGAAGGGCATGAGTTTAGCCATCTGACAAAACTCGCAGCGCCCCCCCCGCCTTTCCCTGTGCAAGACCCCTGGGAGAGTGTGTTGTGACAGATGGCGACACACCACACATACCTTTCTCACAGACAGCTGTCCTTCCCTGGACTTTTTTGTAAACCAATCAGGATACCTGGACTGGAGGGCCAAACCAGGACAATCCTGGCCAAACCAATTTGTATGATAACCCTATTAATAGGGATTTTGTGGATAATCATTTGGGCATTCACGGGTAGCCAGTACGGGACTTCCCGGAGATCCAGAAAGCCCCTACCCATAATCAAAATTAGAATGATGTGATAAGAAAACCAGAACAAATATCTTCCCCCACCCCCACCCAAGTAAGGTAAAGGTAAAGGTTCCCCCCGCACATTTGTGCAGTCGTGTCTGACTCTAGGGGCCGGTGCTCATCTCCATTTGTTAGCCGAAGAGCCAGCGTTGTCCGAAGACGCTTCCATGGTCATGTGGCCGGCATGACGCGCACGGAACGCTGTTACCATCCCACCGAAGTGGTACCTATTCATCTACTTGCATTTGCATGCTTTCAAATTGCTAGGTTGGCAAGAGCTGGGCGAGTGCGGGAGCTCACTCCATAACGCAGGGCTAGGGATTCGAACTTCCAAACTTGTGATCTTCCGATCGACAAGCCTGGCGTCTTACCCGCTGAGCCACCACACCCCTCATATCTTGTACAAGCTTAATAAATTGAAACGGTCATTCAATCAACAACAGGAGACTCATTTTTTTCAAGCCCTCATTTTAAATCCTGCTATCTTCAAGTTATTCAGGAGAGGCACAAAATATAGAGGTTATGAGATAGTTGGTCTCCCTCATGAGGAAGCCTCACTTGCCCCCACTCCCTGTATATAAAGGTAAAGGTTTCCCCCCACACAGTTGTGCAGTTGTGTCCGACTCTAGGGGCCGGTGCTCATCTCCGTTTGTTAGCCAAAGAGCCAGCGTTGTCCGAAGACGCTTCCGCGGTCATGTGGCCGGCATGATGTGTGCGGAACGCTGTTACCTTCCCACCGAAGTGGTACCTATTCATCTACTTGCATTTGCATGCTTTCGAATTGCTAGGTTGGCAAGAGCTGGGGTGAGTGCGGGAGCTCACTCCGTCATGCGGGGCTAGGGTCTCGAACCTCCGAACTTACGATCTTCCGATCGACAAGCCTGGCGTCTTACCCACTGAGCCACCATGCCCCCCCAACCCAAGAGGAAGGCATAATTTCACTATTTATAAGGAAAAAAAGAAAAAGAAACAAACGTCTAAGTCTGAATGTCTATGAAGGTTCTCAGTCATCCAGGTGGAATTGTCTGTAGCTTGAATCATGTCAACTGGATTTCTATTTTCTTAGTGGAAACGTTTCACTCCTTATCCAAGGAGCTTCTTCAGTCTGAGTAAAGTTAGTAAGGGAATCCTTAAATATGTTTCTAGGCTGGCTGTGTGACCTTGCACCTGGGGCTAGGTCATGGTCTAAGTCTGAAAGCCCTTTCAAATGGCTTTCTGTTTCCTGGGCAATAAATATTTCATCCAAACAGGCTGAGAAAATGTTTGTAGTTGGGATGATCCTTTCTCTTTTTTTCCTTTTTACATATGCATCATTGTTCAGGGGGTTGTTTGAATTTTTTTTTACATGGGTAGCATTTTAAGAAAGGAAAGGAAGGCTCAGCCTGTGTAATTTTGCCGAACCTGCAGCTCATCTCTAATATATGCTGATCCTGAGGACTGTGTTGCACTTGCAAACAAAGCCAGGGGATTAAGAGGACGGTGATGTGGGTGCTCACCTCTTCTCAGGGACCATGTCTTTACCATATTTTTACCCCTTGTGTTTCAAAGCCTGGGCCTTGAAAATCAACCAAAGACACCTGTGGATTGTGAACTCCAGCACATTTGGAGGGCACCAGCTTGGGCCAGGCTGCCCTACAGCATCTGCTGTAAGGGATCAGAGAAACCCCTGGCATCAGTACCACTGCCAGGGGAGGCTGCCAAAAGAGGCCTCGGAGTGAGATGAGCAGTCCTCCTCCAACGCTCTCGATCAATTGCTTTTGCTTTCTGTTTTCCATATACAGCTCTCAAGTCAAGATAATTAGGCTGCATGACTAATAAGATAATAGTACATTTGCTGTACAGCTGACTCTTAACTGTCAAAGGGCTTCATAGATTTCAACCAGCAAATCTTCACAACACCCATTAGTGGGGCAGCCTCACCCACAGGAAAAATCAGGGTAGGAAGAGGTTGTTCAACCTTTCAAGGATCTGAAATTACAGCGCATGTAAATCCTGTCATTTAGGGAACTTCATCTCCTCTAGATTTTTGTTTGTATCTCTAAAATTGCTAATGAAATTCATCATTCCTATATTAATGCTAAAACGTGATCAACTGAAAGCTTGTCTTTCAGAGAACAGCCATTGCAGATTGTGTTACTTAGAGCAGGGGTCGGCAACTTGCAGCCCAGTGGTCCAATGCTGCTTCATTCAATCATTGCAACAGTGATGTAAGTCTGATGCAGAAGCGCATAGGCACTAATGCTGTTTCTGTATAGGGCAGCAGTCCCCAACCTTTCTGGCACCAGGGACCGGTTGTGGAAGAAAATTTTTCCACGGACCAGGGGGTGGGGTTTGCAGGCGGGAGCCAACCACGCACACCGGAGGGCGGGATTTGCAGGTGGGAGCCAATCATGCGCACCAGGGGCAGGGTAATCACGCACACCGGGGGGCGGGGTTTGCAGGAGGGAGCCCTGCGGCCCACTTCCTAACAGGTCGCGGCCCACTAGTGGGTTGGGGACCCCTGGTATAGGGAATACCTAAACATACACATGTATTGATATGTATACAGTACATCTATGCAAGGACAAGTCTATAGCAGATGCAATCAGAAATATCCAAAATTTAAGAGATATGCTATATTGATTTATTGTACCTGTGGACCTCCAAAGGTTGCTGAACATCCCATGTTCAACATCCTTCCTCCCAACATCTTTCACTATTTGCCAGGCTGGTTGCAGCTGATGCTACTTGAACATCATCTGAAGACCTTTGAAAAAAAGGTTCATTGCATTACCACGTCCTTTTGTGTTGAAAGAAGCTTAGCTCCAGAGTAAGAATACATAGGATTGCTGTTGTAGAGTGCATATTGAGGACCGATTATGTCTATCTGGGGGACTTTAAAAAAGTATATCATGAATTTGTTTAACGTAAGTTCACTTTCCTTAATCGTATTGTTATAATTATTCAGCCACTTTGCAAACTGAAATTCATTGAATCCATTTTTTTTCCTTTTAAATCTATTTTTAGTTACACTATCATGTGTTTCATATTCAGACGACATTAAATCAAACTTCCACAACCTAATACCACTTTTTAACGCATCATTTCCATTGTGATGATCATGATGACATTTGTTGATGAAACTGGTATTAGGTGTTTCAGGACGAGCAAAATACTTCATACAGCTCAGAAATAAACTTACGAATACTCAGATGCAAGATGCAAGATGTGATGATAACTAGCACATTCCATGGATCTAAAAGAAGATTAAGCTAATTCGTGGAGAAATACAATGCTACTAGTATCTACTCTCCACCAAGGCTAAATACCTTCCCCAGGTTCTCCAGAGTTACTGTATATTGACTGTTGTAAGGAGCACAGGTATTTATACTTGCGTGTCCCATGTATACAGGGGTGTCTGTGGGGTATCATCAGAAAAGTCAAGATGGCAGCCATGATGGTGCAATCCAAGCTCTGCCGGTTTTTTATTTGCATCCCCACATGCAACATACATCAAAGCAGGCAGAGCTGTGAACACACTATTGTGGCTGCTGTCTTGACTTTGTTTACCCTGTGGACTCCCCTGCATGTGTACTTCTCAGAAGCATCTGGTTGGCCCCAGGGGGAAAGATGTTGGGCCAGATAAGCTTTTAGTCTTGCTCAACCAATCATGTTGCATTTCTCTCTTTCTCTAAAGATCAAAGCAGTCCTGACCTGGAACCCAATCTGAGCTGATGCTATCTGATCAGTCAGAGTAAAGAGGTATCCTTGGTTAAGTCCTGTGGCAGGACTCTCTCGGGACCACACAGCAGGAGTAGCAAGCTCAATTCCCTATGACAGTTCCCTATGCAGGGCATGCAGTGTCACTGCTTCCAGAATAACTGAGCTATGAAGGGATGAAACATTTCCTTTCCTGCCTATCTTCCCTTTGAAGATAACAGCTGAAGTCCATGGACTCCTCAGACCAGTGGCCCCTTGTTATCTCAATAAGCTTTTGAAGGACAGGCAGAACCAGCTTTGCTTCAACCTGCCATCTGTACTTGCTGCTCCATTCAAGACAACGGAAAATAAGAGGAGCTAAGGCAGATTTCCTTTGAACAGTGGCACACACAATACGTTAGACTGACAAGCTGGGCCTCGCAGACCCTTAGACACTATTGCACACCCTTCCTCCAGGCAGAGCAAATTTCCATTTGTATTTCTTTGGCATCAAAATATCTTAAAAATTAAAAAGGCAATGCAGGCTTCTGAATTTCTCGATTTTCCTTTTTGAATCTGGGTGGAGACGGCTCCAGCCCTGCTCCTCACGAAGACAAGATGTGGGCAGTATCTTTATTCCATTGAAATAAAAGAGCTTGACCAATGAATTGGAGGGCACTGGAATGACTGAAAGGGACACATCATTCTATTTAAACTATATTAATAATATTTCAAAAAAACAAAAAAAATACAAACAATGTATTTTGCTGTATTGCAGTGGTCTACAGTGTCAGGAGGCAGTTTGCTTTAGCTCAACAGCAGTTTTAAGTCTTAATTGGGTGATGAGCACTTCCACATGGAATTACTTCCACTCCCCAATCCTTCAAAAATAGTTTGAAGCAGACCTGCCAATCTTCTTCACTCCTGCTGACCTCATAATGCTGAGGGTATGCTGAGAACACAGCAAGACCACAACGAGCCAATCAGGGCTCTCCCAACAAATGACCAGTAGGAGTCTTTCTAGGTTGCTGCCATTCTTAGAGCAACAAAATGTTTCTGCAGCTCCAATCCACAGAAAAAAGAAAATAATAAATTGCTAGCATCTCCACTCCTGCCTACATTTTCAGTACATGATGTGTGTTTCTCTGGTCATTTCAATCAAACCTGAGCAATTGTAATAGGATGAAGCTATCTAGCTACCAAGCTGTCATTCCTCCTTTATTAAAAATCCCATTGAGAGCTGTGAAGGTGGCATGATATCATGACATCAATTTTGGAATCAGACGCTTTTCTGAAACGCCTCTAGCCTTGATTGTAGGCTGCAGTGATGGCTGAAGAGGAGGAAAAGGCTAAACAAAAATAGCTACATCTTAGGCTGTAGAGCCAGAACTTATAGTAGAGTCACTTCCAGACCACCACTGAAGTCATCATAACGTCCTCATCACACACTCCATCCAAATGGGAAAGAAAAGGTATTTAAAAACTGAAGCAGCCTGGCACTTTGCACTCCCCTGCTGAAAAGTAGGGAGAAACAGGTAAGACACTGTTTTACCCATTAAGTCAAGCCAGTTTTCCCATTCGTGGAGCTGCTAAAGCAGCTGATACTTGGGGGCTTGGAGGCACAGAGATGGGGAGGGGGAGGGGGGCAGTGGGGATATGGACTGCCAAAAGTTCCACAAAGCTTCATTTTTATTTTTATTTTTTTGCAATTTGGATTACTCTGCAGCCAAAATAAATGGGCTCGGCTGGCAACCTTGTGAGAATGCAGAGAGCTGGAGCCAATTTGCAGTGCACAGAATCCACATGTGGAATTGCTTTCAAGTGACTCAGGAACAGATTCGTGCTTGAGTATCCACGGCATTCTAGTTGATGGCTCAGAAGGTTCAAGAGCTAAGCCTTCTGAGCCTCCATTTTGATTTTGGCCCCAATTTGATACATCCAGAGATTCAAGTGAAAAAACAAATTAGTTCCCACAGTGCTGAAATCTATCCTCCTTGGTCTTCTCTGCTTGGTGGGTACATTTTGCTAGTTCAGCAATATCATTGGCAGACTAGACAAATTCACAGAGGACTAGGCTATTAGAGGTGACTAATGCTGATGCCTATATTGTTGTTGTTCAGAAGGAACTATTCTCTGCTCTTTTATCTTGTTAACCACTAAGAACATTAGAAGTAGAGGTACCAAGCCAGGGACTCTCTTTCTTTCTGCTCTCCTTCCCCGATTGAAGGAATACTCTTAGGTTTTCCCCCTCAGCTGACTTCCTACAGAAAGAATAGAATCCTTCCTTCCTGCTTCTCCTTCCCCCAGCAAGATGACAGAAGGTTCAGAAATACAGGTTTTTCTATGGGAGCAGGTAACTTCCTTAATAAACTTGATTGTCCTTTTGGATGTTAAGCATCTGTCTTTAGATAATCTCAAGGAACCTGGTTCCACTCTTACATATATGCTGTACTAAATATGGAACCCTGAGAAAAACTAAGAAGATTCTAACCAGGATGATAATATGAAGAGCAGCAACCCAATGGGGATCCCAGCATTCCAATATGATCTACTGGCCTCAGAACTAGGAAACTTAATCCATCAATGTATAGTCAAAGGCTTTCACGGCCAGAATCCGATGGTTGTTGTGGGTTTTCCAGGCTGTGTGGCCGTGTTATAAATGACCTCTCAGCAGCTATAAACACCAGCAGGAAGACACACCCTCCACTTGGGCACACAGAGAATCTTCTAGCTGTGCTCCTGTCCTCTGAAGATGCCAGCCACAGCTACTGGCGAAACATTAGGAACAAAAACTGCCAGAACATGGCTACACAGCCCGGAAAACCCACAACAACCATTAATCCATCAACTTCCATTTCTGTTTTCTGAAATGCCTCTGAGAAACACTGCATTAGTTTGTTTCATTTTGGAGAATTAAAATGGCAGTTCCAAGTAGCCTCCTATCTGTGGCCACCACCAGTCTGGGAGTGCTGGCAGAATTCTTCTGAAGACCCATCCTGAAACATGGAGCTGGCGAGATGCAATGTAAATGTCAGCAAGTACCAGCCAATGACATGGAGAGAGCATAAAGAAAAATGAATATATCTCTGTGCCTTCTTTTACTATACAAGCACGGAGGGGATACGAGGGATGCCAAAAAAGGGCAGCCATACTTCTTCATGACAGCCACCTTGGCCCACCCATGAAATATTCTGGTTGAATATTTTCCATGGTGCATGGAAAGTCCTATTTGGATTATAGGAAACTCCCTAACCATTTGGATTTATTTGGACCACGTATGCTTGTCGTCATTCCGCCAGGTAGGTTACAGTGAACATTCCCCATCCCCACCCCTCATAGCCCATCTGTCATTGGCAATTACAGGCATTTCTGGGCTGATGAAAATGTACAGGGATCATCCCAGCTATTTGAGAGACAGTGGGGAGCAAAATGGGGTCTATTGACTTCTCAGCTTCTAAAAGTGTATAAAGCAGCTCCCTGCTAAAAGGAATACGGGGGAAAGAATCACTCAGAAATAATTATAAATCAGCTTCTCTTAGTTCTTGTTACTACAAATTCTAGGCTAAATTATCATCTAATTTCAGAGAGCTCCATGGCTGAGATTATCGGTGAGTCATTTGTAATTATGTGCCAGATTGTATTAAAGCATGAAAATACAAAGGGTTCTCATCAAACACTAAGAGAGGAAAAAATTAAATTACATTTTGCAGGCAGGATAACAATTCAGGCTACATTTCAGATTCATGGCATATTAGAAATGCAAAAGACAGGGAGAAAAGAAGGGGGCCAGGGAGCTGTCAACGTGAAGGTTGTCAACATACTCAAGGATTACCATGGCCTCAATCCAGAGATATGCAGTGGTAGGTGACTCAATCCATTGCTGGCAGTAATACCTAGTGGCCCCCAGATTAAGAGGATTATCAAAGAGTCCAATAGAATTGTTATGAGAATGGTATCCTGATACTCTGAATGCAGAGATTCAGTTCAGTTATCGATAGAACATCTTTCTGCACTTAGGAAGTGCCTGGAGATGCAGAATAGGCTCTTGAAATGAAAGACTTGGGAGTTCCTCTGCTGTAAAGGAATATTAAATATTTAGACTGTTTAGCTTAAGCAAGGGGAAAAGGATGATAGACATATATAAAATGATACATTGTGTGGAGAAAGTAGACCCATTTATTTATTTATGAAACTATATTGTCACCCAATTGGAACAAATGTGATTCTAGGTGTTGTACAATCAACAAACAGCAAGATAAAGAAACAACAGACCAATACAATTAAAAACAACACTCAAAGGAATAGATGATCAGGAACCCAAATTTACTTTATAACCTTCCAGGTAGAAACTCCAATCATCCTGGCTGCCTGGAAAAAGCCAGGTTTTAAATGCCTTTCTAAAGCAGTGTTTCTCAATCTCAGCAACTTTAAGATATGTGGACTTCAACTCTCAGCATGTGGTTGAGGTTGAGGTTGAGGAACAGTGTTCTAAAGGCCCACAGGGTCGGGGCCAGCCATATATTGGGGGGAGATGGTTCCAGAGGGCAGGCACTGCACCAGAAAAGGCATGCCTCCTGGTCCTGCCAGAAGGGACCTGAAGTATGCTCATCGTATTAGTACAGGCTGATACCATCAAGGACAGGTGGTTCCACAAATAACCCAGTCCTATGCCACGTAGGGCTTTATACTGTAGATGATAACTGGCACCTTGAATTACACCTGGAAGCCTATTGGGAGCCAGTGCACCCATGCCGCTGTATTCTGGACCAATTTGTAGCATCCAGATGGTCTTCAAGGGCAGCCCCATATAAAGCATGTTGCAGTAATCAAACTGGAGGTAACTAAGGCATGAGTGGCAGAAAGCAGAGCCTCCTGATCCAACTGGGCACAACTGGAACACAAGGCAAAGTTGTGCAAAGGCCCTCCTGGCCACAGCTGCCACCTGATATTCAAGCAGGAATTGAGAGGCCAGGAGAACCCCCAAACTGCACATGGGCTGAGAGATGGGGGGGGGGATGGAAAATCTCCAATCCTGGAATCAGGACAGTCCCAGACCCACAGCCACTCAATTTTGCTGGGGTTGAGTCAAAGCCTACTCTTCCCCATATTACTACTACTACATACTACTACTATCCAGGGTTATCCAAGAAAACGTGGATGGGACAGATGGGGAAACAATGGTTCACACACCGTAATTAAATGGTAGCATTTGCTGCAGCAAGATGTTGACAAGTATAAAAGAATGGAGACCCATTTATAGGCATAAAGCTATCAGGAACTACCAACCATGACTCCAGTTCTAAAGCAATATGCCTCCAAATATTACTTGTTAAAAAACACAAATGGGAGGGTCTTCTAGCATGGATGTCATGCTTTTTAGTTTCCCATGGGCAGGGTAAGCCCAAGATCTGAGATCCCTTGCCTGAGAGGAAGGCCTATTGCATTTCTAAAGTTGTTCTAATTCCAACTATAGAAGCCAATTGTACTAGCAGAATAACCTCATTTCTACACAGATGATGGAACAATATCCTTCATGAAATTTGAGGGCAGCAGACTAGTTCTTTCTTCTGACAAAGCTTCCCCCCTTATGCACCACCCAGCACCTGAGATAACCTCCTACTTTACTCATTGACATCTTGTTCACTGCTGAGAACAGAAAGCTCCCTAAATAGGTTTGCTGCCTTCAGGTGGATGAAGGATGCCAACTTATTGCCAGTGTTAGAGGGAGGGTCAAGTGGACTTCTGTATGTGGAACTGAAGGGAGCAGTATCATTTGTTACCCTGGTTCTTCATGCTGAAAAGCTTGTAAATTAAGGAAGGCTTCTGCCCAAGACATGAAAAGGCTGGTGCAAGGTAGAGTAAATTCTATAGGGAAGGATAGTGCAAAGGAAAATAAACGAACAGAGTATCATATAGATACAGACAACAGTATAGTATATCAAAGCCACATCACTCCACCATCAGAAGTCACATGTAGCTCCACTTCTGACTTCTAAAATTCTCCAACACAGTAACTATAAAATGTTTCACATTCCTCAGAGGCTGGGAGGTTAAGTCAATACACATTTGTACACATATATACACACTTGTACACACATATGCAAACAAAGCAGAAAACTCAGATACTTGAAAGAGGTACTAATTAATATGGCTTTCAGAAAGGCAGTGAGCTAAGCAAGATCTGACCAAAGAGAGAAATTTGTAAGAAATCAATCATCACTGTAAGTGCACCATGGAATGGAACAGGTGGAGTTCCATAAATAAAGAATGAGAAAAAGCAGAGCAATCCTTAAAAGATGAGATTCTGACATCTGAGCACAGTTCAACCAGTTTACTGCCTTCCTTTTACTTCAGTGGAGATTTAAGAACATGCTTAATTCAGCTGTCAAGTCGATGATCCTTAGAAGGGTGCTCTGCTTCAGCCGGAATATGCCTGTTCCATTTTGCGTGGCCAATTCAATTTTGCTAAAACTTTATAATAAATGTTGAACTGAAAGAATGTTTCTCAGAGCCACAATTAGAACACCAAGGTCACTAATGAATAAGTGCTCTATTGTCTATATAGCAAGATTCAGAAACCACCAGGGGAAGATGTCTATGAAGGTTCTCAGTCATCCAGGTGGAATTGTCTGTAGCTTGAATCATGTCAACTGGATTTCTATTTTCTCAGTGGAAACGTTTCGCTCCTTATCCAAGGAGCTTCTTCAGTCTGAGCAAAGTTAGTAAGGGAATCCTTAAATTTGTTTCTAGGTGGCTGTGTGACCTTGCACCTGGGGCTAGGTCATGGTTATTTGAGATGTTTCTAAGTCCCTTTATCATCCAAAGGAGGATCGTTAAGATTACCTTGCTGTTGTTGAGATTGCGAAATGGTCTTAATCTTCCTAGGCACAGAAGACAAAGCAGGAAGGAAAATAGGGGAGAGATTGTGCCTGAGGCCCCCACCTCTATTCAAAGAAGGATTTTCCAAGTTGGCATAAATGGATTCCTTGACCCCTCTCTCAAACCACTTATCTTCCCTGTCTAAAATGTGAACATTAATGTCCTCAAATGAGTGTCCTTTTTCCTTTAGATGAAGGTAAACTGCTGACTCTGGTCCTGTGGTGTTGCTCCTCCTGTGTTGGGCCATCCTCCTGTACAAAGGTTGTTTGGTTTCTCCAATGTAGAGCTCAGAGCACTCCTCACTGCACTGGATTGCATACACTACATTGCTTTTCTTGTGTTTTGGAATTTGATCTTTGGGGTGTACAAGCCTCTGTCTCAGTGTGTTGGTGGGTTTGAAATATACAGGTATGTGGTGTTTGCCAAATATCCTTTTTATCTTTTCAGACACATCAGCCATGTAAGGAATGACCAGGTTGGTCATGATTCAAGCTACAGACACCAGGGGAATATTTCAATCCTTTGGGACACTGGTACCACTGGTCCCTGTAGTTTGACAAAAGTACTTCAAAGAAAGTTTTGGGTATGAAATTGCTGAATGTATTGACAAATAAATGAATTATATTCAATGCATACTGTACTTCAGAGCTTATTCCTGACTACAGATATTCAATTAATGGGGAAATAGAACCACTAGGAAAGTAATATTATGACCAGTGAATACTGTTTTAAATGGAGCATTTTGTTCCTATCTTCTGGTCTCTGCATATTGGTTTTTCAGACTTCCTGAAAGAACTTGTATTTCATGGCCTTTTTCGTGTAATTATTTACAATTCTAGTGTGCCCTTCTTCATTTGTGTGCGTCTATGTCAGGGGTGGGCAACGTCAGGCCCGCAGGCCGTATAAGGCCCGTGGGGCTCCCGCCTAAGGCCCGCGGGGCTCCTGCCTGCAAACCCCGCCCCTTCCACATGATTGGCTCCTGCCTGCAAACCCCACCCCCCAGTGCTTGTGATTGGCTCCCGCCCGCAAACTCCGGCCCCCGGTACACGGAAATCCCAGAAACCCTGACCCCTACCCCCCCGGTCCCCAGTTATAAATATCCAAATGGCCCTTCGCAGAAAAAAGGTTCCCCACCCTTGGTCTATGTGAATGAGGGTTATAATAAAATGGTCTTATCTAAATTCCTTGTCCCATTCATGGATGGCAAAATAGAGGAAAGCCATTTACTGATTTTTAGCAGTTGAGAGTGGCATTCTTTGGTGGTACTATCAGCAAATATTATCACCTCGAATATCAGTTCAGTGATGCTACATCTTGACATAGATCAGGCATTCTACAAGCATTCTACAGGAGGATCACAATTTTGGACAGTGGATATTCATAAGTTTTTCATAACGTGATGCTACCCAGTCACAAATGATAAGCATCCCTCCACATAAACACTCCAAAGCTGTTTCCCACCACTTAGGAAAATTGAATAAAAAGTTCATGACTTCAACATTCAACTCATCCTTAATTTGTGTGCATGGTAGGTTTCCTATCAAATTTCTGAAAATAAGACTGTCAGAGTGGTAATACCTGGACTTGACAAAGGAGCATTGATAGTCCTTGATGTGCCAGTGACGTATCTCCATAAAAAGCTAAGAAATGTAACTGGCCAGAAAGAACGTCTGATCTCCTCTCCACCCTAGCCCCAATCAAGGGCAAGGTAACTCTGTGGTCAAAGACCTCAATTTTGAAACAAGACAGTGAACCGCACACAGAACTTTGCACACTACCAGCATCAGCAAAAGGCATGTCTCTCACTGAAAATCAGACACAGTAGTGGTGGATTTTAGCTAAGGGTTAGAGTATTTAATCCAACTTTCCACATCCCAGTAGTCTACAAGTGTAAGGATAAAAAGTCCAAGAGTTCACAGCAACAGGTTGGAGGAAGTTAGTTTATGTTGGTTCTACCGATCTTCTGAATATTTGTAATCAGCCTTGTAATTCACCCAAGCTATTGTGTGGATCAAAAATGTAACAAAGAAATAAACAATTATAAAAATGCAAATATATTAAAGTATCAAAAAGCCTCCACTAGAATCCATCCAAAGGGAACAAAAAGAACTGGTAAACCTTTAAAACGTCTCACCATTTGAAGAAATGGGATAAAATGTAACAAATAGACATTATCAACCAGCAGATGTGGTGCTGAAAGGCTGCTGACTGCATTTATTGTTAATCAGGAAATTCCAGGGCTACTTCAAATTGAACGAGGGGAGCGATACAATCCTACGCCTGACACTTGGACAAAAAGCCCCAGTGGCTACCACTTCTGCACCCACCTGCGAACGGTCACCCTGCAAACCTATCCGTAACGGATGCTCGGTTTTTTTTCAGTCACCATGCTTTGTTTAAATCCAGACTGCAGATCTTGTCTGGATGGAAAGTCACCGCATCTCTCCACATTCCCTTTCTTTAGAGATAATCTCATGGTTTCTTTTTTAAAGCAGAAAGAGTCAAATAGAATTAAGCCATGATGCTCCAAGGGAAAGAGGAAAATCTTTTAAGATCTTGGGAGTCAATAATCTGCTGAAGTGTAACTTGAAAAGGCTGCGGTGTTTCTTTGGTCATCGTGTTTAAAAAGAGTCCGGGAACCATCTGCCAGTTAATAGAGACTTCACTAAAGCTTTAATGCAGCATTCCATAATAAAACCAGCACTAAAGAGAGGGAGATGGAAAAGCCTTCTTTCGAAGATCAGCAGCATCGCAATTAGCAATTTCTTCCCCTAAATCTCAGCAATGTTCTCCTCCATTACTAATTAAAGAGACATAAGATGTTGGGCCCTTTGAACAGCTCATCATCCCTAAATGCATCTGCTTCATTCACAAAGCTCGCTGACTGCACAGCTTAACTCTTACCACACAATGTTCAGGTTCAAAATCAAGAGTTTTATATGCAATTTCAGCCTATTTTGTCAACTCTTTGTCACGAAAAGTTCATCGTTAAAATGTTAAATGTAGGGAGATTCCAGCAGTTCTATTTCAACAGAATTCTTCCTGAGTAATAAAGGTCTTAATGGGACTACAAAAATTATGCAATTTATATCGGCCTAGGCCAGAGACATCGACACTTGCCCTACATTCCCACGTGTGGAAACATTTAGGAGTAATTCCTGTGGATTTAATGGGATTCACTTCTACATCAGAATAAGGTTCCATGACATATGGACAGAACACCTGGCTCAGTCGCTGGGCTGTTTGGCAGGACGAGGGATGGCTCTGCCCAAACTCCTGGAGAGCTTCTACTGACAAATATAATACTTTGTCTAGACAGCTGTCTTGAGATACAGCATCTCATTTTCTCTCATTCCCTTCATATTGTAAGGGATGTTTAATAACCTTTATTTGGCAGCAAAACCCATTGATTTCAGTACTTCTGCACACATTAGGATTTCTGATTATGTCAGAGGTATTTTATTTCATCAGACAAAAGAATGAGGGTCCACCTTTAATTTTAACATGCCGCAATTAATTCAGCTAAAATTACGGGGGGGGGGGGGGGTTGGATGGCTACTTGCAGAAAGAGCATAAAGGCACTTTGGAAAGTTGCCCTTAAAGAGTGAAGAAAAGTATCCTTTGATCACCTCTGCCACCTAACTAGGACAGAGGAACCTATCCTCCTCTGGTATTGCCACCACAAATATCAACCAGCCAAGATGATTGGCTCTACAGTATTAGGTGGAAATGATGAGGGTTCTACACCAACATAGTTGAAGGGAACTACATTTGAGGTAATTGATGTAAGCCAATAAAAAGGTGCATGGATTGAGTAGTGGATCAATCAGACTGTGTTGATCATGAACATTTCCATCAGATTCTTATGTATTTTACATAATCTTCATGCAACTGGCCATCATTCACATGCAAAAGATCCATCATTCACAGCCTATCTTTTTTTTTTAAGCCACATGCATAAACAATAACACATCTCTTCTAAAGGCACGGTAAATCGTTATTATCATTATTATCAGCATCAACTGTTTTGTGCTGAAAAGTGCTATTGGAAAGTGGTCTTGCAGATAAAAGATGGGAAGCCTGACAGATTTATTCCCCACATGGCTGAAGATAGTAATGTTTTCCATGAGCAAGACTTTACAGGAAACATCAATATATGCTATATTATTTGGGGGCACCACACCCTTATATCTGTTACATTAATTTTGTGCACTTCAATAGATGTTCATTTCACTCTCTCTCTCTGGCCACCACAAGAGTGCAAGAAATTATTCCCAGATGGATAGTGCATGAAATACAGGAACACACTTGTTAAGATCACCATGTGCACAATAGTATTTTAGAAGATTCTTATTAGTCATACTAAGCCCTGGTACTTTTATCCTCCCCTAGGAGGAGAAGAGCATTACATCAAGATTTTCATTATGCCACGATTACTTCTATTGCAGGCACTGGGAGCCATAAAGAAGTTCAATTTCCCATGGTTCCTGACACTTAGAAATGCTGCTACAACATAAACTATATGGTAAAACAAATATTTTTACTCCACTCTAATACCCAGTTAAGGTTTTGGTTCATTATCTATATTTACTGGCAGGTCTCCCAAACCCGAGTGTGTGAAGGGCCCCGTTTCCTGGTTATGACAGATTATAATATTTCTTGGCTGCTATATGTACTTAATTTTTCTTTTGCATTGTGTTTTTAATTGGTTTATTTGATTTTATGATTGTTTGCTGCCCAGTCACTTGTTTGAGATGGGCGGCTATATAAATTGAATAAATAAATTATAAAATAATTTTCCTGCTTTATCTGCATCTGTCATAGACTGAACCTTGAACCTTCTGCATGTAAAGCATATACTTTACCATTGAATTCTGCTGCCCATATCCACAACCAAAATGGGAGGGGGGGGAAATCATTGCTAGCAGACAATTTTGAATTAGGAAATTTTACTAAAAATGGGGAAGTGGATTAAAAAATGGTGCAAATACTGGTAAAAAGATGGTGGATACTATGCAGTTTCAGCAAATAATGGAAATTTGTTGGAAGACACAAAAAAGGTTGAGTACAACAGTGCACTGTATTTCAAACTACTTTATATGTGGAAGTGAGAGTTGGGAATGTCAAGAGAAACACAGAAGGAAGCCGAATGCTGTGGGAATGGGATACTTAAGAATTGTGTATTGTAAAACAAGAAGAGTATCAAGAATGAATGGGTACTTCATGTGAGTGACCAGCATGAAAAAAGTACATTGAAGTGATTTTGTCATATAGAGTTAATGAATCAAAGTTTGAATTGCAGAACTTGGGGCTGACTGGAGTTTATGAGATTCTGAAAAAGAGAGTTGAGAATTTTAAAGGATAAAAGGAAATGTATTAAATGGTGTATTGATGTGATGGAAACAAGGATAGTTTTCAAAGCTAGAAAGATAGTAGATATATCAAATGGTGTTGATGTAAATTATTTTTAGCTATTTCATTTTTTATCGCACGCATTGAATTTCTTTGTCTTACTATTTCTTCCTCCTTTTCTGCACTCAGTATAATGTTGCTTACTTTGAAAAGGAAGAGCACACTGAATGCTTGTTTTTTTTTAAAAAAATAACCAATAGATGATCTGCAAGAGCATGTAATAAATAACATATGACTTTAAAATATCTATAGATAACACGTTTGAAACAATGCATAGGAGTGTGGTTTGTGATGTGGGTCACCAGAACCATCCATGCCTGCAGAACATTTCGATTCTTTGGAACTTGTATAGACTAAATACATCGGCCTTGTAAATGACAGCAACCACAATACATACACTTTTCAATGAATGTTTCATAGAACAGCATGAGATGATGAACTCCCGCACAATCTAAAGAGAATGCAAATAATAGAGTTAAGAAAACCAATGCTATGTGCCACTGCTTAAGGCTTTCTGTACTAAAGAATGTAACTTCCATGAAAAATAGCACATTTGTCGAATCTGAACGTTTCAGATGCAGGTATCTGTGGAATGTTTGAGCCACAACCTACGTTTGTCCTCTCCATGCTGTCTGCTGAAGCCCAGAACACCCTTTTCCTGGGGTGCTGCCATTACCTGCATGGCACACAATTGTGGTTGTGCACAAACATCCACCCATGTGGAGGCCTCGTATTCCAGGGAGTCCTCCTTCTCAGAAAGCTGAAGGAGGCATATGCAGCAAGCACCTGGCTCACCACCTGCACGCTGGCTGGGCTGCCAGATGACAGAAGAATTAAAGAGGCTAAGTGACAAAAGAATGGAGGAGGTTATAGGGTGGAAAAGCACGACTCAACAGCTGGGATATTTTACCTAATTTAATGACTTAAACATGTGTACTAGGGAGGAAAGAAAAGGCAAAACACACATTCCACAATTTAAAACCAACCGTCCCTGAACCCCTACGTTTCATAATTTGAAATGGAATTATAGCCAAGTCCAAATTACTTTGAGGGAATTCCACAAAATGTTTCAGCATGATATCACAGTGGCAGATGAAGGTTAACTGTACCACTTGCCTTTCTGTTTTTTGTTTTTGTTTTTTTGCCTAAGCAAGCACAGAATCAGAAAGTGGCATCTACTTATCCATGTGTATTCCCTGAGCTTAATTACATCACGGAGAAATTAATTATGGGGAAAAAAAGTCCATGTGAAATTAAATGGATCATAAGCATTGATGCAGGTTGGAAAGGCCTTAAATATGCAAAGGTAAATTCAAACAATATTTTTCTGCACCCACAAGACAATGGTCAATGCCCCAAATGTGTAAAAAGGTAAAGGTTCCCCCCGGAACAAAATGTGTACTTGGAAGCAAAAACAAAAACAATGCCCCCCCCCCCCCCCCCCCCCCGGCATGGCCACATGAAGCAGCCATCTCCAGTTTACATCTTCCATTATAAGACTGGCTGGATCTAATGGGAGCTGTAGTACAAAGACTCAAGAAAGTGTTGTTCAAAGAAGCTGTAGTACAAAGAACTTTGAATGCAGAATGCTGATGTAGAAGCTGCTGCCTCCTTGAGATCTACTGATTATCTCGAGTTTATGAAAATTTGAAGGACAAAACTAGATAGGATATTAAAGGTGTTTTGATTACTTTTTAAAAATGCAAAATAGTATTGGGAATGGGTGAAAAGAGGAGCTGATTGAGACTGGAGGCAGAAAGAGGAAGAGCTGTTAAGGTCTCTCTCAAATGGAAATAAGAGCTTCAAAGAAGTGGTCTGCATCAGGATCTCTACAAGAAAGAAAAGGTTAAGCCCTGTTCCCTGCCTGCTAAAATACCAATAATTATCTGTTTGACTTCACATTGTGCAATGTACTGTATACAAATAGCAAATGCAAATATTGGATCTAGTTTGGTCCACAGATATAGGATTATCCCATCTGGGCAAACATCTGGACCAGTGTTTCTCAACCTTCGTAACTTTAAGATGTGTGGACTTCAACTCCCAGAATTCCCCAGCCAGCAAGTTTGAAAAACACTACCCTAGTGTTTTCTCAATATGGCACTGCTTTGGAGAATGTGTGTTATGAAGAAGCACACCTGAGAAAGAAACTTGCCATGCTGCATAAGGAATCCAAAGGAATGCCATGCCAGATACAGAAACCCAACCACATAGGTGCAGATTGGGGTTTGGTGTGGGGTTAAAATGAAATTGATCTGGGACACAAACATTATTAAGTTATCATCTTATTCCAAAATCATGGATTTCATAGGTGTTTTTTTCTCTGTCAATATAATCCCTTCTTTGAAGCAGTAGCAATGTGTATCAGGAAGTCTGAGAGAGAGACTGTAGCTTGAATCATGTCAACTGGATTTCTATTTTCTCAGTGGAAACGTTTCGCTCCTTATCCAAGAAGCTTCTTGGATAAGGAGCGAAACGTTTCCACTGAGAAAATAGAAATCCAGTTGACATGATTCAAGCTACAGACTGTTCCACCTGGATGACTGAGAACCTTCATCGACATTCTGAGAGAGAGACTTTCATTCTCTCAAATGAAGTGAGGTGGTAAAGTCATTGAATAAAAGTTTTACCTCTTTTGGAACATCTCTTTGGAAACAAATGAACTCATGAGACAGAGATGCAAAACCTGTGGTCCTCCAGATGGTGTTGGATGACAGCCTCCAGCATCCCTCACCATTGGCCACGCTGGCTGGGGCTGCCAAAAGTTGTAGTTCAGCAACTACTGGAGGGATACAGGTTTCTCATCCCTGCCATAAGGCAAAGCAGCAGCTGCTCAGGCTAATTGTTGGCAAACACCTAATTCAGTGCTTACAAAAAAGCATTTGTTTTGCTTGTTTCTCTAGCAGTGAATAAATTATGTTGCCATAACAATCTTTATCAAAGTAAAAGTGGACAAAGTACTATTGAAAAAAGAGCTGTAATTTTACAAGTACTAATATAGTAATTCAGTGCCAAGATAAATGCCCATCACACAAGAATAGCCCACTGGACTGACCATATTCTTCTTCTGGCCCCAACCATTTCAGACTGAAAGCATAGAGTGTGTGAGTCTGTGTGTCAAGTGTCATTGGTTGAAAGCTTGTCTGTGTAAAAAATGCCAGTATTTCTCTCTACCATGCTAAGTTGCCTATCTGGAAAGGATCATTTGCATGGAATGCCATTTCCTCACATGAATTCCCATTTGCAATCTGAAACAGTATAATTAAGACAGAGTTTGCCATTTGAGATCCAGGCCTTGGGAACAAAGGAAGAAATTAGTTTCCACTTCACTCTTCAAGTGGAAGAAATAAAAGCATCATCCAGCCTTGAATCAGTATAGTAAAGCAATGGCAAAAAGAGGTAGTTTGGCTAATGAAGACCAACATGAAAAACTGGATGTCTTTTGTTTGAACAGGAAGGAATCTATTTTCCATAAAGCTACTTTGTATACCCTTGTTTGTTCATTGACGGATGAAAAGTGGCATAAATACTTCTGCTTCTAATAACAAATAAATGTAGTGGTGCAAAAAAAAAAAAAGGAATCAGATCCAACCTGCAGACCAGTGTGGATGAGGATCAAGAAAGATCTGTCTTACAGAATTTAGGACCGGAAACTAGTGGTCTGTTTTACATTTCAAAATAGTGATAGGTGAAGCCCCTTATAGTGTTGAGCTATAAATACATCCTTAATGACACAATTAAATAACGTGAAATTACTTTACATAAAAAAAATATATTTGAAATTACTTGCTACAAAACAAACAAAACAAAGACATCACCTTGGAGACAAATCTGACCCTTGTGCCAAGATGACAGAGATTGCCCTGAGATAAGCAGTATCTTTTATGAAATTAAAAAAACTGCGATGGGGAACAGAAAGCTTGTGAGATGGTCCTCAGTCAGAAGAATGAGTGTCAAATGTTGATCTGTTGAGCTTCCCTTCCTCCTCATCAGCCTACCCTTTGCTTGCCCCATCTCTACTAGTAGCAGTGAGTGAAAGGAAGACCTAGCTTAGTTTCCTTGTTACTCAGAATAACTCTCCTCACAGAGCAGCTTTGAACAACAGCAACACACATGAGGTCTCCACTCTAATACAGCAACTTTTTTTAAGGAATTAAAAACAAGAAATATAACTGCTATCCTATATTGGCATAGAGACTACAGGCAAGCAATGGTCTGATCCTAGGAGAGTATTAACAAGCAAACAAACAAACAAACAAAGAATATGTTTGAGCTTGTTTTCCAAAGGAAGCTGTCTGCCCATTCTGATACTTATTATCACTTCTGCACCATGGAAACATAGATGCTATACCAGGAACAAGCTTCTGCTATTGAGGATCCTATTGATGTAAACAGTTCAAGTCAAAAATGTTCAAGTCTCAAATATATTCACACAGAAGTCTATTATTCTGTAGCAATTCTTCTTCGTTGTATGCATCCTTACAGCAATATATATTACTGAATCAAGGTCAACCACATGGTGAATCCAACGGGATGTGTGGCCAGCCATTTGGCTCTCCTCCGGAATTGTTGCTTCAAGTTAATCTTTTTCTTATTGCATGATCCAAATCAGAAACATTTCAAGTATTGTAAAGCCAAACTCCAGTGCCTGCCTGTAGGTCAGTGGAAACTGACAGGAATCCACAGCAAATGGAACATCTGTTTCCAAAGCAGGAAGGGTTGTTTTTACTACCACTGGCTTCTCCCATGATTTCCATTTGGAGACAGAAAGGTTTAATACCCATCGTCATCTTCCATATCACAGCCATAATCTAAAAACAAAGAAAGGAAGGAAAATTATTAGAAGCAATAACAACACAAGATAGTCTACCATAAACTAGACAGTTCACAAAAGGCACAGAAATAGTCCCTACCAGCATAATAAACAAATTAGCAGGGAAGGAGAAAGCCTACAAATAAATCACACAGAAATGCAGTCAATTGAAGCACTTTAAAAGAACAAAAGCCAAAAGGTAGGTCATCAAAGTCACTAAGTGAATAAATTTCTAAAACTTGTGAAGTATCAATTATCTTAAATGTATAAAAGATTCTAACAAAAGGTTTTGTTAGAAATATTTATGCTAACTGAAGTTTTAATTAATTCACAAGTATATTGGTCATTAACTTCACAGGTTTCTCTATTGTATGTACTCTTACGAAAACTAATCCTTTCTCCCTACCTATTTTAGAAACTCAAATCTTATGAAATCTCTTCCTCATTTTCATCCCATTTTACTGGATTTCTGTCTTTTACTTTTATGTCATTCAAATATATTTCTTCTTCGTGGTTAAACTTTTTTTTAGTGCCTTTATGTCAGTGTTGACTCCTGGCGACTGCCTGGACTAGTCCCTGCAGTTTTCTTGGCGAGATTTTCAGAAGTGGTTTGCCATTGCCTCCTTCCTAGGGCTGAGAGAGAGTGACTGGCCCAAGAGCACCCAGCTGGCTTTGTGCCTAAGGCAGGACTAGAACTCCAGGTCTCCCGGAATCTAGCCCAGTGCCTTTAACCACTATACCAAATTGGCCCTCTATACAAAATTCCCCATATTTAGTTAAGCAGAAATGGTACTCCAGATGGGTTCAGACTTGTTAGTTATCAGCAATTAGATATTTCATATAATCTAACACACAGCTTTCCAAACTGTGTGTCGCGACACAAAAGTGTGTCGCCTGTGGGGCCCAGGTGTGTTGCGTCAAAACCTGGAAGCGTTGATGGCGTGCCGTTGCGCGTTGGCGGGCCATCAGCGCTTCTGGGTTTTCGCATGGCACACAAGGACACCGACACTGCTGTGGCGCGCGAAAATCCGAAAGCGCCGCAGTGGCGGTGCTTCTGGGTTTTCTCGCACACCGCCATTGGTGTCGCCGCGGGAAAACTTTGGAAAGCCCTGATCTAACAAATTTGTGTGAAGTTTTGATCCAGAGATTCAGTTCAAAGGCAATGCAATTGAATATCTGAATCAAATCAGATTTCTGAATCAGATTACATCATACAGGTAGTCCTCCGTTAACGACCATTCATTCAGCGACCGTTCAAAGTTACGGTGGCACTGAATGAATCGTACTTATGCCCGATCCCCAAAGGTATGGCCATTGCAGTGCCCCTGCAGTCACATGATCAACATTCGGGCACTTGGCAGCCCGCCTGCACTTACGACCACAGGGGCACTTCAACTCCCCCCACCCGCCTATCTCCCCCCTCTTTGCCCTTTTGGCTGCCCTGCGCTCTGCCAGCCCTGCCGCCCCCAGGTGACATCCACCATCTTCTCCCTCCCGCTGCTGATGAGGCACGCCCAGCCTGGCCCTTCACAAGGCAGCTGCTGGCCGCGCCAGGCCTTCTTCCCAAGACCGCATGTGTCCTTTGTGAGGCTTCGGAAGGCCTCGTGCAACTTGGAGAAGGCCTTGTGCGGCTAGCCACTGCCTCACCTAGGGCTAGGCCAGATGCGCCTTGCCGGCAGAGGAAGGAAGGCGGTGGTGAAGATCAACTGGGGGCGGCAGGGCTGGCAGAGAGCAGGGGTGGCTGGTGTTTTGCACTGGGGTGGCTGGCCGCAGCGCAGGCCTTGAAGCAGCACTCCTCGGTGGTGGTGGCGGCGCCAGGGCTAAGTAGAGGCCCGGGGTGGTGGGGGTGGCAGCCAGCTGAGAGTGCTGAAGGCCCTGGGCCTCTGCTTCAGCCCCAGAGCCACAGGCACCAGCACTGCTGCCAAGGAGTGCCGCTGGGCAGGGCGGCCAAAAGGGCAGAGATCAGGAGAGGAGATAGGCGGGTGGGGGGAGTTCAAGAGGAGGCAGTCTTACCGAGGCTCGGGGCTGGGAGGGACCAAGCTACGAATGGCTTGGATCGAGGTGGGTCCTCACCTAAAAACCGGGCGGGATTGTGGTCACATGATGTTGCGCTTTATGACCACATTGCTTAGCAACAGAAATTCCAGTCCCAATTACTGTTATTAACCAAGGACTACCTGTATAAGCAAATTGAACCAGATTTCTCCAAATCAACTCATCAACAATTCAAGTCAGATTGGAAGTGATCTGAACACCCCAGTAAATTAATTTTAAAGCTTTAAGAAGACTGCATTTTTCAGTTAAATATCAAGTTGAAGCAGTTCAAATTGCTGTTCTCAGCTGGCATGTGTAGTTTGTTTAAAACTTTGCTTGTTTAGATTTAAAAATGTGCTCAATTTGCAACAAATAACTTGTATATCAGCATCCAGCTGGGTAAATTTTGGTAAGACAACTTTTGTGACTCAGGAAATCTGAATCTGGATCTTCCTAGTCTTAAACTCTATCCACTACTCACATATCCATGCTTCATTTGCGATCTGAAGTACAGCTGTAACAGCCTTTTTTTTTTAAAGATATCTAATTAATTGTAAAGCACAATTTGTTTTACTGGTGAACCTTGAGTTTACAGCTGTAATGTTTATAGATTTTTGCTTAATGATTTATTTAGTGGTCAATGAAATAAACACCAGTTGCCTGGGGCAACAGTGAGAAAGGCTCTTGTTCTTGTGAAATTCTCACAAGCATCTGGTTCCACTGAGTGAAAAGGAACACTGTGCTAGATAATCCTTAGGACTGATCCAGCAGGACTTTTCTTATGTCTGTCTGTTGAACATCTAATACAGAAATGACTCTGTTATCAGGTCATATACAGTGAGTAGGCATACAGGGTCAATTATGCACCTGCATAAATGTCCAGATCATAAATATATGTGAATTGAGAGATGCACAAGATTTTGGAATGCCTTTTAAATAATTATATTAACAGAGGGAAAGGAACTCAGTGACTTTTAACAAATCTTATGTGATTAGTACTGCTATTATTATAATCATTATTATTATTACTACTGCTACTGCTGCTGCTACTTCCACCACCATTTTTTCTTGCAGCAAATACAGACATGCATACATGGGGCACAGTGTTTTGGTAATGCAATTATAATTGCATATGCCACAGGAAAAAGAATTCCCTACAGCTTGCGTAGTTTCTTTCCACTCAAATCAAGCCAATATGTTATGATTATTCTACAGGCCTTGCACAAAAGTTGAAATCAGCATCCACTGCTAAATTAAAGGTATTGAGAAACTTACACAGTAAATAATCAACACTCCACACAGCCATCTCCCCATGACACTGTCAGACCTCACAATTAGTATATTCCACATCAAGTCATTGGCTATATGTACATATTTATGTTGTAATGAGAAGTTTCAATACACAATCATACTGTAGTTCAGAGATATATCCTTAGTTCTCCCTGCAGTTACTGAATACTATTCACTGGCTTCTGGGAGAAATTTTTATGACTGTTATTTATGCTTGGAAAACCAGAAGCTACAGTCTGTTTATTAAAAAGCATTAAATGTTAGTTAATAGTCTATACCCTTGTTCACTTAATTAATTTTTTAAAGTCATTTGGAGAACAGAGTTAAGAATGGAAACCAAAGTTTTATATTCCACACCCCGATACATCTGTCAGGCAAGTTCTATAGCAACAAATGCTGCCCCCCTTCTGTTGCCTTTTCTTTCTTTCTTTCTTTTTCTTTCTTTCGGTCCCTTGGAGGGGAGCATTATCTTGGGCCTCCAGCTGCAGATTCTTAGCTTAAATGGATAATTGTTCATATGAATGCTGGATTTCTCTAGACTGCACATATCTATTTCCCTGATGCTTTCTGTTATCTGTTTTTACAGCTTCATAAATTCTATCCTGCTAGGTGGTAGACCGCTAAAATAAAGGGGTAATCTCTAGATGTCTACCATTTTAAAAATACTACTTGACAACTTTATACTCCAGGGATAGGACACTGAATCTGCCCAGTAGCCCTTTCTTTCTCCACCACCTTCTGCTCAGATGGAGGGTGCAAGTACTCCAGTCTACAGTTGAATGATAAGAGGCAATCATTTTCTATATGTAGAGGAAGGGGGTGACAGCTCCTAGTTTCTTTCCTGCAAATGGAGGAAGTAACTATTTTTCTCCTGCACAGGAAAAGATGCAGAACAACTGCTGCCACCTCTGCACACAAAGAAAGATGAGGAGTGGGGCTTGGGGAAAGGCTCTGTAGGCTGGATGGGGCGGCGGGGGGGGGGGGGCTACAGAGCCTGTGTGGAACTCTCTTGAGTCCTAAGAGGTTTCAGGGATTGCAGCACTTATCCAGGTACAATTATCTTTGGAAGGAGGTCACAGGTGGCTTGCGGCATTTTCTAATATTTGTGCTTTATTTACAGATGCAATAATGTTGCATAGTAGTGTTGTATATATTTTTTATGTCTGTAGAATATGTGGCTGAGTTTTTTAAAAAGCCAGGCCTCAAAACTTTTTTTCTGTTTGGGCTCAGAGCACATGTTCACCCCCCACTCAGGATTGTTAATTTGCCCAGGTGCCGGCCAGTCTGTGAGTTCTGACCAATCAGAATTAGCTGTTAGAGCTTTGCCCATATTGGGAATCTGTTGCCTAGGTGTTTTGGTCACATGCTGAATCCTGTCCACTCAGATGCTGGTCAGGTAAAGGTTTAAAATGTAAATGCCTTTTGTTCTTTTGTTCTCTGCCTCTGCATTCTGCTCTCTGCTATCTAAATGGCTATGTTAATCAACCATGCCATGCTTTGGCTAAAGAGGAAGATTCAAGGTTTGTTCCTATGTTTTTGTTTTTAAATAAAGCAACATTTTTACTACAAACTTATCTCTTGGTTTTTCCATAACTCTGATCACAAATTTTATAAAAATACAAAAGGTTATGGGCCCAGCAATTGCTTCTGGATCAGAGACAAAACTTATGGAAAAATGAAAGAAGAGAAGAAAGCTGACCTGTTTTAGTCTGCATTTGGAGAGGCTTCTTTTGTTTTTTGAAACTTGCCAGCAGTTACAGGAAGTTTCCATCGGAGGCGGAGTTTTGCCTCGTGTTTGCAAACCTCGTGGTGTTTTTTGGATTACTACAACAGGGGAGAGAAGGATCCATGGCTGCTGATGGAGCTTCAAATTTTCAAGGTATGCTCCTGGAAAGGCTTTCTAATACTAATTATTTGAACTGGTCTTTGAAAATGGAAAGTTTCTTGAGGAGAGAAAATTTATGGTCTGCAATTTCTGAACAAATTCCTCAGAATCCTGATCAAGCCTGGTTGAGGAAAGATGAGAAATGCAAAGCCTCCATTATTTTGGCTGTTCAGGATGATCAGCTTATTCACGTGAGAGGCAAAGAAACTTCCAAAGACTTATGGGACTATTTGCGTGATTTATATGTGAAAACTAGTCCAGGCAGCAAGGTTATTTTAACGAAAAAACTGTACAAGGCTCACTTGCCTGAGAATGGAAATTTGCCAGATCATCTCCACAAGCTTCAGAATTATTTTGTGGAACTTCAAGAGCGTGGGATGGAATTTACCCCCCTGATGAAAGCCTACATTATGCTTTCTTCGTTGAATGAGTCCTGGGACACTTTAATTTGCTCCATGGAGGGAATCCCTGAAGCTGATCTAACTCCATCGTTCGTGTCTACCCGACTGCTTGCTGAGTGGGAGAAAAGACAAGAAAAAGCTGCCTCCATTTCTACAATAAAGTCTTCTCGTGGCCAGCAGAGGGAGCGGAAGAGCTCTGAATTCCAAGCTTCTGCATACTCCACCAGGCGATGCTTTACCTGTGGATCCCCTGCTCATCTCCAAAAGGACTGTGTCAAGTTTAAAAAGAAGACTTCAAAGAAGAAAGAAGAGACTTCTGGAAAGAAGATTCTTCATGCAACAGTTGTTGAGAACTCTGATAATAAAGATTTGTGGGTTCTTGACAGTGGAGCCAATTCTCATATATGTCACAATAAAGATTCCTTTCTGTCTTTGTCTAAAACTAACAAACAAAAAGTTTCCTTAGCAGATGGATCTGTATCCAAGATCGTGGGTGAAGGTGAGATCAATCTTCCATGTTTGGGGGAAACTGTTAAAAATGTTTTGTTTGTGCCTAATTTTCAAAGCAATCTCTTGTCTGTGGGGCAGCTAGTAGCCTCAGGTTATGTAGTAACTTTTAAGAAAGAGGGTTGTGAAATTAGAAAGGCTGGCAAAGTAGTTGCAAAGTGTTTGCAGAAAGATTCTCTGTACATTGTACAAAATGCTGAAAAGCAGCAAATTGCTAAAGCTAAGGCTGTTTTTGAAAATAAGCCCATAAACGATCAGTGCATCCATTTATTACATAGGAGATTTGCTCATGCAAATTTTAAATACATTTCTCAAATGCCTAGTTATTCTGCTGATTTAAAATTGAAGCCTTGTGATAAGTATCTAGACTGTGCAGTTTGCAAGGAGAATAAAACCACAAGGGCTCCTGTGAAGAAGTTTTCTGATAGATCCACCTCTAGGCCTCTAGAGATAATTCACTCTGATGTAATAGGCCCATTTTCTCCTAGTCTTGGGGGAACAAGGTACATTTTGACCTTCATAGATGATTTTTCCAGGTACACATTCATTTATTTGCTGAAACACAAAGATGAGGTCTTTGATAAATTTAAGGCTTTTGTGGCTTGGGCAAATGGAAAATTCCCAAGGCCAGTGTCTGCTTTGCAATCAGATCGTGGTGGTGAGTATCTATCCTCAAAGTTTAAAAGCTTTTTGTTAGAAAAAGGGATAGAACACATTTTAGCTAACCCTTACACTCCTGAACAGAATTCTGTTGCAGAGAGAAAAGGCAGAACACTGCAGGAAGCAATGATGTGTTTGCTGAAGGATGCTAGTTTGCCTTTTAGGTATTGGGGAGAAGCTGTTACTACAGCGTGTTATGTGCAAAACAGGCTGTTTAGCAGTGCAATTCAGGATGTCCCTTTTCATTTGTTCTATGGTGTGAAGCCTAAAGTAAGCCACCTCAGGGTGTTTGGAAGCACAGCTTGGGTCCACATTCCCAAACAGCTGAGGCGCAAGGGGGCTTCCAGAACAAAGAAAGCAATCTTTGTTGGGTATGAACAGAGTCAGAGAAGCTACAGGTTCATACTGGATAATCAACTGATAATTAGTAAAAGTGCTTCTTTTGCTGAGCAGAATTGGGATAAAATAAACTCTAGTTCTTCAGTTGATTTATCCATGGGGGAGCAGCAAAGTCTTGCTGATGGTGATTTGCAGGAATCACCTAGTGAAGTCAATGATCAGGAAGCTGACTTGTCAGGAAAGTCAGAGGTTTCTGAGGACAATGGTGGGAAACAGAGTGTTAGTCCTGTCCTACCTCGCAGGTCTGAAAGGATTAATAAGGGAGTTCCTCCTGATCGTTATCAAGTAGATGTTGTGAAGGCTTTTCACATTCACACAGAGCCTGAGTCTCTGGAAGAAATTAAAGAAATGCCAGCTGAAATAGCTAAGTGTTGGCATGAAGCCATGCAACAAGAGTTGGATTCCTTAAAGGAAAATAAAACTTGGAAACTAGTAAGTTTGCCTCCCAATCAGAAGGTTTTAGGTTGTAGGTGGGTGTTCAAACTGAAAAAAGATTCTGATGGCAAAATTCAGAAGTACAAAGCAAGGTTGGTAGCAAAAGGTTTTGCTCAAAGAAAAAATGTGGATTATGACAAAACTTTTGCTCCAGTGACAAAAGCTGAATCTATCAGGTTGCTTTTAAAGGTTGCTGCCATGAAGAAATTGTCTGTTTATCACTATGATATTCAAACTGCTTTTTTGTATGGTGACTTGGAGGAAAAATTGTTTATGCAACAACCTCCTGGTTATGAAAAAGAAAAACATCTTGTGTGTGAGTTGCAGAAATCCATCTATGGTTTGAAACAAGCCACGCGTTGTTGGAATATTAAAATGGATAATATTTTGCAAAAATTTGGGTTTCAGAAGGGAATTGCTGATCCTTGTGTGTATGTAAAAAATGATAAGCAAGGTGTAATGTACTTGTGCTTGTATGTGGATGATTTGTTGCTGCTCACTTCATCTGATGAACAGAAGCATTCCTTTGAGGTTTGTATGAAAAACAATTTCACATTGAAATGTCTTGGAGCAGTTAACAATTACTTAGGATTAGAAATTCAGAGGGAAAAAGATGGCAGTTTTCTCATAAGCCAGAGCAGCAAAATTAAGAAGCTGCTGGAGGATTTTAAAATGCAAGACTGCAAGTCTGTCTCCTCCCCCATGCTTCCTGAGTTTCTAAAAGAGGAGGGGGAGAAGGGGGATGGTGAGTCATCTGAAGGAGATAGTTTCAGATCAGCCATTGGCAGTCTTCTTTACATTGCAAACAATAGCCGTCCGGACATTTCTAACTGTGTGTCCATTTTGAGCAGGTTTGTGGAAAATCCCACATCTGCTGCAAAGTCTGGGTTAAAAAGGCTGTTTCGTTATTTGCAAGGCACCAAAGATTTTTGCTTAAGGTTGTCTGCTACAGACACAGAGGAAAAGTTAGAATGCTGGTGTGATTCAGATTGGGCTGGAGATCTCAGTGATAGGAAGTCTACTTCTGGAAGTGTAATTCAATTTGCAAAGTCCACTATTGCATGGTTTTCCAGAAAGCAGACTGTAGTAGCCATCAGCACAGCTGAAGCTGAATTCTATGCTTTAGCACAACTGTGCAATGAAGTAATTTGGTTTACTCAATTGTTGGAAGACATTGGAGTCATTTTAAGCCAGCCTGTCACAATTCATGAAGACAATCAAGCTTGTATCCATTTGGTTTTATCTGAAAGTTCCAGAAATCGCACAAAGCACATTGATGTGCGTTTTCATCTTGTTAAAAATTTTCTAGCCAAGAAAAGGGTTGTTTTGAAATACTGTGATACTAAATTAATGTTGGCTGATATCTTAACCAAGCCTCTAGTTGCCAGTAGGCACAGTGAGTTAATTTCCAAGCTGGGTTTGTTTCCATATTCTTTCTAGTCATAAAAAAGGGGAGTGTTGTATATATTTTTTATGTCTGTAGAATATGTGGCTGAGTTTTTTAAAAAGCCAGGCCTCAAAACTTTTTTTCTGTTTGGGCTCAGAGCACATGTTCACCCCCCACTCAGGATTGTTAATTTGCCCAGGTGCCGGCCAGTCTGTGAGTTCTGACCAATCAGAATTAGCTGTTAGAGCTTTGCCCATATTGGGAATCTGTTGCCTAGGTGTTTTGGTCACATGCTGAATCCTGTCCACTCAGATGCTGGTCAGGTAAAGGTTTAAAATGTAAATGCCTTTTGTTCTTTTGTTCTCTGCCTCTGCATTCTGCTCTCTGCTATCTAAATGGCTATGTTAATCAACCATGCCATGCTTTGGCTAAAGAGGAAGATTCAAGGTTTGTTCCTATGTTTTTGTTTTTAAATAAAGCAACATTTTTACTACAAACTTATCTCTTGGTTTTTCCATAACTCTGATCACAAATTTTATAAAAATACAAAAAGTAGAACGCTCTGAAGTTCACTGCTCCCCAAACAACTTTTAGGGGAAACCCCAGCATTCCCTAACTCAGTGCTTTCTAAAGTGCCACCATTGGCGACACACCAACGGCGGCGGCAGTGCGCGCGGGGGCGTGCACGGCGGCAGCAGCAGCGGCCTCCACTAAAACGCGGAAGCGCTGATGGCACGCCGCTGCTGCCGCTTCCGGGTTGTGTGGCGACACACCAGACTGTGTGTTGCGACACACTAAAGTGTCACGACACACAGTTTGGAAAGCTGTGCCCTAACTTATTTCTCTTTTGGAACCCCAGCTTGCTCTTGCACTCTAGGCACAGGTTCCCCTACAGAATACTTACATATTCTTCACCAGGAGTATGAAACAAGGCCAAATCATGATTTTGCATTATGTGAATCAGGAGTTAGGAACATTCACATGCCCTCTCCTCTGTTCACTTTCAATTACTGTTTTATATTTGACAATGTCCCCAATGTCCCCAAACCAGAAAACAATGGTTTGTATTTGCCATGTAAATAAGAACAAAAAGTCAGAGGAAGCATAGCAGCTTGAAATTCTCCTCCCCTCCCCATTTTCCATTATTTGACCTGAACAGTCCCATGGGATCTTTCTACTATATGTGCTCTTGAAAGGTAGAGAAGCAGCAGCCACACAGGTATTCTCATAAGCATGTGGGACACTATTATAGATTCCTTGGAGAGTGGGGATGCTCTTTGATAGGGGGTCTTAAAGTGCATAAAACAGCCTACCATTTCCTCCCATTAATTTAAGGGCGCTCACACAGTGATCCTCCTCCTCTTCAACTTCTTCTTCTTCCACATCCTCCTCATGATTATAAGATACTGGCCCAGTTTCCACCAGCACAGTTCCTGATTTTTCAACCTTTTCAGTTTCTGTCTGAGTACTTGGAAAGACTACCTGCAAAGGAATAAAAGTTATTTTTAAAAAAATCTCACCTTTTCCCTTAAAAAACCAACTAAGAAAGAAAAATTAACTTGTTTTGCTCACTTTAAATTGTCATTCTACCAAAGCTTCAAGCTAAGAAGGTGATATCTCAGTTTCCCCCAATCTTGTGCCTACTAAATGTAGTAGATAATAAATTCCATTCTACTCAGTCAGAACAGCTACAACCATGATGGCTGGAAGCTGATGGAGGTTGTACTTCAACACATCTGGAGAGACATCAGATGCAAGAAGGCCATTATAGGTTTCCTGAGGAATTTTACTTCTCTTTGGTAATTCTGGTATTTCAAAGCATGGCTAAAATGGTATGAAGATGACCGAACATGCAAGAAAGGGAGTTCCTTTTATTATTCTCTGTAAAATTTAGTTTTAGCCAAAGCAATCAGATGCAAGAAATCCCCTTTATATAAGCAGAACATTAAAAACGATATGCATAACTTCTAATGAATTAGATAGTATTCAGCTGTAATTAGAAAGAGAATCAATAACTCATTATGCAATTTTGCATCAAACTGTTTAATTAGAAGGGCCTCTTTTCAATGGAACAGTACATGCTTTGAATGCAAAAAGTCTCAAGTGCAATCCCTGGTATCAAAAGATCTTAGAAAATAGGACTAAGAAAGAACTCTGCCTGAGATTTTGGAAAGCCATGTTTCAATTGGAATGGCAATTGAAACCACTTCAACTGGCAAACCACTTGCTGAAACAGAGTATCAACTAATGTAAATGAAAATGTAGAATGTGTTAGCCTTCAACTCCAGCCAACAATCACATATGATGAGTATTGCAGTTCAACATCTGGCTTGATATTTCTATAGTAAACCATACTATATAAATAATCTTATTATGTACAATCAACTCAGTCTACATTAAATTGTTATGCAATGCCAGCAATTTGGAAACCAACAGAATGTTGCTGAGGTGCCTCACATTGTTCAAAAGAATCTGTACCAGCAGGGAAGCTGATCTCTCTACATACTGGCTAATGAGCAAAAATTAAAACCTTCCTAAGGAAAAACTTTTAGATGCAGAATTGGAAGAAAAATTTGAAAGCAGATTCCGACATCAACTGTGGAATTCCTCCACAAGAATCAAGACTATTTATGGTGTCTGGAGCTCCAGAGACTGCAGCGCCCCATGGCTAGCCCCCCCCCCCCCCCCGCAAAAGATATATTCAACAACCAATAGGTTCTAATGAAGAGATAGATATTACTTGTGGTTTGAAATAAATAGCTAATAATATTTATTGTTCTGTATAACAGTAGTATTTAAAAGTAGTCTATAATTTTAACAAAAGGTTGCATACATAGAGTAAGGTTATTGCTGTTTCCCAATCATCACACTGAGAGAATGAGCCATTCTGGGGAAGGGGAGAGATATATCAGTTCAAAATAATGACATGCAATCACTATTAGATTGCTAGTAGTTCCATGTTCCAACCACAGAATTTAAATCAAAATGTGACAATAGCTAGCAATAGCATTAAAAGGGAGGAGGAACATTACTGAAAAAATAATAGCATCTAGAACATTAAGGCTGATTAACTAATGGGTGATTTTTACAATGCTTTAAATCCCCATTCAATGATTTATATATGACAAAGACAATTTGCATCACATATAGCACAGGAATTACTGAAAGAGATTACCTCCCATTCAAAACACACAGCGAGCATCACAAAGAAAAAACTAAGTCTCCAGTTTGTGGGCACCTTAATGGGATAAACATGTAAGAGCCAGTTTGGTCTAGTGGTTAAGGCAATGGGCTAGAAACCAGGAGTCTGTGAGTTCTAGTCCCGCCTTAGGCGTGAAAGCCGGCTGGGTGACCTTGACCAGTCACTCTCTCTCAGCCCAAGTCACCTCACAGCGTTGCTGTTGTGGGGAAAATAGGAGGAGAAAGGAGTATTAGGCATGTTCGCCGCCTTGAGTTATTTATAAAAATAATAAAGAAGGGATAGTAAATAAACAAACAAACAAAGAGCAATTTATGTATGTGTACAAATCTATAACTTTTGTGTACATTTGGTTTTATTTATTTATTTATTTATTTATTTATTTATTTATTTATTTAATCAATTTATATAACTGCCCATCTCCCCCGACGGGGAACTCTGGGCGGTTTACAACAAAATAAAATTGGATAAAAGCATAAAATATATAAACCAACAATTTATACAATTAATATAATAAATAGATATAAAAATCCAAGTGGGAGATAGTATTAATAAAAGAAGTATTATCATAAGGAAGTACCTTATAAGAAAGTACCTTAAAATGATCGTGAAGTTCATCACTTAGCCTAGAGACTGTTACGGACTTTCTTTACAGTAAGGATAATATCATGAGAATGAATCTCAAACTGCTGTTGCTGACTGGGATTTACTCAAGACAGGACCTTCTCCAAGTAGTATCCGCACTGTGGGACTCCTTCTTGGACCATTTGCTCTGCTCTCACCCCCATTACACTTTCAGTGCCAGGCAAAAATTGTGTAATTCCAGATATTATTTGGGGGCAATTGCTTGGGTGCTTTGTTGGTTTGTCTGTCTGTCTAATGCTGCTTTTGTTGTTGTTCAGTCATTTAGTCGTGTCCGACTCTTCGTGACCCCATGGATCATAGCACGCCAGGCCTTCCTGTCCTCCACTGTCTCCTGGAGTTTACTCAAATTCATGTTCATTACATCGGTGATGCTATCTAACCATCTCATCCTCTGTCGTCCCCTTCTCCTTTTGCCTTCAGTCTTTCCCAGCATCAGGGTCTTTTCCAGTGAGTCCTCTCTTCGCATTAGGTGGCCAAACTATTTGAGCTTCAGCTTTAGTATCTGTCCTTCCAATGAGCAGTCAGGGTTGATTTCCTTTAGGATTGACTGGTTTGACCTCCTTGCAGTCCAAGGGACTCTCAAGAGTCTTCTCCAGCACCACAGTTCGAAAGCATCAATTCTTTGGCGCTCAGCCTTCCTTATGGTCCAACTCTCACAGCCATACATTACTACTGGGAAAACCATAGCTTTAACTATACGGACCTTTGTCGGCAAGGTGATGTCTCTGCTTTTTAATATGCTGTCTAGGTTTGCCATAGCTTTCCTCCCAAGGAGCAAGCGTCTTTTAATTTCATGGCTGCAGTCACCGTCTGCGGTGATCTTGGAGCCCAAGAAAATAAAATCTGTCACTGCTTCCATTTCTTCCCCTTCTATTTGCCAGGACGAGATGGGACCAGATGCCATGATCTGGGTTTTTTTAATGTTGAGTTTCACGCCAGCTTTTGCACTCTCCTCTTTCACCCTCATCAAGAGGCTCTTTAGTTCCTCTTCACTTTCTGCCATTAGGGTGGTATCGTCTGCATATCTGAGGTTGTTGATATTTCTCCCGGCAATCTTAACTCCGGCTTGTGATTCATCCAGCCCGGCATTTCTCATGATGTATTCTGCATATAAGTTAAATAAGCACAGTGATAATATACAGCCTTGTCGTACTCCTTTCCCGATTTTGAACCAGTCGGTTGTTCCATGTCCGGTTCTAACTGTTGCTTCTTGACCCGCATACAGGTTTCTCAGGAGACAGGTAAGGTGGTCTGGTACTGGTAATTTGCCACAGTTTGTTGTGATCCACACAATCAAAGGCTTTAGCGTAGTCAATGAAGCAGAAGTAGATGTTTTTCTGGAACTCTCTTGCTTTTTCCATGATCCAGCGAATGTTGGCAATCTGATCTCTAGTTCCTCTGCCTCTTCGAAACCCAGCTTGCACTTCTGGTAGTTCTCGGTTCACATACTGCTGAAGCCTAGCTTGTAGGATTTTGAGCATAACCTTGCTAGCATGTGAAATGAGCGCAATTGTACGGTAGTTTGAACATTCTTTGGCATTGCCTTTCTTTGGAATTGGAACGTAAACTGACCTTTTCCAATCCTGTGGCCACTGTTGAGTTTTCCAAATTTGTTGGCATATTGAGTGCAGCACTTTAACAGCATCATCGTTTAGGATTTTAAATAGCTCAGCTGGGATACTGTCTTCTCCGCTAGCTTTGTTGTTAGTAATGCTTCCTAAGGCCCACTTGACTTCACTCTCTAGGATGTCCGCTCAAGGTCAGTGACCACACCATCGTATTTATCAGGGATATTAAGATCTTTCTTGTATAGTTCTTCTGTGTATTCTTGCCACCTCTTCTTAATCTCTTCTGCTTCTGTTAGGTCCCTGCCTTTTTTGTCCTTTATCATGCCCATCTTTGCACAAAACATTCCCTTGATATTTCCGATTTTCTTGAAGAGATCTCTAGTCTTCCCCATTCTATTGTTTTCCTCGATTTCTTTGCACTGTTCATTTAAGAAGGCCGCCTTATCTCTCCTTGCTATTCTCTGGAAATCTGCATTCAGTTGGTTATATCTTTCCCTTTCTCCCTTGCCTTTTGCTTTCCTTCTTTCCTTAGCTATTTGTAAAGCCTCATCAGTCAGCCACTTTGCTTTCTTGCACTTCTTTTTCTTTGGGATGGTTTTAGTTGCTGCCTCCTGTACAATGTTACAAACCTCCATCCATAGTTCTTCAGGCACTCTGTCTACCAGATCTAATCCTTTAAATCTATTCCTCACCTCCACTGTATATTCATAAGGGATATGATTTAGGTCATACCTGAGTGGTCTAGTGGTTTTCCCTACGTTCTTCAATTTAAGCCTAAATTTTGCGATAAGAAGCTCATGATCTGAGCCACAGTCAGCTCCAGGTCTTGTTTTTGCTGATTGTATAGAGCTTCTCCATCTTTGGCTGCAAAGTATATAATCAATCTGATTTCGGTATTGACCATCTGGTGATGTCCATGTGTAGAGTCGTCTCTTGTGTTGTTGGAAAAGAGTGTTTGCTATGACCAGCCTGTTCTCTTGACAAAACTCTATTAGCCTTTGCCCTGCTTCATTTTGTACTCCAAGGCCGAACTTGCCTGTTAGTCCGGTTATTTTTTGACTTCCTACTTTAGCATTCCAGTCCCCTATGATGAAAAGGACATCTTTTTTTGTTGTTAGTTCTAGAAGGTGTTGTAGGTCTTCATAGAACTGGTCAACTTCAGCTTCTTCGGCATCAGTGGTTGGGGCATAGACTTGGATCACTGTGATGTTGAATGGTTTGCCTTGGATTCGAACTGAAAGCATTCTGTCGTTTTTGAGGTTGTACCCCAGTACTGCCTTTCCCACTCTTTTACTGACTATGAGAGCTACTCCATTTCTTCTAAGGGATTCTTGCCCACAGTAGTATATATAATGGTCTCCTGAATTAAATTCGCCCATTCCTGTCCATTTTAGTTCACTGATTCCCAAGATGTCGATGTTCAATCTTGTCATCTCATGTTTGACCACATCCAGCTTACCTTGATTCATAGATCTTACATTCCAGGTTCCTATGCAATATTGTTCTTTACAGCATCGGACTTTCCTTCCACTTCCAGACACATCCACAGCTGAGCGTCCTTTCGGCTTTGGCCTAGCCGCATCACTCTTTCTGGAGCTACTCGGAATTGCCCTCCGCTCTTCCCCAGTAGCATTTTGGACACCTTCCAACCTGAGGGGCTCATCTTCCGGCGTCATATCTTTTAGCCTTTTGATACTGTCCATGGGTTTTCTTGGCAAGAATACTGGAGTGGTTTGCCATTCCCTCCTCCAGTGGACCACGTTTTGTCAGAACTCTCCATCATGACCTGTTCTTCTTGACCTGACTTCATTGAGTTACGCAAGCCCCTTCGCCACGACAAGGCAGTGATCCATGAAGGGCTGCTTAGTTAGGTTTAATTAATTTGGATTTTACTCTGTTATGGTATGTTGCATCATGCTATATTTTTGGTTTAATGTCATTAGCCCCAAACCTACATTCTGTAAATAGATATTTAAAGAGAAAAATGATAGTGAATAACACTATCTAGAATAATCATGTCCCTAGCCATTTAAAACTGAAATGTGATTTGATCGGCCATCAAAAAGCTAATATAGGAACTAGAATAGTCTTCTAGTGCCAAGCTGGTGCCACATTGTCTATTAATAATTGCCAGAAAAATGACACAACTCAAGAATTCCAGTACAGCATTATAGGGAATCCAGGTATCAGGAGAAAGAGATGCAGGAGTAGCAGTATCCCAATTTATATTAGTTGTTATGCAAGAATTTCATTCCTCTTGCATGTTTTCACAGAAGAATGGCTGAATTTAAAGACGCTAAAAACTGAACTATTATTTTAAAAACTGCACAGCCTTAATTAAAGCATGACCTTCTGCTAATTATCATGTCCATTTCCCAAATGTCTGCATACTACAAATGTGCAGGTTTTTCTAATGAGAATAGCATAAAAGTTGGGCTTGGGGTGGAGGGGAGTTTCTAACCAGTAAAGGCACAAACTATTTTGGAGGGGTTGGTCGTAGTAGAAATAAGCACCTTTCATCATTTTACAGACAAAACTGTCAAAGACATATTTCAACAGAACTTCCTGAATCAATTTCCAAAGATGACCCAAACGACAACTAGTGAGGAGGACATGTGTACTCTGCACCACCTGGTAGGCTATGTGGGATGCATTTGCTCATTAAGCAAATTAATTAGCAGGTGTTCAAAACAGTGCAGGAGTTCACAGATGAATACTGGGGAAGGGATAATTGACATACCAACACACACCATGTACTTTCAACATATACAGCAGTTATCATTTGTGACATAGCGGGGGGAAAGAAAAGAGCTCCCCTGTTTTACTCAGAGGTGTTCTGGGGTGAGTGTTGAGAGTTATAAGTCCCTACAGTTGGCTCTCTGTTTTGTACCAAAAGCCACAGTCCAAAGATTGAATGGAACCAAGTCTAAAAACTTGTTATGGCCTGGACAAAATTTAAGTTTAAGCTTAATGAATTACATTAATTGAAACCGTTAATATGAATACACTATGTGCATTTTATTATGTGCTCCTTCTGTTATATTAAAAAAAAAACATGCTTCAGCAGCAAACTTCTGGATTTATTCTAGAGGCTAAACCTGAGGCTGTATGTGAATTCTGCAATTCTGCTCTATAATATACTTAGCATAAGGGTGAAGCTTATTCTGAAAGGAGAAGAGTGATGATAAATCGCACAGGACTCTCCAGATTCTGAGAATGAAATCATGTACAAATCAATACTATACCTCTTCTGTGGCCGGCTTTTTGGCTAGCTGTGTCGAAATCAAGGGTCTTAGCCTACACGAAGAAAAGAGTTAAAAGATGTTAGGCTCTTGATACAGAACAAAAAGAAACTTAAAATAAATTTATTCTGCAAATGTATATACAAAATATACTCTTTTGGTGTAAGCAATTTTATGCAGAGCACAGAAAAAGGAATAAGAAATAGTAATCCAAAGAAATTGAAGACAAAATAGAAGAAAAAAGAAGGAAACACAGTTATAACAGTTATTTTGCAGCAATACCACTCACTGTAACTCTCCATACCTTTCTATCATTGCTCTCACTGAATCCATACATTGCCTTTTGTTCTTTAAACTTCTCAACTCTCTTTTTTTTACGATCTCGTCAACTCTACCTAACGCCTGCTTTCTCAATTTTCCCTACTTTTGACCCATTCACTCTTCATTCATTTATTTGTATTGGAATTCACTCCGCATTCATTTTTCTTCTAAGGCCAGACCACCTCAACCTACTTTATCTTCACTAGTCAATAACTTCTGCATCCAAACCATATTCATCCTGCATCCATTCATTCTTGACCTTACCACATGCACCTTTTAAGTACCCCATTCCCACTGCATTCAACTTTTATTTTCTCTTGACATACCCAACTTTCACTACTATATAACAAAGTAGGCAGAAGCACACTCTTTTACACAGCCATTTTTGCTTCTTTTGATGAACATTCATTCCTTGCTACACACTCCATACTATCCACTACACTTCTACCAGCAATTATATGTTTTAAAACAAGTAACAAGTATTAGTTCTTCACTATATGCATTTATTTATTTATTTAATTTTTATCCCACCTGTATTATTTTTATAAATAACTCAAGGTGGTGAACATACCTAATACTCCTTCCTCCTCCTATATTCCCTCCAGTTCAACCATCAAACACAATCAGCCTGGTGTTCGATAATCATTTTCAGATCCATACTCCTCATCATATAATCTAACAATAACTGCATATCATTCAGATTCTCAACCAACCCATCATGGATTTTTATGTGTGAGTGTACTGGTATATTAACATCCAAGACCAATATACACCTAATTTTACCACAAGCATTTTTTTATTTATTCACAAATGTGCTGAACAACAAAGGGGACATCACATATTCTTCTCTAATTCCCAACTCAATGTTGAACGACTCAATAAACGTTCCACTTGTTTTCAGGAATGCTTTACTTTTATCATATACCATTTACAGCATTCAGCAACCAGCCTTCAACTCCATATTCATGCAAAACATTCTATAATTTAAGCCTATTACATTATCATACACTTGCTCTAAGTCAAGAAATGTGTAATAAACATTCCCATCCTTCCAATGACCTGCTGTAAATACCCTGCCCTGTACAAATTTTATTTGTTTTCTTCTTTGCATACCAGCATACTCTGAAATGACTCCTGGTAGCTGACATCATTAAAATCAAAATATTCATAAGACGAATACATAAAATTAATACTAATTAAACCATGAACCAACTCCAGCATCCATAGTCCACATGGCAGATAAAAAATTCTACTGTGTTAATTGCATTCCTGTACACCAGCAGAAAAGGGATCATTCAAATCTCCAGGGGCAGGCTGTTTCAGGCAAATGAAGCAAAGATAGTCCTGCCTCATATGTACGGGTGTGTTCATGGGCATGTATGAGCAGGCTGGAAAGGTCAGCCCTTCTTGATGGAAACGATTGAGGGGAGACTGAGGAGAGTATCTGAAGGGTTGTCATGCAGAAGAGGGAGTGGACTTATACTCTACTGACCCAGAGAGCAAGACCAGAAACCAGTGAGTTAAAACTATAAAGTTCAGGCTGATGTCAAGAGGAACTTTATAAGTATACAAGCTGTCAGCCAGTGGAATAGGCTACCAAATGAAAATAGAGGTTGGATGGTCTTCTGCCATAGATGCTCTGGTGAACCCTACACTGAACGGTGGGATGAACTAAATGATTTCTAAGGTCCTTTCAAACTTCATGATTTTCTGATTTTATGAGGGAGTCTTTGGCTTCTATAAGGAAGCCAAGCCATAAGGTTTGAACAGTTTGAAACCAGCACTTTGGATTGCATTTATTCAGAAAGCTTCATATTTTTCTTCAAATTCAACTCTGGTTCTTCCATCACCTCCACCCACTGCAGCTTAAGATGTAAGTGTTAACTACCTATTAATTCCTGCTTTCATATGCACTCACAGCAATCTAGATGGCTAAATTTCTTTCATTTCCCTGCATGTATTCATCAATCTCACTCACAAGATCAGACCTATTCAAATCTATTACATCCTTCCCATTTCATAGTTTCACATAATTCTTTCTTTTCCCTTCTTAATTCATGCTCTTTTTACCCTTTTTACATTTCAAGTTGCTATCTTCCATATGCCATACCTGGCAGCAGATGGATCTACAGATATTGACCTCCACCAACCACCATGGATTTGATTTAATCAAGCCTTTCACAGAGTCGCTTAGGTGAGATGGGTGGCCATACAAATCAAATCAGTTTTGGGACATTTTGGCCAAAATATCACACAATTTTATGCAATGTAGGATCTCTAGATACAACCTTGAAAACTACCATACTGTTGCCTGCATCCCACCAAATAGGATATGTAGCAATATACTGAAATACCCCCAGCATTTATTTATTTGCTTACTTTATTTATTTACTTACTTGCTTTAGTTATACGCCACCCATTCCCGATTGTTCTGGGAAGCTAAGAATCAAAATCATCAGAATAAAATGATTTCCTGGACGAGGAGGTTCTGCTCGTGGTCATTCATGCTTTGATCACCTCCTGAGTGGATTAGTGCAATGCACTCTATATGAAGGTGTCCTTGAAGAACAGCCAGAAGCTTTAGCTGGTTGAAAATGTGGCTGTGTGGCCAGTTATGGGTGCACCTCGGCATGCCCATGTTACACCTCTGCTCCATGAGCTGTACAGACTCCCAGTATGCTTCCAGGTACAATTCTTGGTGTTATCTGCAGGACGACCTCTCCCCAATCGTTTCTACCTGTCCCATCAGATCCAGCAGGAGAGGCATGCTGCGGGTCTCTCAATTAAAGAATGTCATCTTGCAGGACCCAAAAAGCAAGCTTGCCCTTTGGAACACTATATCCCCCAAGATTATATTAGCCCCAACCTTTCTGGCCTTTCAAAAAGCACTGAAGACCCAGATGTGCTCCCAGGAACAGAGGTCAGGGGTTAGTTGGAGCCCATGGGGCATTTTTGGTTCATTAGATCTGTTTTTACCTTGGTGGTCATTATAGTTTTTTTTATGTTGATTATTTTCAGACTTTTCGTTTGTGTGTTTGTTATCTGTTGTTAGCTGCTCTGAGTCGCTATAGTGAGATGGGCAGCCGCATAAATATAAATAAATAAATAAATAAATAAATAAATAAATAAATAAATAAATAAATAAATAAATAAATATTGCACTGCCTGTTTGGCCTAGGGACAAGATGTAAAACTTGAGTATCATCAGCATATTGACCAAACCGGACCTCCTGCAGACAGATCACCTCCCTAGTGGTTTCATGTAGATGTTACAAAGAACTGGATAGGCATTCCACAAAGTAGAAATCTCTGGGCAGATCTATCATCCCCTCACTACCACCAACTAGAACTGCCCCCTCACAAAGGAGGAGAACCACTGCGAAACCATGCCCTCCCCCTTCAATCCCTCAGAGGCGGTCCAGAAGGATACCATGGTCAGTAGTCCTGAAAGCCACTGAGCGTTCAAAGAGGACCAGGAGGATTGTAATCCCTGATCCCAGTCTCTCCATGGGTCATCCACAAGCACAACCGATGTAGCTTCTCTATTGTACCTTGGCTTGAAGGCCAATTGCTAAGGATGTAAAACTCAAAAATAAAACAATTTATTGAACTACTAGCCTTATGTGCAGAACCTGTACAAAATGAAAAACAAAGAACAGAAAACAAAAGGATACTCTGACAAGAATTATTTGTGAACAAAGATCACGTGGCTACATCTCAGTAACAAACAACTACCTCATAGGGAAATCATGGCAAGTCACCTAGCAAAATTCTAATTTTAATGACAAAAGGTCTACATTATTCATTTGTAACATGAATAATGACTGTTCTTCAATAAAAATAGACTCAGAATGGCATTACAATAAATAAAAACAAGAAAATCCCAGCAAATAGAAATATAAACCAGAGCAGAAAAAGACAAACATACAGACTTCCATTCAAATACAGAGTATGACTAACAAATAAATTCTTCGCTTCTGAGAATTAATACTTTCTGCACTTGATTAAGTGAAACTGGCTCACAAAAACTTAGATGGCACAAAAATGTATTGGTCTTCGAGATGCAACAAGACACAGGTATTGCTACATTTTGGAGAGAGTAGTGGAAAGGTCTGATACCAAAAAGACATTAGAATTATTTGTTTCTATTATACTGAGGTGTTTTACATTATGTTTTTAATAGAGTTTAATATTTTCATTATAGTTCTTTTTTATCTGCATAGTTATTGTTACTATTAGCCATTCTGAGTACTATATCTGGTGAATGAGGAAGGATATAAATAAAATAAAACAAAACAAAATGTGTATAAGCAAGTCTTCCCAGAGAGAGCATTCCATGTACAAGATGCCAAGACTCGCTAACCCATCTAACTTTAGAAAATAGGGAGGAGGAGCTGCAAGAAACACTTCTGATAGAGAAGCTAATGTGAACATATGTAACAACTTAGAAGTATTTAAAGTGTACACTTAAAAATCTACAGCATGAATGTGATAAATATGTGTATCACATAGATACACTTGGGCTTGGCCCAAACCAGGACTGATGGATGACAGCACCAATGGTTTATATGCTTGGTTCATCCTCACCCTGTTTTATATGTGAACAGCACAAATGAATTTGTCAGGTTACGTTTGGTCCTCTAGGCATCCAGATGGGTTGCCGCTGACAGCCAAGCATTTCCACAGTGCTAAACCTTGGCTAACTGCAACCTGAATGTGTCAAGTGGCCTTTATTATGCAGCTACAGTATACCTGCCGTCATCTTTCAAACCCATGTTCCATGTAAAATATGCAAAATCTGAAAAAGAAATTGTATTTGCGTTTGAAAGGAGAAAAAGGGGTAAAATGGTTAGAGAAGGAAGCCCTCAACAGTCTGGCCACCTGCTGCTTCCTAAAGGATTGTAAGTTTCTTCCCTTCCTTCCCCATTCAAGAACAGAGAAGAGGAAGTCAGGTGAGCCACTGAACCAGCTGCTCTATTACCTTTCCTTAAAAAACCCGATCCAATTCTTATGGAAAGCATAGATGTTTTTCTCCTCTTTCTTCAAACAGAAAAGACTGCCTTGTTTCTGTTAAAAAACCAAAGCATCTTTAGATAACCTTTAAAAGTAACATTGGTCATTTTCCATCCCAATTCTTCCTCACACTTGGGTTTCCTTCTAAATCATTCTTCAGTATTTTAATGGGGGATGGGGGGAAGAAGTCACTACATTATAGGGAATCAGATCAAAACACATATATGAAGACATTAAGTTTTCCATTGTACCTGAATTGAATGTTAAAATTGAAAACTTTGGTAGGCCTGCTTTAAAAAAAAAGGTAAAGGTTCCCCCTGCACATTTGTGCAGTCGTGTCCGACTCTAGGGTCCGGTGCGTTTGTCTGAAATCTGCATTAAAACTCGTAAGCAGTTGACAGCCTAAGGGAATCAAACAAGGCTATGCTTTTGTGTTTGCTATAAATATAAGGAATGACTTTTCCCAAGAATACTTGCTTCCCATCTTATAGGAACCATCCATTTCTGGAATAATATAGATTACCCAATGAAGGTGAGATTTAGGTCCTACATTCTAGAGTGACCAAAAAAGTTTTGTTTATTCTTTCCCTGTCTTAAATACACTAGAAAACTATCCAGGATTCTTCAGAGGCTTATTTAGATGAAGGGTGTGTGTGTGTGTGTTTGAGATACACAGACATATGCAATGGAATGATTTTGTAGGTGACTGGATTACCGCGACCAGTGGGGTCACCATAGATATTGGTGTTTTGTTTTATAAGTCAGAAAGGCAAGTTCTCAAACATCAAAGAATTAGTAACAGCTAATTCTTGCCCACTAGTGTTCTTTAAAATGATTCCAAAATCCAGGTTGCAATTCTATCTGGGAATAAATCCCATGGATTGCACAGTCTACTTTCCAAAGTATTTGTAAAGTTTTGGAAATGCCAATAGGGAACCAGGACCAAGAAGGCAAAATGTTCACCAGCATCCCCACCACTCATGCTCTATCCGCTGTCAGGAAGAGACTAGAAGAGGACAGCACCCTGGAAAGGAGAAGCCATCTCAACCCAAACCAGATCTGCCATCTTCTGGACCTGTGTCTTAACACCACTTATTTCACATACAGAGGTGACTTTTACAGACAAAAACACGGCTGTGCCATGGGTTCTCCTGTGTCACCCATTGTGGCCAATTTATACATGGAAGAAGTGGAGAAGAAAGCACTCAACACATTCCAAGGAACGGTGCCCACCCACTGGTTTAGGTATGTGGATGACACCTGGGTCAAAATCAAGGCCCAGGAAGTACAGGCCTTCACGGACCATATAAACACTATAGATGCCAACATTAGCTTCACCAGAGAAGACACCAAAGACAACAGACTGGCATTCCTAGACTGTGAAGTCCTCATTGGGACCGGTGGCAAGCTAGAAATAGGGATCTACAGGAAACCCACACGCACAGATCAATATCTGATGTTTGACTCCCACCATCCACTGCAGCACAAACTAGGAGTCATCAGGACATTGTCACACAGAGCAGAAACCATCCCCACCTCCATGGATTCCAAAAAGAATGAAAATCAGCACCTGAGAACAGCCCTGAAGGCCTGTGGATATCCAAATTGGGCCTTCACCAAATCTAAATCTACCAGACCTAAAACAGCGACAGATAGGGCTGAGACTCAGAGTAAACGAAAGAACCTGGTCATTCCCTACATGGCTGGCGTGTCTGAAAAGATAAAACGGATATTTGGCAAACACCACATACCTGTATATTTCAAACCCACCAACACACTGAGACAGAGGCTTGTACACCCCAAAGATCAAACTCCAAAACACAAGAAAAGCAATGTAGTTTATGCAATCCAGTGCAGTGAGGAGTGCTCTGAACTCTACATTGGAGAAACCAAACAACCTATGTACAGGAGGATGGCCCAACACAGGAGAAATAACACCACAGGACCAGAGTCAGCAGTTTATCTTCATCTAAAAGAAAAAGGACACTCATTTGAGGACATTAATGTTCACATTTTAGACAGAGAAGATAGGTGGTTTGAGAGAGGGGTCAAGGAATCCATTTATGCCAACTTGGAAAATCCTTCCTTGAATAGAGGTGGGGGCCTCAGGCACAAACTCTCCCCCATCTTCCTCCCCGTTTTGTCTTCTGTGCCTAGGAAGATTAAGACCATTTCAGAAGCTCAACAGCAGCATGGTGATTTTAACGACCCTCCTTTAGATGATAAAAGGACTTAAAAATTACATCTCAATATAACCATGACCTAGCCCCAGGTGTAAGGTCACACAGCTACCTAGGAACATATTTAGGATTCCTTTACCAACTTTGCTCAGACTGAAGAAGCTCCTTGGATAAGGAGCGAAACGTTTCCACTAAGAAAATAGAAATCCAGTTGACATGATTCAAGCTACAGACAATTCCACCTGGATGACTGAGAACCTTCATAGACGCAAAATGTTAAAGTACTAGGAATTCCCATGTGAGAGGAAAAGTAGGGCTGAAATAGGACTGAAAGTAATCATCATCATCATCATCACCATCACCACCACCACCACCAGCAGCAGCACCACCACCACCATCATCAATTGCATTTTGGTCAATTTTAGAAATGTATTTTTAAAAATTGCACGAAGCTCACATTCAGGGGCTGAGCTGACTCTCCCAAAAGGATCTGATGATTCCACTATATCAAATGTGACTCAGAAATCTAATCCAAGCAGGGTCATATTCCCTTTCAATAGCCAGAAAAAAACTGTTCACCAGGACTGCTAAACTGCTACCTAAGAATCCTGGATGGAGCCCTCTGCTGAATGTCTTTCAGAACTGAAGATACTGTCCAACTTGGTTCTGTAATACAAATATGGGATATACAACAAGCAATACTGGTTTCCTGTTAACAAACCCCTCTCCACTGCCTTCTATTCCCTGAAACAAATACCCCCTTGCCTTGGTGTTTGGAGCATGCTAACTAACATCTGATTTAAAGTGGATTTCAGAATATTTCGATGAAGGTTCTCAGTCATCCAGGTGGAACAGTCTGTGGCTTGAATCATGTCAACTGGATTTCTATTTTTCTCAGTAGAAACGTTTCGCTCCTTATCCAAGGAGCTTCTTCAGTCTGAGTAAAGTTAGTAAGGGAATCCTTAAATATGTTTCTAGGGTGGCTGTGTGACCTTGCACTTGGGGCTAGGTCATGGTTATTTTGAGATGTTTATCAAATAAGTCCCTTTATTTCTAAGTCCCTTTAAAGGAGGATCATTAAGATTACCCTGCTGCTGTTGAGCTTGCGAAATGGTCTTAATCTTCCTAGGCACAGAAGACAAAGCAGGAAGGAAAATAGGGGAAAGGTTGTGCCTGAGCCCCCCACCTCTATTCAAGGAAGGATTTTCCAAGTTGGCATAAATGGATTCCTTGACCCCTCTCTCAAACCACCTATCTTCTCTGTCTAAAATGTGAACATTAATGTCCTCTAATTTCAGAATATTCTTCGGGACTATTCTGGTGCACCTTCTCTTTCACATTAACTATTTGCTGACCATGGTTAGCAGGGAGCCATCTACCTCAGCTGTAAGATGAGAGCAAAGTTGCAATGTATCAAGAGAGCAAGAGGCAACTCCAGCATAAATAGCCAAAAGGTGATCAGTAGCATTTGCACATCATTACACATCAGTAAAAAACATGTTAAAGGATTTTCATTTTAAAAATAACAGTCATGCTTATACTAATTTATGTTATCATCAGAATGTGTTGAAGGTGCCTGACATGGCAGAAGAAGCCACATCCCCTGAGAATACCCTAAAGAAACTGTTCTTCTCCCAATTAGGAGTAAGCTGCTGAATATGACCCCAGGGCAACTAGAATCTGATGACACTTGCTTTAGAGGAAGTAGTGTGGGTTGGCACTTTCGCTAGAAAACAGACACAGAATATTCTACTCTCCGAGAAGTGCTATACTGTAATCTTTGTTACTATATATTAGAAATGTCAGAAAAATCCATTGCAGACTACTTTTCATGTGAAATAGTATGACTGGCCCAAGATAAATCTTTCATGGCACAAACTGACATAAAAATAAATTCTGAACAAACAAACAAACAAACAAGCAAAAAAATAAATCTGAAGGCCTAGAAACAATTTCTGACCCAAAATATGCATATTTGGAGAAGCTGCATAGCAGTGTCTATCTTTGGGGTCACTGTTTTAAAAAAATGTGTATATTCAGAGGAAAAGAATGTAGATTTTTTTTAAAAAAATCTACAATGCAGAACTCTGAAAAATAGATTAATAAATGAATACAATACTGACAGAATTAAGACTGATCCATGATTTCCTGCTTTACACACCTGTACACATTTAAGTGTGCGCGCATGCATGTGAATCCACTAAAAAGTTATAAAGAACTTTTGTGCAAATATATCATTGACTGTCAGAATTAACTGCATATATTTATTTTGAATGTTTACTGCAATACCTAGCTTACCCTTTACAAACTCTCATGATGGGTAACAAACCAATAAAATCATAAACTACAGTATAAAAAGAACAAATAATAAAATATAAGAGAAAGAGATTTCCCTGCTATCCATTTTCTCCATACGATGTGCAGTCCAAATGCTAGAATTTGTGCCCATAACGACGACGACGTTCTCTACGACGACGTTCTCTTTTCGCAGACTGTTTCCCTATCTGGCCAAACAAGCAATTCCACAAAAGGAAAATAAACTGCCCTCCGCAGTCATCCTCTTTTGTCTTGCAAAGCAGTAGCACCCAGAGCAGGTTTTCTAAAGATTTCAGGAACTTAAAATATTAAGAGTATCTGTGTTTGTCAGACACTCTAGGTGGCAAGCTTTGAGCAGACCTACCATATGTGGGTGGCAAAAATCTGGGTGACCACTGCATGGTATAGAGAGTTATGGAAAATTTTACTCACGCTTTTCTGTCATCTAGAAGTCGCCCAGATATTTGTCGCCCACATATGGTAGCATTAACAAATAGCTTCACCAATTTATGCCCTGCCCCTCAGAAAACCATAATATAGAATTGTGCTTCTTTTCTATCCACAGTTCTCTCACTCACTATATATTCTCAACTTTTACTGTACATGAGCTACAGGAAAGTTTCCCTGGTGGCATGTTTCTTTTTAATACTGTAAATGCCCTGACCTCTCTACAAGAGAGCAGCTTCTGTCACACCAGCCATATGGAACAGTAAATTGCTGGCTGCCATGGCTACAAACATGGGCACCTTCTGCTGTTTCATTTCACCAGTGAGCGCTCAGATACTATAATATGCCATCATTGAAAAATACAGTTGTTTTCTAGGTTGGGGTGAGAGCACATAGTGATTTTCAAGTTCAAAGATTCACTGAAGAACAAATTCAGAGCCTTTTGTCCAATGTTATAATAGGCATGTATTCCCACAGTTGACATAAACCCCATATACTTGTATATTCACTTCATTAATCAGAATTCTGTTGGGGGGGGATGTGCCTACTGAAGACATTGATAAAAGAAAGCCACTCTTCACACAATACATCAGGCCTGCACAACTCGTAGAGGGGGAAAGGCCACATTTTTAAATTAAAAATTGTAGGCTACGAAGAAATAACTGGCACACCAATCAGCTGTTTGATGGCTAGCGGAGTGCTGGCAGAGACCTGGAGGCATTGGAGGAGCTTGGCAGCGTATCTTTTGGGGGGTGGCCATGGATCCTCCCTGGCGGCAGCAACAACCTTGGCAGCAGCAAATTTATTGAGTTTTTTAAAATGCCAGCAGGCCGCGCAAGGATGCTTGGTGGGCTACATGCAATCTGCAGGCAGTATGTTGTGCAGGCCTACAATACAAAATTAAGTTATACAATTCACTGCCACAACTGGGCAAAAGCCACTAGTTTAGGCTCTAACAGGGAAAGTAGACCAAGTCAGGAAGGCTGAGGCCATGCAATAATTCTGAGCCATAGTGAGCATGGTCTAGCAATAAAAGTGAAATTTCTTATGATGAATTCCTAGTCTCTGTATATTCCAGAAGTCATTCTAGATCTTTGGGCCATGGGCATCCAGAGGAGGAGAGAAGGGAGGGCAAGTGCCACAGCACCTGGCCTCAGGAACACCATTCCCCCCCTCTCCGCAAGATGCACCTGGTCCCTGCCCTGACCATGTGCAGAAGAGCTCTGAAAACCTGGCTCTTTCCTCACACCTTCATTTAGAGTGGGTGGCAGGTCCTGCATAACTGATTGTCTTTTAATGGTTGCTTTTCTTCTGATATTTGGATGTATTGTATGATTTATTTATCCTTTATTAATGGCGCTATGGACTTTGAAGAAGCACGAGTACAGGGCGAAAGGGAGAAAAGAGCTAAGAGGAAGGCACGTCAAGCAAACCCCCATCATGACCATCTCCCACCCGGAAACCTATGCCCTCATTGTGGGAGGTTGTGCGGATCCAGAATTGGCCTTTATAGCCACTTACGGATCCACCGTTAAAATTTTACCTTTGGAAGACAATCTTACTCGGCTACGAGTGATCGCCAATGAAATGAAATATTGTATGATTGGTTCTACTGTATACTCCCCAGAGTCTTTGTAGAATTGAGCAGCCGTGTAAATTTCTAAAACAGGTAAGTAAATAAATAATAAAACAACAATGAAATCCAAACTCTGCCCTTACTGAATTTGCATACAATGTCACAATGTGTGTAGAAATGGGCAGAGCTTGTATAATGACATCACAATACATGTTTTGTCAATCTGGCATTAATGTAGTTAGGAACAGGCATGTATTCTTTTGGTAGTGCCTCCCTGAGAACCACAGCAGAATCAACCAATACACATCCTCCCCAGGTAGATGGTAACCTTTCTCCTCAGATATGATCCACCTCTTGTGGGTCATTTTTTTTTCTTTTTTAGTTGGATTGGGGAAAAAGATGACCCTGCTCTTTGAGCACCATGCCTTTATGGAGCTCTCAGCCCCAGTGAGATTCTGGCAAAGTAGCAAGATGAGCTCAGCACCCTAATCAGAGTTGCACTTCCCCATGGAATACCACAAATGATAATCTGACATATTTTCTTTGTCCCATTCCGCAAGGCCAGAAAAGTCAATGCAGAACACATGCAGAATGCCACTATTATGTTCCACTCTTCCACCTGCACATTTTCTTCTGCCATCTCAGCTTTTATCTACTTAGCAAGGTATAAAAGGTAAAGGTTCCCCCCGCACATTTGTGTAGTCGTGTCCGACTCTAGGGGCCGGTGCTCATCTCCGTTTGTTAGCCAAGAGCCAGTGTTGTCCGAAGACGCTTCCACGGTCATGTGGCCGGCATGATGCGCGTGGAACGCGGTTACCTACCCACCAAAGTGGTACCTATTAATCTATTTGCATTTGCATGCTTTTGAATTATTATTATTATTATTATTATTATTATTATTATTCATATTTATACCCCGCCTATCCCCTCCCTATCGGAGGACTCTAGGCGGCTTACAATATCACACATCCAATTACTAACAATTCATATATTTATTTTTTAACAATGTTACAACCGCGCGATTAGGGAGGAGGTAAGGGAACCGGCTCTTCTTCCACAGGCATCGGAACTACATGCCCCAGAATGCCTCGCTTCTGAGCCGGCTGCTGACGTCCTGGAAGTTGTTAATCGGGATCCGCCGTCCTCTGCCGCCATCCGCGGGAGTCTCCAGATCTTCCTCCTCGGTCCGAGGGCGACCCCCCAAAAGGAACGCCAGCATATTGCTAGGTTGGAAAGAGCTGGGGCGAGTGCGGGAGCTAACTCCGTCATGCGGGGCTAGGGATTCGAACCTCCAAACTTGCGATATTCCGATCGACAAGCCTGGCGTCTTACCCGCTGAGCCACCACGCCCCTTTAGCAAGGTATACTAGAAAATTAAGTTATTGCATCCTGTTCTTTAATGCCACTTCCTCACTTAAGATGTACTGCAATACACACCATTTTATGTGTATCAAACTACTATTTACATTTAAAGATATATAAGTTACCTACAGATGTACAGGAATTATTCCTAGCTACTGAATGCAATTTGCTGTTTAATGAACTTAAAGCACTGATTACTTAAAGTTAATTTCACTGCACTGAACGAAGTTTGCTAAAACATGTATTTATTCAGGACTGAAGTTAAAAGCTATTATTACTGTTACTGCATTTTTTAAAATGCAAAATCAGTGAAACTTACCAATGTCCTTCCCAAAACAAAGCAGATGACAAAAGTTATTGATAAAATTTAAAAAGAAACCTAGGTCTATCAACAAATTAAAACATTTCAATTCATTACCATCTACCAATTGGTTTAAATTAATCAGCATATCATCAAAACTGTATTAGACATAGCTTTTTGAGATGCTAAAATAGCATTTAAAAAGTTACAAATCAATCAGAAAAGCTCTTTTTTCTTTTTTTAATGAAATAAAACTTTGGAACCAAAATAATGTCTCACTGCTGAACATTTGCCCCTCATCAATTTATAAAGTTAAATTTATCTTATTGGTCTATAATGTAAACTAAATAGAATGTCTATAACTTAGTTTTTAAACACACACACACAGAGTAATAAACTGGTTGATCCAGCCTGAAAGTAATGTAATGTAAATGCACCCATCAACCAAGCTATTTTACTCTGAAAGCTGACAAACCTGACATTCTCCTGACAAAATATAATGGTACCAAATTTGTCAGCTTGTCTACTCACAGTTGAATCCACTTAGCTCATGTTTTGCCCTCAGTTGAGTTGTAGAAGATAACATGTAAGTTGTCTTCTGGCTTAACAACTTAAAAGAGGAGTCAATATAATAGATTCTGACAAGGCAGAAGAGTGCATAAATTGAATTGCCAAAATGAACAAATGCTGAGGAGAAAAAAGCAACAAGTAAACAGCTATTTTCATTTGCTTTTATTTTATAACTAAAAATTAGATCACACAGACACCCTAGGGGCCATCAGGCAGGACAAGGAAGTTAGATTACAACCCTTCCTAATATTGGATTAAGAAGGGGGGAGCTGGGGGGAGAAGAGCCATGTACAACATGCTAATCTCTTTTTAGAAAGTGTGATATAAGAAATGCATGTTAAAATATGTTTCTAAAAATGGGCAGTATATTTTCCAAGTTCCAGCTAATATGCTGGAAAAAAACGACTTACGACTCATCCTCACACTTACAACTGTCGCAGTGTCCCCACGGTCACGTGATCGCATTTATGACCATTGCAGCATCCCATGGTCATGTGGTCGCCATTTTCGACCTTCCCGGCCAGCTTCTGGCAAGCAAAATCAATGGGGAACCGCGTAATTTGCTTAACTACCACATGGTTTGCTTAACGCCCGTGGTGATTCATTTAATGACCGCTGCAAAAAAGGTAGTAAAATCTGGTCGGATTTGCTTAATGGCCGCTTCACTTAGCAACCAAAATTCTGGTCCCAATTGTGGTCGTTAAGCAAGGACTACCTGTAAACCACAGGAGCACAGCTAATATCCCTATGAGGAAAGAGAAGATGGCCTGAAACACTGAGCAATGAAAGGATTTGGCATCAGCTCTACATACTTGGGCGTTTAATATTTTAGAATTAAAATAACAAGTTATATCCCCGAATTATAAGAGTTGTAATAGTTCATTCTTAAATGCACAATCATCAAAATTAACATGTTTAACCTTAGTACTTCCTCTGATCAAGGTTAACCAATATTTGTTTTTCAAATAAGTATGTGTTTGATAAGACTCATAAAAAGAAGATAATGAGGGAAAAGATGAAAAGGAAAGAGCTTCTAATAATCATCTGTCTGCAGGAACGTTCCACAGAGAGTGTAATTATCCAAAAGTGATACAAGATTCATAGCTAGAGTTTTCCCTTTAAAATGTGCATGAGAAGATGATAGCATAATCCTTCTTCTGGCTAGCAGGTATCAATTTGAATGAGGCTCCCCTTGCTGGTACTATACTTAGATAGTATAGGCATACAAATAGAAATTGTGGTTAGGAAGTAAAATAAATAATTAGAAAAAGATATTTCCTCCTATGTGTGCTATGCGACATATTAAAGAACTATATCCACATAGTCATCTGGAAGTCAGCAAAATCTTAAATATGTTTTGTGATTATCTTGTATTCACATCTAATTATAAGGCATAAATCATTCCTTCTTGCATGCAATTTATAGCATCTGATTAAGGCAAATCTCTTATTTAAAAAGCAAAGAGAGTCCTCTAAATTTCCTGGCTACAGTCATCTAATCAGACTGTTTTAAAGTAACATTGTGAAAAAGTTGCTTTTAAAAACATCAAGAGTGCAACCTCATTCACAAAGAGCTGGAAAAAGTAAAAACCAATTTTATTATCAGATATTGCTATATGGTGTATACCAGCAGTCCCCAACCTTTTTGGCACCAGGGACCGGTTTTGTGGGCCACGCGGGCCATGGGCGGAGCTCGATGGGCGGGCCACGCGGGCCATGGGCGGAGCTCGATGGGTGGGCCACGTGGGCCATGGGTAGAGCTCAATGGGCGGGCCACACGGGCCATGGGCGGAGCTCAATGGGTGGGCTGTGCGGCCCGGGGGTTGGGGACCCCTGATGTATACAATGAAAGATTACAACCAATGTTTTTAAAAATATATTGTTAAAATACCAAATTGTGCTAACACTAAATATTTTCCCAAATAAAATCTATGAAATATATAATAATATATTATAGATCAGTAGAATGATAATATATTTAATGAGCACCCAGAAGAAGCATCTACTCAGGATAAATCACAATATCATCAAGGCCCTATCAGACATTCAGTCATGGATTCTCGTTTACTGACATGTGGAATGACACCACCCCTCACAGGCCCAGGAACAAAACCATGCTCCCTTTTACTAAGGCCCTGAGCACCGTTTTTGGGTAGGAAAAAAACCCCAATAATTGAAAACTAAGCACCCTATTTAAGTTGGGCTCAAGGCTTCACCACAGGTAGCTCTCTTTTTACTTTGTCTTAGGCCACACACAGATTACGAAGCCACACTTACATTGCAGCTCCATGTTTCTTTATTTAAAAGCTCTATATTTTCCTGAGAAGAAGGCTTCTATTGTCCCCTTAATATACCCAACCTTATTTTATTTTAGCCTTAAAATGGGTGTCATTTTAGATTCACTGAGAATATGATAATGGAGGAAATATAATTATTATTTACTAGATTTATATGCTGCCCAACTCCCAGCGACTCTGGGCAGTCTACGAATGATTTAAAACATTAAAACAAGACATTAAAAACGACAAGAAACAATATGAAGGGTAAAGATGGCAGGAAGACAAACCGAGTAGAAACAAAAGAAAACAAGCTGGATCAAAAGGAGGCTTCACTTGCTCTCACCAAAGGCCTGGGTGAAGAGCCAGATCTTCAAAGCCCTTTGAAACACCAGCTGGGTGGGGGCCATTTGGATCTTGGGGGGATCCTCATTCCAGAGGGCAGGGACTGTGACAGAGACAGCTTCTGGGGTCCGGATAGATGGCACTATTTAATCGAAGGAACCTGGAGTGTGCCAACCCTGCCAGACCAAATCGGCCAGGCAGGTAATTTGTTTCTGTCTTCCCAGGAAGTGGTAGGGGGTGGGGGTAATTTTAAATCTAGGTTTATCTTCTTTTCAGGTAAGTCTGGGAGGTCTTAACTGAGTTTGTTGCTTAACTTCTTGTATAGCTTTCTCAGGCACCAATGTTATTGAAGACTGAGCCAAGAGTCCTCAAAAGGCCATATCCATAAGGAGCTAAACTTACTGATGAGAAATAAATAGAAATCTTTCATAGAAAATTAAGTTTAATCAATATTTCAATCAATGGATAGCTTGTCGTCTCAGTGTTGCATCTGGTACACAGTGAGGGACATGAAACATCACTCTTAAAAACTTGGATCAAATTGCCTCCAAGCTTGTACTTTTTTGTAGGCCCCATCTCCATATCATGATTTGACAGTTTGGGCATAAATAACTAAATAGGTGTAGCAAGGATGTAAATATTTTCACAATGTTTGTAAATCTAATTGTAGCACTGAAAGTTTTTTTGTGCACATAATGAAATAACTTTTATTTGCTCCTTCCAAGCACTGTCCTCAACGAAAGAGGAGGACTTTAGCAGTGTGATTCTCAAGGTTTTTCCTTGTCATCTATCTGATAAAGTCATACAAATGCCCCAGGTTCAATCTGAATATAAATATTCCATGCTTCTGCTAGCAGTGTATAAGGATCAAAACTAAAAGTAACCTCACTCATTAGGAAATTAAATGGATTGATGTAGGTTGAATTATCTGCAGGTTCAAGAAGGGTATGTGAATTTTGGTGGAGTATGAGGGAAGATAACACATCCAAGACAAAAGCGCCCTAGCAATTTTCAACTGTTGTTCCCTTGCAATTAGTATTCAAAACATGTATGTGATTAAGAAATTAATAATAGTAGCAGATAGTCCAATCTTTAATTAGTCTAATTTCCCCCTTTTTAGAACCACTTAAATTGACAGCCATCAACACATCTGATGACAATGAATTCCACACAAACTATGTTTTGTGTAAAGTATTTTTAAAAAGTCCCGAGTTTATGATAAAGAACTCATCTTCATCACAAATCACAATATGGGGATGGTAATACTAACTTAATTTACAGGATTATTTTAATCAAAAGATAATTTACATAAAGTACTTGGTATGCATGAAATGCCAAGTATCATTATAGGCAAACACATGAATTTTGGATCATTGATAGCATTATTTATATGATTATGTGTGATTATTTTTTTCAGTCTCTTAGATACTTGGAATGTCTTCAGATGTATTACAGAAATGATACTGACTCTATAATTCTTTATTTTATATTTCCCTCCCCAACACACAAGTAGTGAACATTTTTTGGATGTGACCACCATCAGAAAATCTGGTTAATACTTTCACTTTGTGCTGAATAGCTAAAAAAAAGGTAAGGAAATAGCATGAAGGACAAAGATGATGATATATTTTAGCTGACAAATTCACTACAGATAGAAAAGAGGGTCAACATAGCCAGAAGCAGAATTCAGAAAAAGTCAAGAGACAATCTCCTTACAAAGAAAGCATCTGTTCTAGCCCACAGTAATTTTTATTACCATTAGAAGAAAAAATTAATGCAGTCTCAACACCTGAAGCAAATCCCTCTAGTGCAGAGCTTTCCAAACTGTGTGTCGCGACACAAAAGTGTGTCGCCACACACAGTCTGGTGTGTCGCCACACAACCCGGAAGCGCTGATCATCATCAGCGCTTCCGGGTTTTCCCGCTGCGGCATACCAACGGCAGCACGCAAAAACCTGAAAGCGGCAGCAGCGCTTCCGGGTTTTTGCGCGCTGCCGCAATGGGGGCACTTCCGGGTTTTCCTGCTGTTGGTGTGTCGCCGCGGGAAAACTTTGGAAAGCCCTGCTCTAGTGCAAAGCTTTCCAAACTGTGTGTCGGGACACGTTAGTGTGTTGGCTGCAGTGACTGGGTGTGTCGCGGCTGCTGCTGCCTCCTGGCTTCCACGCAGGTCCTAGTGCCTCCCTTGTGCCTTGCTGCCTCCAAACCTGCCCAGCCAGGATTCCACGCACATCCTAGTGCCTGCCTTGTGCCTTGCTGCCTCCAAACAGCTGTGATTCCGCGCAGGTCCTAGTGCCTGCCTTGTACCCTGCTGTAAGAGTGTGTCACAAAATGATGCCCTGCTATAAGAGTGTGTCACGAAATGATGCATGTCTAAAAAGTGTGTCACCAACATTAAAAGTTTGGAAAGCTCTGCTCTAGGGAAAAAGAAAACCACCATCTGGAATTTACCAACTTCTAAAAGAGGTGAAGATAATCTTCTATCAAGTTTGTATCAAGGTTTCCTTAAAAAGAGAAGAGAAGCTGTAAAAACTAATTCAGGCATTGTAGCAAATTCTTACATCTTATGCTTGCTTTGATGGTCTATGCCAAGGGTCGGCAAACTTTTTGAGCCGAGAGCCATTTTGGTATGCTCGTGCACATTTTTAAGTGCTCGAGAGCCAGGGGGCGGGGTTTGCGGGCGGGGGCCAATCGCGTGGAAGGGGGCGGGGTTTGCGGGCGGGAGCCAATCGCGTGGAAGGGGGCGGGGTTTGCGGGCGGGGGCCAATCGCGCACACTTAGGGCCTGCCGCCGCCATGCCCGCTGCCACAACTGTGCAGCCGGAGCTGCCTGCCTGGCACTCGGGCGCTCTGGCTGGGGTGCAGCGGGACGGGAGCATCGCCGGCGGCCCGCGAGGACCGGCCAGGGAAGGCACGCGGGCGGAGCTCCCGTCCCGCTGCACCCCAGCCGGAGCGCCCGAGTGCCAGGCAGGCAGCTCCGCCCGCGTGCCTTCCCTGGCCGGTCCTCGCGGGCCGCCGGCGATGCTCCCGTCGCGCTGCACCCCAGCCGGAGCGCCCGAGTGCCAGGCAGGCAGCTCCGCCCGCGCGCCTTCCCTGGCCGGTCAAGATCCTTTCCCCGCCCCCAGCAGAACCAAATATGTTAAAAAGTGGGTAGGTAAAGCACGCTCGCGTAAACATCCTGGTTCCTTCATGATCAGTTGAGCAGCAGCCACGCAGCAGCAGCAAGCGGGTGTCTTCGACAAATTGCTCTGGAAGGGGGCGGGGGAGGTTTGGAAGAAGAAGGGAAAGAGAGGCTCGACTGCTCCAGTCGCTTCTCTTCCGGAGCCTCTCACGCCCCCAGTCCAGGCAAAGTAAAGCTGGTGGGGAATCCAGCGCGGGAGCGGGGTTTGCGGGCGGGAGCCAATTGCGCACACTTAGGGCAGTGGGGTGGAAATGTGCTGCTTTTGCATGGAGAAAAAGAGTAAGCAGAGCAGCAAGGAAGAGGTTAAGGCAGGGCTTTCCAAACTTTTGCCGTTGGCGACACACCAACGGCCAGCCCACAAAAACCTGGAAGCACCGGCGGTTGTGGCTGCGGCGGCAATGGCTGCCCCTTCGAAAGGGCAGGCTCCGGGGACCCCGAAAATGCCCTCGGTTCCAGCAGGGAGGCAAAAATCGCGTGCAGGCTGCCGGCTTCCCGACGCACAGCTGATTGGCGCGGTGGGGGGGGACGGGGTGGAAATTCTCTGTGCTGATCAGCTGTGCGCCGGGAAACCCCGCAGCGTGCGCGCGCGATTTTTGCCTCCCTGCTGGAACCGAGGGCATTTTCGGGGTCCCCAGAGCCTGCTATTCCAAAGGGGCAGCGGCAGCAGCGGCGTCCTGGAACCCGGAAGCACTGATGGCCCACCACCGCTGCCCCTTCGAAAGGGCAGACTCCGGGGACCCCGAAAATGCCCTCGGTTCCGGCAGGAAGGCAAAAGCCTCTCTTCCCCTCCCCGCACGCACACGCTGCCCTGGAGTGGGGTGGAAGTTTTCCCCGCAGAACAGCTGAGCGCTGCTTGCGCGCAGCCTCCCTGCCTAAACTGAGGTGCTGCCCCTTCAAAAGGGCAGGCTCCGGGGACCCCGAAAATGCCCTCGGTTCTGGCAGGGAGGCAAAAGCCTCTCTTCCCTTCCCCGCACGCACACGCTGCCCTGGAGTGGGGTGGAAGTTTTCCCCGCAGAACAGCTGAGCGCTGCTTGCGCGCAGCCTCCCTGCCTAAACTGAGGTGCTCCCCTTCAAAAGGGCAGGCTCCGGGGACCCCGAAAATGCCCTCGGTTCTGGCAGGGAGGCAAAAGCCTCTCTTCCCTTCCCCGCACGCACACGCTGCCCTGGAGTGGGGTGGAAGTTCTCCCCGCAGAACAGCTGGCGCAGCTTGCGTGCAGCCTCCCTGAGAAAACTGAGGGCATTTTCGGGGTCCCCGGAGCCTGCCCTTTTGAAGGGGCAGCACCTCGGTTTAGGCAGGGAGGCTGTGCGCAAGCAGCGCTCAGCTGTTCTGCGGGGAAAACTTCCACCCCACTCCAGGGCAGCGTGTACGTGCGGGGAGGGGAAGAGAGGCTTTTGCCTCCCTGCCAGAACCGAGGGCATTTTCGGGGTCCCCGGAGCCTGCCCTTTTGAAGGGGCAGCACCTCAGTTTAGGCAGGGAGGCTGCGCGCAAGCAGCGCTCAGCTGTTCTGCGGGGAAAACTTCCACCCCACTCCAGGGCAGCGTGTGCGGGGAGGGGAGGGGAAGGGAGGTTTTTGCCTCCCTGCCAGAACCGAGGGCATTTTCGGGGTCCCCGGAGCCTGCCCTTTCAAAGGGGCAGCGGCAGCAGCAGCAGCAGTGCTGCCCCTTCGAAAGGGCAGACTCCGGGGACCCCGAAAATGCCCTCGGGTCCGGCAGGGAGGCAAAAATCGCGCGTGCAGGCTGCCGGGCTTCCCGACGCACAGCTGATTGGCGCGGAGAATTTCCACTCCTGGTGGCCTGGCAGCGCGCGCGCACGCGATTTTCACCTCCCTGCCAGAACCGAGGGCATTTTCATCAGCGCTTCCGGCTTGTCACGCGACACACTTGGGGGCCCCGGCGACACAGTATTGTGTCGACACACAGTTTGGAAAGCCCTGGGTTAAGGCGATGGGCAAGTGCCCGTCGTCAAGATGGCTGCCGGAGACGGAGGCTTCCAAACTCTCGCGAGACTGTGTGAAGCCCGTCCCCGGAGGAAAAAGAGAGGCTGGGCCTAGTATGCCCACAGCCACGCACACCATGCCCGCTGCCGCGCCTGCCCCGCCACGCCTGCCTGCGGAAGAGCCACACTCAAGGGGCCAAAGAGCCGCATTTGGCTCGCGAGCCGCCATTTCCGACCCTTGGTCTATGCTATGATTATTTCCTGTTTTGGATTACTCCAACAGTGTTTCTCAACCTTGGCAACTTTAAGCATGGCTGGCTGAGGAATTCTAGGAGTTGAAGTCCACACATCTTCAAGTCCCCAAGACTGAGAAATGCTGTTCTAACATGTTGGTGTGTGAAGCTGCCTTTGAAAATGATCCAGAAACTACAGTTGGTTCAGAATACAGCTGCAAGACTACTAATTGGGACACAGTATTATAAGCATATTATTCCAACATTTTGTTCTGTTTGCTGGCTCCTGTTCTGTTTTCTTGGCCCCAGTTCAAAGTAATATTTTTGAATGTTAAACTTTTCAGAGCTTGGGATGTCAGTACTGGAAGAACCCACCCTGCTTCCCTACCTGGACCTTGACATCTTCATCTGGAGTCTGAGGACTGGAGTGAAAGGGTCCTTTGTAGCAGTATCACAGTCTCAGACATAACCTCCCATCCAGATCCACAAAATAGCTATTTTCCTGTCATCACGCCCCAGACAAATACTTTCCCCTAAGCCTAAGGGGCGTGGTGGCTCAGCGGGTAAGACGCCAGGCTTGTCGATCGGAAGATCTCAAGTTCGGAGGTTCGAATCCCTAGTCCTGCGTGACGGAGTGAGGGGGGCGGGTTTGAGGGGGGCGGGTTTGCGGGCGGGAGCCAATCACTAGCCCCAGCTCTTGCCAACCAAGCAATTTGAAAGCATGCAAATGCAAGTAGATTAATAGGTACCACTTCAGTGGGTAGGTAACAGCGTTCCGCGTGCGTCGTGCCGGCCAAATGACCATGGAAGCGTCTTCGGACAACGCTGGCTCTTTGGCTAACAAACGGAGATGAGCACCGGCCCCTAGAGTCGGACATGACCGCACAAATGTGTGGGGGGAACCTTTACCTTTAACCCTTATAAATCTGATCATCACTTTGAATTTCAGCTTTGGTGGTTTTTACTCCAGTGAAGCCAGATGATGATCAGTGTAATTCTATCTGGCTCCATTAGGAATTGGGGCCACAATTTTGAGGTTTAACACACCTACACACTCACATGCACAATTATTCCCTAAAAAGAAATTTTGTTCCAGAGGTTATATTAGAAAGGGTGGGAGTAACAGCTCAGAAAATGTATTATTTTGCTTTGGCGAATCATGCTGTGTGTATGTTATAGGGCATAGCTTTCCAAACTGTGTGTCGCGACACACAGTTTAGTGTGCCGCGACACAACCCGGAAGTGGATGTGCACGGCAGCGGCGCAGAGGCGCACGCGGCGGCAGTGTACACGGTAGTGGCGCGCCATCAGCGCTTCTGCATTTTAGCAGAAAACACGAGGCCGCCACTGCCCCGCCACCGCTGGTGTGTCGCCAATGGCGGCAGTTTGGAAAGCACTGTTATAGGGTATGAGTTAATTCCCTATGGAGTCTTTGGTGCTCTCTGAGCCTTGTTGTTTTCTTGCAGACGTTTCATTGCCAGGCTAGGCAACATCTTCCGTGTGAAAAGGGAGTGGGACTTGCTCTCTGTTTATATACCATGGCTTGTCCTGCTTGTGTTGGTGGGGGTGTTGTACTCTCCTTGGTAGTTCCTTGATTGGGTTGTTGTGTGCTGCTTGGTTGATTGACTGAGTTAATAGTTCCTTGATTAGGGTCTATTGTGTTGTTTGATTGCTAATCTTGGTGTTAATCTTTGCCTATCTGGTTGTTGATTGCTGGCAAGGTGGTGTTCTGGTCTTCTGGCTTTTCTATTGTCTCTTATGAATGGTATGTAAATGTTGTTTACTTCTATGTGTCTGTTGATGGCTGCTTTGTCTGAGTGCCAAGCTTCCAGGAATTCTCTAGCATTTTTGGATTTGGCTTGGTTTAAGATGCTCACCATTTCCCAGTTGAAAGTATGGTTAAGTCTGTCCATGTGTTGTGAGATTAAGGAGTTTTCATCGTGTCTTTGACTGCTAGTTGGTGTTTGTGGATGTGTTCTGCTAGTCTTCTGCCGGTCTGTCCTACATAGTGGCTGCTACAGTCCTTACACCAGGGCTTTCCAAAGTTTTCCCGCAGCGACACACCAACCGCCATTGGTGTGTTGCCGCTGCTGCCGCTTTTGGGTTTTTGCGCGCCGCCGTTGGTGTGTCGCCGCAGGAAAACCCGGAAGCGCTGATGATGATCAGCGCTTCCGGGTTGTGTGGCAACACACCAGACTGTGTGTGGCAACACACCTTTGTGTTGTGACACAAAGTTTGGAAAGCTCTGCCTTACACTGTACAGTATGTTGTAGATCAGGGGTCCCCAACCTTTTTGGCTCCAGGGACCGGTTTCAAAAGACGATTTTTCCGCGGACCGGGGGGCACGGTTTCTGGGATTTCCATGGACTGGGGGGGCGGGGTTTCTGGGATTTCTGTGGACCGGGGGCGGGGTTTGCAGGTGGGAGCCAATTGCACGCACCGGGGGGCAGGTTTGCGGGCAGGAGCCAATCACAAGCACCAGGGGCGGGGTTTGTGGGTGGGAGCCAATCGCGTGGAAGGGGGCGGGGTTTGCAGGCGGGAGCCCCGCGGCCCAGTTCCTAACAGGCTGCGGCCCACACGCTGGTGACCCCTGTTGTAGATAACTCGTTTTTTCTTCTTGGGCTACTGGGTCTTTTGGTTTACTTACGAAGTTCTGAAGGGTTTTGGTTGGTTTGTGTGCTATGGTGATGCCGTGTGGTTGTAACAGTCTATTAGTAGATTCTGAGATGTTTCTGATGTATGGCAGTGTAATCCTTTTCATAGCTTCTGTTGGTTTTGCTGTGGTGGGTTGAGTGGTCAGGCACTTTTTGATAAAGTTGCGCGGGTATCCATTTTGCTGGAAGATGCTATATAAGTGGTGTGTTTCCTTTTTCTGGTGTTCTGGGTTGCTGCAGTGCGTTTGTGCTCGTCTGAATAGTGTTCTTACACAGCTCCTCTTGTGGGAGGTTGGGTTATTGCTTTGGTAGTGAAGCACTTGGTTAGTGTGGGTAGATTTCTGGTAGACTTGTGTTTCTAGAATGCCATCATTTCCTCTACTGATGAGGATGTCCAAGAAGGGTAGTGTGTTGTTGTTTTCTTCTTCCCTTGTAAATTTTATCCCATTGAAGATGTTGTTGATGGTTTCATGTGTTTCCTCCAGTTGTTCCTTTTTCATTATGATGAAGGTGTCATCTACATACCGGATCCATACTTTGGGTTGTATGCCTGGGAGTTCTATCCTTTCTAGACGTTGCATTACAATCTCTGCTATGAGTCCTGAGAGTGGTGATCCCATAGGTGTTCCTTTGATTTGTTGGTATATTTGTCCATCAAACTGAAAGTAGGTGGTGAGGCAGAGGTTGATGAGGTCCATGATTCTGGGTATTTTGATCTTGGTGTATCTAGTTAGGTCAGGTGTGTTGCATAGAACTGCTGCCATGGATTCAATCGCTAGTGCTTGATTAATTCCCTGTTTCTACATGATGGCCCCAGGTGCTGCTTTTAGCAAAAGCATCCCCTCCCCCCAAAAGTCAGGAAACCTGATCAGGGACATATGACATAAAATTTTATTTGGCCTAAGAAATCAAGTTTTTTCCAAATACCATCAGATAGAGATTTCAGGTGGAAACATAACCTCCAATCTGCAACTAGTAGCAGATTTTCAAGTTTTTTTTTCTTGTCTCTTCCAACCTGTTTTGGTTCATATTAAAAAGGTAGGCACTGCCGTAGGAACAGATGGTGCTCAAGCAGGCAATTGGCAGCCTTCTAGAAAACCACACTGAGGTGTTGAGCATACATCTGGTCAGGCATCCAAATGCAGCAAGGATATGCAAGAAGCTGCCAGAAAACTCCTTGTTACAATAGAGAAAATGTAAGTAGGACAAACAGGGAGCAACGGGAGAGAAATGTTAACAGCCCAATTTTTTTTCACTGCCTGAAATTCAACTTTAAGGACCATTTCTATCCAACTACCTAAAAAAAGGAGACCTAGTACGACTAGTATAGTCCAGAGAGGAACCTCAGCTTACATTCCTGCTTTATCTTTGTATATACTTATTTATTTGAAATGTCTATAAACCATTCCAATCCCAGAGGATTCTAGACAGTATACAGCAATACATAAAATAAAAATAGTTAATTATAAAAAATTAATTATAGAGGATGAACACCCCCACTCAATACCACTAGGAACAAAGTCTTACTAAAACAATTAGCAAGAATATTAACAGAACATTAACAAGGTAGGGGTTGTACAGACCTCTGGGAGAGAGAGAGTCCCATAAAGTGGGGGTGGCCCCAGCAACTAGCCATGAACCTCAAAAGGGAGAGAGACTTTCAACAAGCCCACTCCAGATGATTGGGCCAGATAGTCAGATTTGTCCTGGCAAAGTATTGCCTGATATATCCTAGTGCTGTTCTATATAGACTTTAAAGGTAATGACCAGCACTCTAAATAGGATCCAGAAGCCTACTGGGAACCAATTCAGCAACTTTTGTAAGAGTATTACTCTACATTGGCAGGGCTATCTCACCAATACTCTTGGTACTGCATTTTACCAGGTTACCTTAGAGACCGCCTCATCCCCAGAGCATCGACCCGCCCCACCCGGTCATGCAGAGAGGGCATGCTAAGGATCCCATCAGTAAAAGAATTTCACCTAGCGGGATCCAGGAGGCGTGCCTTCTCTGCTGTAGCACCCGCCCTTTGGAACATCTTGCCCCTTGAGGTGAGGCTAGCCCCCACACTCCTGACCTTCAGGAAGCAACTGAAAACCTGGCTCTGCCACCTCGCCTGGGACGGGATGAGTAATAGCTCTTCCTGGAGATGGCTCGCACCGTAAAGTTTGGTTCGTAAACATCATATACAGCCTCTTGGATTTTATATTTTTATATTTTTAATGATTGTATAAAGTATTTTATATGTTTTTAATTGCTGACTTGATTGTAAACCGCCCAGAGTCCCCTTGTGGGGGGAGATGGGCGGTGATATAAGTTAGAAATAATAAATTTTATACCAGCTGTAGCTTCAAGGCCACCTCCAAAGGCAGCCACACAGAGAGTGCATTGTAGTAGTCCAATCAGGTAGTGATCAAGTCATGAATCACTGTGGTCAGAGCATACTGATCCAGATAGGGTCATAACAGGCATGCCAGCTAAAGCTCACAGAAGGCCCCTTTGGCTCGAGGAAGAGCTGAAATTTCAGAAGGACCTCCAAGTCACAAGCTACCTCCTTGGGTAGGGCACAATCCCATCCAGAATAACTACCGGTATTCAATGTTATTGAATGCTTACTGTCATCTAGCAGCTCCATCTTGTATTTAATCTGAGCTTATTTTACCCAATCCAGATCTTCACAGCATCCAGTTGCCCAGTTCATGACTTCCGCAACTTCTTTTGGTGTTTTCGTGTAATTGTTAAACAACACGGGGAGACCACTCAGCCCCACAATGGACTTCCCATGGACTTCCCATAGATTCAACAACTTCTCCCCACCATAACTTCCATCTGGAACCACCCATTCAAGTAAAAGCAGAACCAGCATAAAATGATGCCCCCCTTGAACCCTTGTAGATGGTCCATAAGAATACCATGGTTGATGGTACCGAAAGCCACTGAAAGGTTTAACAGGTTCAAGAGGGGTGTTCTTCCTCCCATTAAAGACCTAACATAAGTCATGCATTAGAGCAATCATTGCCACTTCTGTCCCATGACTGTGTCTGAATCCCAAGTGAAAAGGATTTAGATCAGGATTTCTCAACCAGGGTTCTGTGGAACCCTAGGGTTCGACGAGAGGTCACAAGGGGTTCCCTGGGAGATCATGATTTATTTTAAAAATTATTTCAAATTCGGGCAACTTCCCATTAAAGAGGTAAGTTTCACTCTATATTTTTAGTTTAACACTGTTAATGCATATACTGCACAGCTTTCCAAACTGTGTGTCGCGACACTTTAGTGTGTCGCAACGCAGTTTGGTGTGTCGCCACACAACCCGGAAGCGGTGGCGGGGGCGTGCACGGCGGCAGCGGCGCGCCATCAGCGCTTCTGCGTTTTAGCGGAGGCCGCCGCTGCGCACACCGCCGTGCCCCCCTGCGCCGCTGCCGTGCGCGCCCCCCCGCCGCTGCCACCGTTGGTGTGTCGCCAACGGCGGCAGATTGGAAAGCACTGATATACTGTATACAGCCTACACATGAAACAAATATAATAATTTTGTAACTTGTGGCCTATATTTGAGCCTGAATGTGCAGGGGTTCCCCGAGGCCTGAAAAATATTTCAAGGGTTCCTCCAGAGTCAAAAGGTTGAGAAAGGCTGATCTAGATGATCCATATTCTCTAGGATCTTGTATAGTTGATTTCCTACCACCTCCATGAAAAACCTGCCTCAAAAGAGTAGATTCGAGTCTGGACAAAAGCTATCAAATACAACTAGGTCCATGGATGGCCATTTCAAGAGAAGTCACACTACTGCCTCATTCAAACAGAAGCAACAATTACTTCTCAGAGCTACCCACTCACATTCCATCTAGTTGCCTGAAGGAGCCAGAGGGGCATGGGTTCCACCAGCTCCAAAACATGCCAGATTACACCACAAGACGATGCTGTGCTCATTGCTAGTAGTTGCCTTGCCATGTATATATCTACCAGAAATTTCGTTTATTGCTTTAAAAATGGAATGTGGGCAGTTCTATACATACTGGCCTCTATAGGAAAAAAAAGAAAAAAGATGCATTTTAATGAAATTTGTTTTGGAGAATGAAAAGTACTGAGAAATTACATCGACCCATCCCACCCAGTCAAGCAGAGAGGGCATGTTACGGACCCTGTCCATGAGAGATTGTCGATTGGCAGGGTCCAGGAGGAGGGCCTTCTCTGCTGTGGCACCCGCCCTTTGGAACACGTTACCCCCGGAGGTAAGGCAGGCCCCCTCTCTCCTGGCCTTCCAGAAGGGGGTTAAGACCTGGTTGTGCCACCCTGCTTGGGGCGGGAGGGGGGATAGCCAATCTTGGGGGTGGCTGGCACCTTGATGGGGACAATGATAACATTCTTATCCACCATCTTGCATTTTATATTTTATATTTTGCACTTTATATTTATGTATATTTATATGTATATTTATATTGTTTTAATATGTTATTTTTCTATTTTTTCTATTTTTAACTGTTTGTAAACTGTCCAGAGTCATTATTATGAGATGGGCGGTAAAGAAGTATGACAAATAAATTAAAAAAAAAATAATTTACTTTAGTAGAAAGAAACACATACATGCAACTTCCAATTGCCAGACCATAAGATCAACTTTTGCTCATATATATGAAAAATATTTCATTTTATGAATCTAATCACATACCTATTGAATGGAGTTAAATGACACCTAGCAACCCCATCTCGATAGCCTACTTACAAGGACTTACATCATCAAAAGCCAGTTGCAAAGAAAACTCTGCAGTGAGAAAAATGTGTGTGCCCATATTTAAAAGGTTGAGCTAACTGCACATGTCTATGAAGGTTCTCAGTCATCCAGGTGGAATTGTCTGTAGCTTGAATCATGTCAACTGGATTTCTATTTTCTCAGTGGAAACGTTTTGCTCCTTATCCAAGGAGCTTCTTCAGTCTGAGCACTTTACTAACTTTGCTCAGACTGAAGAAGCTCCTTGGATAAGGAGCGAAACGTTTCCACTGAGAAAATAGAAATCCAGTTGACATGATTCAAGCTACAGACTAACTGCACATGTTTTGATTGTGTTGTCTTTTATTTTATACTTCTATTTTATACCTGATGCATGGTTCTAATTTATTAGCAATTGCTCAGGATGGCCTGAATCAGAGATCGTGTACTCTGTGAAAAGGGATCAGTCTAGTAAAATTTCCATGAAAGTCACAAAATGTGCCATCACAATCGCTGTTAGAAATTTGCTTGTCTAACATACACAAACAAGCATGGTTCTCAATATGCATGTGTGCCTGATTGCTTTTTATGCCTTTTACCCTTTATCAAATTACCGTCATCTAGTCCATTTTAATATTATTATTAAACCTATATTTACATATTATTTACATATTGTAATATGTTTACATATTAATTATTTTAAAAGGCGCGTTTTCCACAGGTACCTGGTTGATCACTGTGGGAAAATAATGCTGTAGATAAGACTTCGGTCTGATCCAGCAAAATTGTTTTTAGGTTCTTGAATCTTCTGTTACTGTCAAACTGTTTCCTTACAAATACTATGATGTTCTTCCACACAAGCTTTTGTTTAGACTTCAGCAAAAAAAATTCCACAAAGTAGGGTTACTTTAATAATAATATTATTAATATTTTAAAAATCTACTCCTATCTCACAAGCCAATCTTCCCATTGCCAAACAGTCAATAAGAATGCTAATGGAAAGAGTTAAAGGCAAAATAAATCTGCCACTTTTAATCAATCATAAACCACTGTGTCATCAATAAGCTTCCATTGTTATGACAAAACGCCTTTGGTAACGTAGAAACAAAACTGATGAGGCTCCATACCTGCATGCTAATTGCTAATGCTACAGAAATAAAGGCCTTAAGAAAAATACATCGGTTTGAATTGCTGCATCATTTAAACTTAGCATAATAATTTTGTTAAGGAACAATATCTGAAACCCACTAAGTCTGGAAATGATTCTTGAGCTTTTAAAAATATTCATACTTATTTATACAATTCATTTGTAAATGTATTGTGAAGCCAGCTTAGTTTATCATTAATATGAATTCTGCATGCAACTGCTTGGTTCTGCAACAATCTTCTTTCCCACAAGTATAGTAAGAGTTTCCAGTAGGGCTGGTTGAACCATTCACAGAGGCTCTTCGTAGAGCAACCAGACAAATTCACGCACAGGCGTCTTCCAACCACACCAAACCCTTTGGAACTTCTTCTTCGAAAGGCTTTGCCTCTTCCTAAAGGCTTGAAGCCCAACCCCAGCCTGGCCCAGCAGCATGGCGCAAAGCTGCCGCGCCCTAGGGAGCCCCAGCCACCTCAGCCCAGTCCCAGCCGCAGTTGCCCTCGCCACCCTGCACTCTGCTGCCCCAGCTGACCTTCACCATCTTCTTGCTCCCACTGCTGACAAGGCATGCCTGCCCTGGCCCTTCGATAGGCAGCTGCTGGCCATGTGTGGCCATCTTCCCCAGGTCTCACGAGGAAACTGCTGTGCGTGACCTTGGGAAGAAAGCAGCTGCCTCGTGAAGGGCCAGGCCAGGCATGCTTGGTCAGCAGCAGGAGCAAAAAGATGGCAAAGATCAGCTAGGGTGGCAGGGGCTGTGGAGTGCAGGAGGCCAAAAGGGCATAGATGGGGGGGAGATAGGTGGGTTTAGTTTAAGCGCCCCTGCAGTTCTAAGTGTGGGCGGGCTGCCAAGCACCCAAATTTTGATCATGTGACCCGGGGGGTGTTGCAATGGCCTTAATTACGGGAACCGGTCATAAGTCCCCTTGTTCGGCGCCGTCGTAATTTCAAACAGTTGCTGAATGAATGGTCATAAGTTGAGGACTACCTGTATTCCTTCACAGAGTATTTGACGTGCAATTATTGTCAGTAGGTTTACAACAAGCACCAGTAGCTGTTGTTATTAGCATATTATCCAGCTGCTTTTATTAATTGGCATTTGTTTTCCTGTTTTATGTTTCATTTGCAAACCCCTAGGAGTCATATAGGAATATAGAAGCATATAAAATTGCAGATAAATAAACTTTATGCTGCAAGTGGAATTTTATTTTGGCAAATAATTCAAGATAGGTAGATAGACAGACAGACAGAGACATCAGTCCAAATCAATCCACTGAAGATTGAAGGCCTCTTCATGGCATGAGCCAGGTTGATTGAGGGACCGCCTCTCCCCAATTACATCTAACTGACCCATCAGATCCGGCAGAAGAGGTATGCTGCGGGTCCTGCCTGCCAAAGAGCTACATTTGGCAGGACCCAGGAGGTGGGCCTTTTCTGCCATGGTGCCCACTTTATGGAACATCATCCCCCCCTGAAGTGAGGTTGGCTCCATCCCTGTTGATTTTCCAGAAGTCCCTCAATATTTGGTTATGCCATCAGGCCTGGGGGCCCCAAGGGACCGGTGAGTTGCTAAGGTGGCTCCATTGCTGTTAATATCTGCTGCTGTCTCGTTGCCTTTTAATAACAATTTTTAATTCTTTGGATTTGTGGATTGCTTTTTATATCACTGTTTTATGGTTTTTATTGTACACCGCCCAGTGTCACGTTTTTCATGAGATGGGTGGTCATATAAATATGATGAATGAATGAATGAATGAATGAATGAATGAATGAGATGATGGGCTATAATCTACCACACTGGTCCAGTTGTCCAGTGAAGGTTGATAGATAGATATCCACCCCACCTCTCTCCCTTTTTTTGCTTTAGCAAATAACCATGAAATATAAATATAAATAACACCCTAGCTGAAATACTTGTATCTTCTACTTAACACAAACATGAGACATTTCTGCCCAAAACATACCCTTGATTATATAAGTCAAGAGAGGGAAAGGTTCAGACCAATCAAAAACTTCTTTTCTGACAATATGTCCAGTGGTCTATAGCTCTGTTGCAGGCTTGGTTTATCAAAGTCCAAGCAATATGTCTTGCTTACCTAACTGATGTTAAAAATTAATATGGTTTTGAGGTATTCAATTAATGTTGAATTTAATTTCTCTTCCACTGCCTCTTCTCTCACTATGAAGTTATCCTTGTTCCTAATTTAAAACAGCATTTGCCAGACTACAGTACTGTTAGAGGATTTAGAAGATCAGCTACTTTTCAGTTCACCTGAGAACAAGAAAGGGCATGTCCTAACTTCATGCAAGGTCATTCATGGGAGCCATTGCATTCATAGGAGCTCCATTAAGGAACTAAGAAGACCAAACACATCAAATTATAGTCAGAAGTCTTTTGACACTTTGGCTAGAAGGTGATAGAAGCTTAAAGGCAAGATTCAAATCCATCAAACTCCCTGCCAAACACTGTTAAAACAGATAATGAAAGGAAGAATTAATTCTGAGCAGTTGACCTTCCTAAGCAAAAAGAGCTAAATATTTTTCAACTTTTGGCAGTGCATAGGGCTTTTCACTACTTCTCTCTTTCTGTTTGGACAAGATATACTAATTGCTGCAAAGAACTGAATCCATACTTATACATACTTACTGACATTTATGGAATTTAAGTTTTCATAGATAATTTAGGTTTATCAACTGGTCTTCTATAAACATAACTATGAATACAGCAGATTGACTGGAATTTAATACATACTTGGATGCTAATCTAAAACTCTGAAATGAATCCATAGTGTCAGGATGGAGGAGGAGGAGGAAGAGGAGGAGGAGGAGGAGGAGGAGGAGGAGGAGGAGGAGGAGGACCAGCTGATTGCAGAGAAAACAAGAGAGAGCTATGAGCAGCAAGATCCAGAGCCACTGATTGAAGACAGACAGGAGGCAGATTCACTGCCACCTCTCGGCGCACGAGAAAGGCGGCTGGAAAGGCGGGCTGAGCAGCAAGAGAGGCGATTGGCTCCCACGCGTAAAAGGTGGGAAAGCCGAAGATATAAAAAGGGCCAGAAGCCAGAGCCGGTTGTCAGAGACAACCATTCACAATACCCGACACGAACGCCTTCCGCTGAAGTGAATCGAAACTCAGAGCCTTGCCTTGCTGCCGCGCCAAACCTTGCCTCAGAGCCTCGACTTGCTGCTGCGCGAAACCCTGACTCAGAGCCTTGCCTTGCTGCAGTGCCAAACCTTGCCTCAGAGCCTTGCCACCGTGCATTTGTGAGTTATCAACCACTTAACCTTTCCTGTATCCCTTATTCTTAAATAAAGAACGTTACCATCACTTCTTGTGTCAAGTCTTAGTCAGAATAGGGCAGATTGTCTCTGACCTAAAGTCCCCAAGGGGAGGGGAAAAAAAGTGTTGTGGCCTCAGAACAAGGCACCATGGAGCAACTTGCGATGGAGAATGTGCAGCTCGCTCGGCAGGTCACCATCTTAACCACTCAGTTGGCACAACTCCAGGCTCAACAGGCCTCTGTGCCAGTCCTGACCACCTCACGGCACAAATGCCCTGTATTGCTCCTGGAGAAGTTTGATGGGACTTTGGCTCAATTTCCAGCCTTTTTCGCCCAATGCAAGCTTTACCTAAGTTTTCAGTCTGAGGATTTCCCGTCTGACCGGCATATGGTGGGCTTCTTGATAAGCCTATTGTCAGGAACCGCCGCGTGATGGGCCTCGCCTCTGATTATTCAGCAAAGTTCACTCTTGGACGATTTTGACAAATTCTGCCGGCAACTACAGTTAACGTATGAAGACCCGGTTAAGGCACAGTCCGCCAGCCGGCGTCTGTGAGAACTGTGGCAAGGATGCCGACCAGTGGCGGAGTACATTAGCGATTTTTGGCTAATTGCACAGGAAAGCAGGACCATCACTAAAGGTCGGCGATCTGGTATGGCTGTCTATGAAGCACTTGGCTTCCTCACGCCTTTCCCGAAAGTTGGATCATCGCTTCCTGGGACCGTTTCCAGTAGAGGCCATCATTAACCCTGTCACCTTCCACCTAACCCTCCCACTTCACATTCATGTACACCCCGTCTTCCACAGGTCTCTGTTAATCCCCGCCTCGGCGCGCAGTCCGCTCAGGATCATGAAACAACTGCCTCCCCCAGTCATTAACGGCGAGACCGAGTACGAAGTCGCCCGCATTCTGGACTCCCATGTACGCTGGGGCCACCTCCAATACTTAATTGACTGGAGGGGGTACAGACCAGATGAATACTCATGGGAAGACTCCGCAGATGTACACGTGCCACTGAGAGTACGGCAATTTCATCAGCAATACCCACACAAGCCCAGACCACAAATGCGGGGGGGAGGGAACGGGTCCTGTGGGGGGGGGATAGTGTCAGGATGGAGTCTGAGTCTGAGGAGGACCAGCCAATCGCGGAAGAAACAAGAGACAGCCATGAGCAGCAAGATCCAGAGCCACCGATTGAAGACAGACAGGAGGCAGATTCACCGCCACCTATCGGTACACGAGAAAGGCGGCTGGAAAGGCGGGCTGAGCAGCGAGAGAGGCGATTGGCTCCTGCGCATAAAAGGTGGGAAAGCTGAAGATATAAAAAGGGCCAGAAGTCAGAGCCAGTTGTCGGAGACAACTGTTCACAATACCTGACACAGAGCCTTGCCTTGCTGCCGCGCCAAACCTTGCCTCAGAGCCTTGCCTTGCCACCGTGCATTTGTGAATAATCAACCACTTAACCTTTCCTGTATTCCTTACTGTTAAATAAAGAATGTTACCATCGCTTCCTGTGTCAAGTCTTAATAATAAATAATATATATAATAATAAATAAAGAATGTTACCATTGCTTCCTGTGTCAAGTCTTAGTCAGAACAGGACACATAGGTTGGTTTGATGTCAAATGCTATCTTGGGTTGCATTAACAGGTATATGAGTCCAGATCACAGGAAGTAATTGTTCTACTCTACTCTGCCCTGGTTAGACCCCATTTGGAATAGTGTGTCCAGTTCTGGGCACCACCATTTGAAAGGGACAGTGAGAAATTGGGGCAGGTTCAGAGGAGGGCTACTAAGATGGTGAAAAGTCTGGAAACTAAACTTATGAGTTGAAAGATCTAGGTATACTTAGCCTACAAAAGATGAATGAAGGGAAATAAAAGTCTTCAAATATTTAAAAACTCACGAAGAAGAGCAAATAGACTTATTCTCTAAAGTACAGGACCAAAACCAATGGGTTTAAGCTATCAGAAAGTAGGTTCATGCTAGACATAGGAGGAACTTCCTGACTGTACAAGATGAACAACTGTGGAACAGGCTGCAACAGGAAGTCATGAAGGTGTTGAAACAGGCTGGATGGCCATCTGTCAAAGTTATACTAGTAGAATCTGCATTGAGCAGGCACTTCCAACTTTATGGTTATAGGATTTTATTAACTAAAGCTGTTTGATTTTATTAACTAAAGCTGTTTGGTGTATATACACCAAAGACCATTAATTACTTTTACTAGAATGTTAAAAGAATTTGAAAACAATTCCTATTGGTGTACTATATATTCCCCATTTTAGTATATTCCCCAAATTAGTCACATAGGTTGGCCCCAGATTTTCCTGATGTATTTATTTACTATCAATGGTCGGCGTCCTTGCCGCAGTTCTCGCAGACGCCGGCTGGCGGACTGTGCCTTAACCGGGTCTTCATACATTAACTGTAGTTGCCGGCAGAATTCGTCAAAATTGTCCAAGAGTGGACTTTGCTGAACAAAGTCAGCTTTACTTCTTATACCACTATGAAATTTAGTGTCCTTTGCTGGGGTGCCCTGATTTTTGTCCAAAGACCAAGCTGATTTGCAGTATAAATTATGAAAGAAATGAAAGAAACACCATACTCTGGTGTTATCTGTTTAGATTCCCTTTACATATTACTAGGACCCATATAATGCTCTGATAACATTCAATGACAACATTTCAGAAAATCCAGAAAGGAATGAATATCTTTTTATAGAACTGTATCGGCTAAATCAAATTCACCCTTTATGAGAAACCTAACGATTCCTCTGCCAAATATGGTAGGCTTTAGTAGTGATTAGGTAGCCTTCTCAATGGCTATACCCAAGTCCAGTAGCTCCTGCCAAGGAAGGCCCAGCTAACTCCTCTTTTGATTTTTTTTCCCTTCTATCAACAGGCAAATAGGTTTTATTGAGACAGGTTTTAGATGTTAGTGTTAGAAACTGATTTCTGATCATCTATACCTGTTTAAACATTTTTTTAATCTGTTCAATTGTGTCCAATTATCGGAGACTGCCCGGACAAGTTCCCGCAGTTTTCTTGGCAAGGCTTTTCAGAAATGGTTTGCCATTGCCTCCTTCCTAGGGCTGAGAGAGTGTGACTGGCCCAAGGTCACCCAGCTGGCTTTGTGCATAAGGTGGGACTAGAACTCACAGTCTCCCGGTTTAAAGCTCAGTGCCTTAACTATTACACCAAACTGGCTCTCTATTTAAGATATTATAGATCAAAAGCAACATTTTTAATTTTTCTTGGAAGATACTAAATTGTAGTACTTATTTTCAATACACAAGAGCTATTTGGTGACCCAAACAATCTTTATCTGCTTAATTATCCCTCAATAATATTTTGGCTCTTTTTCATTAGCAAAATAGTTTTTGTGATTTAAATGTTTCTCATACTTTTGGCAAGCATTTTCACCCTCACTATAAACTCAGAAAATGGGGGTTAAAAAGCTATTTATCTCTTTTTTTCACATGGACTATTGTACAGCTGGTGAAGTACTGGAAGTAACACCTCTTTTACTATAGACCATAAGCAGCCACAAGCATGTATTTGTGTCAGCTAAACATCATGCTTAAGTGGCAAGAGCAGTGAGATGTGTTCTTGATAGTGATAACCTAACTCTGTTGTTCTAGCCACATACTGTAAATCAAAGCTGGACTGGATTTTTTTGCCACTCATTCAGTTTTAAATGAGATTTGATTATTTATTTATACTTGTTAGATTTATATCCTGCCTTTCATTCAGGAGCTTGAGGAAGAATGCACAGTGCTCCTTCTTATATCCCCCACCCACCCAACAAGGTTGGGTTCAGAGTAAGTAACTGGCCCCAAGTCACCCAGTGAGCTTTCAAAGCTGAGGGTGGATTTGAACCTGGGTCTCTCTGGTGCCAATACCTTAACCACTACACCACACTAGCTTTCTGGTTAAATACGTTGTGGGTCAAGCAAGTTCAATTTACTATGATGGCTATTCTATTGATTTTATATTTTTGTTATATAGCCGTATTTTTTGGGAACTCTGCAGATAAAATATTGAAACAAGCACTAAAGCAGCTTATTCAAATTAAGTTATTGCTTGTGTTGTTTCCCATTTTCTTTTCTTACAATTGTACTATATTATGTGGTTTTTAAATTATATATCTGGTACCTTACAATAATACCTATTGCACATTATGAGACTCAGCCAGATGATTTTTTTTTATCATAATACCCTCCAGAGAGCAATTTTTATAGGATGCTCCAAGACAACATAAACCTGCTTCTGAACAGCCTGTGCCTTTATTTTGATAGGTAGGCTGAAAATTAAGGTTGAGCTGCAAGCTTCAAATATCCTGACTCACCGAGAAACTGTGCTTTAACGTTGTGCTGTGAAATAGAATATTTTAATTTAGATGCTATCTCTTAACTAGTTTCCTTCAGGGAACTGCTGTGAGGATAAAATAAGGAGAAGTATACACCCTGTTGAGGGTTCTTTGGAGAGAAGATGAGACATAAATATAATAAATATCTAGAAAAAATGGTGGCGTCTTATTCCCATTCCAATTGTTTTTAAAATCTACACCCAGTGTACTTTGCCCACAGATTCCTAAGTATCTTTAAAAACGCAATAGTACATCTAGTACAATAGCACAGATTGATATTGACTTATTTATATCTTTGTTGTAGAATGTAAGAAGTCACTATGTGTGGCATTATGTATTATATAGTAGTCCTTTTTGTATTTTCACACTTTTTTGTTCTATTTTTCTTGTAGCATACTTTATTTCTTGTAGTTTTTATGTATTTGTTGAAAAACTTAATAAAGCTTTAGAACAATACACACACACACACACACACACACAGAGATACATACATACATACATACATACATACACACACACACACACACACACACACACACATACACATACATACACACAGGAAAATTACAAAAAGTTTATATAGACCTGACTAGAACTACAGACTGGTCCTCAATAGAGCATCTGCTGGCAACTGTATGCCCAGCAATAGCTCTTCTGGTGTCTGCAAGGTTCCCTGCCCATCTGGTTTTATTTTGTTTGTTTTTTTGTTTGGAGTCTCCCCAGGGGCATTCAAAGAAAATAAAAAAAATGGTCCCATGCTTTGCTTGTAAGTGTAGCCACAAAAAAGTCAAAGGGAACATGACATTTTAGAGATTATCTGGAGGTGGGGAAAGTTAGGGTTGCCAGTTTGCCTTCTAATAAATGAGCACTTTGTAACAATCAAGCCAACAATGGCAGACATTTTGTAAGAGTATCCAAGATATATTCTCACAAGTCCAAACATGTTTACTGGTCCAACATCCTGAGTGTGTGTCAGTACACTGTGTATATTTCCTACCTGGTAGAATGCAGGCAAGAGGATGCTGGCTTTCAAGGCAGTCTCTACATGAGAGATCTTAACTTTCATAGAATAGCTGGACCATTTGGGGCAAATGTGGATGTTAGTTGCATCTGTAGTGTACTGGCCCAAATGTACTAAAACTAACTAGTATTTCCTTACCATTAGCAGAGACACTGCCTGTGGCCTAGCTTTGAGTACAGCTGGTAAAAAAGGTAAAGGTTTCCCCCGCACATTTGTGCAGTCGTGTCCAGTGCTCATCTCCATTTGTTAGCCGAAGAGCCAGCGTTGTCCGAAGACGCTTCCACGGTCATGTGGCCGCATGACACGCGTGGAACACTGTTACCTACCCACCGAAGTGGTACCTATTAATCTACTTGCATTTGCATGCTTTCGAATTGCTAGGTTGGCAAGAGCTGGGGCTAGAGCGGGAGCTCACTCCGCACGCAGGGCTAGGGATTCGAACCTCCGAACTTGTGATCTTCCGATCGACAAGCCTGGCATCTTACCCACTGAGCCACCACGCCTCTTTTTTTTTCTTTTAGGTTACAGCTGGTAACCTAGTCTATTATCTTCTCTATCTTATTAGTAAGTGTTAACTGAAAGGCTCAATTGATCAAAACCACACTGGACAGTGGAAGTCATTATCTGTGGGCCCATTTTGTGACAATCGTGGCATACATAAGATTTCAAACTGGAATTTAAGATGAGTAAATGGTAAAAAGCATGAATCAATGAAGGAAATGAAAAAAAGACAGAAAAATAGTCATGCTGTGTGTCTGTAAACTAAGAAAAAGGAGAAGTATGTAGGGGCTGAACGGAGGTGATCTGATCTTGTGGAATGGAATTGATGAATACACACAGAGCACTAAAGGTAGAGATTTAATTCAGAATGTATGAATTAGTGTCATCTAGGTTGTGGGTATAAGGTAAAGGTAAAGGTTTTCCCCTGCACAGTCGTGTCCGACTCTAGGGGGCGGTGCTCATTTCCGTTTCTTAGCCGAAGAGCCAGCACTGTCCGAAGACACTTCCGTGGTCATGTGGCCGGCATGACCTTGAGGGAGTTGGGAGGTGAGAAATCGAATAAACAAACAAACAAATAAATAAATATAATAAATGACGCACGCGGAACGCTGTTACCATCCCACGGAAGTGGTACCTATTTATCTACTTGCATTTGCATGCTTTCCAATTGCTAGGTTGGCAAGAGCTGGGGCGAGTGCGGGAGCTCACTCCGTCACGCGGGACTAGGGATTCGAACCTCCGAACTTGTGATCTTCCGATCGATAAGCCTGGCATCTTAACCACTGAGCCATCGCGCCCCTTTTGTGGGTATATATGGTTCAATTCATAGGTTGTTGATAATTGCATGTTACACCAATGAATGGTGATAATGGAAGATGCAGATATGACTTTGAGGGAAAATGCGCAATATTCTGAGTGAATGAGATCCAGGGGAAAAAATTACTTGGCTATGTAACATGAATGGATGGGTGGGAACATTTGGAGACCAAAAAAAGAATGAGAATGGTGACTGGTGAATATTTGAAAAAGGTTTGTTTCAAATATATGGCTTAAGCACAAGTCTGGAAATACATGACAAAGGAAAGAATATCACTCTAAAAGCGTGAGTTATTTTATTGTTCATGATAATAGACTGAGACAATTAGTGAAGGATGTAATGGTGATGAGTCGTTTTGAATATGAAATAGACCATTTTTTGACAATGTCAAGGATGAACCTTGGTAAAAAAAAAAGAAGAAAAAAAGAAAAGTAGTAAAACAAATGAGACTGCATATAGAACAATTGCAGGAAAAGAAAGGACACGTCCTATATAAAAAGTATTAGAAGACGAATTAATCTTCCAACACAGTCAACAGAAAGTGGATGGAAGGAAAGAGCACATGGAAGTTGCTTAGAAGAGAGTGAAAAGAATCATGTAACAAATATGCAGAACTGTGTAGAATTACACTAATGTGAAGTATGAAAAATGATGCTTGGTGGAATTATGAAGTAAAAGAACCTTTGCTTTGGATAAGAAACATGAATATACTGTACCAGAATGACTGCTGCAAAAAATTAGGATGACAGAAAGATACTGCATAAAATGTATAACAAGAAAAAGGATAATTGCAAAGAATGTAGACAAAGAGAACACAGAACAGTTAATATTAAAAGAGGCAGAGAAAGTACAGGATGATTTTGATGAAAATAAGTATTGTTTTGGAAGTGGGTGAAGAGGTCTAAACAGCTCCACCATAATAAAGAGAATTAAAAATAAGAATGATGAAACAAATTGCAATAAAACCAAAGTGAAAGAGTTCTGATAGAAGAGGTGACAATGAGCAAAATTTGGGAAGTGCAGCACAGCATTATGTTGGGATGTGCAGGTATCTGCTCTTGCAAAAATCACTGAGAAAAGTGCACATGAGAAAGCTTATTTATTTATCATATTTGTCTACCGCCCATCTCGCATGCAACGACTCTGGGCGGCTTACAGATAATAAAATGACAAAACACTAAAAACACTACAATATAAATATAAGTATAAATACATAAAAATACAGATAAAAATATAAAAATACAAAATACAGCAGCATGTTCAGTAAAAAAGGAAGACATCACTTCAAGAATGTATAGGCACTAAGTGAAAGTGGACTGAATACAAAGTTATTGGTTAGTATAGAAATTAGTAGGTTGAGGTAGTTTAGTAATGTAGAGAGAATGAGTCAGGCTTAGCAAAAAATATATATACTGAAGAAAGAGTGAATGATTCAAGAGGAAGGGGATAACCCAAAAAGTTGGGTTCAATACAGTTGAAAAAAAGAGAGGTGAGAATAGGAGTATGCTGGAGCCAGATCGTACAGCTCACAAGAGCTGATTGTTAAATTTTCTGGAATTTTGTGAGTTGTTTGAGAGCAGAGTGATTTTACCTAGCACACCAATCAGTTGTTTGGTGGCTAGTGGTGTGGCACAGCAGCAATGGAGGCAGCAGAGCCAGTTGTTAAATATTTACAAGCACACACTAGGTGAGAAGTTTAAAATCCTAAAGCCAATGTATGAAGCCGGGGATGGATGTGGTAGAAGCATGGAAGGTTTGAAAGGATAAAAAAGTCTGTAGTGAATGGGGATAGCATAAACATACATAAAAGTGTAAGGATGTGTCTCTATGCTTTCTGGTCCAAACAGGTTGTGGACCCCTGAATAAATGAAATTCAATGATAGCAAATAAAGCAAATAAAGGATACATTCCTCTTTCTGTGCTCTCATTGTAGAATAGGAGTAGGCAACTTTTTTTCTAACCTAGGGTCTGCCCTTTTATTTATTTACTTATTTACTGAAACCCACAGGTGGAATAATTGATTATGTACTAGATGTCATCACTGTAATTGGTGCCAATATCATTAGGCTGACCAAGTGACATTGTTGAAGTCCTGACCCAGTGCCTGGAGGCTGTGCAGGACTGGATGGGGAGGAACAGACTCAGGCTCAATCCTGACAAGACCAAGTGGCTTTGTTTGGCCTCCCTGGTTCTGGGGACATCCCATCTTTTGTCTTCTGTGGGGTTGCACTTCCCCATGCAAGACTAGTACACAATATGGGGTTCCTCTTGGATTCACAGCTCCTGCTCAAAGAGCAGGTGGTAGCTGTACCCAAGAGGAGCTTTGCACAAGTTCACCTGGGGTGCCAGTTGTAGCCATTTCTGGACCAGGAGGCTCTTCACAGTCACTCACGCCTTGGTCACCTCACAATTGGACTACTGTAACGTGCTCTATGTGGGGCTGCCCTTGAAGACCACTTGGAAGCTACAGCTGGTAGTGTTCCTGCTGCTCTGCAAGCTGCACTGGTTGCCTGGGCTTCTGGGTGCAATTCAAGGTGCTGGTTATCATATATAAAACCCTTCATGGCATAGGGCTGGCTACCTGAGAGACTACCTGTCTCTGTATATTTCCACCTGTCTGGTGAGGTCAGCTAGAGTGGGCATGCTCCAGGTCCCACTGATCAAGCAATGCCACCTTGTGGGACTCAGGAAGTATGCTTTCTCAGTGATGGCTCCTGCCCTCTGGAATTATAACCTCCCCAGGAGATATGTACTGTTCCCAGCTTACTGAGTTTTTGTAAACTGTTAAAAACCTGATTGTTCTTCCAGGCCTTGAGTTAGGATGGTGTATGAACTCTTTTTTTTTTTTTGGGGGGGGGGGCAGTACCTTTTGTTCTTCTTGTATTATGGGCTCAGTCTTCCTGTCAATTGTATTCTCTTTCTTTGATATATTATAATTATACATTGTATTCTCTTTCTTTGATATATGTTGTTTCTTTTTAATTCTCTATTAATTGTAAGCCACCCAAAGTCATTGAGGAGCCAGGCAGCCTCAACATTAAAATATTAAATTAAAATTAATGGGTGGAATTGAAATTGTTGGCTCTTTTCTTTATTTTTTAGATTTGTTTTGGTTTTGCTTTATTTTTCATAAACTTTTAAGTCTTCAAACCCACCCACCCACCCCTCAAAAAACACCATGCTGCCAAGAACTGTCATTGAATTTTGGTGTTATGATCCTGAGGGGGTTTGCAATTTGCAAAATACGTTGGGGGCTGCATGCTGCTCGCAGGTATGGGTTTCCTGCTTCTTATGTATAAGATGTCTTGCCTGGAAAAGGATATGACATTGTTCCAGAACTCTGCAGCTCCTCTAAGCATTTGTTGTTTATTCGTTCAGTCGTTTCCGACTCTTCGTGACTTCATGGACCAGTGCACGCCAGAGCTTTCTGTCGGCCGTCACCAACCCCAGCTCCCCAATGGTTGAGTCCGTCACCTCCAGAATACCATCCATCCATCTTGCCCTTGGTCGGCCCCTCTTCCTTTTGCCTTCCACTTTTCCTAGCATCAGCTTCTTCTCCAGGATATCCTGTCTTCTCATTATGTGGCCAAAGTACTTCAGTTTTGCCTTTAATATCATTCCCTCAAGTGAGCAGTCTGGCTTGATTTCCTGGAGTATGGACTGGTTTGATCTTCTTGCAGTCCAAGGCACTCTCAGAATTTTCCTCCAACACCACAGTTCAAAAGCATCTATCTTCCTTCGCTCAGCCTTCCTTATGGTCCAGCTCTCGCAGCCATAGGTTACTACAGGAAATACCATTGCTTTAACTATGCGGACCTTTGTTGTCAGTGTGATGTCTCTGCTCTTAACTATTTTATCAAGATTTGCCATTGCTCTCCTCCCAAGAAGTAGACGTCTTCTGATTTCCTGGCTGCAGTCAGCGTCTGCAGTAATCTTTGCGCCTAGAAATACAAAGTCTGTCACTGCCTCCACTTTTTCTCCCTCTATTTGCCAGTCATCAATCAAGCTCGTTGCCATAATCTTGGTTTTTTTGAGGTTTAACTGCAACCCAGCTTTTGCACTTTCTTCTTTCACCTTCGTCATAAGGCTCCTCAACTCCTCCTCGCTTTCAGCCATCAAAGTGGTATCATCTGCATATCTGAGATTGTTAATGTTTCTTCCAGCAATTTTAACTCCAGCCTTGGATTCCTCAAGCCCAGCATGTCGCATGATGTGTTCTGCGTACAGGTTGAATAGGTAGGGTGAGAGTAAACAGCCCTGCCGTACTCCTTTCCCAATCTTAAACCAGTCCGTTGTTCCGTGCTCTGTTCTTACCGTTGCTACTTGGTCGTTATACAGATTCCTCAGGAGGAAGACAAGATGACTTGGTATCCCCATACCACCAAGAACTTGCCACAATTTGTTATGATCCACACAGTCAAAGGCTTTAGAATAGTCAATAAAACAGAAATAGATGTTTTTCTGAAATTCCCTGGCTTTCTCCATTATCCAGCGGATATTGGCAATTTGGTCTCTAGTTCCTCTGCCTTTTCTAAACCCAGCTTGTACATCTGGCAATTCTCGCTCCATGAATTGCTGGAGTCTACCTTGCAAGATCTTGAGCATTACCTTACTGGCATGTGAAATAAGTGCCACTGTTCGATAGTTTGAACATTCTTTAGTGCTTCCCTTTTTTGGTATGGGGATATAAGTTGATTTTTTCCAATCTGATGGCCATTCTTGTGTTTTCCAAATTTGCTGGCATATGGCATGCATCACCTTGACAGCATCATCTTGCAAGATTTTAAACAGTTCAGCTGGGATACCGTCGTCTCCTGCTGCCTTGTTATTAGCAATGCTTCTTAAGGCCCATTCAACCTCACTCTTCAGGATGTCTGGCTCTAACTCACTGACCACACCGTCAAAGCTATCTCCAATATTATTATCCTTCCTATACAGATCTTCCGTATATTCTTGCCACCTTTTCTTGATCTCTTCTGCTTCTGTTAGGTCCTTACCATCTTTGTTTTTGATCATACCCATTTTTGCCTGGAATTTACCTCCGATGTTTCTAATTTTCTGGAAGAGGTCTCTTGTCCTTCCTATTCTATTGTCTTCTTCCACTTCCGCACATTGCTTGTTTAAAAATAATTCCTTATCTCTTCTGGCTAACCTCTGGAATTTTGCATTTAATTGGGCATATCTCCCCCTATCACTGTTGCCTTTTGCTTTCCTTCTTTCTTGGGCTACTTCCAGTGTTTCAGCAGACAGCCATCTTGCCTTCTTGGTTTTCTTTTTCTTTGGGACGTTTTTTGTTGCCGCCTCCTGAACAATGTTGCGAACTTCTGTCCATAGTTCTTCTGGGACCCTATCTACTAAATCTAGTCCCTTAAATCTATTCTTCACCTCCACTGCATATTCCTTAGGAATATTAGTGAGCTCATATCTAACTGATCTGTGGGTCTTCCCTATTCTCTTTAGTCTGATTCTAAATTTTGCAATAAGAAGTTCGTGATCTGAACTACAGTCAGCTCCAGGTCTTGTTTTTACCGACTGTATAGATGTACGCCACCTTTGGCTGCAAAGGATGTAGTCAATCTGATTTTGGTGTCGACCATCTGGTGAAGTCCATGTATAAAGTCGTCTTTTAGGTTGTTGGAAGAGAGTGTTTGTTATGCACAGTGAGTTGTCTTGGCAAAATTCTATCAGCCTATGTCCTGCTTCATTTTGTTCTCCCAGACCATGCTTGCCTGTAATTCCAGGTGTCATCTGACTACCCACCTTAGCATTCCAGTCTCCTGTAATGAAAATAACATCTCTTTTTGGTGTATTATCTAGTAGGTGCTGCAGATCCTCATAGAACTGATCTACTTCTGCTTCTTCAGCATCTGTGGTTGGGGCGTATATTTGGATCACTGTGATGTTAAATGGCTTACCCTGAATTCGAATTGAGATCATTCTATCTAAGCATGGAAATCCTCTAAGCATGGAAATCCTAAAATTGCCCAGAACGTTGTCTTCTACTCTATAGTATTTGTGATACTGTGCAATACAAAGGGCAGTGCCCTAAAACCCATCTCTAAAATTTATCTCTGATAAACAGAACAAGAATAATGTTAGGATAAGCCTGAGATTCAAATTCAGTCTTCTAATAAAATATTTCCTGATCTTTCCCCACGTGAGACTTCTCAAAGCTTATAACACAAAAAACAAGCTTCTGTCTTAAAACCTCCAGTGTCTTTTGCAGATCTCTTTTTTTCCCCTAGATTTTCACAAGATTAACCCAATGCAATTATTCCTTTTATAATATTGCCTATCTTCACATATACCATTGCTATTTTTATGTACCAACAAAAAGATAGTCCCTCATTTTTATAAGGTAGGGACTTCAACGATCCTTCACTAACATATTTATTTGGTATAACAGATCAAAAACAATATAATAAGGAATTCAGTTCAAGCAAAAAGCATAATATGCAAAAATTTCACTGGACATCACTGTTCATTTCCATCAGCTTGGAGAAACTCACATAAAATTAAACATGAAACAAATATACATTTTGCTGCATTTATAAAAGAAATGTTATTTTTTAAACCACGTATTTATAACGGTCAGCTAATAACAATTACTACTACTACTGTGGACAAGAGGACCACAGAAGAAATGGAGTAGCCTTCATAATTAATAATAAAGTGGCTAAAGCAGTGCTTGGATACAATCCAAAAAACGATAGAATGATCTCAATTCGAATTCAGGGTAAGCCATTTAACATCACAGTGATCCAAATATATGCCCCAACCACAGATGCTGAAGATGCAGAAGTAGATCAGTTCTATGAGGATCTGCAGCACCTACTAGATAATACACCAAAAAGAGATGTTATTTTCATTACAGGAGACTGGAATGCATAGGTGGGTAGTCAGACGACACCTGGAATTACAGGAAAGCATGGTCTGGGAGAACAAAATGAAGCAGGACATAGGCTGATAGAATTTTGCCAAGACAACTCACTGTGCATAACAAACACTCTCTTCCAACAACCTAAAAGACGACTTTATACATGGACTTCACCAGATGGTCGACACCAAAATCAGATTGACTACATCCTTTGCAGCCAAAGGTGGCGGACATCTATACAGTCGGTAAAAACAAGACCTGGAGCTGACTGTAGTTCAGATCACGAACTTCTTATTGCAAAATTTAGAATCAGACTAAAGAGAATAGGGAAGACCCACAGATCAGTTAGATATGAGCTCACTAATATTCCTAAGGAATATGCAGTGGAGGTGAAGAATAGATTTAAGGGACTAGATTTAGTAGATAGGGTCCCAGAAGAACTATGGACAGAAGTTCGCAACATTGTTCAGGAGGCGGCAACAAAAAACGTCCCAAAGAAAAAGAAAACCAAGAAGGCAAGATGGCTGTCTGCTGAGACACTGGAAGTAGTCCAAGAAAGAAGGAAAGCAAAAGGCAACAGTGATAGGGGGAGATATGCCCAATTAAATGCAAAATTCCAGAGGTTAGCCAGAAGAGATAAGGAATTATTTTTAAACAAGCAATGTGCGGAAGTGGAAGAAGACAATAGAATAGGAAGGACAAGAGTCCTCTTCCAGAAAATTAGAAACATCGGAGGTAAATTCCAGGCAAAAATGGGTATGATCAAAAACAAAGATGGTAAGGACCTAACAGAAGCAGAAGAGATCAAGAAAAGGTGGCAAGAATATACGGAAGATCTGTATAGGAAGGATAATAATATTGGAGATAGCTTTGACGGTGTGGTCAGTGAGTTAGAGCCAGACATCCTGAAGAGTGAGGTTGAATGGGCCTTAAGAAGCATTGCTAATAACAAGGCAGCAGGAGACGACGGTATCCCAGCTGAACTGTTTAAAATCTTGCAAGATGATGCTGTCAAGGTGATGCATGCCATATGCCAGCAAATTTGGAAAACACAAGAATGGCCATCAGATTGGAAAAAATCAACTTATATCCCCATACCAAAAAAGGGAAGCACTAAAGAATGTTCAAACTATCGAACAGTGGCACTTATTTCACATGCCAGTAAGGTAATGCTCAAGATCTTGCAAGGTAGACTCCAGCAATTCATGGAGTGAGAATTGCCAGATGTACAAGCTGGGTTTAGAAAAGGCAGAGGAACTAGAGACCAAATTGCCAATATCTGCTGGATAATGGAGAAAGCCAGGGAATTTCAGAAAAACACCTATTTCTGTTTTATTGACTATTCTAAAGCCTTTGACTGTGTGGATCATAACAAATTGTGGCAAGTTCTTGGTGGTATGGGGATACCAAGTCATCTTGTCTGCCTCCTGAGGAATCTGTATAACGACCAAGTAGCAACGGTAAGAACAGAGCACGGAACAACGGACTGGGTTAAGATTGGGAAAGGAGTACGGCAGGGTTGTATACTCTCACCCTACCTATTCAACCTGTACGCAGAACACATCATGCGACATGCTGGGCTTGAGGAATCCAAGGCTGGAGTTAAAATTGCTGGAAGAAACATTAACAATCTCAGATATGCAGATGATACCACTTTGATGGCTGAAAGCGAGGAGGAGTTGAGGAGCCTTATGACGAAGGTGAAAGAAGAAAGTGCAAAAGCTGGGTCGCAGTTAAACCTCAAAAAAACCAAGATTATGGCAACGAGCTTGATTGATGACTGGCAAATAGAGGGAGAAAAAGTGGAGGCAGTGACAGACTTTGTATTTCTAGGCGCAAAGATTACTGCAGACGCTGACTGCAGCCAGGAAATCAGAAGACGTCTACTTCTTGGGAGGAGAGCAATGGCAAATCTTGATAAAATAGTTAAGAGCAGAGACATCACACTGACAACAAAGGTCCGCATAGTTAAAGCAATGGTATTCCCTGTAGTAACCTATGGCTGCGAGAGCTGGACCATAAGGAAGGCTGAGCGAAGGAAGATAGATGCTTTTGAACTGTGGTGTTGGAGGAAAATTCTGAGAGTGCCTTGGACTGCAAGAAGATCAAACCAGTCCATACTCCAGGAAATCAAGCCAGACTGCTCACTTGAGGGAATGATATTAAAGGCAAAACTGAAGTACTTTGGCCACATAATGAGAAGACAGGATACCCTGGAGAAGCAGCTGATGCTAGGGAAAGTGGAAGGCAAAAGGAAGAGGGGCCGACCAAGGGCAAGATGGATGGATGGTATTCTGGAGGTGATGGACTCAACCACTGGGGAGCTGGGGATGGTGACGGCCGACAGAGGGCTCTGGCGTGGACTGGTCCATGAAGTCACGAAGAGTCGGAAACGACTGAACGAATAAACAACAACAACAACAATATCCCACATAACCTGGGTAAGAGTTAAGACAAAAATAAAAATAATGGTGAGCAAACTGATGATGTTTAGCTACAGTAAGCATCAAACATTTGGCAGAAACTGAAGTACATCCAGTTGAAGGTAAATGCTTAAAACAAAGCATTTTCCATGTGAAAATTGTATCTGACCTTTTCCTATTAGGCAGCTTCCAATTACATACAGCAAAAATGTAATTAAAACACGTTTACATAGAATCTGCATATGCATATTCTTTCTCTCTCCCTCCCTCTCCCCCCCCCACACAAACACACACACCTCTCTTCATTAATCCCAAAAATTATGGGCATATCTGGTATTTTGCCAGAGTATCTCGTTTCATTTGCCTTTTTTAAACAAACAGATAATTGCATCCCACTTGTGATAAAACAAATCATATTGTACATAATTAGCCTTTGACAACACACTGGAATTAAAAGTTTTCCTTGATCCTTAAAACGTCATTTTTGAAGTCTCACAAATATTTCCAAACTAGCAAACCCGTTCCAAAACATTTATTATTTCATTATTATACTGCACAATTGCATTTAAAACTGAGAGACTATGGTGGCAGCAGGTACAATTAGGGTTAAATTCAACAGACCACACTTAACTTTCTACAGCCACTAACAAATCTGAAATTCAAAGCACACTATTCTCTGTCTTTCTATGGGGGAATATCTATCAGTGGAAATCCTAAAAGCTGTAGAGTAGCAGGGTACCTGCGTTCCATATAAGACTGGTTATTTAGTACAGACACTTTGATGGGTTTTACATTAGGGTTTTTCCCCCCTTTGAGTTAGTACCGAGACATGGCAACTGGACAAGTCCCTGCAGTTTTCTTGACAAGATTTTTCAGAAGTGGTTTGCCATTGCTTCCTTCCTAGGGCTAAGAGAGAATGACTGGCCCAAAGTCACCCAGCTGGCTTTGTGCCTAAGGCAGAACTAGAACTCATGGTCTCCCGGTTTCTAGCCTGGTGCCTTAACCACTACACCAAACTGGTTCTCCTATATTAGAGTATAACTGTATTAATCAGTCCTTTGCAATGTAAAGACAGAGAGATATAGTAACAGAATTTTGAATAGAAATTTCTCAGAAATTGCATTAGTATGCGGCACAGTATTTCAGTGTTGTAAAAGGGACAAAGAGTATTTAATAATCTGCAGGTATTAACATTCTACAAATATATAAGCTCTTTGCATGGCTAGAAGATAATAAAATATGGGAGAACCTGAAAACAGAAGGGTTGCATTGGTAATCAGAAACTGCAATATCATCTGTATCGAGCTGAGGGTACACACAGCTCAGAAAACCTTAGTCTGTATCATGTTATAGTGATGGCCTGTAATAATGGTACCTGGCCCTTATTTATGTTAATAAGAGCAATGCATGGAGAAGCCAACTCTACTTGTTGATATGAATATATGTTCAAAAGTGAAATTCTGACACTTCATCTGAAAATCTGCCAGGAATGTTTACTCTCTCTTTTCCATCCTCACCAATCATTCTTAAAGCATAATTTGAAATTTATTGTTACCAAATGCTTATCTTGGTTGACATTAGTCAGATTCTTTTCTGGTACTTCCCAAACTCGATTTTAGAAGTCCAGGGAGATAAGAACCATGGTTACCCCCAGGCAAACAATGCTCAACTCTCATTAACACCAACAACAGAAGGGAGGGAAGAATTCTTTGCATCAGAGAGAATAGAACAAAGGCAATTCATTCTGCCTGGCCCTGGCAAATAATCTACAAATTATGCATTACCATATGCATTGCACAGGAGTCACTGGCTAAGTTCAGATCCAATGGTAAAACAGATTTCCAGAAAATCCTATCTTACTACGGATAAACTGTACACTAGCGGATGTAGTCCATTGGCTCTTGGAGCTAAGCTGAGTATTCTCACAGCCAGGAACTGAAAACTTAATGTGCTGAGTGGAGCTTTTGGCTTGTGCCAAAAATCTGACTGAGAAGCCCCAGTAAACTTTCAATTTCTGGATAATTTAGCTACTCTTGTATGTAGGATTGATGCCTCCTGGAAGCAAGGAATCAGTACAATTCTGGTTTTCTACTGTTGTATACAAACATAGGCCGACAGAAAGCTCTGGCGTGGACTGGTCCATGAAGTCACGAAGAGTCGGAAACGACTGAACGAATAAACAACAAAATACAAACATATCCATTTTTTATCTGCAACATTAGATAACGGAGAAGGCTTGCCTTTTAGTTAAACTGCATGCATCTTACAGTTGCCTATTAGGCAGCCATCTTCTCTGCCAGATAAAAGATTACTCAACATTTAAGGTATCTAAAGCTAAATCCAAGAAGATTGTTAATCACTGCAAATTAGATGGTAAGATCTGTGCTAACAATTTCTAGATGGAGACACATGAGGGGTTTCATTGTCAAATGAGAAGTGGGGCACATTTTGTTCTTAATTGCACATAAATTACTGTGATTATTGTATGGCTAAAATGCATTTATCTGTTAACACCTCAGAGGAACAAAATTGAACAAAGGAATTATGCATTACATCTTGAAATAATGCCGAACAAAGGAATGAATTAGTGCCATGCAAAAGTATTGCAGTGACAATAATGGAAGAAAATAATAAAAAAGACTGCTGTAAATCTTTAATCCTGAGAAAATCAAAATAAACTTTACACTTGCCAAAATCTTGGATGATACACTGCATCTGAAATAGCTATTGCCTCACTGCAAGCATATCAAATCATTTTCAAGGTGTGAAGCTACCATCTGACAGATCAGACCACTGGTTTGCCTAATTCAGTATTGTCCATTCTTGGCAGGCAGTGACTGTTCAGGTCCTCAACCAAACATCCTTCTTTGTCATGCTACAAAAATATCCTTTCCAATGGCAATGCTGGAGACTGAATTTGGGGAGCTTTGCTGAGAAACATGTATTTAAGCTCCGAACAATAAAAATACAATCTTTTTTGAGACAAACTGAACTCCTGATGATTGATTGATTGATTGATTGATTGATTGATTGATACATCCATACAGGTTTCTTTGCAACAGTACAGAAACTGTTTGCCATCACTGCATGATTGCTCATCATGACGCAAAAAACACTCCCAATTTTCTCTGAATGTGTTTTACAATGTCATAATAATAAATTCACTCTCATTGTCCTAGCATTTCAAATAAAACTACCACAGGCATCCAGGGGGAGGAACAAATGATGAAATATGAGATCATGATGCAAAACCTGTGGCTTCCATATGTGTCTGATGTTGAGGTATAAGTACAAAAAGGCCAAGGTTTTCCCCTGTTAAGTCACAATACACATTTCATCATTTTTTCATCAAAATGGTTGGTAATGGATGCCAGGGGGGCGTGGCGGCTCAGCGGGTAAGACACCAGGGTTGTTGATCGATCGGAAGATCGCAAGTTCAGAGGTTCGAGACCCTAGCCCCACGTGACGGAGTGAGCTCCCGCACTCGCCCCAGCTCTTGCCAACCTAGCAATTCGAAAGCATGCAAATGCAAGTAGATTAATAAGTACCACTTCGGTGGGTAGGTAACAGCGTTCTGCGCATGTCATGCCGGCCACATGACCGCGGAAGCGTCTTTGGACAACGCTGGCTCTTCGGCTAACAAACGGAGATGAGCACCGGCCCCTAGAGTCGGACACGACTGCACAAATGTGCGGGGGGAACCTTTACCTTTACCTATGAAAACCATGTCTTTTTGGTACTTTCCCTGTTACCTCTTAGCAATAATGGGTTGCATGGCAAAAATACCAAAGATTTGGAATTGTTCTGCTACAATCCCAGAATCATTGAGGCCAAATAGATACAGAAATTTCATGGACAATGGAAGACAACAGTGACTTTCAAATAGAGAAGTGTTGGATTCAAAGATTATTGCACCAGAGTGGAGCAGATTTTGCATCTCAAGTAATGCAGCTGTTTATGGAGAGACCTATTATGATTTAAAGCTCCATGTGAACAACAAAAATTATTAAGAGATTTTTGAGCAAACCCTCATGTCACTAATTCAGATCTGAAAGACCTAGCAGCTGGGTTGCTTCACAGTCAGTATTTTATTCATTGGAAATAAGGTACTTATGAAGAAAACAAGAACAAAACATTGATTAGAGAGGGAGAAAACAAGATTCCCATTTCTGATTGTGCTACAGAACTTCCTGGCACAGGGGGTTTGGTAAAAAATAATAGAAATGCTTTCAAAAAGTGGAAGGTATGTTTATAGCTATAGTTGTAAGGAAATGTGCCTCTAGTCAGTAAACAGAAGGAAGAAGAGCCAGTGGTAGTATCCAGAAAGAACAGGAACAGGACTTAGCTGGAGAGTGAAGTTTCTATTACAGAAAGCAGACTAAGGAGTGTAAGCAGTGTGTATAATTTTGTTATTGTAAATATAGTGAAGTTATTGTCGTTCAACTGAAATTTTCAAGCCAGTTTATAAAGAATAAACAATACTGATGATAGCAGCTGCTACCAGTGCTGTTAAATTATACATTACCGTGTGCAACAAAGCTGTATGATGATGCATGGATCATATTTGGGGCTGCTGACAACTCATTACTCAGAAATTGGATGGTGCTGGATTAGTCCTGGAACCCTAGCACTGGAACAAATTCTACGCCAGAAGTAACCTCTGCCCAAACTGTCACCTTGCATCACGCTCTCCCTCTGCATCATTTACTGAGTACCCCTGCCCTGAAGAGAAAGTCGGTAAAGGTTCAGCTTAAATTGAGATGGGAAACAGAGACAGATGGGCAGACATTAGCCACAGGGAAAGCAACAGATTCCTTACCAGGGGAAAGAAGTTTTTCAGGGAAGTCACCTGGCATCACTGAGATGCTTCAGGGTGAGCTGTAAGGCCAATTAACTTTGTCTCTTTAAAGAATACAACAGCCAGGAAGAAAGAGCTCTGAACAAAATCAGCTCAGATCTCAGAAATTAGTTTCACAGCCAGCAGACACATGAAGAGAATAAGAAATGTGCAGATTGTCAGTAATGCCCATATTTTAAATGCAATAAATGTCCAAATTGGAATTATTTTCCTGCTAGCACAACAGCTTCTTCCTGCACTCATATTTCAGGAAAGTACAACCAATGTTTACTAAAAAGCTTTATGTGCAAGTCAGTAATTACCAACCAAAATTTGGAATAAAAATATATCTAAGAACTATATCAAACTTTGCAAAATGTCACAACAGATAATAACCATGTATTTTTCATATTAACATGGAAAGGAATACACACAGATGCACCATCTCAGCATGCTTGTCATACCATTTAATACAAAACCTGATCACTTAGGAAAAGGGAAGTAGCATTAACACATCTGACAATTCTATCAAGGAAGCCACTGGCAGCTGAATGATGCATTTCTGGCTGATTCCTCCAGGCTGTGATGATTAATTAATTAGAGCCAGTTTGGTCTAGTGGTTAAGGTGCTGGGCTAGAAACCAGGAGACCGTGAGTTCTAGTCCCGCCTTAGGCACGAAAGCCGGCTGGGTGACCTGGGGCCAGTCACTCTCTCTCAGCCCAACTCACCTCACAGGGTTGCTGTTGTGGGGAAAATAGGAGGAGGAAGGAGTATTAGGTATGTTCGCTGCCTTGAGTTATTTATAAAAAATAATAAAGGCGGGATAAAAATAAATAAATATAAATAAATAAAATAAAATAAAAAATTAATCCATGCTGATACTGCCAGCTGATGTGACCTACAGAGGAAGATTCGTTCTGGCCCACATACCACAATAAAATGAACATTACTGCAGTGTCAAAGAAACATTAACAATGCATCAGCTCTAGATGCATTGAATACCATGCAAATATCAAGGAATAATTGTGGTACCTTTTCCCTACGGTGTTTACCGAATTTGCCACATTCCGATTCACAAGAGATTTTCTTCTTGACAACTTCTTGCTGCTGTTGCTGTGATCAGTGGTATCATCATCTTTCTTTGGTGTGCTACCTCCTTTGCTGTTGAGGTCCCTTAACACATTATAATTAATTTTACTTGAGATCTTCTTCTGTTCCAACATTTTTTCAATTGCCTCTCCCGCTGTGCTGGCCTGGATCAGCTCCCGCTTCTTTGCAGACTTCTTGGGCTTAATTAAAACATAAAGAACAGGAATTTTAGGGAGCAATCAGAATAATTTTGCTGAAATCAAAGAATGGGCTACAACTGAATCAATTCTCTGGTGACAAGTGGTAGTGAAGAGGATGGGTAAGCAATGTAGTTATAATAATGATTTGTCCATGTTTTAGTATGGTCCTAACAGTTGTTTGTAGAACCAACACTGTAAGGATCCAGATCTGAATACTTGAGTGAAATGAAGAGCCTGTGAATTTTTCCTCCCTTAAAAATGATGCGCTGCAATGAATTTTGTTTTGAATGGCTATCAGTGTATATACCATGTAGCAATGCTAAGATGTAGTTCTTTAAAATATGCTTTCCTCCAACATGTCAAGCCCCATTTTTAAGAGTAGAACCTGGAAATAAAGTTTATTTTTTAGCAAAATTTGAACTACTATGCCCATGGAAAGGGGCAACTGATTTGAGAGTCTAGATTAATTTTTCCTTGTCTTTTAGATGACAATGAAACAACTGGATGAGAAATTATTACATCAACCCGTCCCACCCAATCATGCAGAGAGGGCATGTTGCGGACCCCGTCTGTAAGAGAATTCCATTTGGCAGGGTCCAGGAAGTGGGCCTTCTCTGCAGTGGCTCCCGTCCTTTGGAACATTCTGCCCCCGGAAGTGAGGCAAGCCCCATTGCTCCTGACCTTCTGGAGGAACCTGAAGACTTGGCTCTGCCACCTTGCTTGGGGCCGGGAGGGGAATAGTTACTCTTGGGGATGGCTAGTGCCTTAGAGTGCTCCTCACACACAGAGACTGAATTAAACCTTTTTGCCACTTGGATTTTATTCTTATTTTTATAATTATTGGATAATCGTATTTACATTTTATATATTGTATTTATATTTTATGGTTATTGTTTTAATTGACCATTTTTATTGTAAACCGCCTAGAGTCCCTCTTGAGGGGGGAGATGGGCGGTGACAAAATTTTATTTATTGATTAATTAATTACCACTACTACTACAGTACTTCCAATCTCAGTCTTGAACTAGATATGATATGATCACATAGCTTCTATCCTATGCTTTTACTCTAAGTATCTCTTCTAGTGTTCTACACAATAAAGTTTGGAATATTCTTCCCCCTGAAATAAGATCGGCCCCCTCTCTCCTGGACTTTAGAAAAAATCTAAAGACCTGGTTTTGCCATCATGCTTGGGGAGGGGAAATAGCCAGTCTTGGGGTTGGCTGATCGCTTAGACCTACTTTGACCATGTTTATGTTTATGGTTAGCAACCAGTATGCAGTGGGTTCATAAAAATACGCAATGTCAAAATGCCATTTCTTAACTATACAAAAGGGCTTCAGTAGAGACTTGATATTTTTGCAAAAATTGAAGAATGACATTGAAATTGCAGGGCTATAATCTGCAATGAGGGAAATTTCCACTTACAGATGTTTTACATTTAAAAATTCAAGATAGTAGATAGCTTGCAAATATGGAAGATGAATAAAAAATCTGATGAATCTGCAATACAAGTGAGTGAGACAGAAACAATAAGCCAAGAGATAAAAAAGATTTAGACAATGTGACACTACTGGATTTAAAAGAGAAAAGAATTTTGCTTGGTACTGAGAGCAGCTACAGAACAACCTGGCAAAGACAGTAAGGAGAGTTGTTGAAGCCTTAATAAAAATTTTAGAATGGAAGAAAACATGGATGTAGAAGTGGACAAGGTGTACAGAATTAACACAAGAAATGAAAAGAAATGTACTCAGAAATACAAGGTACTTGTGCACCTTGTCAGGAAGAAAACAAGAGATCAAGTTCTACGACAACATCTTAATATTAACTTAAGGATTAATAATACCAGAGAGAGTCAGTCTGGTGTAGTGGTTAAAGCATCAGGCTAGAAACCGGGGGACCGTGAATTCTAGTCCCATCTTGGGCACAAAGCCAGTTGGGTGACCTTAGGCCAGTCACTTTCTCTCAGTCCTAGGAAGGAGGCAATGGCAAACCACTTCTGAAAAACTTTGCCAAGAAAACTGCAGGGACTTCTCCGGGCAGTCTCTGAGAATCGGACACAATTGAACGGATTAAAAAAAACAACAACCCAGAATATTGTGTAAGAGAAAAGAATATAAAATTGATTTGTTTGATCAGGGATAAGACAATAAGTGCTTTTATAAAACACTGGAAAGCCTTTATGGACTTTTTGCTGAAAATGGACAGAAATGAGTTGATGATTTCTGGATTTGCCGATTGAAAAGGGCTGAATATGGGAAGAAGCGAACTATGTAATGTAATATTAAAGGGGGAGGAGTGATACTACGTTTGTTTGTAACTGCTGTAAAGAAGATCAGAAGTTGTTTCTTTAAATATTTTTCTTTTTTTAATTTTCAGTACTTTTTCTCTATCTTTTCTTTCTCAATTTCATTTTCTGTATTTTTGATGCTTATCTTTTACTCGTTTAAAAATCTCTAATAAAAATTGTTATTTTTTTTAAAAAGAAAGTAAATGGCATAATTTGATATTTGCTAGCTATCATATGTAAGCCATACATAAAACCTTTACTTTTGCCAATATTTTCACATGTACATAAAGGTTGTTTTTTTTTAGGTGACATGATCATGGAGGTTATGAGTATCACATATATAGATCTGCCTGCCCGGGCCTAATTCATACTATACTCCCTTCTGTTCAATAGTTCATGTGCTAATCTATATCCCTTTGCAAAGGGGGTACTCCTGCATATAAAAACATGGGAACCTGCTGATGCAAACTATAGAAACTTTTTATTGGTTGTGTGAATTGGCCTTCTGAGATTCTAGCTGTAATTCTCCTATTGTACCTAAAGCAATTCCACTTATTTCCCCAGAGACATTATTTACACAGCCTTGAATTGATATTATTTAGCATTTATAGCCCAACTCATGCTAAAGTCTTGAGATGGATAGTAGCTCCCAAATCATTCCATTCAAACGATCTGATTGTGCCAGTGTTGATTAGTTAAAATGTTAAATGTTGTGTCAGTTTAACTTCTACTCCAAAAGTCAGACCTGACATAATTCTTAATACAATTCAACAATGTCCTAACTCTGCGGTCAGCATCCTGTCGCCATCAAAGCCCGCTTTGCGGCTCACAGAAACCCTCTCTGACAAAAAATCAGTAGTGTGGTTTCCTACCGTTTTGAGGTGGTAATTGTATTAAAAAATGCAGTACCTCCTAGTTTGGAGGAAGTCAGTAAAGCCACTAAACAAATGAAAAATAACAAAGCTAGTGGACCTGATGGGATTCCTGCTGAAGTCTTTAAAGAAGGCGGGCCTGAACTTACACAACAACTTCATAAGCTCATCAAAAAAATCTGGATGAGGGAGGAGATTCCAGCAGACTTTAGGGATGCCATAATTATCACTCTCTTTAAAAAGGGTGATAGAACAGACTGTGGAAACTATCGAGGCATCTCCCTTCTAGCCACAGCAGGCAAAATCCTGGCAAAGATCATTGCAAACCGTCTCCTATCTGTATCAGAAGACATCCTCCCTGAAATGCAAAATGGCTTCCGCCCTTCCAGGGGAACAGTAGATATGATCTTCACTGCACGACAGCTTCAAGAAAAATGCAAGGAGCAAAATCGCCCTCTGTACATGGCGTTTATTGATCTGACTAAAGCTTTTGATACTGTAAATCGTACTGCTCTCTGGACCATCCTTCTGAAAATCGGATGCCCTGATAAATTTGTGAACATCTTGCGGTTACTCCATGACGACATGATGGCAACAATCCTGAATAACAATGGCTCTCAAAGCGATCCATTTAAAGTGGAATCCGGCGTTAAACAGGGATGTGTTATTGCTCCAACCTTATTCGCTATCTTCATCGCTATGATTATGCACCTTGTTGAAGAGAAACTTCCTACTGGTGTAGAAATTATATATCGAACAGATGGAAAGCTTTTTAATCTTAGTAGGCTGAAAGCAAAAAATAAGGTAATTGCAACTTCTGTTATAGAACTTCAATATGCTGATGATAACGTAGTCTGTGCACACTCCGAGGAAGATCTTCAAACTATCCTAAACATCTTTGCAGAAGCATATGAAAAACTCGGCCTCTCGATTAACATTAAAAAACCAAAGTGCTTTACCAGCAAGTTCGAACCAATCCCTCTGCAGCGCCATCAATCCAGCTTAAAGGTGTGTCACTAGAAAATGTCGATCACTTTTCTTATCTCGGCAGCCATCTATCTACAAAAGCCGACATCGACGCTGAAATTCAGCATCGCCTGAGCTCTGCGAGTATAGCTTTCTCCCGAATGAAGCGTAGAGTGTTTGAGGATCGGGACATTCGCAGGGAGACCAAAATGCTTGTTTACAAAGCCATTGTACTACCAACCCTTCTGTACGCCTGTGAAACATGGACCCTCTACAAACACCACCTCCAACTTCTTGAAAGATTCCATCAACGCTGCCTCCGAAAAATTCTGTAAATTACTTGGGAAGATAGGCGGACTAATGTTAGCGTATTAGAAGAAGCGAAAACCACCAGCATTGAAACAATGATCATCCAACATGAACTTCGCTGGACCGGTCATGTTGTTCGAATGCCTGACCATCGTCTTCCAAAGCAGCTACTTTACTCCCAACTTAAGAATGGAAAACGGAATATTGGTGGACAGCAAAAGAGATTCAAAGATACTCTCAAAGCTAATTTAAAAAAATGTAATATCAGCATTGAGAACTGGGAAGCCCTAACTCATGAGCGTTTCAATTGGAGGTCATCCTTTATTAATGGCGCTATGGACTCTGAAGAAGCACGAGTACAGGGCGAAAAGGAGAAAAGAGCTAAAAGGAAGGCACGTCAGGCAAACCCTCATCATGACCGTCTCCCACCCGGAAACCTATGCCCTCATTGTGGGAGGTTGTGCGGATCCAGAATTGGCCTTTACAGCCACTTACGGATCCACCGTTAAAATTTTACCTTTGGAAGACAATCTTACTCGGCTACGAGTGATCGCCAATGATGAATGATGGTATTAAAAATGCAAGGTAAACTGTAAAAGATGCTTAAAATAGTTAGAAAGAAAAGAAAATACACTTTTCCATCTGCAAATAGAAGAATCTCTCAAAATCTTCATTCCATCTAGATGCATGATGCAAATCATATTCTTACTTTGTCCACTGCAGATGGCGGTACCCTGAAAACCATGGTTTTGTTCTCTAAAGAATGTCCACCCCTACCCCAAGAAATTGTCTTCTTAAAGGATGGGCCTAATTCATAACTATATGCCTGAAAAATTAGGTATGTGAAAATCTAGATGCTATAAAAAAAGACTTAAATATTTTGAGCCTCAATAGTTCTAGTCATTTACGTTTATTATGACATAATTCACACTACATTGTTCATGTAGTTCATGTAAAGGTTCATGCAAAGAACCTTTTTGTAATCTTTTTAACTACACATTCTACTACACACATTTATTTGTTACATCATTTATATACCATTCTATTCTAAGAGACTACAGGAGGTTTACAGAATAAAACATACAAAAGCCTCCAAAAACAATGACATAAAGCCTTCTTAAACTATTAATAAAACCAATTAAAAGGAAAGAAAATCCATAAAAGAATAACAACGCCTCTAGTGCCCCTGTTACCACCTAGGGCAACATGAGCAGCCACTCAGATTTCAAAATCCCTACAGAATAAAACAGTGTTCACTTCCTTCCTTTAATGATACCAAGTAGGTCCATACTTCTGAGAGGAGCCAATTCCACAGAAACAGACCAGCCATCAAACAGGCCTGCCTCGGGGCTTCCCCAACATATCCAAGGGGATATCTGAAGTATTGACTCCCAGATTGAACACACATCTTCTGCTTAACCAGCTTCTGCATGAACCTATCCAGTGAAGGGGTGTCTCCCACCTCTCTGGGTAATTAGTTCCACTGTCAGTCTGTTCTAACCATTAGGAAGTTTTTCTAATTTGACTGGAATATGACTTCCTGTAATTTAAATCCATTATTCTATGCCTGGAACTCTGGAAGGAAAGAGAAGAGGTTTTGACTTTCTTCCATATGACATCCTTTCAGGTACCTGAAGAGTGCTATCATACTCCCTCTCAATAATCATTTTTAGGGCTAAACGTATCAAACGTCTTCAATCTGTATTTATAGCTCTTAGTGTCTAATCACCTGGTCATCTTCATTGCCTTTCTTTAAACTTGTTCCAATTTCTCTGAATCCTTCTTAACGTGGCGCCCAGAACCAGTTACAGTACTTGCGGTGGATGTGGCCAATGCATGTAGAATAGAGTAGACTGCTTACCTCTCATGATTTGAAAACTGTAGTTCTGTTGCAATTGCATTGCTTTGTTTGCAGCCCCATCATATTGCTGGCTTGTATTCAGTTTGCAATCAACTACTTTGCCAAGAAATTAATCCATTTTAAATGGGTTCACTCAATTCACTGAACTAAATAGTAACCAAATGGGTTGGGTTTGCATAGTGCATTATTCCACAACAAAAACCAACCAAGCTTAACGTGTTGTACAAATAAAGCTGCTAGATCTTTAACTGACTGGATTAAGAGCGTTATATAAACACAACCAAAGTATGGTAAAAAATGCTCCTTTGTACTTAATACTACAACTGAACTATCCAAAGATGAATGAGTCTACCCTGGAGGAACATGACCATCTAAAGGAGCTCAAGGTAAGAAAATAAAAGATTCAGTAAATTTTGGCATCCACCTGTGGATATTATCCAATGTATATTATCTAACATTAGGTTGCCAGGTCCTTGAATCTAAAACATCAGGAGAGATGTAGCCAAATCAATTATCAACTGAAAACAGCTTTGAAAAAAAATAAGCAAAGTGGCATTTGGGGATCCTTCCTTTAACACTTGCAAAGCAACTTCTCACTTGGCTTAACTTTTATTTTTAGATGCTTTTAATTAAACGTGATATGAAATGGGAAGCCCACAGCCTGCAAAACTGTGAGCCTTCTGCATCATTTCAATCCCCAAAATGTATTTGGACCTGACGCAGGTATTCTTAGAAAATAAAAATGGCGTGTCACTGCAGTGCGAGTCTTTGTACAGAAATTTGTCTTATTGCCAAGATAAAGCCAACCTAAGCTATTTTATTTAGTTGCTCCATGTAACAAACTGATTTCTGCATTCCGCTGTATCCAACACTATCTTCAAAGGTAGTTCCACATAGAATACATAAGCCATAATCTGGTTGTAAAGGTATCAGGGCATGTATCACTGAACCTGGGCTGTCACTTGCAATAGATTTGACTCACAACTGACAAACAGTAAAAATAAAATCTGGCATTCCCACAATGGTTTGGCTATATGTTTGAAGTACAGTGTGGACTTGTAAGTGAAAAAATGTGATTTCAGTTTAGCTTGGTAATAAACAAGTTCTTGGCTCCAATTGTACTCAGAAACATTCTGTCCTTAAATTCTAAATATATGACTTCCACAATTTATTCTTAGTTGGTGGATCCTGGGATGCTAATAAAAAAACAGAGTAACCCTGTCAAACCTGGTCTGTGCCTGCAGATGTAGACTACACTTCCTTCCTCTTCTTCATGCTAAAAAGTGATAATCTTTTAGCTTACAATTCTCCACTAGGGAAGTCCCCACACTCTTCCTTAGAGTTTTTCTTGCTTCTTATAAATGCTGACAATTCCCCATGGCTCAGCTTCTTCCATTTCTAAAATCTGGATTTGTCCCAGTTGCAGAAGAATTATTTTCAAGTGGTGCTTTTTATAAAATGTCAGTATAAAATAAATCACATTATTGCTATCCACATAGACACACAAGCAGATAGAAAAACTTACTGCAAATCTTTGTTCTGATGATCACAATGGAGATACCAAACAGCACTGCAGCCACTGCTGCAACATGACACTCAAGGGATGCATTGACAGTTCAAGTAAAAGCAAAGAACTATGTCCAAGGACTCTTTGGGACTGCTGTATTGTAGATCAGGGGAAGCTGCCAAGAACGCATACAGTTGGAAATCTGCGGGAAAATGGGCCTGCGTAAATGCAACCCCCTGAGAAATGATATGTGATACTCAAAGCAACTGCAATGTCAACTAGATACACAATGCACTGAATTTAAATGCAGCAATAAAAATGGAAGCTGCTTTTAACAAGTCAGCCCACTGGTCCATCTGGTTCAGTGCTGTCTGTGCTCTGACTGATATAGGCACCTCTTAAGTTATCAAACAGGCATCATTTCTATCCCTATTTGAAGATACTAGGAATCAAACTTAGATTTTTTTTGCATGCAAAGCATGTACTCTGCTGTTGAGCTCTAGTCTCCCCTGCTGAATACAAAAACTGCAGGTGTGATGGGGATGGTGCTAAGATTTTATGAGAAAACAAAATGCAAAAACTCTGAGATGCAAAAACAGCAACTATCTGGCCAAAAAAGATGCTTCCTGCTTTTCAAAAAAGTGAAAGCATTTCTGCATCTCTCCAGCTTCTCCACTTGCAAGACCTTAGTGGTGTCTCTCTCTATGCTAGGGACTTCGGAAGCATAGTTTAGCAAGCCAAATTATGGATTTATTGAACATTAGGATTATTAGAGTTAAGGCAGCAAATTACTGTTTGCACTAACCGTGCATTATGTCTTAACTGAGTTTTGGCAATCTACCCTAACATCATCTCTCCCACAGATACTCACATTTAGATCTATAGAAAAGTGTTGCTTAGAGATTTAGTCTGAGTGGTTTCATGATGGACTAACATAGCATAAAGTAGTATCTTACAAAAAGGAGCTTAGAATGTATAGCTACCGCTAAGAAGAGCAAATCTGCTTCTCAACTTTTCCCTCATAATTATTGGGACACTGTCAGGGTTTGGATACATAATATTGTCACTACTGAAGAAAGGACTGATTGTACAAATGACAACAACCCTGAAGCTACAACTGATCCAGCTTGAAAGATCTCAGCATGTCAGGTACAGGAGTGGGGCAACTTCAGTATGTAGTACAATGGGCTGCTTTAATAATTGAAAAAACTTCCCAAAGATTGCTAAAAGAGGGCATAGGTAAAGGTAAAGGTACCCCCCGCACATTTGTGCAGTTGTGTCCAACTCTAGGGGCCGGTGCTCATCTCCGTTTGTTAGCCAAAGAGCCAGCGTTGTCTGAAGACGCTTCCACGGTCATGTGGCTGCATGACACGCGCGGAACGCTGTTACCTACCCACCGAAGTGGTACCTATTCATCTACTTGCATTTGCATGCTTTCGAATTGCTAGGTTGGCAAGAGCTGGAGCTAGTGCGGGAGCTCACTCCGCACGCAGGGCTAGGGATTCGAACCTCCAAACTTGCGATGGACAAGCCTGGCGTCTTACCCACTGAGCGGAATGTCATTAATGGAAAAAGAAAGCAAATAAATAACATAGGCTTCCTAGCCCTCTTATTAATGCATATTAAAGAGTACTTGAAGGACAGGTGCTGAAGCTGAAGCTCAAATACTTTGGCCACCTAATGCGAAGAGAGGACTCCCTGGAAAAGACCCTGATGCTGGGAAAGACTGAAGGCAAAAGGAGAAGGGGACGGCAGAGGATGAGATGGTTAGATAGCATCACCGATGTAATGAACATGAATTTTAGTAAACTCCGAGAGACAGTGGAGGACAGGAAGGCCTGGTGTGCTATGGTCCATGAGGTCACGAAGAGTCGGACACGACTAAACGACTGAACAACAACAAAAAGAGTACTTTATGAAGGATAAAAGCCTAACATAACTTCAAAATGTCTGTTATGAACATTTCTTCAATTTTTCAAAGAGAAATCTGGTATGAAAACAGGTAATAGTATTTAGTTTTTTCTATCAGTGGCAGCACCGAGCCAACCTTGACTGATCTCAATAAACTAAGCAGGATCAGATGTAGTTAGAACCTCAGCGGGAGGTCATCAGGAAAAAGCAGGGCTCTTAGCTAGATGGAAATCAGAAGACTACCCTGGAAAAAGGTCACACGAATCCACCTCTGTTAACTCTGTCAGCAAAACTGCATGGGTGCAGTCCACAGAAATGGAGCTCAATTTGAGGGCAATCTCATCTTAACATGTCTAGCTATTTTTTTTAAAGTAAGACAAAGAAGTTTTGGAATACTTATTTTAAAAATAAGTATATATAATCAAGAAAGTTTGGATTACATATGGTTTGCTTTAATGATATAAAGGGTTACTGCTGTAAAAAAAAATAAGCAAGGTGTTTATATATATTTATACTGGGGAGTCTTTGGTGCTCTCTGAGCCTTGTTGTTTTCATGCAGACGTTTCATTGCCAGGCTAGGCAACATCTTCAGTGCGAAAAGGGAGTGGAACTTGCTGTCTGTTTATATACCCTGGCTTGTCCTGCCTGTGTTGGTGGGGGTCTTGTACTCTCCTTGGTAGTTCCTTGATTGGGCTGTTGTGTGCTGTTTGGGTGATTGACTGAGTTAATAGTTCCTTGATTAAGGTCTATTGTGTTGTTTGATTGCTCCTCTGCTGCTAATCTTGCTGTTAATCTATGCATATCTTGTTGTTGATTGCTGGCCCAGGGGTGTTCTGGTCTTCTGGCTATTCTATTGTCTCTTATGAATGGTATGTAAATGTTGTTAACCTCTATGTGTCTGTTGATGGCTGCTTTGTCTGAATGCCAAGCTTCCAGGAATTCTCTAGCACTTTTGGATTTGGCCTGGTCTAATATGCTCACAGTTTCCCAGTTGAAAGTATGGTTAAGTCTGTCCATGTGTTGTGAGATTAAGGAGTTTTCATCATGTCTTCTGACTGCTAGTTGGTGTTCGTGGATGCGTTCTGCTAGTCTTCTGCCAGTCTGTCCTACATAGTGGCTGTTACAGTCCTTACACTGTATGTTGTAGATAACTCCTGTTTTTTCTTCTTGGGCTACTGGGTCTTTTGGTTTACTTACAATGTTCTGAAGGGTTTTGGTTGGTTTGTGTGCTACAGTGATACCGTGTGGATGTAACAGTCTATTAGTAGTTTCTGAGATGTTTCTGATGTATGGCAGTGTAATCCTTTTCATAGCTTCTGTTGGTTTTGCTGTGGTGGGTTGAGTGGTCAGGCACTTTTTGATAAAGTTGTGTGGATATCCATTTTGCTGGAAGATGCTATATAAGTGGTGTGTTTCCTTTTTCTGGTGTTCTGGGTTGCTGCAGTGTGTTTGTGCTCAGACTGGCAGAAGACTAGCAGAACGCATCCACGAACACCAACTAGCAGTCAGAAGACATGATGAAAACTCCTTAATCTCACAACACATGGACAGACTTAACCATACTTTCAACTGGGAAACTGTGAGCATATTAGACCAGGCCAAATCCAAAAATGCTAGAGAATTCCTGGAAGCTTGGCATTCAGACAAAGCAGCCATCAACAGACACATAGAGGTTAACAACATTTACATACCATTCATAAGAGACAATAGAATAGCCAGAAGACCAGAACACCCCTGGGCCAGCAATCAACAACAAGATATGCATAGATTAACAGCAAGATTAGCAACAGAGGAGCAATCAAACAACACAATAGACCTTAATCAAGGAACTATTAACTCAGTCAATCACCCAAACAGCACACAACAGCCCAATCAAGGAACTACCAAGGAGAGTACAAGACCCCCACCAACACAGGCAGGACAAGCCAGGGTATATAAACAGACAGCAAGTTCCACTCCCTTTTCGCACTGAAGATGTTGCCTAGCCTGGCAATGAAACGTCTGCATTAAAACAACAAGGCTCAGAGAGCACCAAAGACTCCCCAGTTCAACCCTGAGCTACAAATATTCTCTTCGATTGATATATTAATACACCACACATAAACAGACACTCATAAGATAAACTTTTATTTCTAGCAACAAAAGGAAGATTTTAACAAACAAATATAAGATAGGATGCGTGAAAAGATAAGCTCCATATTTACTTTAAAAAATAGAGAGAGGAAAAATGAATTGTAATATTACAATCTTAATACAAGCAAAGTAAGAACATAAGCAGTGCCTTTTTGGATCAGACCCCTGGCCCATCTAGTCCAGCAGTCTGTTCTCACAGTGGTCAACCAACTGCACAAGGAAGTCCATCTCCCAGCAGATGGCCTTCAGAGGCAGTCACACAACCATCAAGGCTAGTAGTCTTTGATCCCCATGACTTTCATGAACTGGCCCAGCCCGTTTTTGAAGCCAGACAAGCTGGTAAGATTGAGTTCTAATTCTGAAACACCTCTGTGTGTACAATAAAATACTTTCCATAGGTCTTATCCAACAGGACTAAACACTGTTCAAATATGTTTGTTTTCACATCACTTATTTCGAAAATATTATTTACCTTATGTTCTTTATAAATCCCAAGCTCTTTTTCTTTTGCTATTCTTGCTTCTTTTTCTAAAAAAAAGATAAAGCAGAACTGTAAGCTGAATAATTTTTAAAGACAGGGGGAGGTGGCGGGGGGTCTTAGGGAGCAAACACAGAGTCAAAAGTAAACTTAGTAGCTGTTAGATTCTTGTGAAAGCATTGTTGTACCAAGAGAAAGGAAGCAGAACATGGGTCCCAAATACTCCCACAGAAAGTAAACCTTGTTCTGTATCTGGACTATAAATTGTATAAATAAATTAATATTTATCTCTTTAAATAAACAAATAGTATAAATAAATAAAAATAAATACATCAGCAAGAATGGGATATCTGAAGAACACTGCCAGATCTAAACTCTCTCATTCTCCTGACATTATAGTTGTCAACAGATTATACTTTCAATCTACCCACTAAACATAATTTTCTGGGCATATGTCAAAGACAGATAAAACTTTAAATGTCTCTGAAAACATTTTTTAAATTAAAAAGGTAAAACAATAAAATTAATGAACTTCAATCAATAAACTGAGAACAGAGAGAACAGAGCTTTCCAAACTTTTCATGTTGGTGACACACTTTTTAGACATGCATCATTTCGCGACACACTCTTACAGCAGGGCACAAGGCAGGCACTAGGACCTGTGCGGAATAACAGCAGGTTTGGAGGCAGCAAGGCACAAGGCAGGCACTAGGACCTGCGCCGAATCCTGGCGGGGCAGGTTTGGAGGCAGCAAGGCACAAGGCAGGCACTAGGACCTGCGCGGAATCCTGGCGGGGCAGGTTTGGAGGCAGCAAGGCACAAGGCAGGCACTAGGACCTGCGTGGAATCACAGTGGGTTTGGAGGCAGCAAGGCACAAGGCAGGCACTAGGACCTGCGTGGAATCACAGTGGGTTTGGAGGCAGCAAGGCACAAGGCAGGCACTAGGACCTGCGCAGAATCCTGGCGGGGCAGGTTTGGAGGCAGCAAGGCACAAGGCAGGCACTAGGACCTGCGCGGAATCCTGGCAGGGCAGGTTTGGAGGCAGCAAGGCACAAGGCAGGCACTAGGACCTGCGTGGAAGCCAGGAGGCAGCAGCAGCCGCGACACACCCAGACACTGCAGCTGACACACTAACGTGTCCCAACACACAGTTTGGAAAGCTCTGTTCTAGAACAGAGGAGATATATCCCAAAAAAAGCTAAGCCAGTCTTGGAGCTGATATGGTTAATGTTTCTCTACTGATGCAATGAGAGGGAAAAAAGAAAAAAAAATGGCAAAGAAGGGTAGGGACCACCAGTGTTCCATATTCTGGAGAGTTAAGGGAGTTCCAATAGCTCTCTTATAGAAAATTTGCCTAGAGAGGCAGACACTGGGTTTAGGCTTCATAATCTACTAAAAAAAGACTAGGATCCATATTGTCCACACTGATATGTTAAAACAAGTCTATATAGTTGGGATCTCCAATCAGTTAAGGAATTGTTTTGTCCTTAGTAATCTTCAATATATATTTTTGTCCAATTCTGGCCTAGACAGCTTTTGAGTAACAAAGAGAATACAGTAAAGTTTGTTTTCTTACTTTTCTTACCTAGAAAATCATATAATAAATGTCCTTATAAACTATTGTAAACCAAACACTGGACTTTTTTTCTTTTCTGTAGCAGTGTCAGATCTAGAACAGTGGTGAGCAATGCAGTGTCACAGATACCATATCACCTATGACATACCGAAATGAAAACAATGGAACTAAGGATGCACAATATTCAAGTTCTGAGGAGATTTGTCCTGAGATTTGGGGTATTTTTATTTTATCTTATCCTGGGGGTGGGGTACCTGTGCCATTGTAAAAGATTGCATGCTGGCACCAGTCCCTGAAAAGACTGCTAATCTCTAGTCTAGATGTCCAACTCACACTGCAAACTATGTGGGCATTTGAATCCTAGTTTCCCCAATATCATCATGGCTCCTATGTTTCCATTAAATAATGTATCTAGGTCTGCACTAAACCTTCTTAAAATAATGTAACTATGGTTTACTTCAAACTGATCAATTATAGCAGTTAATGTTTTCAGCCCTATAAGTTTGTTTAATGCTTTTGTTTATTGTTATTTGCCCCTTTGTAAGCCTTCCACCCTAAGAAATTATCTGTAAACTGTCATAAACAAATAAAAAGCAAACAATCCCCAGAACAATTTTTATTTATTTTGCTTACCTTTTTGTTCCTTCAGATAATCTGCATTTTCCTTCATCCACAGTTCTGCTTTTATCCTGGCTTCTGAATCATTAAGTATGTACTAGAGATAGAGAGTAAAAGTGTTAAACTTCTGCAGCTAATGTAGCAGGAATCAGTAGAGTCACCTTTCTGTTTGCATCATGTCCACCATTCTCCTCACCCAATCCAACTCATGCTTTCCCAAAGATTGTTTAAAGGGGGGTTAAAGTGGCAGAGGGGAGAAAGAGTGACAGTGGAAAAAGAACTGGAAAGAAACAAGATGAAGGAGAAACTACCAAACCTGTCTAGCTGCAAGACAACCTGATGAAGAGAAATAAGGTCCAGCACTAATTCCAAGTTCTCCTTACCTGCTTTATATGATTCCTGGATACCATTGTGATACAGTAGTTAAAAATACTGCTACAGGTAACTGATGGCATTGTAGTTCCTCCTCTTTTAAAGTATTTAAAGTATAGACACCAATTTTAGAAAGATCACAAATAATTCTGTTTCTACTTATGCTACTGCTAAATTGTACACCTATACTTTTCTCTGTATATACCTGCTTAAAAAGGTAAAGGTAAAGGTTTTCCCCTGCACAGTCGTGTCCGACTCTAGGGGGCAGTTCTCATCTCTGTTTCTTAGCTGAAGAGCCAGAGCTGTCCGAAGACGCTTCTGTGGTCATGTGGCCGGCGTGACGCGCGCGGAACACTGTTTTTACCATCCCACCGAAGTGGTACCTATTTATCTACTTGCATTTGCATGCTTTCGAATTGCTAGGTTGGCAAGAGCTGGGGCGAGTGCGGGAGCTCACTCCGTCACGCGGCACTCGGGTCTCGAACCGCCAAAGTTGTGACCTTCCGATCGACAAGCCTGGTGTCTTAACCACTGAGCCATTGCGCCCCCTATATACCTGCTTATTTACTACCAATCATCATCTTCATCTAAACACAGAATAGAATATTCTGTATTAATTTTTTGTATAGCATATGCAGCTCCAGAACAGAATACAGAATAAGACTTCTTTTTCTCAAGGGAGGAACAATAACACTAACCTAATTTTTTTTTAAAATCTGATGTTCTGAACATATCCACATATGTATAGAAACAATTATGAGAGGTGGGTGGGGGAAGCATTCTTACCATATCTATTTCACTGTCATCAATTCCACTTAGATCTAATTCACCATCTCCAGTATTTTCATCTAAACAGAAGACAGACAGATTTGAATTATGGTATGCATTCATTCCAAATCAACTCCAATTCAGTCTCTGGCTTTAATCATCTCAGAAATACAGTCTTTCTGATAACTGGTTTGCTAACAAAGCAATCATTCAGCGTATGGGCTCCATCCATATTAAAAAAGGGGAAAAAAGATCTTTTTTCCTAACCACACTTTTCTATTGTTATTGTTTCTTGTGTGAATACAAACTGTCACTGAAGTTAATTATTGTGGAAAATAGATACCAACAAGGCTTGCCCCTCATCTCTTTAGGAATTGCTGTTAATATAATTCAATGATAAACACTCAATTAAATGTAAAGTGAAGAAATGAGAGGTTAGGAACTTTTAAATGCCCCAAAGTCAAGGACATGCAATATCTGAATAGCTGCTGCATTCACCCATGTGAATGATGAATGCCATTGAGACGGTGCACTAATCGTCACAACATCTGTTTTGTTTGTTGAAAATCTAATGAATGTATGCATGAACGTACACATGGGAAATTAGAGGGCTATCTGGGCAAAAGGCTAGCAATTGGGGAGGTCACTTTGACTGTTCCTCACCCTGCTTACCTGCTGTTATTGTAATAAGAAGAGCACAAAGGGGAAGATAATTTTTGGTCTGGGGAAGGGATAAGCCACTCTTCTCCCACTCTATTAGAGAAATTAATGCTAAATCTCCAGTTTGCAACCTACAACCCTTCCAGAAAATGCCCCAATCAGGCGACTATAAGTGAATGGATTCCTATTGTATCATTGCCTATTGTTGCTGAGACTTATTAATCTTATGAAAGACATGTTTCAAAAGTGCACTACAGTAGTTCTATTGTCAAGAAATATCACAGTGCTGTATACATACAACCTAGTCTTGAGGGACAGGAAGCAGAAACTCTGGATATTCAGTGCACTTTGAAGAAGTAACTGCAAGCTAAACTGAGGGATTGGAAAAGATACCAGGTAACAGAATAAACACATAGAGAAAACTACATTAATGGGTTCCAGAACGGGAAGAGGCGAACTTGCTTAGGATTCCATAAATCTTCTCAGTAACCCTAAATATAGCACTTTTAGTTCAAATGCTGTGACAGTGTTTTCAACTACCAGATAATGTTTTAATATTTATGCTACCTGAGACATTTTGCACACTTATCTCCTGGGACAACACCAGACAATACACATTTTCCGCAGGCAATTTTATGATCATATATTGACTGAAATGCTGCTGGAAAAGGTTTTTAAATGGCATATTTTAGTCATGAGTTTACTGGCAACTCAGCAAACACGAAGTCTTGCTCTGCAGCATCTGCAACTTTCTACTTCACAGTTTTCACACACGTGTAGAAGTAAAAAACACCTAGCAATAATCCATTCAAAAATGCAAAGATGTTCTTTCACCAATTTAGTCAATATGGCTTTGTTGCTGACTTCACATAAATTGCTTTTGAATTCAGTAAGCACATAAATTTAACCTCTACTTTGCCCTTCAGAACACTGTGTTATTCCAAGCAGTGCAATTAGGCCATTCTAGGCAGAATGTTTTGCATTATTGTTATCCCATGCAATTTGAGCTTGCAAATGGGTGAGACCCCATTAAAAGGTGTTAATTTTTGGTTGAATCGGTGTTGTCTTTACTGAAATACACACACACACCAAAAACATCATCTCTTCATCTAATCCTTAAGTTGCAGCTTTTGAATATTGTCTTTTTAAAAACTTACAAGAATTCATGCATCCACTGGGCAAGGGCAAACCTAATGTGAAGTGTATGTTAGAACTTGGCAAACTGTTACTTGTGAAGTAACAAGGTGTTGGGGTTTGATATACCCAGGAATTTACAGTTAGATATAAATTATACAGAGAGGCTTGATATTTAGGTGAGAGGGGAAATATTCTGCAAAGTCACCCAATTAGCCATTGTTGTAGTGATGATGTGTCAGTGTGTGACTCATACAACAGGTGCTAAGAGTTAAGTTGGGTGTGGTGAATAATGAGAGTGACCTATAAGGTGATTGGTCAGTTTATATATAAATACAGAGATGTCCTGTATTCGTTCTTCTCATTCAACCTCTGTATGCTGTATCGTTGGTGTATCATTTTGTTACCCGTGTGGAAGTGATCTGTAAATGCGTATGTATATAAGTAAATAGGCTATTTTATATAATCTCTGTGTGAGTGTCTATTTACTATACAGCCTAAGGATCACTGGTGTCTAGGAGAAGAAGCAGGCCGCTCCATCCGCTCGCCCCGACACAAAGAAAAAAAATTAAATACTTCTGCAGCTATTTAGAAACAAGAACTCTTGAGACAATTCTTTTCAACAGTTTGCTGAATAATAAATGCCAAGAATCAGTTTAGAGGTTATACCATCCCATTTGTTTATTGTGTATTTCGTTTGGCCAAATTCCTTCTACCAGGCCAGGTTCTTTGTTCATCTAGTCCAGTGCTGTCAGCTCTGAGCAACAGTGTCCTAGTGAACAGTGTCCTGAGGACAAAATGATTTGATGATATAAGTTAGAAATAATAAATAAATAGAAATAATAAATAAAATGCTGATGTCTTGGCTAGTAATTATTAGATTTCTAGAATGCCAGTTTACAGCAATCTGTTGACAAATTTTTGTTTGTCCAGGGAGTTTCAAGGAAGCACATAAAAAGGGTTTCTGTCAATTTTAAACTTACACATTATAGATGGATCAACTCTACCAGAGAATCACAAAAGTCTTTCATATGACCAGCTATCTGTACCTTTAAAAATACAACAAGCAAGCAAAAAGCAGGAGATGCCTAGGTTAATATTAAAATTAATTATATAACAGGAAGGTACTGGGAAGTCTGCAAAATGTTTCAATTTTAATCAGTTTCAAATGTGAAATGCTCTGTTTTGAATGCAAGTGTGAAATGGACCGTATCGTCATTGAGGTATGTCAAATTTAAAAGAGTTATTTTGTGCTTGAAACTCCGCCCAATTGACTAGAACAGTCTGTTTTACACTTGAAATGGCAGCTTTAGACTGAGAATGGAGTTTGGATTCAAAATGTTTTGTTAGTACAATTACTCCTACAATTACTCCTCATGTATTTAATAATTCTCTGTTGAGATCATATTATAAATTACATTTTGTCTGCAGCTTTTGAAAGGGGACTGGAATCTGTACTCTGGAGTCTGGAGAGGCTGTATATGACCCTGTGGTCTCAGCTGTAAACTCTATTTTAAACCATATTTAATCTTGGTTAAGTGCCTTGAACGTAGATCCTTCCTTAAGAACACAGGAAGTAATTTGGGGAACAAGATCCAACATGTTTTCCAGCATCCTCAACAACTGAGAAGGGGCCCACATTGATCCACCTTTTCATTTTCTCTCTTACTCTTTCATAAATGGAGAAATTACATGGTTAATTTCCTCACACACATATGCAGCTTTGAACTGTGGCCCATGATTCACTATCTAATCCTCTTAAATTTATTCTGGAAATTTCATTAAAAAGAAAAGTATCTGGAGCACAAGAACCTAAAACGCATATGAAAATTAGACCATTTTCATGTAGAGCAGATCCATTTTTGTGTCATTTTAATTTAAACTTGTTTTGGAATTTGTGCCAGTTGTTTCCTCTGTCAGCATCAAGAGACAGAGAACTCATTTGCCAACTGCCGAATTGCAGGAAAAGGATCTAAAAGGAATTGATCCGAAATAAGCACAACTTAAACTCAGGAGAGGCAGGACATGGAGTAATTGAAGGCTACTGGTCCTGCCTACAAATAGCCACTCTTCAGCTCATCTGACAGGCATTTATTAAGTGAAAAGAATACATGGGGCTTTCAAATCCCCAGGTTTTCTGTCCCCTCTAAACAAAGCAGTTGGGCTATAAAATAAACATCCACTATAATGTTCAAATCTGAGAAAGAAAAACAGCTGTTCTAATGCACCACAGTAAACTCCATTGCAATCATCAACAAAACTAGCCGATCTGCCTTAACTGCTGAGAGGCCATCTGTTGTCCATTAAGCAGCTTGCTCCAGAAGCAGAGGGGAAAGGCGCTCCCAATTCTTGGCCCTTTTTTCAATCACAATAAAATGGCACCCTCTTTCTAGTCAAACAAATATTCTAAACAATATTCTTCTCTTCAAACACTCCCCCAAAACGCAATATTCTATAACACTGATGTAACTATCCCTTTGGCCCATGATCTTAAAACAGCAGAGGCCTGGATTGCTTTGATGTGGTTCCTCACACATTTTGGCTTTCTTCTTTTGTTTTTCCGTCCAGAGGAAGTCAAAGCCTGCAGGGTACAGGTAAGAACAGAGTTCTGGGTTTGGGGGTTTTGCTTGTTTGTTTTTTTAAAAAACAGGTCCTGCTTTAGGCTATTAATCCTATAAGCAGATCAGAGTGGGCCTTTACAGTTAAGGAGCAACACTCACCCCACTCCCTTCCCTGCCCATTTTAATCTCTCTAGTGGAACCAGCAGTTTCCGCAGCTTTCGATCAAGTCTCCAACTCAATTATAGTCCTGTGACTTGAAAGCGTCTGTCAGGCCTTCACGCTGTTATTGCTTCCTCCCTGTTCCAAGACCTACAGAAACTGAACATTAAGGCTGAACGAGAAAGGAAAGGCTCCATTTCTCAAACACAGAGTCTGCAGCTTTATTCAGCAAAGCTCTAGGCTTAAATCTTTCATTTATTTATTTAATTTTTACCCCACTTTTATTATTTTTATAAATAACTCAAGGCGGCGAACATACCTAATACTCCCTCCTCCTCCTATTTTCCCCACAACAGCAACCCTGTGAGGTGAGTTGGGCTGAGAGGGAGTGACTGGCCCAAGGTCACCCAGCCAGCTTTCATACCTAAATCTTTTGCATGGTCCATGTAGGCCTTGGAAAATTCTTTGCTGTGACCTTGCAGACATCCCTGGTCAGGATACATAATACCAGCCTATTAGATGAAGCAGTGGGCAAATTCAATACAAAGGCAGTTTCATACATCTAGGCCTTTGGACTGGGAACAGCTGCACTGCTAACTCTATTGTTTTTGCTCCAGCCTCACTCTTCCATCTCCAGTCTCTTGCCTGTTGTAACATTGGTACAAACAGGCTCAAAATCCCTTCATGGAGAGATGTCAGTACATAGCAAGCCTTCCTCATATTCCAAGTCTCAGGAAAATGATCTCTTGGGCGAAAACAAATGAAAAGCCTGTTTATCTGCAGAGGTCTTTGGGATTTACATCTTTTTAGAAATATGAAAAGTTTGGAAAGCTCTGTTCTAATTATTTACTATTTTATTTTTATTACTTCATCTTACATGCTGTTCCATGTCTGAAAATGCTGAGTTTAATATTGTTATTATATTATGTAATTATATATGTATAATTATATATTATTATTACAAATAATAAACATAAAATTTACATACACACATTTGAAAAAAATTATATGACCACGTATCTTATATAAAACAACCCCAACAAACACACAGATAATAAAAATACAAGATTAAAATTATTATTGTATTAGAGAGTACTATGTATGTATGTGTGTGTGTGTGTGTGTGTGTGTGTGTATGTATGTGTATATATATATATATATATATGTATGTATGTATGTATGTATGTATGTTGTTTTAATTGTTAAATTTTAATTGCTGATTCTTGTAAACCGCCCAGAGTCCCCTTGTGGGGAGATGGAGCGGTAAATACAAATCGAACCATAAATAAATAAATAAAACTCTAAAACATAGCTTTCCAAACTGTGTGTCACAACACACGGTTTAGTGTGTCGCAAAGCGGTGGCGTGGGGGCACGCGCGGTGGTGGTGTGCACGGCGGCAGCGGCGCGCCATCAGCGCTTCCACGTTTTAGTGAGGCTGCCGCCACCGTGCATGCCGCCCCCCCGTGCCATGCACACATGCGCCCCCGCGCCCCCGCCGTTGGTGTGTCGCCAATGGCGGCAGTTTGGAAAGCACTGCTCTAACATATCAGTGCGCAACTTGGGGTCCTCCTGGACTAGCAACTACTGCTCAGTGAGCTGGTAGCAGCTGTGACCAGGAGAGCCTTTGCACAGGTTCAACTTGTGTGCCAGTGACTGGGAGGAAAGTGACCCTTCAGATGCTCACCCATGCCCTGGTCACCTCACAACTTGACTATTGCAAGTAAAAATGCAGCAATGTGAGCAGTAACAGGCATTTCTCATTATGCCCATGTCTCATCACTGCCACATGAGCTGCACTGGCTGCCATTCGGATTCTGAGTGTGAGGTCCTCTCAATTAAATACTGTAATCTTGTGGGACTGAGGAAGCATGCCTTCTCTGTCACTGGCTGTTCCACGGGGTAGGCACAGCTACAGAAAAGGCTCGCTTCCTAGATCCTGCCAGATCACAATATTTAATAGAGGGGATTGGAGCGAGCCTACCCTATCCAATCTAGTGGGACAGGTAGATGTCCTTAGGGAGAGGCGGTCCCTCAACCTGGCCCTGTATCTTACAGGGCTTTAAAGGTAATAACCAGCACTTTGAATTGCACCTGGAAATAAATTGGGAGCCAGTGCAGCTCACACAGCAGTGTGCAACACAGGCAAACTGTGGGGCATTCAAAACTGCGCTGCTGCGTTCTGAACCAGTTGAAGTTTCTGGGTGGTCATCAAGGGCAGCCTGATGTAGAACACATTGCAGTAATCTGAATGAGAAATGGCTAGGGCACGAGTGACTATGAGCCTGCTCCAGAAATGGACAGGACTGGCACACAGGATGAATTCGTGCAATGGCCCCCTAGCCACAGCTTCCACCTGCTCCTTAAGCAGGAGCCATGAGTCCAGAAGGATCCCCCAAATTGTGCACCAACTCTGTCCAGGGGAGTGCTACTGTGTTGAATATTAAATATGGTAACTCTCTGGATCCAGGGGATCCAAGAACCTAGACCCACTGGGTTCTAGGTTCATCATGCTAGGGTTATGTTGCAACTGGTTCCTCCCCATACAGACCCTCACAGCCTCAAGGCACTGGGTAAGCACCTGGATGGCATCACTTGTCCAGCCTGGGGCAGAGATGTACAACTAAGAACCATCAGCATACTGATGATACTTCACCCCATGTCGGTGAATGGCTCACCCAGCGGCTTCATATAGATGTTGAATAGGAGGGGTGAAAAAACCAAGCCCTGAGGCACCCCACATAAAAGATTACACACACACACACACACGAATTACACTATATTCTGTTCTCATTGTCATTTTATTTTCTTAGTATTTTTTAATGGTATGTGTTGCTATTTTATTTGTTGGTTGGTTGTTGTTGTTTTTGGGGGGGGTATAACATGCAGAGTCTTGTTATATTTAAACAAACAAACAAACAAACAAACATGGGCTATATGTATACATTATTTGGCTATAAACATACAAGAAAAATACTGAGTGAGGTATAGAAAATTAATATACAATTACTGAAAACAGTATTACTTCTACAAAATACAAAATAATATTTTTAAAAAAAAAACCAAAAGGAAAGAAAGTCTCAAACCACCAAGGAGAAAAATTACAAAATATAAAAAAATCAACAAACAATAGATATATAATAGCAGTTCAATTTTTAAACAGTAAATTAAACCTTGCCCATGTGGAATGATATTAATCAGTCCTTCCATTAGATCAATCAAGAACCAATTCAAAGGCTGAGAATGAGCATGGTATCTTCAGTGCATGATTTTAAGTCTCCACCTAAAATAAACTGCAGGCAATGCCTCTTGAAACCTCTAAAGTCCGACTCCAAGAGCTTAATACACTCTTTAATGCTTCTGGCCATTTATAAACAATAAGGGGAAAGAATATACAAATTTGCTTCTTTCAGAAAATTTGCAAATTACAACTTTTCTTGTAGTATTTGGGATTATCTTGCTGCAAACTTGGTTTTGTAAGGAGCACACAGAGCAGTGCTTCCCAAACCTGGGTAAATTACCCAAAATTGGGTAAAAGTGTTTTTTCTTTGGGTAACAACACACAAACCCATTAATCTGACTTAAAGTGTTTTACCTACATTGGGAAAAAAGGACTTTCTGATAAGCGTTTTTGAGTAATGAAGGGAAAAGTTTGGGAAGCACTGACATAGAGTCTCCTTCACAGACACTGAAAACAATGGTGCTTAAATGTACTGAATTGTATAACATGTTTTGTATAACATGTTTTTGCAGGACAAGCCATGGTATATAATCAGAGAGCAAGTCCCACTCCCTTTTCGCACTGAAGATGTTGCCTAGCCTGGCAATGAAACGTCTGCAAGAAAACAACAAGGCTCAGAGAGCACCAAGGACTCCACATAACATGTTTTGTTTACATCCTATAACTTTCATTTAAGTCACCATTTTAAAAGTCCTAGAGCTTTTTATATTTAAATTAAAAGAATAATGCACTATTTGAGATTATATTATGAAATTAGCAAAGCACTATCAACAGCTCTTATTTCAAGAACCAGAAGCAAACCTTTACCCAAATAAAAGGATTCCCTTACAGCCAACCAGTAAATGGATTGCATGGAATCTTCTGGAGCTTGTACAATTAAGAACCACTCATTTTTCTTGTAATATTTAATCCTGTACTGTGCCATGAAATAAAATAGTGTTTGCTATTTGATTCCCTGATGTTAGAATGTTTAAAACACACTGGCAAGGAAGTCAAGAGGTCAAAGTGGCAAGAGTTAGTAGGTTAACAAACGAGCATGAAATACTACAAATTTCCACAGATACTTCAAAATATGAACTCTAGCCCTGGAAAACAATTACTCTGCTCATAAGTAGGTATTTTTCATATCAAGTTGCATGCCTTGAACTTTGCCTAAATTTGGTAACGGTCAAGCTGAAGGGTGTTATGAAGAATTATCACAACATTGGGCAGATAAAACTACTGAAACCTGAGCTGAGTTGGACTAACTGGTCAGGAGACAACTGGGGTTTCATCTTGTGAAGTCATCAGGGATCAGTTTGCTAGTCTGTGAGTCCTGAGGAAGTGGATAGAGCTCCCTGTAATGTCAGCCCCATCACTTCTCTGCTGGATTGCTGCCCCTCATGGTTGGTTAAAACCTCTCATGAGGTGACAGGAGGTTGGATCCACAGTGTAGTTAACATTTCTTTGGTGAGGGAATGTTTCTATTTCCTCTGAAAGAGGCTGTAGTGCACACCCTGCTCAGAAGTCATTGGTTGATCCAATTATTTTGGAAATTTTAGACCAGCTTCTAATCTCACCTTTTGGGGGAAGGTGATAGAGTAAATTGCCACCCCAACTTCAGGGGACCCCAGAAGAAGTTATCTAAACCTACTGCTGTTGGGTTTCAGGCCAGAATTCAGCACAGAAACTGCACTGGTCAAACTTGTTGATGACCTTTGGGGAGACCAGGACTGGGAGAGTACAACCTCTTGGTCCTCAGCCTTTCAACACTATTAATGGTATCCACCTGGACTGGCTCTGAGGGACTGGAGTGGGAGGCACTGTTCTTGGGTGGTTCTCCTTTTTCCTATGATGTTGGTTTCTGTCAGTGGTAGCAGGGGAGGAGAGATTTGCAAGAGACTTCTACTTTGTAGAATGCCCCAGGGCTCTCTACTCTCCCCACTTCTCTTTAACATCTACATGAAACCATTGGGGAGGTCATCCGTTGGCACAAGGTCATATATCTGTCAGTGCTCCTTGATCTCAGCTGTCATCAGATGTGCAGGTGGCAAGTGTGATGAGGAGTGCCTTTGTGTCCCTTCCTGAATCATTCCAACTAGATAAGAGTTATCCATACCTTGGTTATATTTCATCTTGACTACTTACTATCCAGTTGTTTAGATTTTCTAGAGAGGCCCTACTGAAGATAATTGTCAGAGATATATCTTGGCATGTGAGGAAAAAACTTTATCCTGCATTACTTCCAGGTTATGAAACATACTCCCAAAGGATTACATCTGACACCTTTGCTCTCTCAGCATTTGGAAAATCCATCAAGAAATTATTCTTTCACCAGGCTTTTAATTATTTTACTTTCTGTTTTAGAATTAACTTTAATCTGTGTTTTTATTCTGTGTTTATTTTTAAAGTCTCTCAACTGCTTTGAGTCGTCTCCAGATTACAAAAGTGTGGTATAAATCAAATATCCAAACAAACTACATAGGAAATCTAGGCTGCAAACACTAAAATTACTATACACATGGCATACATCTTTTTAACTGCTAGACAATTATGCTGGGACTGATCAGTGGTAAAAGAAGAAGGGGCCGCCCTAGGACTCACTGGCTTGACACCATCAGAAGGGACACTGGAATGATTTTGATGGAACTAAAGGAAGCTGTAAGAGATAGAAAGGCATGGAAAGCATTGATCCACAAAGTGACCGAGAGTCGAACACGACTGAACGGATAGACAGAGAGAGTCCTTGTTTATATTCATGCCACTAGTCCAACATTAGATAATGTTAATTGGATTACGAAGAATCTGACCTACCAGAAGATTAGCACAGTTGGGCACTCCTGGGAAAAATGTCAACAAGATGCAAAGAAAGGCCAGCAAGCAAGCATTAAAAAACAAAAGGTTTTTTTTAAATATAATTTTATTAGTTTTCAACAAAGATAAAAACTACAGAAAAACAAAAAACTACAAAAAAGAGAAAAAACTAAAAAAGTGTAAAACACAAAAAAAGGAGTTTGAGATTACATACAAAGGTGACTTCCAACTTTCAACAGCAAAAATATACAGCAACTTCCATAGTCAAACCCTTACTCTTTGTTAAACCAAAATCACATTATTTCTATAAATCCTTCCATTAACACATGCAAATCACTAATACAATTGCTCCTTCCCCTTATATAAAAAGGTGTGTGTGGAGTCCTTGGTGCTCTCTGAGCCTTGTTGTTTTCTTGCAGACATTTCATTGCCAGGCTAGGCAACATCTTCAGTGCGAAAAGGGAGTGGGACTTGCTCTCTGATTATATACCATGGCTTGTCTTGCTTGTGTTGGTGGGGGTTCAAGGAACTACCAAGGAGAGAACAACACCCCCACCAACACAAGCAGAACAAGCCAGGGTATATAAACAGAGAGCAAGTCCCACTCCCTTTTCGCACTGAGGATGTTGCCTAGCCTGGCAATGAAACGTCTGCAAGAAAACAAGGCTCAGAGAGCACCAACGACTCCACAGGTCAACCCTGAGCTACAAATATTCTCTTCGAAAGGGGTGTGTGTGTGTGTGTGTGTGTGTGTGTGTGTGTGTATTTCTAAATCAATTTCCCTCCCCCTTAAAGCAACATCCATAAAGCCTTCGACAATACAACACCCATTTAATTACTTCCTTCCTACTAACAAGGTTTTGATACATCTTTCAAACATCAATTCTACTTTGGCTTCACAGAACTCTTTTAATTCCCATTCAGCTTTTTTTTATTTTTGCTAGATGTTGCTGTTCATGACTTTCCCAGGAACCAACAAAAAGCAAAACAGTTGCCTCAGCACTTAATTCAGAGCGGTGTGGCTTCTGCAGATTCAAGTTGGCTTAAGTGGGATCACGCTGGGGCATTCAATGGGTCTTGCAAACCATAATAGTGGCACAGCGTCTTCCCTTAGCCAGAGATTCAAGTTAAGTTTGTGTGTTTACATAGCCATCTCTCCAGATGTTGTGGACAGTATTTTTATTTTATGTAGATAGTTCTTTCAATTCTGGAGTGCTTAAAACAGATGGTAGCTCATATAATAGGCCCTAATTGTGGAAGGGAAAATTAAACCACCCAGAAGAAAAGAAAGCTCTAGACAAAAATCCCTCTCACACATGCACATGTAGACTTTCTTCTACTATTAAAAAGAGCATAATTACTTGCACTGCCAAGTATATCTAACTGGGCTCAACTTCTGCTGTTAAAATAAAAGTTACACTATATTTTATTGATTAATTAAGGTTAATACATTGCTAACTATCAAGGATTCTATTTCACAGAGTAAAGATGCCAATGGAAGTTTTTCCCCCTGGTTAAAACTATATCATTTCAACAGGATATTGCTATACAGATAAAGGAGGGTTGGGAACCCCCAGCATTTCTTTGAGGCCTCCAGAATCACCTCAGAGTGAGAGAGGTGAAAATGTTGAATCTTTGCGGAGGGGAGGTTTTAAGTGGGGAAATCAGTTCCTTTAAATGGTGAAATCTCATGGGACCAATATAGCATTTAGAGCTGCTATTAAAAGCAGTATTGTGAAGAGGAAGTTTATACAATTGAGAAAAGCAGTGCCCGATCCATCCCGTCTTTGGTGGTTATGGGTAGGATGTTTGTTTCATATGACTGTACTGAATGCAGAAGAGAATTTATCAATGTAACAAGAATTTTGTTATCAAGGTAACAAAAATATCAAGAATTGGGTATTTCCTACATGAGGTGGGGAAGGGGTAGCCTAAGCAATTATGATACAATTTTAAAAATAAATCTATACCTAATCTGTAGCATTGGATTGCTGATGTGTGTTTATCAATATTTGAATCACTTCCTTGACAAATTATAGAATGGCCACTTAAGCTATCAAACCCACCCCCGGTAAATGAAGCCAAATTAAAGCATCCAAGATAGATTTCTTTCTATTCTCTGCTTGAAAACATACAATAAATTTTAACCACTACCTCTCTGGGTAAATTCTTCCATTTTCAAACCACTCTTACAATTAGGAAGTTTTTCTAACATACAATTGGAATCTGCTCTCCTATCACTTAAATCCGTTATCCTATGCACTGTAGTCCAGAATTAAAAGAACTAAACCAGAATAAAATGGAATGATTACTTTCTGTGATTTGGAAATTTATTTATTTATTTATTTATTTGTAAAATTTATATCACCGCCCATCTCCCTCCGCTGAAGGGACTCTGGGCGGTTTACAATAAAATAGTAAAAACAAAAACAAAAAGTATAAAACAGGATTAGAATCCAGAGGCAAAGGTAGTAAAATGATCTTACTTAATCTAATGTAAAAGAGGAGCTCTCTAGGGTATTAGCCATCCCCACGAATGACTATCCCTTCCTTGGTCCCACGCAAGGTGGCAGAGCCAGGTTTTCAGGTTCTTCCGGGAGGTCAGGAGCGAAGGAGCTAATCATACCTCCAAGGGCAAATTGTTCCACAGGGCGGGAGCTACTGCAGAGAAGGCACGCCTCCTGGACCCCGCCAGATGGAACTCTCTTATAGATGGGGTCCGAAGCATGCCCTCTCTGCATGATCGGGTGGGACGGGTAGATATATTTGGGACGAGGCGGTCCCTCAGGTAACCTGGTCCCATGCCATGTAGGGCTTTAAAGGTGATAACCAACACCTTGAATTGGACCAGGAAGCAAACTGGTACCCAATGCAGCTCACGCAACAACGGTGTTATATGTGCCGATCTAGGGGCACCAGCAACAGCCCACGCAGCTGCATTCTGGACCAGCTGAAGCTTCCAGTGACAACGGGGATAGATGTAACTCTCCCCTCAGGTCACATTGCCACTGCTCTGACAAGAAAACTAAGTCCGGAGTGAGGCCACTGTCTCTAGTCGGGTCCCGAATAATCTGGAACAGGCCCATGGCTGCCATGGTAGCGATGAACTCCCGAGCCGCCTCCGAGGACCGTCCCAGGGAAGGCAGGTTGAAGTCCCCCAGAACCATAAGTCTGGGGAACTCCACCGCCAACCCCGAAATGGCCTCTAGCAGCTCGGACAAGGAGGTTGCTACGCAGCAGGGAGGCTGGTACAATAGCAACACTCCCAACTGTTCTCGGGAACCCAACTTAAAAAACAAGGTCTCACAACCGGCAACTTGTGGAGCAGGGCCCCCAAAGGCCTCTAGAGACTCCCGGATGACAACAGCCACCCCTCCTCCCCTGCCTCGGAGTCTTGGCTGGTGCCATACCATAAACCCGGCTGGGCACATTTCCAAAAGGGCAACTTCACCTTCCAGTGCCAGCCAGGTCTCAGTAATACATGCCAGGTCTGCCCCCTCCTCAATGATCAGATCGTGTATAAGGGGGCCTTTATTATTAACTGACCTGGCATTAAGTAGCAACAGCCGAGAGCCAGGGCCCCTACGGATCTGCTGCCCAGGGCCTGGGTATGAGCTTGGAGGGCCGGAACGCGCCACCGGTAACAAACACCGGGGGCGCCTTCCCCAATGATGGCCTGCCCTCCAGCTCCCGCTATAACATCCCCGACCCATCATCACCTCGATATGACCCGCCCTGCAGCCCCCAGAGACTCCCACTCCAGGTGCCTCAACTCCTGGACCTCCGGAGCCCCTGGTTCGAAATAGGGGACCCTCCATCCAATCATACATCCTCATATACTCTCACTCATCTAATCAGGTGATGGTAATCCCTTCAGCGCACCAGCTTCCGCTCTCGGCGCCGTCAGGACCACCTAGCACCCTACCATACACCCCAAATTACGGTTGTGACCATACAGCCTAAACTGCATATGGCCTCTTTTATAGCCATATGATATCAGCTGGCTTTGTAATCAACTACCGTTCTAACTTTTTTTTCATAAATACTATTATCAAGCCATGTATCTCATCTTATGCCTGTGCATTTTTGTTTCCTAAGTGAGTAAATTGGCACTTATCTCTTTAACCCTATTTCCTTAACCTTTCAAGATCATTTTGAATTTTATTTCTGTCTTCTAGGGTATTAGCTACACCACCCAATTTTGTATTATCTGAAAATTTTATAAGCATTCCCCCAATTAATTCACCCAAGACATTAATAAAAAATATTATCATGAACCCTTATCTGTGACCAGGGTCACTGTTCCGGAGGTGGCTGGATGTGAATGACTGTGAGTTTGGACAAGCTAGGGATCCTTCTGTTGTACCGGCCACCCTGATGCTCCTTAATATCCTTTCCTGGGCTCTTCAACCTGGTGGCCAGCTTGGTGATGGAGATACTCCCCCATTTGTTGGTACTGGGAGACTTCAATCTCTAGATAGGTGGGGCCAGGTCTTGTAGACCTTAGGAGTTCATGGCCTCCATGACAACAGGAGGCTTGTCCCCGGTCATTTCAGCTCCAACACATGTAGTCACTCAAATTCACCCTGATCTGGACTCCACTCGGACGGGGTCTTGTCGTGACTGGAGCATCATCTTGCCAGGTTATCTGGGTTTCCTTTTGGTTTGTTACCTCTGGGTAAGTGGACAGGGTGCACTACATGGGGCTGTCCTTAAAGACCACCCAGAAGCTTCAGTTGGTGCAGAATTCAGTGGACCAGGTGTTTACAGATATTTAACTAGCAGGCACATATTCCACCTGTTTTGTGATCCCTGCACTGGCTTCCTCTTAGCTTTGAAATGCATTTTAAAATGCTAGTTTTAACCTATAAAGCCCTCTATCACTTGGCACAGGTTACCTGCAGGAACACATCTCCCTACTAGAGTTAACCCAATCACTTAGATTGTGCCAGGAGAAGCAACTGGTTGTCCCCAACCCTAGCCCTAATATAAGCCGTTTCCCTTATATACTATTCTTCTTTTGAACATGCTGATTTTATACTCTCAGCAATTTTTAAAAACTATTAGGACCTTTAACATTACAGAGCAAGAAGACGCCTTTGGCTGACTTAGTTTTACTCCACTTAACATTTTCCTTGCCACAAAATGGAATTAAATCCTGAGATCAGTTTTGATGTACTAGACAGCTCCTTAATACCAATGTTAAAAGACAAGTGGGAAGGTCAAAAAAACCTACAACTCATCAAATGTGTAATGAGAAAATGAGATTCTGCCGTGTTATATCTGTCTCAGGAACCTATTTTATCTTGAAATATACAAGAAAGCTAAATTTGTCATCCCTGCCCCCATCTTTAATTTGTTTGATAAAGAGTCTTTCCCAATAAAATTCTACCACAGCAACAAATCAAGAGAGACTTGCTGACATAAATAGTACCACTGCTGAAGATTTCACATACTCTAACTGCAACTTAGTGTGTTTCATTATATGATTCCAGTCTTCCCCAAACTGGCACCCTCCTAAAATTGCTACCACACATGCCAGCTGGATTAATGGGAATTGTAGTTCTACACATTTGACTAGCCAGGTCTATTGCAAAGTTTACGAATATTTAATAGAGTGCTAAAACTATGATTACTTATCAACATACCCAGCTTTTGAAACCAGTATAAAAGAAATGGATGCAAGTATGTAGAAGATACATAGAAGATATTTCAAGAGTGTTTAAGTGAGGCAGAGGGGAGGGAAAGATCACCAAACATGTCTCCTTGGTTGATGATACAGGTGCTACAAATACCAGTACACATGCCTACTTTTCTCATTACACAGAGATTCCAAATCATCTTAGTATAGTATACCTCAGTGGTTAAATCATCCTTGCCAATAATTTAAAACAATGTAATAGAATAATATAATATCCAAGAAAAATCAGTCTCTCTCTTTTACAAAAAATCAATTCCATACAAATAAAAAAATGGAAGCAAATTAGGCTGATGCAAAAATAAAGAGAATGAACTTGAGCTAAAATTATTCCCATTCATTCAAATCAATTTCTGACATTTACTGATTTGAAACTTGTTCATTTCTTGTAGTAGTGGAAGCTGAACTGTTGACAACTCAATACTTGCCTCTCTTTTTTCTTTTAATGATGCAACATATGAGGGGGTGGCATTTTCAGAAAGAGGAAAAGTGGCAACTGGGAGGGAAGTGCCCCAGAAAGATGTCATGTTGAAGTATTTTGGGGAAAAATGTGATAGCCACCAGGGTCCCTCCTGCAGCTGCCACAATGACTGTATGTTTGAGAAGAGATTGAAGGAAAAGCATCCAAAATCTCAAGCAAGCACTGCAATGAAATAAATGTAAATAAAACATGAACTAAATCATAAATTTATTTATTTTTATTTATTGTTTGATTTATATCACCGCCCATCCCCCCCCACAAGGGTATCATAAATGGTATCTTAAGGTGGAAAAAATATTTTAAAATCCTACTTCCTGTGCAGTGGGCATATGATTCCACTCAAGAAGTGAGGGAGAACCGACTGCTTTGGGGGCAACGGGGCAAACAGTCTGGAGGCAGGGGTATGACAAGGAGACAATGGGGGCTGCCAGTTCCACAAAAGACCACCATCAAGTCTCCAGCTGGTTATTGGCTTAACTGTGCAGGATGGAGGGATATAAAGAAGGAACACTTTCAGTTGCTTTTTTAGAAAGACAAAGAGCTCAATAGTAAAACAGCAACACCCTGTACTTATTTTAAAATCTTCAAATATATAAAAGGGAAAAAAAGATTTTATTACTTCCTTGGTTCCAGGATGGCTTAAGGGAAAGAAATATTCCCTTCTACTGCAGAAATCCACTCTAAGCCTTTGTAATGTACAGACCTCCAGGCATAAAGATGCCAGCACATTCGGGCAGGCCAAGAGAGGTAAATATTCTCAGACCTCAAACATCTCTGCAGAAAACCCCAAAGCTGTCACAAAAGCATCTCCAACGGTGATGCATTTAGGCACAGAAGAATTAAAGCAGGACTGAGTCAACTGACTTCTGATGGTAAAGCAAGCCAGGAAATTAATGACTCAAAGAAAAACTTGGCGGCATTCGTTCCAAAAAGGCTTTAAGTCAATGCACAAGATCTTACTACCAAACCAGAACTTCGTATCTAGCCAATACAGCCGGGCCAAGCCTGGGCAGGAAGAGAGAGAAAGAGATGTAGGAAACATAGACGAGCCATAAATAAAACAGCCTGAGATTGCTAAACACACAACCATTACAAGAATCTATTTGTGAAACCACAAAAGTACAACTCTGAACCTCTGCAGAGGACAGGTTTCATTCTGGAAATACATCAGTTCTAGATAGCTATGACTTTGCTATGAAAAAATGATGAGTATGGCTGGGATGGCAGAAGCTGATTTCATTAACTGAGTGGGTCCACTTGGAGAAAATCTGTATTCCAAGTGTATTACACTTGCACATGTGTTCTGCTCAATATCTCTATCCTTTCACCACACTAACTTTAACCGCGACCTCAGAGATCGATTAAAGAGTAATCCATTTAAGTCAGAGACTGTGTTGCTTGGGTTACTGTGCTCTGCTCCATGGCATTTGTGTCATCAAGTTCTGTAGGGCATTCTGTAGTATGTTCTACATACTATTTAACATCTATGCAAAAACAATGGGATACCTTGTTCCAGCACTGCCTCAGCTGCTCCCATTCTACTTACAGCAGCATTGATTTGGGATGCATCAGAATGTAGCAGGATATTTTGGTCAATGGGAAAGAAAACTGTCCTTCATAAAAGCAGGGAAATACTCAGGCCTAGGTAGGTCTATCTGTTGGTGGCAGCAGCAACAATATTTCTAAAGGAGTTTGGAAATGCAGAATACTAAAATGGGATGACTAAATATTACATTTAGGCACTACTACTGTAGCTTCCTTTAACCCTCCACCTTTTTTGACTTTGACACCATGGTACACAAATACTAGGTAAAAGGTAAAGGTTTTCCCCTGCACAGTCATGTCCGACTCTAGGGGCCGGTGCTCATCTCCGTTTCTTAGCCTAAGAGCCAGCGCTGTCCGAAGACGCTTCCGCGGTCATGTGGCCGGCATGACGCACGCGGAACGCTGTTTTTACCATCCCACTGAAGTGGTACCTATTTATCTACTTGCATTTGCATGCTTTCGAATTGCTAGGTTGGCAAGAGCTGGGGCGAGTGTGGGAGCTCACTCCGTCACGCAGCGCTCGGGTCTCGAACCGCCAAAGTTGCGACCTTCCGATTGACAAGCCTGGCATCTTAACCACTGAGCCATCGAGCCCCTTACACAAATACTACTCTTCTTTAATTGAAAGATCCACTTTGGCCAAAATATGTGGCAGTTTAATCCTGCTGAAAAAATGGACTTGAATAAACTTTTGCATACTAATCAAAACACAGATGTAAATTAACTATTTTAATTAAATAAATAAATAAATAAAACTACAGTGTAGGGAAGATTGTAATAAGAGAACCTGAGATCTGTTCAGTTGGCTGTCCAAGTACCACAAATGAGCAATTTCAAAAATGTTGTTCTTCCATCTTATTGATTTTTTTCATCATAAACTGAACTTAGATTTGACAGTTAATCCAATAGAGGATGACTTCAAATAGAGGACTGTCCTTTACTGCTGCTTTATGCACATATGTAAACACTGCACAATAGCTAAAACCTTATTAGTTTAGCTTTCCCAATCCAGCATCTTCCAGCGTATCATTTGTTTCTACTTTATTTACCTACATTTAGATGTGATTAAAATTAAGTGTAGTTAATTATTATACTTTGGTCACATATTTAATGCTTTTCATCTTCTGTCCCATTAAAAATTACAGCTTGTTAAAAACAATTTTGGGAGGAAGCAGTTCTGAGGGTTGCACCCAAGACTTTCAGGGGCTGCATAAGACCTATGTACTCTTCAATAACCCATAATATGGTCTGTTTGCTTTTGTATACCATGATGTGTGAATATATTATGTAAGTAACAGACCATCGTGGCTTGCTCAGCAATCCTTAACTCTAAGATCATGTCTTAGAGTGGTATATAAGACCACTCTATGTCTTTAGCCAGATAACCCAAATGCAAAAAGAAATACAAGCTAAGTAACTATTCGCTTAAAAGGGGCGTGGTGGCTCAGCGGGTAAGACGCCAGGCTTGTCGATCGGAAGATCGCAAGTTTGGAGGTTCGAATCCCTAGCCCCACGTGACGGAGTGAGCTCCCGCACTCGCCCCAGCTCTTGCCAACCTAGCAATTTGAAAGCATGCAAATGCAAGTAGATAAATGGGTACCACTTCGGTGGGATGGTAACAGCGTTCCGCGTGCATCATGCGGCCACATGACCGTGGAAACGTCTTCAGACAACGCTGACTCTTCGGCTAACAAACGGAGATGAGCACCAGCCCCTAGAGTCGGACACGACTGCACAAATGTGCGGGGGGAACCTTTACCTTAACTATTTGCTTATGTTTGACCCCAGCACATTGTTATTAAAAATTAAATTTTAGATGTTTGGTAGCTATCAACACTAATAACCACCATTATTTCCCTTAATTTAAGATATCCTTGTGTAAGGGCAAGTTAATATAATTTAATTTTGTGAAAATAAATTCCTCAATAGTATAACCCTATTCATTTTTACCTATAAATAAGTTCCAGCAAGGTCCACTGGATCTACTTCCAAGTAACTTTATGTAAGATTTCAGTCTCAGTTCACTATACTTTGTATTAAAATGTTTTCTTTCATTGACTCTGAATCTACCACCAATTTATTTCAATGTTTTAAGAAGTCTTATATGATCTCCCACCCACCCATTTCTTTCCTTTTTGGTCATCTTATTTGTTAATTAGCTATGGATTGAATTTAAGACTATCACTATCACTTCTGTAGGAGGTGGAGCCCCAAAGCACTATTGCATTTCATACTGTACCAATCATAGGGAAAATACACCAACAAGGAGTAGCCGAATAATAAGCAATTTTAAAGAACGTTAAACATTATTGTGAGAATTCTATGTAAAACCCATGTAGGAATACTGTTATTTTCATTAATTCAACAGCAAAGCATTCACCACAGCTATTATAGGGGCGTGGTGGCTCAGCGGGTAAGACGCCAGGCTTGTCGATCGGAAGATCGCAAGTTTGGAGGTTCGAATCCCTAGCCCCGCGTGACAGAGTGAGCTCCCGCACTAGCCCCAGCTCTTGCCAACCTAGCAATTCGAAAGCATGCAAATGCAAGTAGATGAATAGGTACCACTTTGGTGGGTGGGTAACAACGTTCCGCATGCGTCATGCCGGCCACATGACCATGGAAGCGTCTTCGGACAACGCTGGCTCTTCGGCTAACAAACGGAGATGAGCACCAGCCCCTAGAGTCAGACACGACTGCACAAATGTGCGGGGTGAACCTTTATTATATAGGCACTGCTAAACTCAGTTGTAAATGACCCTTTTCCCTTTATCAATTAATTTCCTTCTTAATAATTCTGTGATTTATCAGCATGATTGCAATTTTAAAATCGGGCTATAAGAATATATTCTTCTTAACTTAGAACAGACTATTGGCTTCAGCTGTAGAACCTGTATCTTTTCCTAGCTTGAACTTTCCTCACAATTACCAGCAGTGAAAAATGACTGACCATATGGCATCATGATTATGAATTCATTCACTTGCCCCATATATTTGTAATTGAATTAATAGGTTGCTCTTTTCTGTTTGGGCAGATTTTTGTTCCTTTGTAATTTCATCGGGATGAGTAGCAGATCATTTTGCTGATGTTATAAAAATAAATACGCATTAATATCTGAGAACTCCTACATGCATAGTATTCACCATTAAGTTCTTTTGCTTAAGTGGAAGAAAGAGAGTTAAGTGTAGGCTAGAAGGCATGACACATACAGTAAGTGCATACATAACTGGCTCAAAAATTGGACTCAAAGAATGCTCATCATCAAACTGGAGAGGTAGCAAGTGGGGTGTCACAAGGATTAGACTTGAATTTTCTACTCTTCAACATTTCCATTAATCATTGGAGGGTGAAAGGAAAGCTTATTAAATTTGCAGATATACAAAAATGAGGTAGAATAGCTAATACCCTAGAACAAGGGTCGGCAAACCGCGGCTCGTGAGCCACATGCGGCTCTTTGGCCCCTTGAGTGTGGCTCTTCCCCAGGCAGGCGTGGCGGGCATGGTGGGGGCAGGCGCGGCAGCGGGCATGGCGGCAGCGGGCACTGCAGAGGGCGTGGCGGGGGCAGGCGCGGCAGCGGGAAGGCGCGGCAGCGGGCATGGTGTGCATGGCGGCGGGCATGGTGGCAGCAGGCTCTAAGTGTGTGCGATTGGCTCCCGCCCACAAACCCCGCCCCCTTCCACGCGGTTGGCCCTGCCCGCAAACCCCGCCCCCTTCCACGCGGTTGGCCCCGCCCGCAAACCCCACCCCCTTCCACGCGATTGGCTCCCACCCTCAAACCCCACCCCCTGGCCCTCGAGTGATATTATAAATTTTATAAATGTCAAAATGGCTCCTGGCATAAAAAAGTTTGCCGACCCCTGCCCTAGAAGAAGGGCGTGGTGGATCAGCGGGTAAGACGCCAGGCTTGTCGATCGGAAGATCGCAAGTTCGGAGGTTCGAATCCCTAGCCCTGCGTGCGGAGTGAGCTCCCGCACTACCTCCAGCTCTTGCCAACCTAGCAATTCGAAAGCATGCAAATGCAAGTAGATAAATAGGTACCACTTTGGTGGGTAGGTAACACCGTTCCACGCGCGTCATGCAGCCACATGACCGTGGAAGCGTCTTCGGACAGTGCTGGCTCTTCAGCTAACCAACAGAGATGAGCACCGGCCCCTAGAGTCGGACACGACTGCACAAATGTGCGGGGGGAACCTTTACCTTTTTAGAAGACAGAAATAATATTCAAAATTATCTTGACGGAAGAAATGGGCTAAAAGTAGCAGAATGAAATTTAACAGGCTACTGCAAAATTCTTCACTCAGGAAACAAAAATGAAATGTATAGTTATAGGATGGATACCACTTACGGATCCACTGTTAAAATTTTACCCTTGGAAGACAATCTTACTCGGCTACGAGTGATCGCCAATGAAATGAATGGGGGGACCCTTCTAGTAAATGTCGCCAGGTGGTGAGTGCATGGTGGACGGCGAATGCCTCTTTCTTTGCAAAGACAAAGGCAATTTTAGGTTGCATCAACAGAAGCATAATTTCCAAATCAGAGAAAGTAATTATTCCATGCTATTTTGCTCTGGTCAGACAATACCTTGAGCACAGTGTCTGTAGAAAGCATAGGGAATGGCCTTGAAGGGCAGTGGGAATATCCATTACCAAGGCGATGATCATACAAGCATGGCTTAAGTCTATTCCAAAAAACTAATCTGAGACCTCAGACTGGCCCCTCCCTAATTCACACGAAGATAAAGTGAGGGAGGAGGGAAGCATATCCAGACTTGCAAGATTCTGTTACTATAGCTGTTCTAATAAAAGTAGTCTTAAACCTATATGGCATTGATTTCTTAGTCTAATTCACCCTCTAGGGCTGATAGTTCTGGGGAGTACATGTTAAAAAAAGGTTTGAGAGAAATTAGAACAGATTCAGAGAAGATCATCAAAAGACTAGAAATTTTGTTCAGTGAAGAGAACTTGAAAAAGCTGAGAAAAAGTGACAGATAGTACTCTTCAAATATTTGAAAGGCTATTTCATCAAAAGAAGATCAAAATATGTTTCTCTCATTACAGAATGCAGGACACAGAATAGCATTTAAGTTTCAAAAAGGTAGGTTCCAAGTGAATCTTTAAAAAAAATCTCCCTTTGCTGGATATGTTTAAGACATGATCCTTTAATCTTGGTTCCTACACTGAGCAGGAGGTTGTATTCAATGCCCTAAATCAGGGGTGGGGAACCTTTTTTGTGCCAAGGGCCATTTGGATATTTATAACCGGGGGGCGGGGTTTCTGGGATTTCCGTGGACCGGGGGCCAGAGTTTGCAGGCGGGAGCCAATCACAAGCACTAGGGGGCGGGGTTTGCGGGCGGGAGCCAATCACGTGGAAGGGGCGGGGTTTGTGGGCGGGAGCCCCGCGGGCCTTAGGCGGGAGCCCCGCGGGCCTTATATGGCCCGCGGGCCTAACGTTGCCCACCCCTGCCCTAAATAGTATATTCCATGAGATATAGGTAGTCCTCACTTAACGACCACAACTGGGACCAGAATTTTGGTTGCTAAGAGAAGCGGTCATTAAGCAAATCCAACCCAATTTTACTCCTTTTTCCAGTGGCCATTAAGTGAATCACCACTGGCATTAAGTGAACCACATGGTCATTAAGCGAATCACTCGGTTCCCAATTGATTTTGCTTGTCAGAAGCCGACCGGGAAGGTTGAAAATGGCGATCCCATGACCACGGGATGCTGCGACGGTCATAAATGTGAACCAGTTGCCAAGCACCCAAATCATGATCACGGGACTGTGGGGACGCTGCGACAGTCGTAAGTGTGGGGACTGGTCATAAGTTGGTTTTTCCGACACCATCGTAAGTCTGAATCATCACTAAATGAATAGTTGTTAAGCGAGGACTACTTGTATAAGGTAGATTAGTATGTGCTCTAAACAAGAAACCTCAGCCCCATCCCATTTCATTTGATCTATCAAAATCAGAACTAAGACAACCTGGAGCTCAGTAAATATGCTGTTTTAAGGAAGAATAAGAAGAGGCTAAGATAATCAAAATTGTTAGATCAATTGAGAATTGTCTTGAGTGTATAGGCCTGTATGTATAAAATTATATACCTTTACATAGAAGCCTCTCATTTGTTCAGTTTAAAAGACAAACATACACCAATGTTACTGGAGTCATTGTTTCTTATAACATTTGTAGCATGCTAGGAGGAAACTTTTCACTGTATGTACCTGACTGGGCCATGGTTGGTAGACTCTCTGAATAGTTACTCAATTTCTATAAAATAACCTAGAACACAAATTCTGGCTTTGCTACATACCAATGTTGGGTTGACGGGGCTTTAAGTAAGCAAAAATAATGTAAAATCTGGAGTATAATACCAAGTGCTGTTTCTCCAATATAATAAAAGAACTTATCACAAAAATAGCAAACTGCAAGCCTGCAAGGGAACCTCAAACAGTGATCCAGGCAATATTAATTGTTAAGAAAGAAGGTGTTAAGAGAGGAATCAGCCTTGAAATCATCATATATTTCTCATCAAAAGAAAATATTTACAGACTGACCAAGAATGAAAGCTTCCTGACAGAGAGGCTCAGGTGATATTTCCTGACTCTTCTATATACTTGGAGGTCAAGCTTGCTTGACCTTCTGGAGCAATTAACGGAGATTCGCAATAATTTTGAGTTGGTAGGTACATTTGGAATTCTGGAATGTATTGAGAACACTTCTGAGAAATGGGTGTTTGTTCATTTTCAAAATGACCACTACTGAGCACTGTACATAACCAGTTACAAAGCCCTAATTTGATAGCTCCCAATCCCCAGTGCTTACCTTTGTCCATTTTTAGGATGGGCACATTTTCAAACAAACCACTAACCAGCCATAGTTCATCATTTTTATTTCCTAAGAATGCTTGTAGAGCCTATTTGGTGCCCAAAAGCATTCCTGGAAATGAACATCATCCAGCTCCCCAGCTCCTGGAGGCCTTCTCTGAAATAAATATTGGCTGATACTTTGCTCTGCAGCATGCCAGCTTCCCATTTTTTTAAATTAAAATTTATTTTTAAAAATCTAAAAAGTCAAGTGTGGCATAGAGACTGACTATAATTGAGGAAAGTTTCCATGGGTAGATTGGCAACTTTGAATGCCATACTGTGGACCCCAGAATTGGAAGATCAGGCTAACAGACTAGCTTGATCCAGAAGTTTTCAGACCACTTTGGGCTTCCTCTTCCTCTGCATTTCCTTCATCCTAAACAGCCCAGAAGCCAGATTTGACAAACAACTGGCTGGCAGAAGCTGGACTTCAAGAATGCTACCATATTCAGTGCATGTTATCTTGCTGGATAAACATCACAAGTTTCTTAGAATATAAACTAAATATACTTCTGCATTTCAATGAATAATTTCTCCCATAACCTCTTAAGTTAATTGACAACTTAAATGCCTTCTTAGAAAAGGGAATGCTTAAAATACTAGCTGTAAAAAAAGTCCCATTTTAAAATGCCAAAATAGGTAGATTCTAGCTAATTGAGACTATTCATTTAAGTAGAGTCATTTCAAGAGTACATTCTGCTGCATTAAGGAAGCATGAGATTGAATCAGACAAGCAACTTTTAGCATGGTAGAAAGAAAGTGGGGAGCCGAAGGACAGCTGCAGACAGAATAAACTAAGTAGATTGAGAAATTAGCAATTTAGTGCCAGCAATATGCTAGCTTTCCACGTTTAAATTACAGCTTAGGCTGAACTACAAAAAAATTATAATGGAAATGATACAATGAATTTATAGACTTTGATTGCTTTGCCCAATGAACTGGTTATATAACTTGTATAATCCTAATAAGCATATATTTTTTTCACTACTGAAATTCAGTGTTGCTAATGCAGGCTAGAATTAAGAGAAAAACTACCCAACTGAATGAAGTCAAGGATTTTTTGTTAGAAAACAGAGAATGACACTTTTGCAACCTTCACTGCCAGCTTCCAACAAGCAAAGTCAATGGGGAAGCTGGTAGGAGGTTGCAAATGGTGATCACGTGATGTCACACTTAATGACCACGCAGGATTGACTTAACGACAGCAACCGGAACTGCCGCAGTAAGTCAGCATGGTCATGTGACATCACACTTTATGACCGTGTCGCTTAGCGACGGAGTTGCCAGTCCCAATTACCATTGTTAAGAGAGGACTACCTGTAGATGTGGCCAATACAAAAAATAATTTCAGTTTCATTTATTTTTATAACTTTGTATATAGTTTCTCTTTTACGAAAAAATTTAATATGTTCCCCCTCAGTCCTATTAAACATAACTAGAGATGACATTGAAGGCTGCATGCTGTCCCTCTGACTTCAGTCTGTACAGCAGGGCTTTCCAAAGTTTTCCCGCGGCGACACACCAACCGCCGTTGGTGTGTCGCCGCAGGAAAACCCGGAAGTGCCGCCGTTGTGGCAGCGTGCAAAAACCCGGAAGCACTGCTGCCGCTTTCAGGTTTTTGCGCGCCACCGTTGGTGTGTCACCGCGGGAAAACCCGGAAGCGCTGATGATGATCAGCGCTTCCGGGTTGTGTGGCGACACACCAGACTCTGTGTGGCGACACACTTTTGTGTCGCGACACACAGTTTGGAAAGCTCTGCTGTACAGGAAAGCTGAAGGGCTACAGATTTTTCCCTGGCCTTAAGGTTTCTCCAAAACCAGGATTTGTTTGCTTTCCTGCCTTTAATACAAGAGTTCAAGGCAGCAAACATCATGCCCTCTCCTGCTATTTTTCCCCATAGTACTAGCATGAGGTATGTTGGGTTGAGAGAGAATGCCTGGTCCAAAGTCATTCTAGTGAGCTTCTGTAGCTAAGTGTGACTTTGACCCCAAGTCTCCCCCATGCCAGTTTGGTCTAGTGGTTAAGGTGCTGGGCTAGAAACCAGGAGTCTGTGAGTTCTAGTCCCGCCTTAGGCATGAAAGCCGGCTGGGTGACCTTGGGCCAGTCACTCTCTCTCAGCCCAACACACCTCACAGGGTTGCTGTTGTGGGGAAAATAGGAGGAGGAAGGAGTATTAGGTATGTTCGTCGCCTTGAGTTATTTATAAAAATAATAAAGGTGGGATAAAAAAAACTTAACTGCTACACCACATTAGCTCTCCAAATACTGGGGGCCACATTTTATTTCAAACTATTGCACTGAAATTGAATAACAGGCACTCTTGAATGGCAGCTTAACATTTTGTTGTTGTTTATTCGTTCAGTCGCTTCCGACTCTTCGTGACTTCATGGACCAGCCCACGCCAGAGCTTCCTGTTGGCCGTCGCCATCCCCAGCTCCCCCACAGTCGAGCCCGTCACCTCCAAAATATCATCCATCCATCTTGCCCTTGGTCGGCCCCTCTTCCTTTTGCCTTCCACCTTCCCTAGCATCAGCTTCTTCTCCAGGGTATCCTGTCTTCTCATTATGTGGCCAAAGTACTTCAGTTTTGCCTTTAATATCATTCCCTCAAGTGAGCAGCCTGGCTTTATTTCCTGGAATATGGACTGGTTTGATATTCTTGCAGTCCAAGGCACTCTCAGAATTTTCCTCCAACACCACAGTTCAAAAGCATCTATCTTCCTTCGCTCAGCCTTCCTTATGGTCCAGCTCTCGCAGCCACAGGTTACTACGGGGAATACCATTGCTTTAACTATGCGGACCTTTGTTGTCAGTGTGATGTCTCTGCTCTTAACTATTTTATCGAGATTTGTCATTGCTCTCCTCCCAAGAAGTAAACGTCTTCTGATTTGCTGGCTGCAGTCAGCGTCTGCAGTAATCTTTGTGCCTAGAAATACGAAGTCTGTCACTGCCTCCACGTTTTCTCCCTCTATTTGCCAGTTATCAATCAAGCTGGTTGCCATAATCTTGGTTTTTTTGAGGTTTAACTGCAACCCAGCTTTTGCACTTTCTTCTTTCACCTTTGTCATAAGGCTCCTCAGCTCCTTCTTGCTTTCAGCCATCAAAGTGGTATCATCTGCACATCTGAGATTGCTAATGTTTCTTCCAGCAATTTTAACTCCAGCCTTGGAGTTTAGCTTAACATAGCTGATGTAAAAAAAGAATGGAACTGTAGTGAAGTTTTTTTTGATCCTCATACATACATCTCATATATGTATTAACTAGTCAAGTGTAATGGTTTGGGTGTTATACTTTGACTGAGAAGACCCAGGTTCAAACCTCACTTTACTACACAGTTCACTGGGTGCCTCTCAGCCCAGCTTATTTTACACTTATTGATGTGGACATAAAATAAAGGGAAAGACACCCATGTAAGGTACTCTGAACTCTCAGAGAAAAAGCAGGATATACAGTAAATGCAATCAATCACTAGACTGGTCAAATGAGTCAAGAGACCTTTGACCAATGTGAGAAATTATAATTTCTCTGTGTAACTGGCAGTACTAGCCACTTTCTGGAAATCACCTTGTACTTCACCTCTCCTTACTTGGTTTCAAAAGATGATTTCATTACTGTCAATAAAATGTACAATAAAAAGTAGTTCTCTATAACACTGGGAAATATTCAACATGCTCTCTCTTGCATCTATATGCAGTTTTACATTAATTTGCATTTATCCGAATTCCATCAAAACTTGGACTGGTGAACTGCATTCTTAAAATGATCAAAAGGTAAAAAGGTACACTATGTGTAGGTTGGTAGTCACTGGGACTTTAGTGTGAAGAGGGAAACAACTACAGGAGAGAGGACTAAGCTTCTCCTAACTTTTATCCTCATGATTTCTTCTAAACTATTTCAATTATTGAAAAGAAAACAGAATCAGCAGGAAGAAAAAGATGGGTGGGGTGATCTGGGGCAAGAACACAGTGCAAACAAGAAAGAATTAAATTACTCCTTTCAACTACAGTACATTATATAAACCAAAAAGGAAACCTGTAAAACAGTTATATGTCCAATTAAAGTTGGAATACACTTTGAGCCACAACTGTGTATGATTGATATGTTACTCCAAAAAATATCCCATCTCCCATTACCATCTGCCTCTAAGAATCTTGTTTGTCACCATTGTATTGATAAATGGATATCTCAGACTTCGTTAGCAATTTACACTAAATTCTCAGTTGGCTAGAAAGATCTCTGAAGAATATAGAGGGGTCTGAGGCTCTGAAGAAAGCAAATCAGAAACCGATCAGACTTTCACAATATTGGGCAAAGAAATGTGTCTGTGCAGATATAGCAGCAACACATAATTCAAGACCTCACAACATTTCTGATTTTAAATCTTATTTAATAGATAAAAATGTCAGTGCTCCAAGACCCATGCCCCATAATCTTGTCTCATCCCATAATCTTGTCTCCTCCTATATTTTACTTTCTAATCAAAATAAAATTAGAAAATTAAGGTAATAGTATTGCAAATACAACTAAAACAATGTGGAAATCTCATTAGCAGGGCTTAGCATCATGTACGCAGTAGCCCTAAGGAAGTCAAAGTCATAAAAAGGGGTCATCTAGGGCAAAATGTAAATTGAGTAAAGACATGCTCAAGGCTCCTCACAGCTCTGGGTATTAGTCCATCATTTGTTATGCTGACTTCAAAGCAGTTAACTCCAGTAAAATTCTGTCTATGTTCCCTTGTATCATCCTTGCCAAGGGCAAGGATCGCAGCTTCTGAAAAGGGTTTAATAAATCTTCATCTACAACAGAAAGTGTGATGATGGGTCCTCTCTGTGCTGGATGCAGTCTTGGAGAGCTGCTAGCCTGGTATTTCATTCTACACAATAATCATTTAAGTAACATATCTACAATGGGTTTTGTTTTTGCTTGAATTCATTAAAAATTCTATTAGATCTCCAAGGTTTCATTTTCTATAATGCTTCTGTAATAATCAAAAGGAGTATGATTGTCTTTTATGGTTATTGTAGTAAGAGGTTTCTAGGTAAAAGGAAACAGGTAGAAATGGGCAAAGGAGTAATTCTTTTTGCTTGTTCCTGATGACTGCCCATCCAAATAATTGACTGTTATAAGCTTCAAAGCTATGAACAAAGGAAGCAATCCATCCTCTGAACTAGAGCTCTTTCCCCTTGCCCCTGATCACTTACAGGTCAAGTTCTTCCAATCTCCATCTCCTTGATTATACATCGTTTGTATACAATGATAAAGTAGCCGATCAAGAAGACAGATGAATTTCAGGGGTTGCTGCATACTTAAGGGAAAAAGGACAAGCCAATCCTATGAGCACACATTTCAACTTCCAACAGAAAGTTAAGAGAGGACAGGAGACTGTGACTTTGTATATTAGATGGTAGCAAGGCCCTGAAACCTCTGAATCCCAAAATATGCCACAAGAAAACAGAAAAAAGCAATCCAGAAAAAAAGCTATTGCATTTTCTGGTAGCCAATATGTGAACCTGTTCCACAAACAAGTCTATAAAGAAAAAATGCTCGGTAAAAAAACAATGGTTGTCAATATAGCACCATTATGTTTCAACGTGCCCAAGTTTGACAAAATTAGATACAACTCTGCCAAAATGATGAGTGACATCATCTATCATGAAGTTGCATAAAAGGTTTTTGTCAAAAGGAGTAGAAACACACAGCTGTGTCCTTAAGGTGGCATACTGCCGATGTTTGCCATGTGTGAAACTACTAAATTCAGCTTTTTCAACGTGGATAGTACAGAACTCTGCCACTTATTTTTTATAATCATTAACTCACATTTCTACTTCATTTCCCAGCTACTCTTTCACAGGGGCTTTAAAACATAAGACATAATGCATAATAAAACATTATCAACCTATATAACAAAAGTCAAATACCATCAAAAGCCATAAAACCCAATTCAATTTCCTATGTCAAATGTTTTCCATGAGGGAAAAAATTCTTCTAAAAGGGATATCTCTTAAAAGAGAATATTTGCAATAGCCTAGGTAATTAACTCCAGATATTAGATGCCATTGTGCCGCATGTTCAAGTACATGATCCCACTGACCTTTTGTTCTTATACCATTCCAATGGGGTAAGTTAGTTCTAGAGATAACAACTGGTCCAAGATTATCCAGTGAATTTAATGACTATTTGGGATTTCCCAACCCAAGAACTCTCAAAACACCATACTGGATCTACAGATGAACTTTCACAATGGCATTACTCTCCGTGTATTTCACTGGTTGATCTTAACACCTACAAGATCAAAACATAATGGAGAAGATAATATCTCAAGCATTCAAGGCCAAAACTGCATAACCTATAAAACATAAACCAACTCTCTGATTTGTGCTCAGAAGCCAAGTAATAACTACTGCAGCTCTATAAGAATAGAAATGATACAATCTCTTTGGGCAGGTTTAATTGGTAGCTCAGCTGCAGTTTACAATCTTGAAAGATATTCCCATACTGCAAGCATTACAGCAACCTAAAATAACTAAGTAAAAATGAAAGTACATTGGCACCACTGTTATATTCCATCTAACTCTGGACCAAAATGTTTTGATATGCCTAACCACCGGCCCAGTAGTTCACTTATCTGGATATCATCTATACGGATTAAGAATCTGGGTTCACTCTACAAGTAATCCTTGGTTAATGATGGTAATTGGGAATGGAATTTCTGTCGCTAAGTGATGCGGTCATAAAGCGCAACGTCACGTGACTGCATCACTTAGCAACAGAAATCCCAGCAGTCCCCGTTGCCATCGTTAACCGAATTCCCACCAGTCGTTAGGTGAGGACCCACCCTGATCCAAGCCATTCCCGGCTTGGTCCCTCCCAGCCCCAAGCCTCAGTATGATAAGGGACTGCCTGCTCTTGAACTCTCCCCACCCGCCTATCTCCCCCCTCCATCTCTGCCCTTTTGGCTGCTCTGCACAGTGGCATTCCTCTGCCGCTGCCGCCTCCAGGTCTCTACTTCAGCCCCAGCGTCACTGGGGCTGCCACTGCCGCAGAGGAGTGCCGCCTCAAGCCCCATGCCACGGCCAGCCACCCCAGCACCCCAACACAAAGCCTCAGCCACCCCGCGCTCTGCCAGCCCTGCCGCGCCCAGCTGACCTTCACCATCTTCTTCCTCCCGCTGCTGACAAGGCGTGCCTGGCCTGGCTCTATGTGAGGCAGCTTATTCCCAAGGCCATGCGTGCCGTTCTCCAAATCGCACATGCCATTCTCCAAATAGCGCGCGCCATTCTCACAATCTTTGGGAGGCTTCCGAGGCCTTCCAAAACCTCACGAGAAGGCCGCACCCACTTTTCTCCCAATCACGTGCACCGATCTCCAAACTGTGCGTGCCATTTTTGCGTCCTCATGGTTTGGAGAAAGGTGGGCGCGGCCTTCTCGCAAGGTTTCAGCAGGCCTCAGAGGCCTTCCAAAGCATCGCTTCATTCCAAAGAAGGGCGTGCACGATTTGGAGAACGGCGTGCACAGCCTTGGGAAAAAGGCCTGGCACGGCCAGCAGCTGCCTCGCATCGGGCCGGGCCGGGCCGGGCCAGGCCTGCCTCGACAGCAACGGGAAGACGACGACGGCAAAGGTCAGCTGGGTGTAGCAGGGCCAGTGGAGAGCAGGATGGGGAGGCGACTGGGGCTTCGCACTGTGGCGGCTGGCGACAGCGCGGGGCTTGAGGCGGCACTCCTCGGCAGCGGTGGCGGTGCTGGGGCCGAAATGGGGGCTGGGGGGCAGCAGCCATCTGAGACTGCTGAAGGCCCCAGGCCTCTATTTCATCCCCAGCACTGCCAGTGACGCCACGGCTGCCAAGGAGTGCTGCTGTGCAGGGCGACCAAAAGAGCAGAGATTGGGGGCAGATAGGTGGGTGAGGGTTGTTGAAGTGCCCCTGTGGTTGTAAGTGCTGCCAAGTGCCCGAATTCTGATCACATGACTGTGGGGGTGCTGCAACGGCCGTAACTTTGGGGACCGGGGGTAACTACCATTCATTCAGGGCCACCGTAACTTTGAACAGTTGCTGAACAAATGGTCATTAAGCGAGGACTACCTGCACTAGAAAATGCTATGTTTAGGTGCCAAGCAGCAATCAAGAAATAGACATTAGTGAAAGTATACTACTTTTAGGCAAGCAAGAACCCCTCCTAATCTTAACTACTCATAAATCAATCAACTACTCATAAATCAATGAAGCCTGGCTGCTTCAGAGGCTGTTCTAGGCTTCCTACATGTGTATGTACCTGTGTGTGTGTGCGCATGCGCACACTTTGTTGAAGGTCCCAGTTCTGCATGTCCCTATTGTCCTTGTGTTTCTGTGAACCGATGGCTACCCTTTAAGAACGTCTCAACCAATCACTGTAAACCCCAGTGTTTTCATGTGTACACGGGTAATTGAAATATGCTTTTTCATTTAAGAAAATACCTGCATTGCTGCCTGCAACCTGAGCCTTTTGCTATGCAAAGTATATGTAGAAAAGGAACATACATTGTCATTACACAATCCACACATTTATTAAACAATAAAATTACACCAACTGCAATTTGTACCAACCAAACTGGATAAAACAGGCAGGGGATGGATGAGAGGTTCCTACATTATTATACTGGTTGCAAAAAATTCACATCTCATTAACAACATAATGAAGGCTCAATCAAAGATACAATAGTCTATAAAGACTGTCAAATTTACGAGCTGTACATACAAGGTTTGATTCAAAAGGTTTGTTTCTATCAAGATTTATCATCACCCAGTTAGAGAAACCTTTTCAGCATGATATGAACACAGAATACATATTTACAGCAAGCTGAATCATGGACATCGTTAGGAAAAAATATGATAGCTGAAGATAAAGAAAGCAAAATCTGAACATGTTTAAATAAACAACAACCTAAAGTATACAACAAACTAACTTTTCTTACCAAGTTCCTTAGAATGGGAATAGGCAAACTAGGATTACTCCAGATGTTTTGAACAACCCTCATCATCCTTAATTACTGGCTATGACAGCTGGGACTAATAGGAGCTATAGCTTTTTTAACTTTAACTTTATTACATTATTATGGTCTCTGAACAACCTTTACAGAAAAGAAAATAGTTTAATTCAACAATCCATTGTCAGGAAAAAGGAAAACAATAAAACAATAAAACAATAAAACAATATATCTAATTTAAAATTTTGCGTAATTGTATAGCTTGATAAAAAATATTTGGCCACCAGGTTTGTGAGTGTAGAATCAGCATCCCTTAAGAAGAAATAAACGTAAAATCTATCAGTATGACCCACAAATTTAGAAATAATTGGGGAAATCAGAGCACGTCTTCGGGCATCATAAAGAGGACACCATATGAGGACATGGGCAAGAGTTTCTACCTCCCTGGATCCACAAGGGCAAAGTCTCAGTGAAAAAGGAGTCCCATGAAATCTTCCTGCCAGACATGCTGAAGGAAGGGCATCAAAGCGGGCTCTGGAAAAGGCCCATCTATATTTGCTTAGGATTAGATTGTATAGATACCCTGCAGTAGAGGGTTTGCGGCTATCTAGAATTTGGCAGTAGAATTCGGGAGCACTGGTAATATCAATTTGGCAATCAATGTCCCTAATTCTTTTGCTATTGATTTGGCCTTCTCCAGAGTTAGTTGGCCTAAATATTCAGGAGAGAGGCCAAGACTACAAAGTTCTTTTGTACAAGTGCGGAGCTATAGCTGAAACTTCTGGAAGGAACTGGGGAAGAGTTCTCCTGCTTTAGTCTGTTATGGTGCCCTCCATACGTACTGAACTACAGTCTCCAGAATTCCCAGCTAGTATGACTCTGAGAATTGTCCAACATACCAAGAGGCCACCAGATGAAGGAAGCTGCTCTATAGTGTACAAACTGTGGAACAAAATTGTTTATAGGTTTATACTACTCTTAAACATTTGTAATCGATCATATGCAGCCTACTGTGAGCCTCAGATCTGGGGCTTCTGAAGATCAAAAGGCACATTTAATAAGGGGGAGTGTGTGAAGCAGAGACGGGAGTGCAAAAAGTGATGATAAAAAGACACAACACTGTCATAGAGAGTCACAGAAAAGAGAAGGAAATTAATGGCTGCTGAAAACAACAGGTACCATTTACTGATTCTGAAAGTGGAATCAAGAAACAGGCACAGCTATTACACTGCATACTTCATTAAACAAGACAGACTATCTGCAGTCAGCTAATCTATCAATATGCCTGGTTCAAATTAAGCATTTAAAAGAGAGGTGGGCAATTTTTGTCCCAGCACCACATATTGTCCTCAGCCCTGTGTGTGTGTGCATGTGCAGCCTTTGGAACCCTGGCAACTCTTGCTAAAATTGTAAATATAATTTCTCACGATTCCTCACAGGAGGAAACACATAAAAACTGGGTATAAGCCCTAAAGTAAGCATAACATACTTTGAAAATAATTTCCGTCTCAACTGAGGAAAAGCCTGTGTATGACTCAGGTTCATCTACTTTGAATCATTGACTTGACTGCTGCTGCCCTTCATTCTCCAGAAAACATTATGTTTTGATGCCTTTGATCCAAGAATATCAGAAGATCCTTTTGGCTCAGCTTACAAACCTATATAGTCCAGCATCCTGTTTTTGTTCACTGGACAACCAGATACTTTAACCCAAATTAGATTGCTGTTTCTTTGTGGGAGGTGTAGGGGTACCTCTAAGTAAAACTGGAAAGCTATAATGAATTATAGGCAATCCCTGGCAGATCATGATAAAAGTACTAGACCAGAGCTTTCCAAACTGTGTGTCGCGACACAAAAGTGTGTCGCCACACACAGCGTGGTATGTCGCCACACCACCCGGAAGCGCTGCGGTATCAGTGTTTCCGCGTTTTAGCCGTGCACGCGCGCACCGCGCGCACGCCCCCCCGCTCCGCCGCTGGTGTGTCGCCAGCGGCGGCACTTTGGAAAGCCCTGTACTAGACAATAAAATGCTAAATACTCTGAGTTCCAACTGAGCTCAAGGCCATATGAGAACCTACAAATATTCCAGAAGTATTCATCAGCCTTCAGAGTGCAAGTGCATGTATACTGAAGGAAAACACAAAATATTAAGTATAAGACACTGGTGATGTTACCTAGTTGGGTAATGAAATGTCTGCAAGCAAACAACCAAGCTCAGAGAACATCAAAAACTCCACAGTTCAACCCTGAATGACATATACAGTATTCTCTTCTGTTGAAGCTAATTCTTTCCTCACTAGGGTTTTAATCATTTTCAGGGGATGAACAAAACCATTTTTTGTTCATTATATGAATATCACATTATGTACTATGTAAGCCTTCAAATCTATTTTGAAAAGAATAAACACCAGCAATTAATAAAAAGATGCCAAATAAAAAGAAAATCTATGGAACTAATTAAGAAACTGCAGCATTTCTAAACAATACAAAATGCTAACACCAGCCCCCCTGAAAAATCCACAATGAATGTTCACAACCTTTCTAAGTATCATAATTCAGTTCAAATGAATAATTTACCAATAAGTTTATACTTACTGTGGTCTCGATCTTTAGTCAATATACACTCTTTTATAGATTCTGTTATTCCAAGACTGGCTGCAGTAGGGAGAGGTCCAAGAAGTGATTCCAGAGCAGATGGCCTTACAGAAGTTTCTTTTTCCTTTGATCTGTCTTTATCAAGAAGTTCATTATAAAAGTCCATGTTCAGATGATTTGCAGCTGCTGCCAGTTCTTCATCTTCTCTCTCCTCGTCTCCAAATATACTTGAAATAGTATCTTCTATGCAATCTTTAATGACAGAGGATCAAATGTTATCAGATATGATAAATTAAAAGTGCTCAATATGCTGTTTGTGAGTTTCTTAAGGCTCCCAAAGACCTCCCAAGACCACTTTTTTTCTACCTTTCAACAGTTGATTACCTGTCCTTGTCAAATGATCAGTCATAGCTTCAGAAAGCCAAAAGGTCTGGCTCATTTCTAACGCACATCGTGTGTATCTCTGTGCAGCACATCAGCAAACACATATGAGACTTCCCCAATGTGGTCCTCTCCAAATCAGTAAATTGTGTCCACTTGTGTTTTAATATTATTTCATATTCCAGTTATAAACTGGTATTTTCTCCTTAAAGTGCCTGACATCTATTTCTATGAAACTCCACCGAATATAGCAACATACCAATCGAAGGACTCCACACTATAGTAACATATTCATAATATTTAACAGATTATGTAATACAACATACAACGTCAGTAGGGGCTTTGTCCTGGAGAAGAGTGATCCACGTGAGGGGATCCCAGAAGTGATGCACTTGTTGCGGACAGTTCATTATCTAATGTAGCTTGGGCTGTTATACTTACTCTGCTCTCTAGGAGTGGGTTTAAATTAGACCAATTTTCCAATTATAATTGGAAAAACCACATGGAATAACAAGTGTAGAATGCTGAAATCTCCTGGGTCCTTTTGCTAAGCAAAATCACTGCGATTTGAGCCAGGCTTGACATCACTTAAGTAATACTGTACCCTAAGATATCCAGCATACTATCTACTGATGTAACTCACATGGATGTATTTAATCTCAATGATTAGTTCTTTCATAAAAGTAACAATTAATTACCTTTTCCTTGGTGGGACCTCTATTTTGGAACAAACTGCCCTTGGAGTTCGGGTTGGCTTCTCCTTATTAAGTTTAGGATCTCAAAATGTACCTTTTCACTCAGGATGTTGCTATTACATTCTGCAGAAATACATCCACCTACCCCAATAGGCCTCTGGATGCTACTAACCACTTAGTCATCATTTAATATTAAAGGGGCAGGACACTTTTTATGGCTGGCAGCCAAACTTTTTTTTCCAATTTAGCTTCCAAGATCCACAAGAGACATTATAGCGACAGCACTGGAAGGGCAGGGGGGTGGAGTGGTGGTACATCTAAGCTTATCCTTGCAATAGGAAAGAGTCATTTGTACAGCTGACACTTTCATCAAAGTGGTAATTAGTGCCAGGAGACGCAATACCACTTCTTCTTTGAAGATGCAGACAGAGTTCCAGAGCTGACTGAACCCATAACTGGTGCAGAGCCTGCTTTATGAACATGCCTGGTGTTATTAGGAATTAATTCTTCTACATTTTGCAGGTGAATTATTGCACTTCAGTAATGAAGTACAACTCCAAGAACTGAAATCTAAACCCTTTTGTAGGGGCCATCACAGGAAAAAGATTCAGCCACCAAGCACTCCTTAACTGCACATAGGTTTAGCCCTCACTGACAGCCTCGCTCACCCTGATTACCGCTATTGCTGAAGTCATAAAAAGAAGGAAGAGCAGCAGCCCCACCACTGAGCCCAGATCAAGTGCCAAGACCCACTACCACACAAGCATGGACAGCTTTGGAAAGTAGGGAAAAAGCAGTCTAACAATATCAGAAAGGGATCGTTACCTCATATTCTATGCAGCTCAACATAAATTTGAGGAATCTTGAAGGGTTTAGTATGGCTCTGTGCACGTCAACAGCATAGAGTACGTAATTAGGAAAAAACTTCCTTTTTATTAATTAATAGTATTATATATTAAGTACAGCCTTGATAAACAAAGTGTATGTTTAGTTGATACAAGGTATTAAAATATTAAAACAACACGAAAATAGCATTTAAAGGCAACTACTAACTTCAAAAGCCAAAATAACAGAGATTGACATTAAGTGTTTCCTGACATTCAAAGACACATGGAAATGGCTGGCACTGCTCTGGCTATTTTTATATCATTGCATGTTGCAAGCCACAACAGGGAAGAGAAAATACATAATGGTGGAATAAACCGTAAAATACAATAAACCTGAAACCAGCAGCAGAGCTGAGGATGGCGAGCTCGCAGAACAGGCAGGCAGGCAACTGCTGAGATAGCAGCTGAGGGATAGCAGGTTAGGGTTGGTTAGGGAGTTAGGGTCAAATCAAATCAATCAAAAACACACACAGCTGTTCTCCCCCAATGTTCTGTTAAATTGAAGTACTTTTGTAATAAATAAAACCATAGCCTGTTCTCTTAAATGTTGTAATTCCATTACAAAAGTGTTAACACGGTTCAGCTCAAGTGATTTCCCCAAGTAGCTGCTTGAGGATCTGGCATTCAGCCGTTTAAAACTCGCTACATGCCTCCACCATTTTCAGCTTTCCAAAATCCACTTTTTGAGTTGGACAATAATCACCTCTGGATCCAGAGTATTTTCATCCAGAAGACTCCTGAATAATACCATGATCTGACCAACTGAATTATTTTAAAAAATGGCACTTGATTTTTATTCATTCATTTTATTTCTTTTTAAACCATGAAATCAAACGTTGCGTTGCCACAATCACACTTTTTTACATCTTGTTAATTTCCAAAGCTGAGAGTCCGCTAAAAGGCTCAGGACAAAAATGAAGCTCTTTATATAACATACTTGCATAATTCCGTAGCTGCACCACCCTGCCCTCACCAACTCACACACCAGTCTCTTCTCTGTCCCTTTCTCTAGCAGCTGTTTGAATTCCATTTTAAAGATACTCGGAAAGGAAATCAGAGTTCTCAGGTCAGGTAGCCAGTACTAGCATAGATCACATTCAGTCTCCCTCCCCCATTAAAAACACTGTGATGATGAAAATTATAGTCCAATAAACCTGGGGGTTCTAGGTTGCGGGTGGCTATACTAAAGGATTCATCCTTTTCTTACATTATCCCACTCTTGCCTTTTTTTAAAGTCAAACTTGTTGAATCTATGTCTCTAATATCAAACGGCCATAAAATCATTTTCCTATTTAAGCATACTCCTGATTAATGGATTTCAGATTGACTTACCATCCTTACTGTAATTTGCATAAACTCCTTTTGCTTTTGGCCGGCTATTTTCTAATTCAATCTCTATTTCATCTTGATAGCTTGTTATTTCACCTGCCAGAAACAGAAAGAAGAGTCACTGGTGGGCAAAGGAAATATGACATAATTGAAATGAAGGGAAAGAAAATAAGCTTTAGTTATAGTCAAAGACCACCTGACAGTTACATATAAAGAAGGACAATAAAAAAGGAAAGAACAGAAAAATGAAACTCTTAAACAATTATATCAGTTTAAATAATCTTTAACCTATTTAAAAAGCATGTCTGTCTGTCTGTCCATCTATCTGTAATTTAAAAACCCAAACACTATAGAAGAGAACTTAGGAATCCTTCTAAGCAATTTCTAGAGACAGATCTGCTAATAACAGAAGAATGTTCTCCCCATACAACACGTACCAGGGCAAGTATTATTAAGTCTGTGCACCAGGCCATATAGAATGGGCAGCACGGTAATACACATGTAATTGTCTCAATTTCCCCCACCAGGCAAAGGCATAAATGTTCTTGCATTGGGATGTTATTAACTTTCCCTTCCATTAATATGGATGGCAGAACAGTTAATCTGGCCAAAGAAAGGGCTCTCCAGTGAGGCAAATACATGACATTAACTAGATAATTAGCTAGAATGAACAATCTTCCAGATAAACTATCACCATAATAGATGACAACTGTACTCAGATTTTCTGATGATTAATGTCAAACACATGTTGTTTCACCTCCATTAAGGTGAGATTTAAAAGTTTATAATATCTTGCAATACGTTTCTTCTAGGACAATAGGAAACTATCAAAAGGATAAAAACAGCAAGGGATATGACCAAGTTCCACTGATTAGATGGGTGGCCATATAACTTTGATAAATAAAAAAAATATTGATAGAATGTATGCTGTACCTTCTAACTCTTCGAGCTTTTTTGACAATTCCTTCTCAAGCTGGATAGGGAGAAGAGAAAAGAGATGTTAGAAATATTTGTCCTAAGTATATTAGACAGTATTTTTATCTACTGATGTTGCTAGGCATGGGCCGATGGGGCTTCAGCCTTGAGAGTATTTCCCATGGCCCCAAATCTATTCCCCAGAGCCTTGGGAGTCCACTGCTGGTAATTATTTTTCCCCCCAAAGTTTAATTGCCAGGCAGTGGTAATTTTCAGGAGCAACACTACAGTTGAAAAGAGTTTGCCACTGTCCAATAGAAAATGCTTTACAGATGTGGCAATTACCTTATGGTAAATACCTTTTGTATTCCCTCTCTGCTCATTTTGGAAAAATCCTTTTGAATGAGTTTCAGCACCTCCATGATGCCATTATTCAGTGTCAAAAAGTGCCAAGCATTCAACAACTTTCATCAGGATAAAGTTCAACTAAGGTTTGGCAGAGATTTTAAAAAGCCTTCTGTATGTCACAAATAGAGACTACATTTTGAACATCTGTACCCAAAGGTCTATAGAAAATATTCCGGAGGGAAATTCAACCCAGCCCCAAGATTTATTTTTTTACAGCGGTAATAATTTGTATGCAAAATTAATAATTGTTCACAAATATCTATCTCAGAAAACTGACTCAGTGACAGTCTGCATGTCTTGGCAAGCAACATTTTGGAGCGACTCCAATGCAATTTGATCATAATTAATAGCAATGCTTATTTTAAACTGGACCAGTTAAAACACAGAATTTTAATGAAAGCAGAACTTGGAAGAGAGGGGGAGTTGGAACTAATTATCAAGCCAATACCTTTCCAGCTGTGGCCTTTGCTAATTGGGGTAGAAGAATGAATGTGGCATACATAAGAGAAGAAATCTACATGCAATATAATAAGCTTAGATGTATCATAGGAAAGAATTCAACTCTTATAAGTCAGAATAAATTTGCTACTGCACTAAGAGGTGAGGTATGTACTGATTAGGAGAACTTGTGCAGAGCAGGTAAACTCCAGCAAATCCACAGTAAGCAATTGTGACAGCTCTGTAGACAGAGCGAACGCTTTTGCCCAATACAGACTGATGATTCCACACCTCAAATTGTTGGATGACCTCACCCAGTGGCTTCACATAGATGTTAAAAAGCAAGAGAGAGAGGACTGACCCCTGTGGAACTCCACAAAGCAGGGGCCAATGGGCTGACCTCTCATCCTCTACTACCACTGATTGAACCTGTCTACTCAGGAAGGAGAGAAGCCACTGCAAGACAGTGCCTCCAATCTCCAACCCCACAAGGTAATCAAATACAGTACTATGGTCAATAGTATATAAAAAACACTGAGAGATCTAAGACCCTGTCCATGAGGAGTCAAGATTCTGATAAATCAAAGCAACTTTATAAGCAAATTATTATGCTAATTGTGTCCAGGTGTTGTGTCCAGGTGGGAGATCTTGTCATTGACTTTTCCGTAATAGGGAATTGGTTACCCTAAACAAGGAACCAGTTCCCAAGACATAGAGGTTGACATCCCACAATACCAAAAGGCAAGGCAACTCCACCACCAGCCTAGAGACCAGTTCCCAGACAACAGGAAGGGATACCAACAGGATCTCCAACTTGTCTCTACAGCCCGGTTTCACCCACAGGCATTCACACCCTGGTATCTCAGGAACACTGTCCCTGATCATAGAAACAGTGTCCCTGACAATCAGTGCTACCAATCGAAGAGAATATTTGTAGCTCAGGGTTGAACTGTGGCGTCCATGGTGCTCTCTGAGCCTTGTTGTTTTCTTGCAGACGTTTCATTGCCAGGCTAGGCAACACCTTCAGTGCGAAAAAGTACTGAAGATGTTGCCTAGCCTGGCAATGAAACGTCTGCAAGAAAACAACAAGGCTCATAGAGCACCATGGACGCCACAATCAGTGCTACATCTCCCTCCCCAGCCATGGTATCAAGGCTTCTGAAAGACCTGAAATCTGATGGGCAGATTTCAAAGAATGTAGCATCACCACTTTCATTCAACCAGGTTTCGGTAATACATGGCAGATCTGCCCATTTGTCCAACAGCAGGTTGTGAATGAACAAGGTTTTATTACAGACATGGATAAATAAATATATTGTAATAAATATTCAGAATTACATCCCCATACCCTTTCAGCATCTCCTGCCATCCCTCCCCCAAAGAAACAAGCATTATAGTCAAAAAGGCTAAGGGCATATAAATGAATGCGAGTGAGAAAAGTCTTTCCTTTACACTCTGTACATTAGAGAAGAGAAATCCAAAAGGGATCAGATCAGATATTGGCAGTGATACTGTAAAAGTGGACTCTGATAAAGACACTTGTTGCCATTGTATAAACAACATCCAAGTGTAGGCCAGCCAATGTTCTCTGAAGAGACAGGCTTCCTCCACTGTGTGGCACGGACACAGGAGAAAAAAAGCAACCAGCTAACTGCTCTGAATACCGTGTGTGTGTGTGTGTGTGTGTGTGTGTGTGTGTGTGTGTAATATTCACATTTGAAGCAAAAGTATTGGTTGAAATTATTGTCCTATTATTTACTAATCAGAGCTCAGACAGACTTGATCCTTAAATGTTCATTTCCAGTCCTGATTGCTGCTAGAAAGATTTGACAGGTGCTTTGGAAAAGTCTCAAGTGCTTTAAGAGAAATTTCAGCAGAAAAATTTAAACAAAGATTTTTTTTAATGGTCAAGATAGTTAGGAATGGATCTAAGCAGATCCTGATACTTTTTGTTTTTCAGAATGATTTTCATGAATTAGATTCTGATGCAGTGTGGGAACTGCATCCATTATTACATGGTTTTACTGGAGTTGCATATGCTTACATGTAGTGTGTGTTTGTGTGTGTGTGTGTGTGTGTGTGTGTTTTGTCACTTTGGGATTCAGATGTGAAAGAAGTGCAGGATAATATTACAAAGATAGCAAGGCAGAGCTTTATATCTCCTATTACAAAAGAAATTAAAAACTAGGGAAATGAACAACTGAAAGATTCACCTGCTGAATCTTTATCTTTCGTTGACCAGCTGTAAATGAAGGAGGATCACATTCCTCTTCCAGATCAATGGTCATGAACTCATCTATTGTTAGCTGACTTGCAGGTGTATCTTCAAATTCTGTAAGTCTGAAAGCATACATTAAAAGATTAATGGATGACTGTCACAATATACAAGCCAAAATTTACATACAATATTTTTTCATAACAAAACTATATATAGATATGAAACAAAACCATTTCTGTATTCCATTCCTGCAAAGCTGATGACCAGTATGCAAGATAGGCAAGCAAATTTTCTTCCATATGAAGTGCATATCAAAATGGAGGAACAAATTGCATATTTTTCAAAATGTAAACATTTTGCCATTAAGTCAGTTTTGCTTAAGAATCATTATATCCTCATTTTGCAAGCACGTTTAACCTAAGTTAAGCTGTCTATATCCTCATTTTGCAAGCACGTTTAACCTAAGTTAAGCTGTCTAAAAAGGGGCGTGGTGGCTCAGCGGGTAAGACGCCAGGCTTGTCGATCAGAAGATTGCAAGTTCGGAGGTTCGAATCCCTAGCCCTGCGTGTGGAGTGAGCTCCCGCACTAGCTCCAGCTCTTGCCAACCTAGCAATTCGAAAGCATGCAAATGCAAGTAGATGAATAGGTACCACTTTGGTGGGTAGGTAACAGCGTTCCATGCGCGTCATGCGGCCACATGACCGTGGAAGCGTCTTCGGACAACGCTGGCTCTTTGGCTAACAAACGGAGATGAGCACCGGCCCCTAGAGTCGGACACAACTGCACAAATGTGCGGGGGGAACCTTTACCTTTACCTTAAGCTGTCTAAACCTGAAATGACAGCCTCCAGACTTTAAAGTAGAAATCTTTTCCAAGTCTAAAGGAATCTGGTAGCACCTTTTTCAACTAACAAAATTTATTTAAAAGCATAAGCTCTTGTGAGCCACAGCTCACCTCATCAGATCCATAGAGTGGCTAGACTGATGTAGGATTTAAATTAGAGTGAGGTGGGGAAGAAAAGGACGGGTTGCTTACGCAAATGCAGATTACATGGGAGACAAGTTACAAGTACATTATCAACTAACAACTGTAATATGTTAAAAACTCATTGTGTTAGTTAACACTTTCTGAGATTGCCTGAAACTGATGTATATGAATTCAGCAATCTCTACCTTAATGATGCTGTTCAAGTCTCATTTTTCCAAAACAGTCACTTTGAGGTCTGTCATAGTGTATCCTGGGAGGCTGAAATGTTTGCTCCTTCTAGGAGAATTTAACCATTAGCTCATCAATCTGTTTAAAATATTTAAGTTGAACCAACATAAGCATTACTCTAAAAATATGTATCAATCTTGATGCAAAAATTCATTTTCACAACATTAATTATTCTGCATAAACAGGGATATTTTTATCCACTTCTTTAATATCATATTTCATCTGAATAATGTATTTTTAAATGCTCTTACCCACTAAACTAAATATTTTCCTGGGGATAATAATCCCCAGGTATTTAATAGCTTCTGGACAATTTATAATTTATAAAGCCTATTTTTTCCCTGCAGCCATTGGAATCTTACCAATTGGCATAATATAGTTTTTAGATAATAGGCTAGGTTGCTTCTTTGAAGTATATATTTATTTATTTATTTATCATACTTATATCACCGCCCATCTCCCCCCACAGAGGGGACTCTGGGCGGTTAAGCCTTCTATACAATAGTTATATATACAGTAGCTGTTCTGTTTATACACACACACACATACATGCAAACATACATATACACACACACATAAATGTATAGCATTAAAAAGTAGTGTTTTATTAAGAAATGTTAATTATGTTTTAATGATAATTATGTTAATTATCATGTTTTAATGTGTGTGTGTGTTATCTGTGTGTATATGTGTGTGTGGGGGGGGATGGATGGATGGATGGATGGATGGATGGATGGATGGATGGATGGATATCACAGCCCTTTTTTAGTTTCTCCAAAAGAAGATAGTAGAATTGAAAAACAACAGAGAAATATAGGCTGTAAAGACATTTATAAAAAACTGATTCAAAAGAGAAGAGGATTAGAGGGAAAGAGAAGAGGATTGGAGGTCTTGGAATGTAATAAAATTGCCTCCAAGTAGATATTTATTTAACAGAAATTTTACGAGCATGGCAATAAGGCATATAACTTATTAGCAAATAAATTAAAAAAAGAAAGCTTCACAGATTAAAATAACTCACTTAAAGCAGATTCAGGGGGAAATGTTTAAATAAATAAATAATACATTTTATGCTAACTGTATTCTTCAGAGCATCTAAATAAAGTAAGTGATTTTCTACTCTCAATTACAGTCACTCCTATATAAGCAGCTCATAGAACTTATCACAACCAACTATTCTCCAAAGAAATAGAACAAGTAATTAAACAAAGTTGATGGTATTACTGTAACTGTTATAAAAATGTTTCAAAAATAATTGCCCTCTATTTACATTCTCTGTTTGACTCAATACTGCAGGATAATCACATCCCTGATTCATGTCATCAAGCCTGGTTAGTTATGATACCAAAAACTAACAGAGGCAGAGAGCTGAATCCTATTGACCAACTGCACTCTGAATAAAATCAAAAGACTTTTATAGTTTGTTTGGCCAAAAGACTAAGCAAGTTCACTGCTGATTATATAAATTTGGATCAAGCTAGATTTATTAAAGGTAGACAGACAGCAGATTCTATTAGAGTTTTAAATTGTATTTTTAATGAGAAATGCACTAAAATCCTCTAGTCATTTTAACCTTAGATATCATTTTAAAAGCTTTTGACCAGCTCTAATAGCCCTATCTATTTCAACTGGTATATAAGTATCAAATGGAAGAAAAAATTGTTAACCACATTCAACAGTTACATACTCTTAAAATCTCTACCTTTGATTCAGATAACTTCTTGTAATATTTCTCAGAATATTTCACAATAAGAGGAGGCACAGTACTAAGCAGAGCTGTCCACCTTCACATTATTGTTCATTTAACTATGAAACCCTTAGCCACCAAATTAATCTTTATAATTAATATATTTAAAGCATTATATAATGGGGAATTAAAATGTCTACTAAATTAACTAGGTTAAATAAACTGAGTTACATCTCAGTCATCATGTATTAAAAAGAAAAACAGAAGTTGAGATCAGTTGCCACTGCTGGGACATATTGCTGCCATCAAGATGTCCTTATTACCTAAGGCGGGGGTGGGGAACCTTTTTTCTGCCAAGGGCCATTTGGATATTTATAACCGGGGACGGGGGTGGGGTGGGGTGTTTCTGGGATTTCCACGGACTGGGGGCCGGAGTTTGCGGGTGGGAGCCAATCACAAGCACTGGGGGGCGGGGTTTGCGGTCGGGAGCCAATCGCGTGGAAGGGGCAGGGTTTGCGGGCAGGAGCCCCGCGGGCCTTATACGGCCTGCGGGCCTGACGTTGCCCACCCCTGACCTAAGGTGTTGTATCTGCTTCACTTTTTTTTTGCAACTAGTCTGTCTTCATCTACAGTTGCTTCACAGCTTGGGACCAGCTCAGGAGAAGGCCATGTCCCATATGCCATGATGCCAGATAGAGCCTCTGATAGAGATGGGAGGAAATTTCAGAAAAGACTGGACTGTCCTGTGTGTCTTTTATGTCCCTAATGCCCAAATAAATTTGTAATGTTAGAAACAGCAAGCCATGTAGGGCTTTTAATGTCAAGCCAATACCTTAAAATGTGCCTTGTAAGCAATTGGCAAGTAGGAAAATGTTACCTGATTTCTGTATGTGATATAATTTGGCAGTAATATAATTTTCCATTAACTGCAACTTCTGGATACTTTTTAAGGATAAATCCATCCCAATCTGGAGGGTGCGGCAGGCATATCTAGTTATATGAGTGAAAGTTCACAGACACAATACTAGATGCAGCCTACACAAGGATAGCCAGCGTAATGATAGCCAGCATAATGATGCTACGCATTCTGTAAATCAGTAATCTTTGTTGTTTTCAATAAGCATTTCTCATCCACTCCTGGTTAAAGTGCAAGGAACAGTGTGTTAATCTATTAATCTATGCTGCTCCTCATACAATTGCATCTTAAAGTAGTACTCAAAAAATAATTAAAATACACTAATAGCAGCTATAAATTTAAACAATATAAACCATAATAAAAAGGAAACCCACACTGGATTATTCATCCAGCATTCATATGGGTAAGGTGAGGTTGAACAGATAAGTCTTCAGGCAGGTTCCTGAAAGATCTAATAATAGGCATTTCAGAAACTTCAGAAAGGAGAACATTTCAGAGAAAAGGTGCCCCAGAAAAGGCAACCCATGAATAGTGACACTCTGCTAATCTTGGTACACACAGGTGGGACATTTTGAGGACTTTGGCAATCAATTATATCTGCCGTTGCAAAGCTGATATCTTGTTTAGGACCTTACATGTCAAAAAGTAAAATAGACAATGTATTAAAAAATAAACAAATAAGAAGACCTCCCTCAACTATTTAATAAGTGGGCAGCTTTTGCTGAGAGGACAATGTCTTTCAGACAGAGCTTTCCAAACTGTGTGTCGGGACACGTTAGTGTGTCGGCTGCAGTGTCTGGGTGAGTCGCGGCTGCTGCTGCCTCGGAGCCCTGCCAGGATTCCACGTAGGTTCTAGTGCCTGCCTTGTGCCTTGCTGCCTCCAAACCTGCCCTGCCAGGATTCCATGCAGGCCCTAGTGCCTGCCTTGTGCCCTGCTGCCTCCAAACCTGCTGTGATTCCGTGCAGGTCCTAGTGCCTGCCTTGTACCCTGCTGTAAGAGTGTGTCGCGAAATGATGCCCTGCTGTAAGAGTGTGTCGCGAAATGATGCATGTCTAAAAAGTGTGTCACCAACATGAAAAGTTTGGAAAGCTCTGCTTTCAGACAACCTGATTCCCAACAATGCAATAAGCATGCTCTTCACTTCAAGTCTAAGGGTGGTTGATCCTCATTTATGGAGGGAGAACATGTCTCCGTAGAAAGTGTAAGAAAGTATGTTCTGCACCTACCAGATTTCTTATTAAAAAGGCAGAACTCCTCACCATGAAAACTCACCATCTGCACTGAGCATCATGATAAATATTTTGCTAGTCAAGAAACCAATTTTCAGAGGACAAATATGGTTTGGAGTCTGTTCAGAGACGCCACAAATATCTGAACTTAGAATTAAAAGAAATTTCTTCTTATACGTAAAAGTAAGAATTATTTTGCTAGTTGATAAACTTAGCTGTCCTTTTTCACTGCCACATGCCATGTGAAAGAAATTTTTGGAGACCCACATCTTCCCTTCTTATTGATGCATCAATGCTAGTCAACGGGCCAAAAAAAAAGGAACAAAATCAGATGAGATGTAATGACTTTGTGATTCTAAAAAGTGACAGTGATGTGGACTATTGCCTAAATAGAATGAGTGTGAAAATGAAAGTACTGAGTATTATCAGCAATAACATTTTACTAAAAAGAAAGAAATTCCTGAAGGAAATTGGAAAATAGCACTTACTCCACAGAAAGAAGAGATTTTTGCTCATGTCTTGCTGGAAGAAAATTAAGAGGGTACCTAAATTGGATCACTGTCCATCACACTGGCAAAAAGTATATGATTCATCCAATGATACACTTTAAAATTGATAGTATGTATTTCAAGACACTACTTAATTTAGCAAAGTAATTCTTGGTCTGTGTCCAATGAAATTTGTAGCCAGATACCAAATAAAGCCATGTTATTTCCATTCATAACCAACATTCTTTTCTTTTGGGTAACATCCCAAATTCCGAAGTCAGCCATCTGCTTGACAGCTGATTTAAGATCTATCATAACTGACACATATCCACTAACCACCAATATTGCATGCTTTTTTTCTCCCAGAGATATATAATATAACCATCTCTTATTTTGCTTGCTCTGTTAATACAATGCTCACAATATTTCAGAACTTGGCACACCACATAGCAGAAAACAGAACAGCACTCTTCTCCACTCTTGAAAGCATCTTTTGTTATTTTGCACAGTGCATGCTAGGATCTGTAATTTACATGAACTCATTTACCTCTTCACAGGAATAAAGCTGAAGCAATTGTCATTTTATATAAATGGATTATGCATTCTCCAGTGACTACCAATGCAGGCTAAGAATGTGTATAGCTTATAAAGTGATACCAGAGCCTGAAAATGCCTTCAGTACTTGGCTACAAGTTCATGGAACAGCACATGCCTTTTGGCCAATGTACCCACCCTTACATACTATGCTGAGAAAATATTCATGGCTTGTGTTGAGAAGATTGCGGGGTGGAAATAACCACATTGTTACATCCTAAGCAATACTTCAGAAACGTAGTCACATTAATAGAATACAGGCATGAAGGAGGCACATCTATATTCCAAACCAAGTTGTTCTTGAGTGTGATCTTCCTCTCCTTATCTGGAATCAAGAGATCTGTTCATGCTGTCCTCATGCTCCAAACCCCCAGACTATGGACAGGAACTTTCCCTGAGTAGTAAAAGTTAAGAAATTCCACACTGATTCCACTCATCCAGCCTTGCCACTGGTTTCCCCTAAGCAGGATACAAGATAAAAATTTCTTGATCACGTTGAGGGTTTGACTGGATAGGCACAGTACAGTATGCCTCTAGTCTACAGCTTATGATTTCTAGCTCCTCGCTCTCATCTCACAAGTGCCTTTATCACAATTCTGACACTGCTCAAAAGTGGACCTTCTTATTTCCCATTTTCTTTATATACTGTAAAAATTCTTGATTCCATGTCACATTAAATTTTTGAGAGAGATTTTTCTTAGAGACACTATTTAAAACATGAACCCCCTTTTTGTGACTCTTGAAGCCTCTTCTGACAAAGATTACTTAAAAGTGACAACACTTTCCTGCCACGCTGAGATGGGAAACACATGAAAATTAAAATGCAATCCCTAAAATAGGCCTATCACAATTAAAAAATGCAGAAAAGTTCCAGAACATTCCCCAAAACCTAACAGACCCACATATGTGATGTGAGCCCATGTGCCCTCAAATTTCCCAAATGACTGCCCACCGTTGATTTAACTATATTATTTAAAAGGCAAACTACTGTATATGGTGAATGGAAATCAAGAATCATATTTTAAAAAATTTAAATTCCCCTCCTTTTCCCCTGTCAGCACTTGCACTTTTTTTTTGGTAAAAAAAGGATGGTTCTTTATGTTTAATCCATGATTATCAACTCCTAAGCTCTGTAACAATTAGGGATTACTATCCTCCCCTTATCCTTATGGAGTTCTTAGACTGCTTGCAGAAGGCACATATTTTTAGTAAACTGAATCTCAGAGGGGCTAACAGTTTGATTCACATGTAAGAGACCTGTCAATATTTAGCTACTTTTGATTCTCATTGTGGGAGGTGTAAATTTATTCCTATCTTTGCTGTGTTGATTCATTTGACCACATTGGGTAACTGCAAATGGGAGTCTGATACCCAGCAGCCTTTCTTCACTTCTCAACCATCCTCTCCCATCCAGACACTTTTTATTTTGCCTTAGGAACCATGCTTTTGCAATCTAGTCCAGAGTTTAAGGGCAACTTACTCTCTTGTGCATCCTTTCCTTCCAAACAAAAGGAACTATGTTATTTAACAAGGAAGCATAACAGCATTGGTTATTCAAAGGTGCTGAATACCCTACAGAGGTTCAGACTGACCACAAAAACATGGAACACTTACGAATTGCTCACAAGTTCACACAGTGCCAGGTCAGTGGGTACATTTTTTTCTTGTTTGAACATTCATCTCTCTTATATTCTAGCTTGCAGAACAAGTAGGCTGATGACTTATCACATAAACTAGAATATTTCTTACCCCCTTCATTCTGCACCCAGAAAACTTTGGCCCTTTCCTCTGACACCTACAAGTAACAAGATAAACTCTTTCCCTAATTCAGCAACCCTACACATCAACAGAAGGATCCATGTATGTGGGCTCATAGAGATAACCTTCAGGGGCACTTTTGTGCGTCTTTCCTTGAGGAAATAGGTGTTGCGATTCTGTCATGACAGCCAGCCATCTGGATATTTTGAAATATTTAAAATGACCAATGGTCTTTTCCATGACTTGCCCACTTGTGGCATGCCAAACCTCTGACCATCTGAATTATTGTATCTCCTTCCCTCCTCATAGGAGCCTTGGGATACAGTTTCTTTGGACATTATGACTGACTTATCACTTGTTATACATCTGGATACCCTCTTGGTGCTAGCTGATCTCTTTTCTAAGAAGGGTTATTTTATTTCCTGCTGTCACCTCCCCTCTGCCTCTGAAATGGCTCAATTCAACAGGTTTTCCAGAACCGATCATCTCATTTCTGAGTGGGGCCCACAATTCATAGCACATTTTTGGAAGCTCCAGAAAACTCCATCTACCCTTGCCCATCATCAATAATCAAGCAGAGAAATTGAGAGCACAAATGTTTCCTTAGATCATTACCTTCATTGCTATGTAAACTACTGTATCAGCCAGACAATTGTTGATAAGAGTTCCTGAGCTACAGAGAACCATTATGTTAAACATATATCATATGCCTCACAATGCCAGCAAAAGAACAGCCAAATATCTGTTGATTCAGAAAGGTGGGAGAAAAAGGATTAGAATTAGCTTACAGGAGCACATACACACACACACACACACACACACACACACACACACACACACCCCTCCTCAAGAAACCATCCCTGGACCCTACTATTTTGGACAATTTTCGTCCTGTCTCCCACCTTCCCTTTTTGGGAAAGATGGTTAAGAAAGTGGTGGCGTTGCAACTCCAGAGGATTCTGGAGGAAACAGATTATCTAGACCCCTTTCAGTCAGGTTTCAGGCTAGGATATGGGACGGAGACTGCATTGGTCGCACTTATGGATGATCTCTGGCGGGAGCGGGATGGAGGGAGTGCATCCATCCTGGCTCTCTTGGACCTCTCAGCAGCTTTCGATACCATCGACCATGGTATCCTTTTGGGTCGGCTCAGGAAGTTGGGGGTGGGTGGCGTGGTTTTACACTGGTTCACCTCCTTCCTCCAGGGTCAGTCCCAATCAGTGGTGATAGGAGAGGAGAGATCTGACCCGCGACCCCTACTGTGTGGGGTACCGCAGGGTTTGGTGCTCTCTCCTCTCCTATTTAACATCTACATGAAGCCGCTGGGTGAGATCATCCGTCACCATGGGATGAGGTATCATCAATATGCTGATGATACTCAGTTATACATTGCCATCCTGGGTGAAGTAAGTGATGCAGTCGCCACCCTGTCTCAGTGCCTGGGGGCTGTAGGGGTCTGGATGGGGAACAACAGGCTTCAGCTGAACCCTGGTAAGATGGAGCGGCTGTGGATTGATGGCCTCTCGGAATCCAGGAAGTTGTCATCTTTGGTCCTGGATGGGGTGGCACTGGCCCATTCGGAGCCAGTGCGGAATCTGGGGGTCCTCTTGGACTCACAACTCCTGCTCAAAAAGCAGGTGGCAGTCGTGACCAGGAGGGCCTTTGCGCAGCTTGTGTGCCAATTACGCCCTTTCTTGGACCGGGATGCCCTCCGAACAGTCACTCACGCCCTTGTCATCTCCCATATAGACTATTGCAATGCGCTCTACATGGGGCTACCCTTGGAGTATCCGGAAGCTTCAGCTGGTCCAAAATGCGGCCGCACGGACAGTTATTGGAGCCAGAAAATCAGCACATGTAACTTCTCTGCTGCGCGAGCTGCATTGGGTACCAATTTGCTTCCGGGTCCAATTCAAGGTGTTGGTTATCACCTTTAAAGCCCTACATGGCATAGGACCAGGTTACCTGAGGGAACGTCTCATCCCCAGAACATCGACCCGCCCCACCCGGTCATGCAGAGAGGGCATGCTACGGACCCCACTGATCAAAGAATTCCATCTAGCGGGGTCCAGGAGGCGAGCCTTCTCTGCAACAGCACCCGCCCTTTGGAACATCTTGCCCCCGAAGCTAAGGCAGGTCTCCTCACTCCCGACCTTCCGGAAAAATTTAAAGACCTGGTTTTGCCGCCTTGCATGGGAGGGGAATGCTAACAGTTCCTCCTGGGGATTGTTGATCCCATGAAACCCTTTTTAGTATTAACATCCTTGCACTTGGATTTTATATTTCTTTATTGATGTTCTGTTCTCTATTGTGTTTTAACCTTGTTTTTATTGTGAACTGCCCAGGGTCCTCCGTTGGAGGAGATGGGCGGTAATATAAATCTAATTAATTAATAAATAAACACACACACATACACAAACACAGAGAGGCTTTGACTGCAGTCAAAGTAGGAAGGTTGGGAGATCTGTTTGTGGTTTCATTCTTCTCTGCCAGAAAGAAACTAAACTAGTTGTATCAGCTTTCTGCTGAGTAAACCAGTTTCTAAATGAAGAGTCCGTATCTAGAAATTTCCTGTATGCCTATGGGAAGTCTAATACATAGGAAGCTGCTGTATATGTAGTAAGACCACTGATCCAACTAGAAGAATATTGGTTCAAACGGGTCCTTCCTTGCCTTACGCAGATATGCTAATTACTAAATCTGGAGATTCTGAATTTCAAGTATGTAATATGTCTATGAAGGTTCTCAGTCATCCAGGTGGAATTGTCTGTAGCTTGAATCATGTCAACTGGATTTCTATTTTCTTAGTGGAAACGTTTCGCTCCTTATCCAAGGAGCTTCTTCAGTCTGAAGAAGCTCCTTGGATAAGGAGCGAAACGTTTCCACTAAGAAAATAGAAATCCAGTTGACATGATTCAAGCTACATTCAAGTATGTAAGTTAATGCTCTTCTCAGATAGTCTATGCTGAGAAAAACACATGAGAAGTCTATGCAGATTTTTCCCCAGATAAAATCTCAGGTAACTTGTCAGAGGCCTTTTGTTCCATAAACAGATTCTTGCACAATTTAAAAAAGAGTTACATGAAACAAGTACTTATTAATTCAACCAAATTCTACTTAATGACATTTCGAGAATCTAAATGCTTCAAGAAAAAAAATATTGAGACCAGGGAAGCTTACTGAAAAAGGTTTGTTTTGAATATGCCCTCAATAAATGCAATATAATGTGGGGTTATTTGAGAAACATCAATCATGTTTTATGGATCTGTGATAAATACAGTTGTAATTATAGATCCTGGAAAATAATTCAGCTGTCACGTTTACCTTGTCAAAGTAAATAACACTGTCAATTTAGTTGATGTGCATGACCTGAGTAAACATTTCAAAGAACAAATTTTGCACTCACGCTCCTTCATTTAAACAACTGCTCAACTGAATGTGCTTCCATTACAATTCAATGTATTTGCTATCACTCAAATAAAATGAAGACTGTATACCAATAATCCCTCTGAATCATTTGGAAATTGTGCAAAATATCTTACTAGCTATAAGCGTTATTACTGCCTTAAATCAGCAGGTCTTAAGCTTAAATAAATTATAATAGTGGCTTTTAAAGTGAGTTCTTACTATGCCTGAACTTGCTCTGAAGCTTATAAATTCATGGAGGACAAGTCCACAAATCAGTAGGTTGATCAGCTAAAAACCATTCAATTAGAATGACAGCTTTTCAGTCTATCGATGGCTGTAAGTTATGATAAGTCCAGAAGCAGCACGCTTCTAGTCAAGAATAATATAAAGAAGTGGGAGATAGTTATTGTCTTTCTTCTGAGTTTCCAAAAGATATCTGGCTAGCTGCTGTGAGAGGTAGGATGCTGAATTAGATGGAACCGGGTCTCTTAAAGCTCCAAAGGCGCTCCAGAATAGTTGAGTTTTTAATAACTTGCAGAAAACTAGCAGCATGGGGGCCAATCAAATTTCCAGAGAGAGGCTGTTCTGTAATGCAGATGCACCAAATGAAAACTGTTGATGGTTCCCCATCTTCACAAACTTTTTTTAATTTTAATTTTATTTTTATCCCGCCTTTATTTATTTTTTATAAATAACTCAAGGCTGCGAACATACCTAATACTCCTTCCTCCTCCTATTTTCCCCACAACAACCACCCTGTGAGGTGAGTTGCCCCAACCCTTCCTTCTCCAGGAGAAGTAGGAGGATTTGTTCTTTTGGGGGATTGTAGGCAATCCTCTGGGGGAAGACAGATGAGGGTGTCGGCCTTTTGAGGTAGTCAAGAAACAGATTTGTCAGTGTTTTGAGGAATGTTCTGGAATAACAGAATCTTGAAAGCCTGAGTGATACATTAGAAAGTTGCACAATTTTCCCTAAAACTCATCTCTTACTATTTCACTATCACTATTCACTAGAGCACAATGTGCAACTATCTCCAGCCTTTGGGTACCTATATTTATATGAACGTACAACTTAGATGACACAAATTGATTCTTTCTAAGACATTTTAGCCTTTTTGTTCATAATTACACTTACACCTTCACTTCCCTCCATGTACAAATCAATTCCACTCCATAGTATCAGATCACTTGCATTTCATATTTATTCCATCCTTCTCCTTTCTCTTAGTTTCACAGATGCATAACAAGTATTTGTTTCTTTCTTTCATTTTCTTTGATAATCCATGTGCTTTATCATATATCCCTTTTACATTCTAAGACAATCTTTCATATGCTGTGATCATCACCAGATGAACCCAAAGATATAGAACTCCACTTCCCATCATGGCTTTGGTCAATTAAGGCTTTCACATAAAGTCATTTTAATATGATACAGAAGGTATAGACTAGGTTACTAGTAGTGACTGTTGCTGTGTCACATGCAGCATTCCTTGCCAATAGTAATGACAGCACCAGTCAGTTTTGACACATTTCGGCTGGTATGACACAAAAGCAATCAACAGCCAGTTTTACTCCAAGCATGTCAACTACTCTAGGCAAGGTAGGATTTCTAATCTAGAGACTATCTGCAAGTCAACTTCTAATTGCCAGCATCCCATGAACGAGGAGAAATACACAATGTATGACACACACTCAGGATGCAAATAATTGTACGTCATTTTACAGCAAGACAAAGATATAAATCCAGGATGCCTAGTGTAGCGATTCAACTCAATGGATGTATCTAAAAAAGGACTGCTCTATGGTGTGCTATGAAAAACAAGTTTGAATTAAATTATTTGAAAAATATCCCTCTTTAATTGGCAGGAGTTACATGATACAATGAAGAATACAGGAGGTGTCTTAGCTATATTGGATCAAAATTATAGGCAAATTCCCTCTAACTTTTGCCTATGACTTCATAGCATGGGGCACTAAAGGTGATATTCCTCATTATCTGCTACCTTATTATGCCTCTTTAGCAGCCGCTGTGAAATATTTAGCTCCAAGGACGAAAAAGGAAGCGGGCTTGACTGGCCCCCTAGAAAATTTGTTTCCTAAGAATAGGATGACCTTCACAGCTGTGACAGTCTTTATTTGAGCAGCTTCTCAAAGCCATGTCAACTTTTTGATTCATGTAAGTAATGAGGGTTATAGATTTGTTTACTTCAGAAATGTTGTGATCCTTTTTTCCTTATTTATTGTAGGCTTTTTTAATTCTCTCTTACATTGTTTATGTATACAAACCTATCATTAGTAGTTTTAGGTCTTACCTGTTATTTTTAATATGCATTTTAACTCAGTGATTTTTGCACTGTGTGAGGTTATGATCTATGGTTACGATAGTAAAAAAAATCACTACTATCAAAAGTAGTATTGGAGTATTGATAAATAGGAATCAATCAGTGACTTAAACTGTTTCTATTAATTTCATTGATTTGGGGTTCCCTGTAAATGCAAATTATTAAAAAGAGTAGAATTGGTTTTACAAAATCAGTATGTTTGACAAGAAAAAAAATTAATAGATATCATTTTGTGTATAAAACAATAAGAATACCCTGACATTGCTACCTTGCTATCCTAAATATGTAGCATTAAAAGGAAATTTTAGTCACAGAATATTTGTATTACACAAACCCAAATTACATTATTTCACAAAGTTGATTCATTTGCATAAGCTATGCTCTTGAAATTAAATATTTCAAGTGCTGGAGTTTAATGGAAATCTTTTATCCTCAGCAACTTGCATGGAGAATCAGCTTCCATTCTATCTAGCTGCAAAAAGTAAATATGTCCTGTGAATTTTATTTAAACAGTCCACAGCACCAAAGTCTAAGTTTTCCTATTTTTTTCATTTTCAGTTTATTATTGAAATGCTGTAAAGCAATTAAATCTTTACATCCCCATAGAAATCATGAAGTTTGAAACAGCTGTCATAACAACGAGTACTTTCCAAAGATGTTTACCAGTATACTGTACATGGAGCTCCCTTTCCTGAAGGATGTCGTTCCCATTCATTTCAAAATAGGCAGACACTCCATACATAGAAAAAGATACACTTCCAGAAGTAATTTATGGAAAAGCCCGCAAGTTCACATGCACCATATATATTTGGGCTTTGCTTAGAAGCAACTGAATTAACATACTTTTCTTAAGATGTGATCTTTTGCAGACCCTATAAGTATTCAGAACAAGACCAAAGAAATACATTCATTACTGAGATTTCGGGCCAATGTAAACCCATAAAATTGGATTTACCAAGCTTCTGCTCTGTAGTTTTACATTACAGTTATGACTGGGAAGAAGTAATCTTTTAACAGGAAAACAAAATAGCCTATCTATACAGACCAGAATGTCATGTCCTAGGATTGCAACATAAACCACTGGTCTAGTCATAGAAGGGAATATGGATGACACACAACATCAGTTCCACAGACCAGTTGCTTGCAGGTGGCTAGTTCCAATACAAATGTTCATGTTTAGCTGTCAGAGCAACACTATCTCCTCAACGAAACTTCAGCTTCTGAAATCCAACTCCTGCTCTAGTTTCAAAACTATGAGGCAGAAGAACCACCTCTGCAGCCAATATTTGAGTTCAGCTCCAATTAGACTCTCGTGTGCAGTATTGTTCACATCCCAATGATTATGAAATTCTATGTAAATCTCTAATAAAAATTATATTTAAAAAATTCTATGTAAATCTGCTGCACTTTATTTCATTTATTTCTTTGTTTAATTTAGGTGCTACCCAACTCCAGACTGATTCTAAGCAGCTCACAGTACAAAACAATATAAAAATAACAATCTACATAAAACACTAAGCAGATGGAAAATCCAGTAAACACATAAAACAGATATGAGACAGCCAGCAGGGGCTCCAACCAGCCTACCCAAACCCTGGGCAAGAGCCTTCAAGAAGGCCATCCAAGTGGGAGCCACCCAGATTTCAGGGGGAACCTTATTCCAGAAAACGGGCACTGTGACAGAGAAGGCACACGTCCTGGGGCCCAAATTAAGATGCTGTTTAATCCAAGGGTGGGGTTGTGTTTATAAAAGATCTCTTTCCAGAAGGGGGAAATAGATATATTTTCCACACAGCAAATAATAAACTTCAGAAATGCTCTAACGCTCAAGTAAAATATGAAAAAAAAAACTGCAAACTTGACCTACCTTTTCCTTAATGTAGATTCACCAACTTTAACCACCCTGATGACTTCTTTAACAGTGCGCCTAAAATCATGCATTCTTGCAGCAACAAGGAGAGCTAGAGCATAAAAAGAGAAAGAACCACATCAAAAAGGCAACTGAGGGAGGGTGGAAGCAAGGGAATACATTTAGTCATATACTGCAAGTGCCATTGGAAATTCAATTTCTCATATTAATTTTAAAATACTTTTTTTTAGATTTTTTTTATCCTGCCTTTATTATTTTTATAAATCACTCAAGGCGGGGAACATACGTCATACTCCTCCTATTTTCCCTACAACCACCCTGTGAGGTGGGTTGGGCTGAGAGAGAGTGACTGGCCCAAGGTAGGACTAGAACTCACAGCCTCCTGGTTTCTAGCCTGGTGCCTTAACCACTAGAACAAATACTGATGTTCAGCTCTGGGCTTCAATACAGAGTGATTAAACTGGTATTTTATAAAATTTACTTTGCATGCAGAAATATTAAGTCAGCATAAACAAACTTTGGAAAAAGCAGAATGGTGTAATACTCCACCTCAAAAATTATTTCATCTAGATGGGCCTCCTCCTTGCACACACAGACACATATCCATGCACACACAATTAGGGGAAAATGTCCTAACATCATAACAGCACATGCATTTGCTTTTTCCCAAACTATTTCAAAACTTCTACACATATTCCACTTTCACCAAATTTACATAATCAGTAAATTATCTCAATAAAAAGCAATTGCGTAAGATTATTCAGTGAATGTATAGTCGAAGGCTTTCACTTGGGCACAGAGAGAATCTTCTAGCTGTGCTCCTGTCCTCTGAAGATGCCAGCCACAGCTACTGGCGAAACGTTAGGAACCAAAACTGCCAGAACACAGCCACACAGCCCGGAAAACCCACAACAACCATTATTCAGTGAGTTCAAGGTTCACGTGAAGGTTCTTTGCTTTCCAAGGACTGGACCAGAGCTTTCCAAACTGTGTGTCGCGACACAAAAGTGTGTCGCCAGAGTCTGGTGTGTCGCCACACAACCCGGAAGCGCTGATCATCATCAGCGCTTCCGGGTTTTCCCGCGGTGACACACCAACGGCGGCACGCAAAACCCGAAAGCGGCAGCAGTGCTTCCGGGTTTTTGCGCACTGCCGCAACAGCGGCACTTCCGGGTTTTCCCGTGGCGACACACCAACAGCGGTTGGTGTGTCGCCGCGGGAAAACTTTGGAAAGCCCTGGACACACTACAGCATAGCAAATCTATACACAATGTTTTATTACAGCACACACCTTCCCCAACAACAGGCTATTGCTCTCCACCATTCTAGGACTTCCAATGTGATGTTGCCATGTAAATATGTCTTTAATACTCAGTCCTTTAATACTTAGTTCAAGCAAAAGTCTCAAAGTCTGCAAAGTGGCATACAACCTTTGCCTCCTTCCAAAAGTTGGGTAGGAGGTGCTGCCTAGTGTGGTTGTTCCTCTTCTAGTTGCTACCGAGCTCCCAGCAAAGCTCCAAGCAGGACTCCCACCAGGATATGCTGCTCATCATAGCTTGTGGTCCCAGCAATTGACTGATAGTCCTCTTGCCTGCTTGTAATAGCTGCTAATCTCCAGAGGTCGCCTCTGCTTCCACGTCTGTCGCATGCCGTTTGCTTATCTCATTTTCTCCTACATACCTCCCAACTCTGTTTTAGTGTTTGCTTTTGTAAGCTAAAGGCCTGGGTGTCCTGTTCCAACTAAAACTCGACACAAGAAGCGATGGTTAAACAATCCATTTATTTTCAATAATATCTACAATAAGTTCACATTGGCTGGTAACTCACTCGCACGCAGTTGGTGCGGGTTTCCCAGCGTGGCCAGCTTAGAGCGGTCTAGGTGCGTACCTCTGCACCGAGCCGAGGCAACGTTCAGCGACGGGCATAGCACGGGAAAGCAGTCCACATAGCGGCAAGGTAAGGTCCGTGAGGCCGGCGTGGTCGCAAGGCAGGGCTTGGAGTCAGAGTCCAGCACAGCAACAAGGCAAGGCACGGAAGTGAAGTCCTGCACGGCAGCAAGACAAGGCTTGTGAGCAGGATCCAGCACGGCAACAAGACGGGGCACGGAAGGGCAGTCCTGTGCAGCAGCAAGGCAAGGCTTGGAAGCAGGATCCAGCACAGCAGCAAGGCAAGGCTTGGAAGCGGGATCCGGCACAGCAGCAAGGCAAGGCTTGGGATCTCGGCCCACTCTGGCAGGGGTAGGCGTCTGCGTCGGGCTGTGTGAACGGTTGTCTCCGGCAACCTGTTCTGGTTTCTGGCACCTTTTAATCCTTCGATTTTCCCATTTGTGTATAGGGAACAATCGCGCCTCTCGCTGCTCAGCCCGTCTCTCCGCCCTTCTTTCTCGCACGCTGATATGTGGCGGTGAATCCGCCCCCTGCCTTTCTCCAATCGGCGGCTTTGAATCTTGCCACCCAAGCCCCGTGTTTCCTCAACCCCTTGATCAATTTTCGCACTTCCCCACTCTTTCCCGCCTTTTCAACGGTCAGCTCCCCCTCCTCCCCCTCGGACTCAGCCTACATCCTGACACTGGGTGGGGTGAGGCTGCCCCTGGACGTCAGCATGTCCTTGAAAACGCCAGGGTGTGGCTCAATTATCACAGGCAGCTGGAACGCTGGTTTGGATGCTTGTGAGTAAAGTTGTGAGTAAATGAATAAATGTATGAGGGAAATGGGGTGAGAAGCGTTTCTGCCTGGCTGCAGCCACTTTTCCCAAGCACAGACAGAAATCCCAACTTCATTCCCTCACAATTCAGAGCTCCTCAACAGTGTTTTTAAGCTAAAGTTGGGAGATATGCTTTAATGTATATTTTCCATGACACAGAAAAGATCGTATCCCCAACAATTCTGTTCATCTTCTGTTGGGTACAGGAAGAAAGCCACAACTGAAATATTAAATGGTAGCTACCAACTAAAAACAAATTTTCTTGGAAAGAAATAGAAAAAGGAAGAGAAATAGCTAGATGTCCTTCCCCTCTAATTCAAACAATCAATGGAAGGAAATTAACTAAATACTGTATTCTTCACTTTAAAAATTCAGAAGTCTAAATATATTGTTTATTTAATGTACTATTTTAAAGTATTTTTATCCCATACTTCTTAGCTATAATGGCCTACTTAATATCTGTGTCAAACAAGACAGGACCCCACCCACAAGCTTATAATCAAAAGAAATGAGTAAGAGGTAGTGAAGGAAAAAGAGCAAAAGCAGGATCAGGGACCAGTTCTTAGGGTGCCCTTCTGACAATCCTCTCCTTTGATATTAATTTAGAAACTCTCAGCACAAGCCATGGTAGGATATGAAAAAGTTCTTTAATTAATACAAGTGAATAGAATCAATGCAAAGAGCAGATTGAGCAAAAGCACGCACAATCACAACTTTAAACATGCCAGGTTTCATCTACTCCAACCCCTCCCCTTCTGAGTCAGTTCCCATAACTCTACACTGCCAGTCCTTTGATGATTCCAGCTGAACGACCTTGGTGTCTAGTTCCCATCTCCCCTCCGCTTCATTCCAACGCCTGCATACCATGTCTTTCTCTAACAGCTCTTCTACTGTCCTGCAAGCATGCTAATTCCTGCCCATCTATCTAATAACTACACACCCCATCTATCTACTAACTACAAACCCCATCTACCTAATAACTACAAACCCCATCTATCTCTGGCAGGATGGCATCCTAAAGTAGGATGGCAGGATGGCATCCTGACAGCTCTGTTCTGGTAATCAGTTTGAAGAACAGCTTGATAGAGCAAGTCTCTCAAAAGTTCTGCCAGAATTGTCCAACAGTTCCATCTTTCTCTCCATTGTAGCATGATGTTGCATGCAAAGTAGTAGAAAAATGAAAGTACAGCACAATCCTTCTTCTACTTACATCTTCTCTGCTCCAAGTGCCCTCTGTAAGTCACTTTCCCCTTTTCTTACTTCAAACGTATTTGCCTCTCCAAGCCACCAGAGAAAGCAAAAGCACCTCTTGCAACTTACCAGTTGAATTCCGTTCCCAAAGTAGTTTTCCCTTAGAAAAATCTGTTTTAGGGTTTTGGTCAATACAAAGTAGTATATACTTTGGCTCTAAAAGGTTGTGATATATAGGCCATGAAAGGAACTGTAGCTGACCAATTTGCCCTGGTCTACTGAACCATCTCTTTTGCACACACCCTTAATATATTTGCTTACTACTGGACTCTGCCTATGGGAAACCACAGGACTTTTTATGCTCAGGGAAATCCATTGTTTTTGTGCTCTCAACAATTTTTATACAATGCCTTATAGTTAATCTGCACTTTCTGCTTGTGGAATAATATGACCTCCTTGGTACTCTGGTTTATGGCCAAGGGTTAGATTAGTTCCTAAAGTTCATATCCAACTTTCTTCATCTTGACATTAAATTTGTATGTGTAGATTTGCCTAAAAGCATGACATTCTAAGGGTGAACTTAAGAAGCAACTGCTTCTTACAAAATGAAATAGAAACAACACATTTTTTGCCACTCCACACACTCCAATTCACATGAGTTGTGCAATACCTGCACCGCAAAGCCCTGATGGCCGTCGACCTGTGTGCATCCAGTCTCTCTTCATCTGCTGCAGGAGCCTTAAAGCTGTCATGGAGACTTCATGGTTCTTATCACCAAACTCCAGCATGTGTGCAAAACGAGGAATATATAAACATGGATCTGCCCAAGACAAAATGAGAGTCAGTTATTTCCAACCACAACTTTTCCTCTTCTACACAGAGCCGTCTCAAATTTCTCATTTCACTTACAGAAAACACTTCAGTCTCCTATTGTTTCTCCAACCACAGACATGAGATTGTATCTAGTATTACGAACAGAAGGAATCATTCTGCTTGTGGAAGGTCTTTGCTCTGGTAGAAACCTCTACTAATGGAAAGTGATGTTTTGCTCATTATCTCTTCCCTCTGAAACTTCCAGCACCACTTTCCCCACTGTTCCAATCAGATATGCAAGGACTGCCAGGGGAGGGGGCATTATTCAAACTTCACCACCCTTTTCATTAGGACATGCCTGACAACGAACACCTTTCAGTGAACTGAAAGATATTGCTGAATATAACTAGGGTTGTTAAAATATCAGTTAACTCTAACTGTAAGGACCAGGCAAGATGCCAAATGCCACATGAGACGCACACACAAACCTCTCTTTAAAAAAATAAATTGTAGGTGGTGCCTACTTTGGATCAAGGAAAATCAAGGAGGGATGTTTCACATTTTATTCATTGTCTGTTTAAAACTGATAATCTTTTATGAAACCTTTTAGGTATTCAGTAGAAACAAATACAAATACTGTATTGCCATTAGTCAAGTCAAATCTCATCCTGGATGTTCTGACAACACAGAATGGCAATGGAGGAATTTAGTGCTAGCTAGAAAAAGAGCTGCATATTTTAAGTTTGCAAATCAAGCAGAACACATTGTGACACATGATTAAAAAAAGACCAATCAAATTTGGGATATTCAAATATATATCTCCACATAAGCTATGATGTGCAGAATAAACAGATCCAATTAATCAGTGTTGACATAGTTCATAGCCAATTAATTGTTGCTTGATTCCATATTTCCAAATCCAAGGTCTGTCATACATCAGAGCTGTGTGATACAGAATGGGATAACTTGAATGCAGCAACTATGGCAATGAATGTATATGTCCTGAATCACACAGACCTGTCTACACCATTCTATAAGTGTCCAAATGTGTTGAGACTATACCTCACAAAATTTCTATGCTGTAAAGCTATGGCGGCATGAAAAATTGGGAGTTGTAATCCCAATCATGCCTGGGAAGCACCTGGAGAGTACTAAACCTAATAATTAGTATCCCCATCCAGGAGGATGAGGAGCAGGAGGGGAATCATCCCATGTGCAATTCAATATTGCTTGAGACTTGTTTGAAGTTATCACTTCAGTTAAAAATTCCACATTAACAGAGATAAAATTATTTTGCTTCTACAGAAATGCAGTGTTAAATTTCTCATCTTCCAAGGCCATTGTATATGGATGAATGTTTCAACCAGCTCCAACAATGAGCACGCAGACTAATTTTGCTTCCATATCTCCCTCTTTACTGAAGATTAATTTGAAGTCATCAACAGAACCAACTCAAAAGAGTAACTTCCTGAATTCAACTTAAGCTTTCATAAAAAATAAAGTTGGCCGAGAGTTCTTGTATGCTAAAAAGGATATTTGGGACGTGGTGGCTCAGTGGGTTAAACCGCTGAAGCTGTAGACTGCCGGTCGGAAGGTCGGCAGTTCGAATCCCCGCGCAACAAGGTGAGCTCTCGTTGCTAGTCCCAGCTCCTGTCGACCCAACAGTTCGAAAGCTTGCAAGTAGATAAACTGGGTACCACCTTAAGTGGGAAAATTTGCTGACGTCCTGTCGGGGAGTCAGCTTCCACCGAAACTGAAGATCCTTTGAATGTCGGTGGTCACGACGGATCCCGAAGTAATAACATCTACAGGACGTCAGCAGCCGGCTCCGACACAAGGCATCGTGGGACATGTAGTCCAGAAGCCAGAGAAGAGTCGGTTCCCTTACCCCCTTCCTTGAAGCGTGGTTTAAAGAAATTGTATAACGATGTATATGTATAACAATGTATGTAAGCCGCCTAGAGTCTTCCGTTAGGGAGGGGATAGGCGGGGTATAAATACAATAATAAAATAAAAAAATAAAAAAATATCCATTATGCCATGAAAATAACACCATTAGTGATAAGTTATTTCTAGTCCCTGAAACAAGGATTATTTGAAGAGAATTTTAAATGTGATGGATTATTTATCACAAAGATACAGCTGTGCAAAGTTATTTAGGACTGTAACCTTTGTGTGATTATCTGCTCCATTTTGATTATGTGGATTAATGTCTCCTGAATGATTTGCAGGTACATACAATTTCTACCTAGACTATATAGCTGCTAGCTGTAATTTAAAGGATTTTATGCTACGTTGCTATGCTGTTAACAGTATGGCTCCAGCCTGGAATTGCTCCTCAACGTTACAGAAAGAAGAAAACAAGGTTTTAAAGTTATTGTTTGCATAACAAGAGAAAATATGAACTGCTGATTGTTCCAAATCATAATAAATATATCCAATAACCAAGACATTAAAATATATTGCCAGGAGATAGAAGAAATATATTGCCAGGAGATAGAAGGAGCTACCAAGCTTACAAGAAGACAACTCTGGCTAGGATTAGGAACTGACAGGAGACAATCATATTTTCCAAAGCTTTTCACTGAGGAACACTGCCAGTTTTCAGTATCAAGGGGTTCTCTCATGTAGAGATCATATATTATTGGGGGGGGGGGAGTTGAGCTTAAGCTTCACATCATCAATAGCTAAAGCTATTATAATTTCCCGTTGGGGGAGTTGGGCGGTCATATAAATTTAAATAATAAATAAAATAAATAATTTCACTTTGAAATTAAGCCATTTTAGAATGCTAAGATAATATGTTTGAATCATAATTTTAACATGCCATCTGAAAATAATTTATACTGTCCATCTGCCTAGATCAGGGCCTTCCAAAGTTTTTCCCGCGGTGACACACCAACCGGCGTTGGTGTGTCGCCGCGGGAAAACCCGGAAGTGCCGTCCTTGCGGCAGCACGCAAAAACCCGGAAGCGCTGCTGCCGCTTTCCGGTTTTGCGCGCTGCAGTTGGTGTGTCGCCGCGGGAAAACCCGGAAGCGCTGATGATGATCAGCGCTTCCGGGTTGTGTGGCGACACACCAAACTGTGTGTGGCGACACACTTTTGTGTCGCGACACACAGTTTGGAAAGCTCTGGCCTAGATAATGCAAGCTGGCACACAATGGCCAAACCAAGAGCTAGCACCTAAGGGCCAAAGTACAAAAACAGAATAGAAAGTAAGTTATCAGGATCTCCTACATTAATTTCTCACTGCAAAACAGCCATGTAGTAACATGGCATAGGACATGGGTAGGGCTACCATATCGGAGCTACAAAAATCAGGATGAGGTGGAAGCAAAGAGATATAGCAAACTCCTTTTAGTGATCATCCAGATTTTTGCAGCCCGGGTATATTAGCCCTAAGCAAGGACCTATTTCATGTTTATTTCTTGCCTTTTTCCAATCCCTGTTATAACTGCTATTAGCTCCAGAGGGAATGGGCAAAAGATACTGCGATCCCTATGTTTAAAACAACATAAAATACTTCATCATAAGAAATCCAATCCCTTGGGGATTAATACTTGTCTCCCTGAGCTGCTGAACCAGAAGCAAGAAAGGTGTATAGAAAGGAATGCTCTGCTCATGGTCACTCATGCCCTGATCACCTCCCAGATGGACTATTGTAATGTGCTCTACATGGGGCTGCCCTTGAAGAGTATCCGGAAGCTTCAGCTGGTGCAGAATGCCACGGTGCAGGCAGTTATGCATGCCCCTAGAACGGCACACGATACACCTCTACTCTCACCTCTGTGAGCTTCATTGGTTGCTAGTTTGCTTCCAGGTCCAATTCAAGGTTTTGAACTTTAAAGCCCAGCATGGCATGGGGCCAGGTTACTTGAGGGGCCGCATCTTCCCAATTACATCTGCCCATCCCATCAGATCCGACAGAAGAGGTATGTTGAGGGTCCCGTCTGCTGACGAGCTACATCTGGCGGTACCCCGGAGACGGGCCTTTTCTGCCGTGGCACCCACCTTATGGAACATCATTCCCCTCCCACCCCCCGAGGTCAGGTTGGCTCCATCCCTGTTAACTTTTCACAACTCCTTCAAGACTTGGCTATGTCATCAGGCTTGGGGGCCCCAAGGGAATGGTGCGTTGTTAAGGTGGCTCCACAGCTGTTAATATCTGTCGCTCTCCCCTTGCTTTTTTTTTAATTGCAATATTAATTTTTAAACTCTTTTTTATATTATTGCTTTTTAATATTTTATTGTGCGCTGCCCAGTGTCACATTTTGTGAATATATGTATGTGAATATAATGAATGAATGAATGAATGAATGAATGAATGAATGAATATAACTGAACAGAAGCTGCAGTGACACACTCTGGAGGAAAGGGAGGAGGCGGCAATGGTTCTCCACTCAACATTCCCTCTTAAAAATGACTCATAAAAATAGCAAATGAACAGGGTTATAAGTTAATACCAGGAGAATCTATGTGCCTTTAAACCAGGGTGCTCCATGGAACCCTAGGGTTCCAGGAGAACTTATGGAGTTCCATTAGAGTTCACTACATTGTTGCCTCTTGATCAGAGGTTCCTGGAATCATCATCATCATCATCATCATCTCACAGGTTCTACAGCCTGAAAAAGTTTAAAACCTTGCTCTAGACCAGTGTTTCTCAACCTTGGCAACTTGAAGGTATGTGGACTTCAACTCCCAGAATTCTCCAGCCTGCCATGCTGGCTGGGGAATTCTGGGAGTTGAAGTCCACACATCTTCAAGTTGCCAAGGTTGAGAAACACTGCTCTAGACAGACTATATTTAAAAGGCTTAGTTATCTTCTGTTAGTTACTAGGATAACTATTTGGGGCATGCAATAAAATTACATTTTTGTCAGATTATGGGCTTTCAGGTTTCATTCAGGACAACAGTTTCATATATTGAGCAGTGCAGTATGATGTGCAGCAATTATCCAATAAGAAAAAAAAACACATCCCATTTGCTCTTTTCAGTGCAACTTGAAGAAATGTCTCTCTTTTGGAAACCAACTCAAGCCAAGTGCCCAAGCTTTGTTCTATGTTCTCCAGTTCTTCAATGGAGATACCAGTTTCTCATTTCCTGTGTTGTGAATTTTTAACTATTATATTAAACCCCATTTCCTTAGCTGATGCCCTGCTTGAGCAATTCCATCAATAAAGAAGGGGCTTTGCCTAAAAATAGTTCTTGTGGATTTATAATTAATTAAATTTAAACAATCACTGCTAAGCATCAACATTGTTATGCTACTACTTTTTATTTTCATGTGTTCAGAAGGACTACGCAAATGAATGGATCAGCTACACTTCATACAAACTTTCTTACAACCAAAGGCAGTACAATTTTGTAAAAAGACTCCAGTAAATAATTATTAATAGTAGAGTTGCACACATTAACATTTTAGGGGAAATCCAAACATCCGCCTACCTTAGTTAACTATGATATATACTCAAATTTATAGATACTATTAAGTTTGCTAAAACCTATGGTTGCAAATAAATGTATAAACTATACTATAGATACTATTAAATCAAATACTATAAACTAACAGAACTGTTTAGAAAAAAGTTAACATTCGGTTTAAAAGCAAATCCTGTACATGTTTGGCATGATATGTGTGTTAAGTATCAAGCCAAATGGTGATACCAGAAGCTTATCGGGGGGGGGGGGGGGGGGGGGGGTTGTGAGTGAGTGAGTGAGTGAGTGTGTGTGTGTTTGGTAACACTAAGGCCCTGTTCAGATATAATGAGAATTAAACAGTTTCCAACTATGTGAATCTGGTGCAGCAAACCTGAGAGGGCTGATTCCCAGATCTTTAGAACACAGCTTTCCAAACTGTGTGTCGGGACACACTAGTGTGTCGCCTGGAGTTTTTAGGTGTGTCACGCGGGAGACATTTTGGGCGTGAAAATTGGAGGAGGGGCCAGTGCCAGAATAATAATGCAAGAAGGCTAGGACAAACTGGCTGTGGTATAATGTAACGTAAGACAAGCACTGCAAGTTTTGTTGTTGTTCTCCTTCAGCCAGAAACATACAAATCAACCAATTCAAACATCAGACAAATTGTACGGATGGTAGGTTACAACAGGTGGTACACCTAGCTGACCTTGAAAAAATTAAACAGATTGGATCAGTTCAGTTCTTGGATGAGAGACCACCAAGATGTATAATACAATGGGAAGTTGAAAAAATACCACAGAAGGAAATAGTGGCAAACCACTTATGTATTTATTTATTCATGCAATTTATCTAGCGCCTCGGGTCAAACAGACTCTAGATCAGAGTTTCTCAACCAGGAGAGGTCACTAGGGATTCCCTGGGAGATCACAATTTATTTAAAAAATTATTTCAAATGTGGGCAACTTCACATTAAAGAGGTAATTTTTAGTTTAAGAACACTGTTAATGCATATATACAGGCCTACACATGAAACAAATATAATAATTTTGTAACTTCTGGCCTGTATTTGAGCCAGAATGTACAGGATGTGCAGGGGTTCCCCGAGGCCTGAAAAATATTTCCAGGGTCAAAAGGTTGAGAAAGTCTGCTCTAGATGGTATTGTTGCTGGGAGAACAACATGTATATTTCTGTGTAGTTATCAGGAGTCAACGTCAACTTAAAGGGACTTTTTAAAAAGTCTAAGGTAGATTCTAAGGTAGGAAAGATTCTAAGGTAGGAAAATTACAACTGGGACTGAATCTAATAAATATTACTTTATTAATCTATCCATGACATTTGCACAATTCTGTATGTGAATAAAAACAATAATTCAGTAACATTTTTAGTTTTCAGGGTATGTACACATAAATCTTAACTAAGATTATCTTAGAAAATATCATCCTGGACAAGACTATCCAACTTTCAGGGAAGAGAGAAATAGTAATAATGAGAAACTTCAACTAGCCAGACATCTGTAGAAAAACTAACTTGGCCAGAACTGCAAGGTTCCTCAGTGGTTCTGCTGACACTTTCAGAAGAATAAAGGTATTGGCTCTCTCAGAGCTGATCCTAACCAATAGGGAAGCATGGGTTGACAAGATGAAAGCAGCCGCAACTTTAGGAGGAAGTGACTGTGTCATCTTGGAGTTCAAAGAACTACAAAAAGAAAAAAAAATGAGCACATGCATGCATGCACACTAGATTTCTGGAGAATTAATCTCAACAGTCTTAGAGAAGCACTAATTAAGTTCCCATGGACAGAAATCCTGAGGCAAAGGGAATGCAGGAGGATTGGGAACTTCTCAAAAATAAGATACCGAAAGTAGTGTCCCACACCATTCCGGTCAGGAATAAACATGGGGACAGCCTGTAAGTGCCTTCTGAAAGAACAGAAATGTAAGGGTCATGCATGGGGAGAGGGGCATATTCCTCAATGCAAGAGCGACTATCAGAAAGTCTAGCCCACACCCTTTTAACTTCTCTCCCTAGGCGGCTATGGAGTCCCTTTATGGGATCTTTGCGAATTCACGGAGGACAGGTGAAATGCCAGAGCATTAGAGATGGGCAAATGTTGAGCAAAGGAACAGTAGCCCGGTCAGCTCAATGCCAATAACAGACACTATTCTGGAACCAATTATTAGCAGTAGAGTTCAGAGTATTTAGAAAAGGATTAATTGCTTGTTGGGAGCCAATGGGTTTATCACAAATATATTGTGCCAAACCAATCAATCAGGGGATACTTTTTAGTCGATGACCTACATTAATTCTTATATGGGTGTAGATTTTCTGTAAGGATTTCCAGAGAGGAAGCTTTGTGAAGTCTGTTGCAGCAAAGCTACTACCACAACTATTACAAAGAATTTTGTTGCAGCTTTAAAACAATAACATTTATTTTGGCAGCAGCTTTCTGGACAGTTTTTTGTTTTGCTTGTTTCCTCTGGATAAGGTTTTAAGGTCTGAAGTCATCTCCAGCCACAAACCCCAAACATCAGTTTCCAAGCTGTTTCAAGATGTTAAGAATGAAATGAGACACTCGGCCCTCAGCATTCATAGAATTTGGGTGAAAACTCTCCAGTTTTTGACTGCACCTTTGATAACTCCGCCTTGCTTCCAGCCTGGTAAAGTTTGAAAAAGCACTGGTTGTTCCCCACCCCGAAGGCTTTGCCCAAAGGGGAGGGAGTTCAAACGGAGCCAGAAAAGATGCCTGAAAAGGAGCATTGTGCGGGGCGAAGGCCAGAAGGAGCATGGGCGCCCTCGCTAGGCCGCCCAGAAAAGGCTCCTCTCCGGCTACTGCAGCGCTAAGCGGGGATCGGCGGGGCGCTCCCTCCCGTCTAGCTGATGCTGCCAGTGCCTTCCGTTTTCATAATCATGGCTTCTGACTCCACGGATAAGCCTGCAGTGCAAACTTTCCCGACTGGGTTCGGGCAAAGGGACGCCTGGTGAGAGTGCGACCAGGTACCGCTTTCTACTGGGGGGGGTTGCGCGACTGGGGAAGGGAGGGGAGATGCTAGGATCGGCGCCGCAGCAGAGTTTATGAACTGCAGGATGGCTGGCGTTCAACGCGGGCTGCCTCGAGCGATTTCCTAAAGCACTCTCTTCCCTCCACCACCACCCCCCACGCCTCCTTACTTTGCAAATAGTCAAAAATTGACGGCGCCCCTGGCTAGATGGCGCCGAAGCCTGAGCTAGGGGAGAATTCACACTGGCCGCGCTTGTTTACGCCTACCCCGATTACCTTGGGGGCGAGCAACCGCAAAAGGCAAGCTCAGGCGGGTTCTCCCCGAGGGGTGGGGGGAGGAATTTCCCATGCAACGGAAAGAGGGAAGGGATGAGACGACACACCATTTTTTTTAAAAAAAATAACTTTCCTTCTTCTCGAAGGAATATCTACCCTTTCTAAATAGATTTACTTCTGGAAGAGTTTCTGTGACTCCTTTTGGGAAACGGCTGTTTGCAAGGTAGGGCGGGAATGAGGGTTGCGTTTCGCCGTCACTCCCACTGCTCCGCTGCAGCAGCTTTTTTTGCGTGTGTGCTCGCGCGTGCATTTATCTCCCCTCCATCCAACAGGGAGAGTGAATTTGGGTTTCCTGTAAATTTCCCGAATGGAGGAGGGGACTGGATTGATGGGAGAGGAGAGCGCGGGGGGGAGGGCGTGTGGGCGGTTCGAGAGCGCGAGCGAAGAATGACATATTGTCTAGCGAGGGAGGCCGGCCTCCCCTCTGTGCCCTTTCGCCATTGGAGCAGGCGCCGATGACGCGCAGTGCTGCTGCTGACTATTTGAGGCAGCAGCAACATTAGGAAGAGGTGGTGGTGGTGGTAACAGCAGCGGGGAGACGGGAAGGACGCACGTACACGCGAGGAGCGCACACGCGGACGGCCACGGGCGCCCGGTCCCGCAAAGCCGCGGCTCCTGCTGACTTTCCAAGTAGGACGCAGCAGGAAGGCGGCGAGAAAAAGAAGCATCCCCAGCCCGGCGCCGGGGAGCACCAGGACCCGGCTTCCCAGCGCACAGGCTGCCTCCCTCCCCTGCAGCTTGGCCTGGCGAGCCTCGGTTTTAAAGCGGGAAGGGACAGGAAAACTTCCTCTCGTAAAAAAACGGCCGGATCGTATTGCCACTCCTTCGCATCCCGCGGCCTCTGGGATTTTACCGCCCGGGGTCTGAGGACTTGCAGCCTGCCTTGTGGACTAAAAATAAATAACCATAAGCGGAGATCTACAGTTGCTTCGCGGATGTTCGCCCTTCGCTCGGAAAACAGGCGAAAGCCGAGTTTCCTGCTTTCGCGTGTCCTCCCGCTTCACCAAGAGTTTGCGTTGCCTGGGGGTCAGGGGCTGCGCTTGCCTCTTACAGGATAATCGGCATCGTCACAACTCCTTGGACTTTCCGAGCGGGATCCAGGGAAGTCCTGCCATCGGCTTGAGCTTCGGAGAGCCTTGCACCATCCCCAGCGTCCTTCCCTCCCCACCGCCAGGTGAGCGATGAGTCATTAAGGCATCATCGCTGCGCCACCATCCGGAACACAAAAGATGCTTTAGGCACCGACCCTTCAAACAAGGCGCTGTAGTTTGTTTTTGCTGTCCTTCAAAGGGTTGTTGGGTTTTTTTTAATCATCTTTCGAAGCGAGACTGCGCTCGACTGATGGCCGCGGAGGGGGATCCCTCCCGCTGATGCCCCTGGACCATGGTTGCTTCCATGGGCGGATCATGAAGTGTTTGACTTTCTTTCTTCTGCTTCCAGAGACCTTAAAGAAGTCCAAAAAGAGCGTCCGGGCCAACGGCAAAGGGGCAGCATGCTATGAGATCTTGCCCCTGGGCCTCAAAAAGAAGATGGCTGCGGAACTTTACCCTGCCAGCGCCAATACCAATCTCGCAAACAGCAATAACGCCGCCGCCGCCGCCGCCAACACCAAGAAAAACGCCCTTCAGTTCCAGCAGAGCGCGCAGCCCCCGCTGCCGCCGCCACTGCAAAACCTCAACAACAACAACGTGGAGAGCGCTAACTGGCAGTCCTTCCACCCCACCCTGCGAGAGAGGTAAGCCCGGCTCGGGCAAGCAGCCCAGAGGAGGAAACGCGTTGTGCGGCGGCGGCGGCGGCACCAAGAGGAAGGGAGGGCAACTTAAAGGCAGAGATTGAGAGAGACTATCCCCTTAAGAGCGAAACGCTTCAGCAGTTGCTGCAAGAACCTGGGCGTGAACTCTGCGCTGGCTTTCTGAAAGGGCTCTCCCACACCAATGCTTTCCATTCCAATAAAAGGCAATGGAATCCAGGTGTCTGATATAACTAAGGGATACCTCTTGTGCTTGGGGAGAGTCGGGGTGTTTCCAGAAATTGGAGAGGTGGGGATACCTAATCCTATCTTGCTCAGCAAGTGGCAGCTGACCTTGTCTAGGCTCAGAAGCTAAGCAGGGATAACCTCGTTAATACTTGGATGGGACCCCCCTCAGGTAACACCCGGGCTGTAGACTAGCCTAGGAAGCCCTAAACACCCTGGAAGAAGGCAGTTAGCGAACCATTTCTGTGCTGCTGCGGAGAACCGTCGCGGAAATCATTTGACCTTTTTTCTTAATGGTGCTACTTGTTCTGGTAAAAAGCCAGCACAGGAAAGAGCCACTGCGGTAATGGTAGGTAATGGTAATAATGGTTGAAACTGCGGTAATGGTTGAAACAGTTCCAAGAAGGGGGGAAGGGGCACCCTGCATTGATCGGAAAGTGGGAGGAAGAAAGTATGAGATGACAACAGTAGAGGTACAGTGTTAACTGTGGCTCCCGTTTTGTAAATCTACAGAAACGCACTGATGTTCAACAACGAACTTATGGCTGATGTGCATTTCATTGTGGGCCCAGTGGGGGCAGCCAAGAAAGTTCCTGCTCACAAGGTTGGTGGGACCTTTTCTATTTGTGCCATGTATATGAATCGTGTATTAAAAGTTGCTGTCCCCTTAACCCAATGAGGATATTGTTGCACAAATGCAGTAAAAACAATTGTCTAAAAATATCAGAATATACTATCTTCCAGTTAATCTGCAGTTGTTTACTAATGGTAGTCGGGAGGAGAGGCGTTTCCAACCACTAATAGTGGGGTACAAAAAAATCGGGCTGATATATTCTGAGCTAAACCATTATAGCTAAGTGGGAGACAGGAAGTCTACTAAAATGTATTTCCTTCTCTGCCTACCATCGTCCCTGATTTGGAATTTATAATTTTTAATGCAGTATGTATTGGCAGTGGGTAGTTCGGTCTTCTACGCAATGTTTTATGGAGATCTTGCAGAGGTCAAGTCTGAAATCCATATACCAGATGTGGAACCTGCTGCTTTCCTAATCTTATTAAAGTAAGTAATAATTAAGACATGTTACTAATTGCATGACTTAAAAAAAATTAAGTAACATGAATGTGAAAGTTTAAAGTCTTCTAAAGATGTTGAAAGCTGAAACCAAGAGACTTGTGTATTTTTCTTTCTAAAAAGGGATTCTTTTTATATTGATAGGTACATGTATAGTGATGAAATCGACCTGGAAGCAGACACTGTGCTTGCTACTCTGTACGCGGCCAAGAAATATATTGTCCCAGCCTTAGCAAAAGCTTGCGTCAATTTTCTGGAGACTAGCTTAGAGGCCAAGAATGCTTGCGTTCTGCTGTCTCAGAGTAGGCTCTTTGAGGAACCAGAGCTGACGCAGCGCTGCTGGGAAGTCATTGATGCTCAAGCTGAAATGGCACTGAAATCGGAGGGCTTCTGTGAAATAGACCAACAGACGCTAGAGATCATTGTGATGCGGGAAGCACTCAACACCAAGGAGGTCGTAGTGTTCGAGGCAGTTCTGAACTGGGCTGAGGCTGAATGCAAGCGACAAGGGCTGCCAATTACGCCAAGGAACAAAAGGAATGTATTAGGGAAAGCTTTATACTTGGTACGGATTCCAACCATGACTTTGGAGGAGTTTGCCAATGGGGCTGCTCAGTCTGACATCCTAACCCTTGAGGAAAGGCATAATATTTTCTTGTGGTATACTGCTGCAAATAAACCGAAGTTAGAATTTCCACTAACAAAGCGGAAAGGACTTGTACCTCAAAGGTGCCATCGATTTCAATCATCTGCATATCGCAGCAATCAGTGGAGGTATCGGGGGCGATGTGACAGTATCCAGTTCGCTGTAGATAAAAGGATATTTATAGCAGGACTGGGACTCTATGGGTCAAGTTGTGGCAAGGCCGAATACAGCGTCAAAATTGAACTGAAGAGGTTAGGCATTGTACTTGCTCAGAATCTGACAAAGTTTACTTCTGATGGATCTAGTAACACTTTCTCAGTATGGTTTGAGCATCCTGTGCAGGTTGAGCAAGACACTTTTTACAATGTAAGTGCCATTCTAGATGGCAACGAACTCAGTTATTTTGGACAAGAGGGAATGACTGAAGTACAGTGTGGAAAAGTGACATTCCAATTCCAGTGTTCCTCAGACAGCACCAATGGCACAGGAGTACAAGGAGGACAAATACCTGAACTCATTTTCTACGCATGATGCATTTCACTTAGATTGTATTCCAGGGCTGTTCTGCACATTAATGGATACTTTGATCTGATTGAAAGACTACAGAGCAGTACTGAATATTATAGTACTTACCTATCTATTTACCATCAGGCTATCAAACTAAGTGAAGGAATGCTCTTGAATTTAATCTTATTTTATTTATTCATAAGCTATTTGACTTAATTATTAAACTGCAATATGCAGAGCAAGAAATGTTTTAAAAATTGCACATGATGTGCGTTTATTTTGTATATAGACAACTAACTGCTGAGACTGACTCAAATAGAATGTTATAAAGTAGAGCAGTTTGAGAATCTGTTGAATATAAAACATTTTTACTTGTCCTAAATATCTATGTGCTTTGCTCATTATTAATCCTCTGGTACTTGTACCACATTAATGTATGCAGAAATAGTAACTTTTTTTTTTACATGAAACCCAAGGTGATACAATTCCACACCCATTTCTACAGGCAAAACCACTTAGTAAGATTAAAGTACACGTATCTGAGACTAAAATTTATTTTTATATAGCATCTCTATTAGTGGAAATGCTTGTGCCTAAAACATAAGCAGAAAATATAATTTCCTAGGAGATTAATTTCTCTTGATACAGACATGTGTCAAAGAAAAGGCACACAGAAAAGTTCATAATTCTGTAACAGCTACAGGAGCTGCAGTGTAATTAAATTGTTATACTTTCCTCTTACCAACAAAAGCCAATTCACATTGGCTGTGTTCATAGAACACGATTAATAACCCAGCAAACACTAACCAAACTTTGTATGTTGCATGAATGTAGCTGCCAGGCCTTTGTTTGACTTGCTTATCCATGATGTGTTTTCAAAATCTCAGTCCTATGTTTGCTTATAGAATCGTAAGCTAATAACTAGAGGCAGGCAGCTATTTCCTCTCACGTAACATTTTTCACTACTCAGTTCCATGTGTCCAAACTTACTTGTCACAGATCTTGTAATGAAATTCAGTAATCACATTCACTTGATTTTCAAAGTCAAGAAGGGGGGGGGGAAATGACACTACAGGAATCTACTTTGAACACCATGGCATTTACTTCTGAGTAAGCAAGCAGAGGATTGTGCTGTTTAATTCAGTTGTTATAGTTTAATAATCCCCCAGGAGGAGAATGTCAGCCATCTGTATATCTAACTCTAGAGACAGCCCAAAGAGGCAAGTAACAAAGCTATCACAAAGCATTATCTTGCAAGTACTGCGCTCTACAGTACTTAGCGTATAATATAGTATAGTACACTTAGTGCCCCTTCCACTTATGCTCATCCAGCAACTGGAGGTTTATTCTCATCAAGCAATATGCACTTAATTGGGCAATATATGAATTAAGGTAAGTCAGAAAAGTAGCATCAGCCAAGATCTAAAGGAGCTTATGAGCTATGTAATCAAGGGGATTCTGGATTTGTTCTCCATGACACATTTCTGCAACTGGAGGAAACCTCACAAATATTTAACAAAAATATGGGTATATACAATGCCCTATGTAGCTCCTCGGATAATAAGCATCCTTTTTATCAATCTAAAGTTATAAATAAGATAAAAGCAAATAACGCAAATAACTTGCAACCTCAGTATTGTGCTAAATTTATATATTAAAAATGTATGATACTAATATGATAATGTCAATAGTGTTTGTGTTCAGTCTCTGAAAATTTAAAATTCCTGATGGAGTTATAAGGACCACTTACACAGCTATGGTCTTATTAAGTAATTAGACTGAAAAAGCATCTCTGAATTATATCCTAAATACATTTGCTATTATGTGAAACCAACAGCATAATCATCTAACCCAGCATGCACAACAAGCTAATTTAGGGAAACATCTTGCATAGCTTGCCAGCACTGTTGCTAGGAGCATTAGTCAAAACATCCCTGGTTCAAATCTCTTCTCTGCCATTACCACTCCATATGGTCATAGGCAAGCCACTTTCTCAGGGATAATGGTCTGTTTTAAGATTACTCAGATAATATACACAAAGTGCTTTAGACACTCTAAAATGGTATATAAATTATTCAGAATGTCAGAAATGAATTATTCGACTTTCTGTTAGCAGTAAATTTTGGCATTTTCTAACATATCACGCTACTTCCCCATTATATTCAGAAATCACTTAATGAAAGTGTTCAGTACATTTCTGAGATTTGACGTGACATCCACGATATAATGCTGTTACCATTGTTGATGTACCAAAGCTGTTAAGAACATCTCTAGGGATTAGTACCACACACTATATGGTATGATACCAATACAAGGAAGCAATGGTTGGGCATTTCACTATGTTTTCTGCAAAGGTAGCATGAGCACATTTTTCTGTCACAAAAATATTCCTTTGTGCATTTAAACAGGGCCACTCTGTCTATAGACTCTTACACAAAATTCATTTTTTTAAATCATGTTTTTCAAAAAGAAAAAATCATAATGACCTGGTTCACATACAAGTCTAAGCTGTAATGGATAGCTTTATTTATTTATTTATTTATTTATTTATTTATTTATTATTCAAATTTATTCCCCGCCCATCTCCCATGCAAGGGACTCTGGGCGGGTTACAATATAGCTTTATATATCACAGTAGGCTAACGGAGTAAAATATGCCTTAGCATTATGCATGAACCAGGTCACAAAGTCAGTGGTGTATATAACACCACTATTATAATTACTGTCCCCGAGTCATGGTTTAGAAAGAATAGTGTTTTGGGTTTTTCAAAACTGCAGAGGAAACACTGCCTTTTTAAGGAAGCAGGCCTCAAATCCCAAGTGCTGGCTGGGGAATTCTGGAAGCTGAAGTCCACACATCTTAAAGTTGCCAAGGTTGAGAAACACTGCTCTAAACTAACCAAGCTCTTTGTAATTATTATTCATTCACTCTTCCCCTTCTATCATTAATAGATTCTCATCACATACAATCTTGGGAAAGGATAAACGTTGTTTAAGCAGCTGTAGACCAGGGCAATGTTCTATTTTTGGTCTACATTCTATGTTCATGCCTCTGCATGTTCTGAAGCACTATTTTGCCTTTAAGTCCAAAGCACTTATTACAATCCTTATTTTATTTCTGTTGAATGTTAGTGCAAATACATGTTTTGTTAGTTATTTCAAAAGATGGATATAACTGGAAGAAGTTACACTGATAATAGAAGTAACTGTTTTTCAGTTTTAAGTTAAACTCTGCGCTTACATGGACAGCTTTCATTTCTAGATTCCTCTGGACTTAATTCTGAAGTGCCTTTAAATACAAGTTAAACAGCCCATGCAAGTATTTTTGAAAAGCTGCCATGAAATCATGGCACAACGTAACTACATATCAAAAGCCAACTCTTATTTAAAAATACCTATAGCTGGAGCATTTATGCAGAGCTCCCGGGCCAACAGAAGGAACGTTTTTCCCAGCACGTAGACATTCACCTGTACAAGGGAAAAAATGATCCTTTAAATATTAAGAAGAAAAATAAATATGTCTTTAGATGAAATAGCCTGAAAATAATCATGTAGTGCTTAAAGAAGCATCAAAATGTTTTCAGGTAAAGCCCAAAATTCCTCTGACACAGCCAATTACTTACCAAATTATTTGGCAGAAAAATCCCTAATGGACTGCATTTAATGTTGGCTTTGTGTTACCAGAATAAAAAAAAAACTTATGTTCATAGAAGATGGGGTAACCAATTTTCACAGATCTCATTACCCAGCAGCCCCTTCCTTTGAAAATCTGCTTATAAAATGTAGAAGACCTTCCAGAACAACATGGAATATAGTACAGGATCCTGCAGTAAGGTGAAACCATGAGAACTGGATACTTTGTATTGATATATAAACTCTTTCTGCTAATGCAAAACTATAAAAACAGTTTTGTAATCTACGAAAACAGATGCTTTGTCACTTCCCAAGATTCTTCTCATACGTGGTCTTATATGTTCTTTTAATAAGCCCTTTATTTTTCCTAAGCATTTTTATTCAGGTTTACAAATCTCAGAATTTTAATCGGTTATGTAGCTGGTTTGTTACTAACTAAATTATAACACTCTTTTATCATTTACTGACATAACCAACAACTACTCCCCCAAATAACTGCAAAGTTGGATCTATATTATTTTGACATTATAGGAACTGTAGAAGTACAGCTCCTAGTTTTTCCCACCAATGAAAGGCAAGACTGCTAGCAAGACATGAAAACCTGATGTCTTGATTCTTCTACTTCAATGGTCCAAGTTCCAGACTGTCTCTCTGAAAAATGTGGGGGAAAGGAGCTACATCAGTCTTGCAGACAAATATACAAACTGTAACAGGGCACTGCATTATTCCAATATGTGAAAGGCAAATTTCTGAGATCAGGTGGAGGTGAAAATTCCCTGTGAATTACAACTCATAACAATGAGACTACAGTTCCTGCAGCCTCAAAACCCGCTTCACCGCCCGGCATGAAACAAAAGTAAGAGTAAAACAAGCCAGCCAGCGAGCAGCCTGAGCAGCCTTGCACTTTATCCTGGGAGGTGCCAAAGAGAAGTGAGAAGCAGATAAACCTTTTCCCTGGGCTAAGGGGGGAGGTGCCAAACAGTCAAGCAGCATTTCCCTTACATCACATTACCCAAAGCCCGTAAGCTACCAATACATGTGATCCTCAACTTTGTTTTTCAGTTATTGGGAGAATGAAAAAAATCATCCATCAAGTCAACAGAAAAAACATGAAAGGCTATCAGAAAGTGTAGAGAACAGGTCAGTACACAGTGTCCAGAAAAACTGGGCACTAACATCCTCAAAGCTGTTCAACGAGTTCAGCATTTCAAAGTAGGCTTTCTTAATGTATCTGTGACATAAATCATCTCATTCAAAGACTCTTGATAGAAGCAACCTAATTCTCCACACTTGTTAATCATTTGTTGTTTATATGGAACTATATAATACAGAACATTCTGTAGATATGTATCAGGCAAATACATTTTACTGCAGATGTTTTGAAACAAAAAACCCTACAGCTTTAACAGCTTTCTCCGAGTTGTATTTTCACCCTTGAAACCGGGCAGCTGTAGAAAACTGACCAACAACCCATGTTTTATTTGAGAAGTCAAACAGGCATCTCAGCCAAATACTACTCCCTTATTCTCTCTCATTAAATCTATGCTCATACCTTTCCATTTAGAGAATGGGGCAATGCATGTATTTATTAATTAACACTTCAGGCTATCAATTCCCTACCCTCTACCCAGCCTTCTTTGTGGCAAGTTAAAAACAAACACTCCAGGTTGCTTCAGTGTTAACCCAGCAGAATGGAAGCAGGAGTCAGTCATGGCCAATTCGGAATAAATTGCAAAAAGAGAGGCAAAGTAAATAAATGGAATAGGGAGATACAAGTGGAATGATTACCAATTATTAGGCCCCAGTATCTGTAAATCTGTAAATGATCCCCTTCATGGATCACTGCCTTGTCGTGGCGAAGGGGCTTGCGTAACTCAATGAAGTCAGGTCAAGAAGAACAGGTCATGATGGAGAGTTCTGACAAAACGTGGTCCACTGGAGGAGGAAATGGCAAACCACTCCAGTATCCTTGCCAAGAAAACCCATGGACAGTATCAAAAGGCTAAAAGATATGACGCCGGAAGATGAGCCCCTCAGGTCGGAAGGTGTCCAAAATGCTACTGGGGAAGAGCGGAGGGCAATTCCGAGTAGCTCCAGAAAGTGTGAAACGGCTGGGCCAAAGCCGAAAGGACGCTCAGTTGTGGATGTGTCTGGAAGTGGAAGGAAAGTCCGATGCTGTAAAGAACAATATTGCATAGGAACCTGGAATGTAAGAACTATGAATCAAGGTAAGCTGGATGTGGTCAAACATGAGATGACAAGATTGAACATCGACATATTGGGAATCAGCGAACTAAAATGGACAGGAATGGGCGAATTTAATTCAGGAGACCATTATATATACTACTGTGGGCAAGAATCCCTTAGAAGAAATGGAGTAGCTCTCATAGTCAATAAAAGAGTGGGAAAGGCAGTACTGGGGTACAACCTCAAAAACGACAGAATGCTTTCAGTTCGAATCCAAGGCAAACCATTCAACATCACAGTGATCCAAGTCTATGCCCCAACCACTGATGCCAAAGAAGCTGAAGTTGACCGGTTCTATGAAGACCTACAACACCTTCTAGAACTAACACCAAAAAAAGATGTCCTTTTCATCATAGGGGACTGGAATGCTAAGGTAGGAAGTCAAAAAATAACCGGAATAACAGGCAAGTTCGGCCTCGGAGTACAAAATGAAGCAGGGCAAAGGCTAATAGAGTTTTGTCAAGAGAACACGCTGGTCATAGCAAACACTCTTTTCCAACAACACAAGAGACGACTCTACACATGGACATCACCAGATGGTCAATACCGAAATCAGATTGATTATATACTTTGCAGCCAAAGATGGAGAAGCTCTATACAATCAGCAAAAAAATGGCCTGGAGCTGACTGTGGCTCAGATCATGAGCTTCTTATTGCAAAATTTAGGCTTAAATTGAAGAATGTAGAGAAAACCACTAGACCAATCAGGTATGACCTAAATCATATCCCTTATGAATATACAGTGGAAGTGAGGAATAGATTTAAAGGATTAGATCTGGTAGACAGAGTGCCTGAAGAACTATGGATGGAGGTTCGTAACATTGTACAGGAGGCAGCAACTAAAACCATCCCAAAGAAAAAGAAAGGCAAGAAAGCAAAGTGGCTGACTGATGAGGCTTTACAAATAGCTGAGGAAAGAAGGGAAGCAAAAGGCAAGGGAGAAAGGGAAAGATATAAACAACTGAATGCAGAATTCCAGAGAATAGCAAGGAGAGATAAGAAGGCCTTCTTAAATGAACAATGCAAAGAAATCGAGGAAAACAATAGAATGGGGAAGACTAGAGATCTCTTCAAGAAAATCGGAGATATCAAGGGAACGTTTTGTGCAAAGATGGGCATGATAAAGGACAAAAAAGGCAGGGACCTAACAGAAGCAGAAGAGATTAAGAAGAGGTGGCAAGAATACACAGAAGAACTATACAAGAAAGATCTTAATATCCCTGATCAATACGATGGTGTGGTCACTGACCTTGAGCCGGACATCCTAGAGAGTGAAGTCAAGTGGGCCTTAGGAAGCATTACTAACAACAAAGCTAGCGGAGAAGACAGTATCCCAGCTGAGCTATTTAAAATCCTAAAAGATGATGCTGTTAAAGTGCTGCACTCAATATGCCAACAAATTTGGAAAACTCAACAGTGGCCACAGGATTGGAAAAGGTCAGTTTACGTTCCAATTCCAAAAAAAGGCAATGCCAAAGAATGTTCAAACTACCGTACAATTGCGCTCATTTCACATGCCAGCAAGGTTATGCTCAAAATCCTACAAGCTAGGCTTCAGCAGCATGTGAACCGAGAACTACCAGAAGTGCAAGCTGGGTTTCGAAGAGGCAGAGGAACTAGAGATCAGATTGCCAACATTCGCTGGATCATGGAAAAAGCAAGAGAGTTCCAGAAAAACATCTACTTCTGCTTCATTGACTACGCTAAAGCCTTTGATTGTGTGGATCACAACAAACTGTGGCAAAGTCTTAAAGAGATGGGAGTACCAGACCACCTTACCTGTCTCCTGAGAAACCTGTATGTGGGTCAAGAAGCAACAGTTAGAACCGGACATGGAACAACCGACTGGTTCAAAATTGGGAAAGGAGTACGACAAGGCTGTATATTATCACCCTGCTTATTTAACTTATATGCAGAGTACATCATGAGAAATGCCGGGCTGGATGAATCACAAGCTGGAGTTAAGATTGCCGGGAAAAATATCAACAACCTCAGATATGCAGACGATACCACCCTAATGGCAGAAAGTGAAGAGGAACTAAAGAGCCTCTTGATGAGGGTGAAAGAGGAGAGTGCAAAAGCTGGCTTGAAACTCAACATTAAAAAAACCCAGATCATGGCATCTGGTCCCATCACTTCCTGGCAAATAGAAGGGGAAGAAATGGAAGCAGTGACAGATTTTATTTTCTTGGGCTCCAAGATCACCGCAGACGGTGACTGCAGCCATGAAATTAAAAGACTCTTGCTCCTTGGGAGGAAAGCTATGGCAAACCTAGACAGCATATTAAAAAGCAGAGACATCACCTTGCCGACAAAGGTCCGTATAGTTAAAGCTATGGTTTTTCCAGTAGCAATGTATGGCTGTGAGAGTTGGACCATAAGGAAGGCTGAGCGCCGAAGAATTGATGCTTTCGAGCTGTGGTGCTGGAGAAGACTCTTGAGAGTCCCTTGGACTGCAAGGAGGTCAAACCAGTCAATCCTAAAGGAAATCAACCCTGACTGCTCATTGGAAGGACAGATGCTGAAGCTGAAGCTCAAATACTTTGGCCACCTAATGAGAAGAGAGGACTCACTGGAAAAGACCCTGATGCTGGGAAAGACTGAGGGCAAAAGGAGAAGGGGACGGCAGAGGATGAGATGGTTAGATAGCATCACCGATGTAATGAACATGAATTTGAGTAAACTCCGAGAGACAGTGGAGGACAGGAAGGCCTGGCGTGCTATGGTCCATGAGGTCACGAAGAGTCGGACACGACTGAACGACTGAACAACAAAAATCTGTAAAAACATAATATTCAAAAACCTTCAATTTAGGTACCATATTACATCTCCCCCAGGTATTTTAAATGCAGCTGTGCCCTTAAGACACACACCATTCCAATATCTCAAAAAGGGAGATATTGGCTGGATTCACACATTACGCTAAGCTATAATACAGTTAGTTGTTTTGGGACTTATGTATCAACCCTCACATTGTTCAACAAACCAAGATCACAAATCCAGCATCAAAATTATGTGTGAATACAGCCACAGTTCTAAACCAGAGATTACAATAAAACCTGAATTGCATAAGTTAGTTGTTTTGGGACTTATGTATCAACCCCTCACATTGTTCAACAAACCAAGATCACAAATCCAGCATCAAAATTATGTGTGAATACAGCACAGTTCTAAACCAGAGATTACAATAAAACCTGAGTTGCATAATTTAAAACTTAAACCATGGGTCAGGATTTTCAATGTAAAGGGGCAAAGATTTAGAGTTGCACATATAGTTATTATGCCATCCTCAGCATTCCCCTTTCTACAGAGCAGATACATGGCAGTGGCCATAACTACAGCCACCCTTAGTGCAAACCACAGTGTACAAATCCTGTCTACATTATGATTTCAGATTCTGGTTTGCTAATCCCAAACTATGATTTCTCAATTTATATTTTATAGAAATAATAGTGAAACTTCTTAGCATGATTTCAAATAATGTCTAAATTGACTAAGTTAGACATGAGCAAATGAACTAAGGTTTAAGTTCATACAGTCATTGAAATATTATTAAGCATTTTATCTAATCTTTTAGCTGAAAAAGCTCCCAGAGCTAAATTGAGAGGTTAGATTGGATAAAGCTAGTCAGTTTGTTTGTTTACAAGTACTTTATGCCACTTCAATCAGAAGGAATCTAAGCAGCTTAGAAAAGTAATACACCGTATATAACCATATAAAACATACATATAAATATCAACAATTAAAAAACAGCAGCAGCAGCAGCCGCCACCAACTATACCCACATACACCAAGTACATACAACCTCAGCATCTCAATCCCCAAATGACTGCCTAATCAGCCAATTTTTCACCAACTTTTTGAATATTTATTATGAGGATGCTGATATTTCTGGGGGCAACCAGCACCACAGGAGGGGAGCTCTGGCAGAGAATGCTCATTTTCAAGGTCCTTCCCACCATACCTCATGGGGGATGGGGACTCTTAGCATTGTGTCTCTACTGGCCCATCTTTGGTGGGCAGACTCTACATGGAGCAATAGGTGTGCAGATACCTGGACAGCCAGCTATGCAGGACTAATTGTTACTAGCACCTTGAATTGCACCTGGAAACAAACTGGCAACCAATGCAGCTCCTATGACAATACTGGGACATCTGTTAGTACATGGGCGACTGCATTCTATACAGGTGGTCCTCAGGGTCAGCCTCTTTAGGACAGGATTCCCCAAACTTTGAGGATTACCTCCCTTGGGGAGGTGCAGACAGAGTCCAGGGGAGGTGTGAAGAACTGTTTAGTTGTGCATTGTTACAAGAAACCCACCTTTCCCAAAGTTTCATTGCCAATCTACCATTTATTTTATCTTAATTCCAGCCAGTAACCAATGGTAGATTGTCATTTTCAGCAAAGCAAGAATGTGACTACAGTATGTCTCTAATGCAGAGCTTTCCAAACTGTGTGTCCGGACACGTGTGTCGGCTGCAGTGTCTGGGTGTGTCGCAGCTGCTGCTGCCTCCGAGCCCTGCCAGGATTCCGCGCAGGTCCTAGTGCCTGCCTTGTGCCTTGCTGCCTCCAAACCTGCTGTGATTCCGCACAGGTCCTAGTGCCCGCCTTGTGTCCTGCTGTAAGAGTGTGTCGCAAAATGATGCCCTGCTGTAAGAGTGTGTCGCAAAATGATGCATGTCTAAAAAGTGTGTCACCAACATGAAAAGTTTGGAAAGCTCTGCTCTAATGTATGCCAAATCACAACACTGCAAAGTTTTAGATACCTTTGAAACAGCCTTTTATATTTGGCCTGCCCCAGTCATTAACTACCCCTAAAATTTGTCTTTTAATGAATTGTTTTTACAGTTTCATTCAAATCTGTTTTTACTTTGTTTTATTCTGAAATATTTTATACTTTTTGTAAACTACACAAGGATTGTGTATGTGCATGGTGAAAGACAGAATAGAAATACTTCTAATAAATAAATAAATGTACTGGATAGATTACATCAAATAATACAAATACAATCAAATAGGCACTATGTTCCCCCTGGGCACACACCAACAGCATCTATAGTGTCTCTTTGGTACCCACCTGCCTCCCTGCTGCACCTGACTTTTTTTCCAATTGTTTTAATAAAAACAAACAACATTCAAAAGATCATGTTAAAATTAAAATCCAGAGTTACATTCTGGAGCAGACAAAAGAAATATTTCAGAGGGGAAATAATTATTAACAAGTAATAGTCAGTTGAGAGTCAACCTGGTTTCTTAAGGAGGCATTTATAGATCTATTGAGGCTATCTGACCTCACTGTCAGTTAAGCCTTTTGAATTATTTCTTTAATACAACTATAGATTATGTGCTCATACTATACTAAATCAAGTAGCTGTCTAGAAAATGGGAGTTGCCTTTATGGGGAAATCAAGCCACTGAATAAGAGCAGTTAGCCTGCTCTATATTCAGATTGCCACACTTCAAAACTGTATACATTCTGCAGTCTCTCTTTTCAAATCTTAGCTGTCAATTTGGAGCAGTGTTTCTGCACAAAGGGACTATTTTCTACTCTTCAATGTTTTATTGTTGTGGGTCTCCCTGTCACCACATTCTATCTGCAAGCCTGTGCTTGTAAAAATCTATAATGTAACTAGTTTTTTTTCCAAAATAAGAAGGATATTTGAGTTGTAATACTATACAAAAAAATATAAAAAGTGGCAGACCTAAATTATATAAAGAGTTGGGGGGGGGTGCAGTGTATACCTCAAAACTCATAAAATTGCTTGATGCCATTTATCAGTGAATCTCCCAATGTATCATTGTAGCAAAACAGCTAAGGCTATCAATGATTGCCTGGGGTGATAAAATTAGCCAGCTTCAGAACTGGTAAACCTCTCAATGCCAATTGCTGGAGTACACAAACCAACTAGTGCTATTGCATTTATGTCTACCCATGTGCTTCTAGAATAGTAATTACAATAACAATAATAAAAAATTAACTTCAGACGCTCCCGACTCCCAGCCACTCTGGGCAGTTTACAAATTGTTAAAAACATTTAAAAGCAAGGAACAATACTAACAACACAAAACAAAGAAACAGAGATGGCAGAGAAAACAAACCCGGATGGAAACAAGAAAAAAGAAGACAAGGCGTGTCAGTCGTCCTCGCCAAAGGCCTGGGCAAAGAGCCACGTCCTCTGGGCCCTTCGAAATGCCAGTAGGGTGGGAGCCATTTGAATCTCAGTGGGGGGGGTACCTCAGTCCTCATCAGAGGAATCTGATTTCCACTGTTCAAACTGAATGTCAGTCTAATCTAGTAGTGTTCTTTTGTGTTGTTCAAGTAGTATGAGTTATTTAGTTGTTTCCAAAGCTCTAGTGTTCAGCTTTACACATCTAGGATAGGTCTGCTCTGAAGACTTATGCCATTTTTATGCAGAACCTGTACCCTAGAAAAAAATTATTTCTCAAAGAGGGAGGTATATGTCTGCCTTGTTTTGTACATTATATTACTATATTGCACATGCATTCTTTTGGAGTCATAAGTCCTTGGAGAGCTTCTTCATGTTCTCATTGTTAATACTGCCCATTTATTTGCCCTGTCCTCTAGTCCAGTCCTCCTCAATTCATGCCTTCTAGATGTGTTAAATTTAAACTCCTACGATCCTTAACCAGTATCCTCAATGAATTCTAAAATATCTGGTGGGCACCAAGTTGGAGTAGGCTGCCCTAGTTCCAATTCACACCATTTCTCAGGCTATCAATTCCCTACCCTCTTACCCAGACAAATTCCCTACCCTCTACCCAAAGCATGCAAAGATAGCTGTTCCTTTCCCTTGCTTTTTGCTTGTAATCATTCCTTGCCAATTTAAGAGTACGCAGGTAAATGGATAGCAATCAAAATGAGTAGCAAGAGCAGTTTCAGAAAATCTGGGAGTTAGTAATGGGCCTCTTGCTAGTATATGGATGCAGTGGCATGGCTGAGCCCATTGGGTAAAAGGTTGAAGGACCCAAAGCATTCTTTGAAGTATTTTGGGTCTACACACCCTAGTTCTGCCTTCTGTCTTGATGTAGTAGCTTGGCAGTTACTGCTGCTACCACCTATCTTCTGGGGGGCACCTCACCTGGAATTCTCTTCCTTACCCAAGCTTATGAGAGAGAGAGCTTTTACCATCAGTGTGGCTTTTCTGTCAAATGTAAAGGAAAATACATAAGAAACAAAGAAAAAAACTCTACAAACTCTATAGTGTTTCTGCCTGCCCCTATACTATTGAGGCATGTGACTAATGGAATCATCTCTTTTTTTCTCCCCTTTCCTTTGGGAGACAGACCAATCTTGCAAAAAGATAAATAAAATCAACCTTTGTTTAAAAAAAGGAAAAGAAGGAATGCAAAAATCCCTTTTTTAGCTTAGTCACATGCAAAACATCCAACGGCAAAGGGAATAAAATATACAAAGCTGTTCAAATCGCAGCTCACAATTTAATAGAATCTTCCACAGAAAAATCTTCTGGGTAGATCACAAAAAGATGCTGCTCTGGTTCTAATTTAGAGGCAATTTTGCTGTAAAGAGGATGTATTATTTGGTTCTATTGTTTATTAGTATATTTAACATATTTGGAAGTTCTACTGTATAATAACAAATTTAGTTCATTGTACTATGTGTTTACATTTAACATTAATTTAAAATGTTAAAAAAAAGAAGTACACACAGTACAGAGCTTATACAGAGAAAATAAATACCAGGGTCAAAGTATTAGGCTTAAGCAATATACAATAAAATATAGATTAAAATTCTAAGTTTTCTGAGTAGGCTTGTTTACGTTAGAGATAAACAGATTTCTGAAGCAAAAGTCTCCTGCTTATTTTCCTGGGCTTTTTTAGTTTCTTGTAGATTCAAACCTTTAATCAGAGGCTCAGAAGAATGTTACTTCTCTCCTTTGACCTAGCCATGATACTCAGCTGCTGCCTTTGTTCTAAGAGGATGGACAATTTTCTGTCTAGCAGAAAAGAAAGGGCTCCATGGACAAAGCCATGAAGTTCTCTTGGCAAGTGGAAGTGGTTTGCAACTCCTTTCAGGATTGGTTGGTTGCTTTGTGTGTTTACTTCTTAGTCTATCCCAGTATTTCATAACCACGGCAACTTTAAGATGTGTGGACTTCAACTCCCAGAATTCACCAGCCAGCAAGGTGAAGTCCACACACCTTAAAGTTGCCAAGGTTGAGAAACACTGGGCTATCCTACAAACCTGGTATTTCCTGGTGATCTCTTATCCAAGGAGACATTGTAGGAGGGAGTGCTGTGTTAGTCCATGGTGGCAAAAAAAAAAAACACCAGGAGTCTGGTAGCACCTTTTCCTTTAACCAATTTTATTAAAAGGCATAAGCTTGTGTGAACGGCATCTTATCCCTTAAAAAAAAAAACTGGTGAGTCAGAAAAGGTGCTACCAGACTCTGGATTTTTTAGCCAAGTATTAACCACTGACCTATTGGAATCAGCCAGGATTGCTTTATTATCTGATCAGATCATTTTCCCCTTTCTGAAGAAAAGGACATTTATCTCTTCCAGACATCTGGTACTTCACTCATTCTCTTAGGATTTTTCAAAGATACCAACAGAGCTTCAGCCAGACCTTGAGAGGGTTCCTTTGGTATCCTAGGATGCAATTCTTCTATCCCTGGAGATTTAAACTCATTCAAAGTAAATAGATATTTGACTATATTTCTCTGACTCAAGGTGGAACTGTGCTCCTTGAACTTGTTTTTCACAAACACCCAGTGGAAGAGAGATCCTCTTAGGGAAGACTAAATCAAAATAGGAGCTGAGTAATTCTGCCTTTGTTATCTGTTATCCTTTATGCCATCTTCTCTCAATAGCCAAATCTTTTTCTCTCTTTTATTTCTGAATATGTTTGAAAAAACTGTCATTTTTTTACCAACCTCAGATCATTTTGAGCTTTAATTTTCTTGATACTATCCCTACAAATCTGAGCTAGTAATACATATTCCTTCTATTCTTCTTTCTGTCTCCTCTTTCTGTTCTTTTATTTTTTAACATTCACTAAATATTTTGTAGGGGGGCGTGGTGGCTCAGTGGGTAAGACGGCAGGCTTGTCGATCGTAAGATCGCAAGTTCAGAGGTTCAAATCCCTAGCCCTGCGTGTGGAGTGAGCTCCTGCACTCGCCCCAGCTCTTGCCAACCTAGCAATTCAAAAGCATGCAAATGCAAGTAGATTAATAGGTACCACTTCGGTGGGATGGTAACAGCGTTCCGTACGCGTCATGCCGGCCACATGACCGTGGAAGCGTCTTCGGACAACGCTGGCTCTTCGGCTAACAAACGGAGATGAGCACCGGCCCCTAGAGTCGGACACGACTGCACAAATGTGCGGGGGGGAACCTTTACCTTAAATATTTTGTGCAATCACACTGGCTTCTTCTGCAGTCTTCCATTTTTCTTCCTTGTTGGACTTGTCTGCAGTTTTGCTTTTAGTCTCTCCATTTTTAAGGAAGTTTGACTCTTTTTCCCATTAGCTTCTCCTGCCATGTAATCCATTTTCTTCAATTCCAAACTACATGTGTGACTTCATCTCCTTTTAATTTCCCTTAAAATCAAGAAGTGCAGCATTACACAATCACTTTTACCCAAAGTTAATTCCCCAACTAATTCCAGGGTGCCTATTGTGTTTTTCCTGTTGCTTACAGTCATGGTTGATCTCTTACAGACAAGGTTGATCTCCTTGTGCCTTGTTGAAAAAGAGGAGCTGTTCTTTTTGAATGTTCTGGAAGGATCAGGCTTCACTGACTCTGCCTCCCAACAAATGTAAGGATAATTAACATTCCCTCATTGCTACTATATGAAAGAGTTGTGATTTGCTTTTGGAAATCTACAACTTTATCTTAGTTGGTAGCAGACACCAACAATACTGCTTTGAGGTGGATATTTTTAACATATAAATCCATTGTATTACTTATGTTCCTTTTGAACAAGATGCATTCTTCAATTGCTGTATTCCAATCATAGAATCAGCTTGCTAGTTTTCAGCTATATTCACTAAATCTTATTTGCCTTCCTGTAATAAGAGTTCAAAGTCATCTAATTTCCCATACTATGAACATTAAGATACAGACAACAAAAATCATGAACTTATGAATCAATGTTCTTCTTAACTTTTTACTGAAAAGGCTCCAGTATATGTACTTTCCCCCTCACACTTACTATTCAGTTTGTGTGCAAAATCTACCCAGAAGATAGGGTGGACTATTTTTCTAGGCTGTGGCTAAAAATTTTGACACATCCTCATTTTAAGAATTCTTGAAATTATTTTGGAATTCAGCTTTGGGCTTGTAATTAGTTCCACTGAGCTAATTATTGGCTTTACAAATACCATAAATTAAACAAAATTTTAAAAAACTGTTTCTTAAGCACAGACATTTCAAACAAATTATATTAAAGTATATTAAAATAAGGGCTTGTAACTGGCATAAAACTGAATACCCACTTATCTCCTGCCGCCATGTAAATATATTTTGATAACATGTACTAATACATAAATATATTATTTCTCTACTACAAAGACTGACAGCCTGGTATCCAAATCTGCATTTTATTATACTTTTTTTTTTTGCTTTCAACTTATTTTCAAAAAAGGCATATGATTGAGAGGGGCCATGACAAAAGATAAAAGAAAAAGTAATATATGGTTTATTGTGTAGTTATATATTAGCTATTAATATGGTTCCATTCTGAATACAGTTTTTAAAGAAAGATCAGAACAGTTCAAAGCTTTTGACAAGATTTAGCAGTACCGATAGTCCTTGTTTAGCGACCACAATTGGGACCGGCAACTCAGTCATTAAGTGAAGTGGTCGCTAAGTGAAACTGCAACTGTGCTTATGATCTTAATTCAGCTTTCCTTTGCTTTACAGACCTGTGAAGGTTGTAAATGCAAGGATTGGTGCAGCAAAGTTACTATTTCATCACCATTGTAACTGAATGGTTGCTAAACAAGGTAGTTGCTAAATGATGACTACCTCCAATCCAAAAGAACTAATACCTTAAGAGATAAACCAACATCATCAAGACACGAATGATCTTGCAAATTATCCATTTAATAAAGATTTCTTATAATACATCATAAGCAAAGACCTTAAAGATATTTCACTCTCTCCCCACAAACGCAACACACTATCAAATTAAGTTACTTTTAGAATGAAGCATTATAGTCATATACATGTCGACTTAGAAATAGGTTTCTGAGTTCAGTTGGACTAAACCTCATCCATTGTAAAAATTAAATGTGTTAAAAGTATTGCAATTTCAGAGTATTATTAAGTGATGAGAGGATGCCAGTTATTTAAAGACAATTGAGATGAGGAGGTAAAAGAATAATCTTCACCACTACAGTATGTTGTACATAGAATATATAGAATGGTCATTTCAAACATACGCAACACATTTGACCCATGGCCTTCTTGGGCAGTTAAGGCCTCTGGGAGGTGGCATGCAGTTGGGTTAAGTAGAGATTAATACCTCATTGAGGGAGGGGATGGTGCCAACTGCCTTGGACCTGACTTGTGATAGACAACTTTTGTCCAGTCCCCAACCTCTCCTTTTTAGGGAAGGTTGTTGAGAGGGACTCATCTTGTGTGCCAATTGCGCCCATTCCTGGACCGCAATGCCTTGCTCAGAGTTACTCATGCCCTGATCACTTCCCGGTTGGATTTCTGCAATGTGCTCTACATGGGGCTGCCCGTGAAGACCATCCAAAATTACACTGGTCCAGAATGCAGCAGCACAGCAGTCCTGGGTGCTCCACAGTTTGCTCATATTACACCGCTGCTGTGTGAGTTCCACTGGCTTCCAGTCTCTCTCTGGGTGCAATTCAAGTTGCTGGTTATCATGTTTAAAGCAGGGCCAGGCTATTTGCAGGACCACCTCTTCCTGACAGTATCTGCCCATTCCACCAGGACTCTAGGTCCCTTTCCTTAAATGTTGTCATCTGGTGGGACTCAGAAAGCGCACCCTTTCCCCTGAGATATAGCAGGCCTTTACATTCCAAGCCTTTTGGAAGGCCTTAAAGAGCTGGCTCCTCCCACAAGCGCTGGGGTAGAGTGAGGACGGAGCTCAGTGAAGTGGAACGCTGATGTGTGGGGGAGTGTTTCCTTTGGGGCACCAGGAGGCTTTTTTATGGTTTTATGTTATCATTGTTTGGTGAGCTGCCCAGGGTTATGGTACATGAGATAGGCAGCCATAGAAGTCTTTTAAATGAATACATACATTTATAGTTATTGAGATAGCAATATATTTTAACCGCCCAGAGTCCCCTCCGGAATGGGGGGAGATGGGCGGTGATATAAGTTGGAAATAAATAAATAAATATATATATATATATATATATATATATATATATATATATATATATAAATATTTGTCTATGCATCACCCTGCATATTTCAGCTAAATCATTCTCATGCAGGTACAGAAGAAGTTCTTCTAACCATCATAATATACAGTATGTGGGGAAATCATCCCTAACCTGGGACATTCCAGATGCTGGATTCTGGTAGTTTCAGTCCCAGTGTACCTGAAGAGCCTCAAGCTGGGAAATAAGTTATTTCAGAAAGAACATGAAGTCCAGATGCATCTCTCTTATATTGTTTTGCCAGCATTCTTCTTTCAAGCCAACCTCTGAAGTTTCTGCTAAAATAATTTCCCTCCCACTTTATAGAACTGTACCCCTGCTCTTGCCAGTACTTTTAAATCCTTTTTCAAAGAAAATTAAACAAACATTAATCTGAACAGAGCATAGAGCCCACAGCATTGGCAGCCTAATTATTAGCATCACAATTATACTAAATGCTGATCTGTTATTTGTAGAAGGGGGTGATAGATACCAAACACTTGATTCTAATTGCACTAAACTAAATTATCCCTGATTTACAATCTCTGTGATTTTCCTAAGCAGTACTGCTAAATGGGAGAAAAGGACAACTAAGGTTTCTTGAATAAAGCTGCTGTTGCTATCTCTTTGCTTTCAGTTTATGACATGGGTTGTTTTAACAGAATATTTAAACAAAAGCAGATACAATTACCTGAAGGAGGTCACTGAGGTCAAGCAGCATGTCTATGGCTGAGGTTAAGGAACTTAAGAGCATACAAGACAAAAACATTTTACTTTGGAAGCACACAAACAGGACCTCTCAATATTCCAGCTCTTAACAAGGAGAAGATGAGGATTTAAAAGGGGGAAGGGAGGATGCACATAAGCATTTAAGCTGGATTTTGTTCTTGGCTTTATAAGAGAAAGTTTGCTTAAGGTTTAAACGGTTATCTCAGCCAACGATGTACATGGATTTCAAAATAGAAGTAAATGTTAAGAGGCACAAACCGCTGCCAAAGTTTAGCAGTCTCTGTGCCTAACTTAGCAACTCTCATAAGGAATGGGGAATACATCTTAATAAAATCCAGAATCCCAACCATTCATTTTTCCAAGCTTTAACCAAATCATGATGTCCCTCAAAGCCTTCCATAAATATAATTATGGGGTGTCACAAAGCAGGATCCGGCTTGCTCCGTGAACCCATCTTCCAATTCAAACATCTTCCAATTCAAACTCTGTTCTCCCTAACTTCTAGTACATTGTGCATGTAGTGCTAGTTCATCACATACTGCATTTCCTAGTAAATGTTGTTGAGAGAGAGATGGGAAGCGTGTCCAATTATACATTGGACATGTCAATTTTCCACTGTATCTCTACCTCAATTAGCATTGGACAGCTTTGCCCCTTTCTCCCCCGCCCTCATCTGTTTGCTTCCAGTCCATTTTTCACTTAAAATCGTTTCAGAAGCAGACTGCTGCATTTCTGAATAAATACTAAGCTTATTGTCCTTTTAATCAAGATCATTCACACACACACGGAATTGAAAGAAAATCATTTTCACAACTATATATATTTTAAATGTAACCCACTTGGAAAATAAACTAGAAGACAAAAATGGGAAGGGAAAGAATGACATAGTTTGCTCAGATCTCCTTGGAAGAAGGATAGCATAAAAATAGAGCACATAAATTATTTCTTGTTGCATATTTCCTGGGGAAGGGTACGTACATTCAGCTGGGTAAGAAACATACTGAATATTAGTTTCACATAGTTCAGTAAATTGCCAACATTCCTTTTATCTTATTAGCTAGAAATGAAGTATCCCCTGACCATTTTAACTTTGTTGTTTATTTGTTCAGTCGCTTCCGACTCTTCGTGACTTCATGGACCAGCCCACACCAGAGCTTCCTGTCAGCCGTCACCATCCCCAGCTCCCCCACGGTCGAGTCCGTCACCTCCAGAATATCATCCATCCATCTTGCCCTTGGTCGTCCCCTCTCCCTTTTGCCTTCCACTTTCCCTAGCATCAGCATCTTCTCCAGGGTATCCTCTAGCAAATCCTTAATGAAATTAATGAAATCCTGACATTAATTTATATAGTAAATCTTAATTTTCCTAATACCGCAGATGGAGAAACTGAGGCTGATAGTGATTTATTTGCTGCCATAACAGAAGTGAAATTTAAGAACAAACTTTCATAATTCACTGTTCAGTTCTCAACCAAACTACACTACACTACAAAAATATGACATATTTGCAGCTTCTATGCAAACGTATATGACATAGCTTTCCAACTGTTTGTCGTGACAAAACCCGGAAGTGCTGATGGCACGCCGACGCCGCCTCGGTGGCGGTGGCGCATACGGCGCTGGCAGCAGCGGCGCACCATCAGCGCTTCTGGGTTTTAGCGCAAAACACGAGGCCCACGCCGCCACCGTGCATGCCGCCGCTACCATTGGTGTGTCGCCAACGGCGGAAGTTTGGAAAGCACTGGTGTATGGTATGCAGGCATCTAAAAAGTATGCATATATTATGGTAGAGTAAAATGCATAGATCTACTGGTATTGCAAATCAGTCATACCTGGCTTAACAATTCGTAAAAAAAATATTACAGAGGCGGAATTGATTCTTTGGGTTTTCTTACATAAGCTACACAAGATTAGATGGCCTGTACAAGCATATCCAACTTCAGACAAGGTTTTTACATGGACGCACCCTTAGACAACTACTTTACCAGTAAAACAAGAGGGTGTGGTTTTGTTACTGTTTCAGAATACTCAGAAACAATTTTGTCAGCCTCCGATCAGTTCTTACTAGCTCTTCAAAGAAAAGCTATAAAAAGAAGAATCTGCATACTGTATATAAAAGCCAGTTTCAAATATACAGTATACGTCCATAAAACAAAGGATGAAGTTATGCAAACAGCAGGGATGGATTTATGAGTCCAATTTTTAATTCTGAGGTCATAGAGAAGGTTTGATCTCTATGGTCTTTGAATGTGTCACTCTCTTGCTTCCTTATAAATTAGCCATTCACTCATATGCAGCAAACCAAAGCACAATACTTTAGAGCTTAATTGTTTTTCCTTGGAACCAGAGATCAGTAAATAAATACAGGTACTCCTCTTTTAGCAACCACAATTGGGTCCGGCAACTCAGTCATTAAGCAAAGCAGTTGCTAAGTGAAACCACGACTGTGCTTATGATCTTACTTCAGGTTTCCTTTTCTTTACAGACCTGTGAAGGTCATAAATGTGAGGATTGGTCATAAAGTTACTTTTTCATCACCATTACTGCAGTCGCTAAATGAGGCAGTTCCTAAATGAGGACTACTCATGCAACACTCACTAGAAAGAAAGTCAGAGGAACAATTTTCATTAATTTGCATATCTCTTAAGTCCCCTAAAAACTTCCAGAACAGAGTAGAAATGGTAACGGAGGCTGCAGAAAGAAGAATATAGATAACTCCATTGCATCCTCCACAAATCTAATTCATTGACAAGCAGCTGGGTCCTAATGCATGGGAATTCATCACAAGTGTCTCATACTCCATCCTAGATGTTTTAGTGATATAGGGGCAACTTCAGTCCTAGTGCTGGGACTTTTGCTAAAAGAAAGCCAGTACAAGAAATAGTTAAGAACTGCTGACAGATCAAATCTACTTTAAATCTCTGCTCAACTACAAAGTTTGTTGAGTTTTCCCCAACCAGTGGAAATGATGAGGGAACTAAATTGAAAAGATAAAAATACTAAAGGAGCAAAGCATACAACACCCTGGGTTGAGTGTGAGTGGAATAAAAATGCATTAATACCTATATAGCATTCAAAGCACCTCATATATATTTTCTTAATAATTTATATAATTACCCCTTACCAGCCTAGCCTAGCCTAGCCTAGCCTAGAGTCCGGCAGATATGGAGACCAGCATATCCAATAGTTGGGTAGTCAAACATTCAAAACACCTGTATGGGAATTTGTCATTGCTAGCAAAGACTGCCTAGCACACATGTAAACTCTAAGCATGAATAATGGTTTAGCACAGTACCGCTTGATTAAATACAGAGCACAAAAGATTATTATTATTGCATTATTGAATCATTTTATTATTTCAAATTATGCCTGTCATACCACACTTAAGAGAGCTAACCGTTCAAATATAAACTTTTAGAAACCTACAAAAAGGCTACAATTATTATTATTACAACTCCAAAGGCCTGAATAAAGGGGGAAAGCTTAACTCCATTCCTGAGATTAGAAACAGGGGAGGTGAAATGCAGCTCCCAAGGGAGTGGATTCCACAGCTTGGAGGCCAGGCAAAATCTCATCAGTCAGCAACCTTCTTTGAAGGAGAGTCAGAGAGCCATTAATAAATAAGAATAAGAAAATTTCAGACCGCCAACGCTCGGCCCACTTCTACTAATCTCTGGTAATGTTTAGATGCCAAACTACATAACAAAGGGGAAATGTGTCATTTGCTATTGCTGGGCTGGCCTGGGTGAGAGCAATTATCAGTAGGAAGCAGTTGTAAAAACACTATTTTGTTTGCAAGCTTTTTTAGAGTTGGGAAGGGAGAGAGAATGAGAATGAGAAGTTGGAGGATTATGAATCACAGAAATAGTGACTTCATTCCCAACAATTTGCTGGAAAAGAAAAGGTCACATGGCTGGAGCAAGGCGTATTTGAGGTCTTTCCTGAGGCTGGAATGCAAAACACAAACCAACATTTGTCCCCCTTGATAGGATCCAGTTCAATATTATCCATGCAAGCACTGAGACCCAAAAAAACAGTCAAGCCCCTTTTGTTTGCAAGATTATTCCTTTGGGCAAAGCCATTTGGCAACTATTTATAGACAGATATTTCATATCCATCACAAAAGGAGCTATATAAAGAACAAAAAACACTAAATACAGCAAAGTTCAAATCTAGTTATAAATGTTCAGTTGGCTACAAATGCAATGAAATGGTCTTCAACATTAATTCAAGCTACTATGTCCAATTGCATCCAAATTAAAGCATGCAAGGTTTGAATAGCCAAAATAAAAATACTGGGAATTGGGAGGAGGTAAAGGCGAGAAACCAACAGCAAAGCTTTCAAGCTCTTTCCAGCCCAAATTCTGACTTAACCAGACACTTCCAAATGAGAGCAGAGTGATTGAAATAGCGTTGGCTATTCTGAAAATTAGCTTGATGAAGCCAATTGTGACCAAGAAAAATTAATCTCTGGGTATAAAAAGATCCCCAGCCAATCCCAGAATAAAATATAGTATGATTTTAGTAAGTCAAATGGATCAGAAAGAGAAACTTAGTAAGTGAAGGGAAAAAGATTCATGCTTTATATTGGCTGAATCATTCAAAACAAGATACATTTAAGCACTAAAGAGCACACAACACTACAAGTGTTTTGGTAGAGTAGAACAGGGGTCCCCAACCCCCGGGCCGTGGACCGGTACCAGTCCGTGGCCTGTTAGGAACCGGGCCACACAGCCCGCCCATAGAGCTCCGCCCATGGCCCGCCCATGGCCCGTGTGGCGAAACCGGTCCCTGGTGCCAAAAAGGTTGGGGACCGCTGGAGTAGAACATTTAACCTTTATTCTGAGGGTGATCAATTCACTATCCATGGGCCACACGTAGTTTTCCAGCACCCATTTTGCAACCCCAGGTCAAACCTAGATTCCACTCCAAAATCAGACACCAAAATGGCCTGTTTACCATGAAATTATTTTTATCTTTTTTTCCTTTTACAACCTTAGCAGCCACTTCAGTTCTGTCAACCCAGTAACATTGTTGTGTCCTTATATTTGTCTTCTATAGCTTTCAGACACCAAAATAATTTTTTTTTAATGTAACCCTTCTGGCTGAGTAAACTGTTCACTCCTGCTTTATTTCATAATGAATTATCATATCAAACTTTCTTCACCATTCCAGAAGCAAAACATGGACAATTATAGGCCAGCCTAGCTTCTCCTAGCACACCTAGGGGTGTGGTGGCTCAACGGGTAAGACGCCAGGCTTGTCGATCAGAAGATCACAAGTTCGGAGGTTCGAATCCCTAGCCCTGCATGCAGAGTGAGCTCCCGCACTAGCTCCAGCTCTTGCCAACCTAGCAATTCGAAAGCATGCAAATGCAAGTAGATTAATAGGTACCACTTTGGTGGGAAGGTAACAGCATTCCGTGCGCGTCATGCGGCCACATGACCGTGGAAGCGTCTTCGGACAACGCTGGCTCTTCGGCTAACAAATGGAGATGAGCACCGGCCCCTAGAGTCGGACACGACTGCACAAATGTGCGGGGGGAACCTTAACTTAACCTAGCTTCTCCTAACCTGTGTGTCCCCCAGTGTGTGGATTTCAACTCCCAGAATTCTCAGCAAGGCCATTCTGGCAGATAAATTAGAGGAGGATACCTGAAGAACATCGAGGTTAGGGAAGGTTAGGCTAGCAGCATGTTTGAAGTGGACAGTTAAGTATGGTTGTTTTTGACAGGAAAGGCAGGTGAGATGAGAAACAGGATGCAGTTTCCCTTCTATCAGAACTAATTTACATCTTCAATTGCTAAGAGACTTTAGACAGAATAGTTCTTAAAATAATAATAATTCCAAAACATCTGGAGCACCACTTGAATACCATCAGCACTGACAAAATCACCATCAGTCAACTGCAAAAGGCAGCTTTAATTGGAACAGCTTATATCCTGTGACGATACCTTTAACACCATCAAACAGCAACTTCTGCCTATCCTAGGTCCTTGGGAAAGACTCAATGGGTCGATAAAAATGCCAAATCCAGTCTAACATCTTGTTGACTATGTGACCAACCATAATAATAATAACAACAACAACAACAACAACTGCATGCTGCCTGACTCTCAACTACTCTGGGTGGGAAATCAATCATTATCTGGGATTTTATTGGGACACAGAAAGAATAAACTGGATTGATAGAAAAGGACCAGAAATTCTACAAAGACAGGAACATGAGAAGAATGAAAGAAATAAGTATGGGAGACTAAAGAAAAAAAGATTAAGAATGGGAAGTGGGGTGGAAGACAAGAGAGCTAGTACTAAATAATACCTCAAGTTAGAATCACCGTCTCATTGCTAAATTTATTTTATTCTGGGCCCTAGTTAACTGAAAACATTATCTGCAATATGGTTTCTTTGTTTGCAAGGTAAGCCCCAGTTTAAGAGCTACAGAATTAAGCTATCAGAAGACAGATGTTGTTGAATGAAGGCCTACTGAAGAGCGCTTCAGAGCTCAAGGCTGTGAGAAACGTATCATAGAAATGACCACTCACGATCTGAGTCAAAGTATAAAAGCAAAGATTTATTTTGCGTTTGCAAAGGCGGGTGGATCCAACTGCTGCAAGCAAAAAGGACCACACCCCATTACAGATCTCAGCATCTTATATACTCTAATTTCACAGCCGAAGGTGTCCCTCATCTGTCCCCATTGGCTGAGGTATCAGGATGTTACACTCTTGTTTCCGATCCGCCTATACTTAACACATTTTAGCTATTGATTACATTAAAATTTATCCTATGCATTTTTCAATCTATGGGGGGCTTTACGGAAACCTTATCAGGTTGTGTGTTAAACAATGGGATTTCCTCATAAGTCATGGTTTGACCTCGCAGTTCGTTCTGACTCTGATATGTGTTTGTGTACACACTTCCTTATTTCCTTGGGATGATAAGACCTATCTCTGTCCCCATCTTCCCTTGTCTTTTGTGTAATTTATTATCTTAGTAACTGTTATCCTATTATCCTAAAGCATTTAATGGATTCTGATCATCTTGCTTGAACCTAAGCTGTCACCTCAGTTTCCAGCAACTCAGTCACCAAGAGTTGGTTTAGATGTAATATATATATAAAATTGCAATGGCTATTACCAGTACAAGTGATTTTGTTAAAAATTAACTGATTTGTACATCCCTCACAAGGCAGATTACTGCTCAACTTCAGGCAGCGTTTCAGGTCTATTATCCTTGAATGGCATAAAGACAGACAGACCTCTGCATGCAATATACCCACCTACCACTTTTCATACCCTCTATACTTTTCATACCCTCTATAAATATAAATAGCTACTTGGCTATTTTAAACAAGAGTCTAATATTCCAAAAATGTTTCAACTGCCTTTAGTCAACCTAAGGGTTTTTATTTAAAAGTGTGTAACCAACAGCAGTAACCCACCTATACAGTACCAAAAATCAGGAAAGCTGCCTTACAATTATTATACGGTTTGGTTTAGCTTTGTTTTTTTACTTTGTTTTTTCAGGTGACCTGAAACTAATGCCTGACTGACAGAATGAAGCCAGATAGAACTTTTTATCTTTTGCTCATGCACTTCAGTCTGCCTCCAAAACTAGCATTTGATTTTCTTGTATCTGAGTACAGATCATCCTGATCTAGTTTCAAGTACAACCGTCAAGCTTCATGCCAGACATGGTGGTAAATCTTGACTCTTCAAACCCTTAAACCTTTATCATGAACTGTTTCTTGGCAAAAGAATCACACATACGACACAGCTAAATTATTTTCTTTATTGCAAACAAGGGTGAAGTGGAGGAGGACACAGAGGAGCTACCAATACAGGAGTTAAAGCCTATATATATAGATAGGTCTGTGCTCTGGGGTTTACATTCTAGGCCCTTTCCTCCTGCCATTTTGAGTCAACAGATACTTTCCTTGCTGCCCTTGAGGGACATCTGATCTATGTTGACATAACTATTCTCTCTAGCTTGGAAACTTCTTGTTCCTGCCTAATCAATTACAACAACTACTCACCACTCTAGCTATCAACATCCCCTACCTACTATGGAAAACATATAATCCTAACGAGATATACTGTAACTGGGAAATCCAGTAGTTGCAGAAGGAAAGTTACATTAACCTTTTCCACTTTTGTAACTTCTGAGTCTTCACACAACAGATGAAAGAGGGTTTTACCTGTGCATTCATTTTGCACATTACTTCACTATTTTCTGGGCTAAGAGTTACATTAATAAATGTCAGAAATCCTGATACCAACTGAAACTTGTCTCCAAACTCTTGAAAAATGAAATACAGCCAAGACAGAATCCAACAATTATACAACAGAAGCAGCAACGTTTGACCGAGTTAATAGTTCCTTGATTGATTAGGGTATATTGTGCTGTTTGATTGTTCTTCTGGTGTTAATCTTGGTGTTAATCTTTGCATATCTGGGTGTTGATTGCTGGTAAGGAGGTGTTCTGGTCTTCTGGCTTTTCTATTGTCTCTTATGAATGGTATGTAAATGTTGTTTACCTCTATGTGTCTGTTGATGGCTGCTTTGTCTGAGTGCCAAGCTTCCAGGAATTCTCTAGCGTTTTTGGATTTGGCTTGGTTTAAGATGCTCACAGTTTGGATTAAGGAGTTTTCATCGTGTCTTCTGACTGCTAGTTGGTGTTCGTGGATGCGTTCTGCTAGTCTTCTGCCTATTAACTCAGTCAATCAACCAAGCAGCAAACAACAGCCTAATCAAGGAACTACCAAGGAGAGAACAACACCCCCGCCAACACAACCAGGACAACCAGGGTATATAAACAGAGAGCAAGTCCCACTCCCTTTTCGCACTGAAGATGTTGCCTAGCCTGGCAATGAAACGTCTGCAAGAAAACAACAAGGCTCAGAGAGCACCAAGGACTCCACAGTATTCTGAATGTTAAGGCCTTTAAAACACCAAAGCAGGAGGCAGACCTGGACAGACCAGACTCAGAGGGTTTTCTGAGAGAAGAAGTTTGAGATTGCCAATCTTTTATCCTATAAACTCAGTTCCACCACTACAGTTCTACAATCCTCTGGGCAGAGTAGAATAAGTTTTTCTGCTCTTTGCTAAAACTTTTCAGAACAAAACATAGTTTAAAAATAAACACAAAATTCTAAAATCAATTTTCTCTCTACAAGGTCATTATAGTTCAGGAGGCAAAAACAGTTAATCTCCATTAATAACAAAAATTAATTTATTTTCTTCAAGCCCATTCATGCCCACTTGACAAAAAAGAATTATGGCACAACTAGCACAAGTTTTCAAGTTTTTTATAAACATGATAAACAGGGAAAGGAACTAAATAAGACAACATAAAGTTGTAGCTAGGTCATTGAGTCATCAGAGCATGTCTAGTTTTACAGACAGTATAATAAAATTCAGCCATATTCAAGGAAACAGAATCGTACTGGTCTGACAAAAGTAAATGTACACAACATAAATCAGAAGTGTCTGGTTATTTTTCCACGCAGGGAGTTGTATCTTGCTGGCCTAAAAAAAGGAGCATGACTACTTAGGAACATGTTCCTGGGTAGGGGAGGTTCATCCAGTTGGGATTCCAAATCTCTAACACTCTGCTTAAGCGCAGTAAGTGTTTGATCATAGCCTATCATCAGAATGACCTCTTTTGAGAATTGATAGTATTGCAATTTTCAAATCTTGAAATGTTGCTTGCTCTTGAGTAAACCTATTGAATGTATGTCCTTCCTTTAGGTGTTGTGACAGAGATCTTGTGTGCTCTGCAAAATTAGGGATAAACTTTCCGTAACAATTTGCAAAGCCCAGAAAACACTAGACATTATTCACTTTTCTAAGTGCTTGTCTTGAGAGTACAGACTTTCTAGGATCCATTTGTATTAATTTTGTAGAGAGCTAGTAATCCAAATAATCCAACTGGGGAAGGCCAAACACACATTTTTCCATCCTAGCAAAAAGCTTGTGTCTGTGGAGTTACTCTCAGACTCTTCTAAAATGAGTCAGTTTCATGCAGAGGGATCTAAAAAAATCAGTATGTTATCCAAATACAGCTCTACAGATTTATCCAAAAAATCAGAAAATATGTTATTCATTAATCTGGAGAGGACCCCACTACAACTAACAAATTTTAATGGCATTACTGTTACTCAGATATTTGCCATATCTGGTATCAAATACAGTTAAATATTCATGTCCCTTTTTCATTCTGATCAAATCATACACACCTCTCAAGTCCAATTCTTTGCATGAATTTATGGTAATTGTCCAATAATTGATCACTGCCCCCAATGAGGGGCATAGCTCATTTGACTGCCCCTTCTTTCTACACTCAGAACAAATGTCACCTAGGGGTGATCTGTAGGAAATTTTGCTGGCACACCTGCAGTAAACAATTCACACTGAGCCATAAGAGTTAGAAATTGATCCCGGGCTCCTCTAAACTTCTCCAGCAAACTTCCACGATAGCAAAGAAGTATTGGCTGGGAAGCAGGTTTTTGAACTGCCCCTGGCTAAGGCAAGCCTTGTCCCAACTGCTGCATTAATTGTACCATCACGTTGTGCAGGTTTGTTATCTGTATATAAACTTGCTGTTGATGTTGTAACAGTGCTTGAACAAGCTGCTCTGTGGCGTGGGTTACCCTGGTAGGCCAAATCAGGAAATAGACTCCACAAGGACTATTGTAACTCTATTATTATAATTGCGGGGTACAATTACAGAATCTTGAAAGCCTGACAAAGATTTTCTCTCCCCTCTCTTATATAAAAGAGAATCAAGGCAGGGAAGTCTTGAGCTTCTTCCTCGCTCCTTCCTCCCTTTCAGGGTTATACTGGTGTTTACCCAATGGCTGATGAATACCTTCTTTAAGACCATCTCCATACTCCTCTACACTGTAATGGCTCCATAAGCAGAAGCACCTCTTTAAATGAATATTAGGGAGCTATTCATTTACCCTAATGTACATGAGCATACACATTCATATCTATGTATATCTGAATCTCCCAAAGAAAGCATTCCGAGTTTGAAGACTCAAACTAATTTACTGAAACAGTAGCTGAATTTAGGTATCAATTAAATGTAAAAAGTTCAAAACTTTACTCTGTCATAGGGCCAGTGACAGGTAAATTTTCTCAACAAAACCAACTGCAGTGACCATATTTTTAAAATGACAACTAAACTGGGCCTGAAAACTCTAGGGGCTATGGGGCGGGTTGTCCTATTGAGGTGGTGACGGGTTGGGGATGTTATGGCGGGAACCGGAGGGCAGGCCATCGTTGGGGAAGACGCCCCCGGTGTTTGTTACCGGTGGTGTGTTCCGGCCCTCCAGGTTCAAACCTAGGCCCTGGTCTGCAGACCTTCGAGTGCCCTGGTTTCCGGCTGCTGCTGCTTAACGCCAGGTCGGTTAATAACAAGGGCCCCCTCATATGTGATCTGATCACGGAGGAGGGGGCCGACCTGGCGTGTATTACCGAGACCTGGCTGGGCCCTGGAGGAGGGTTTGCCCTCTCAGAAATCTGCCCGGCCGGATTTCAGGTATGGCACCAGCTGAGACATCGGGGTAGGGGAGGAGGGGTGGCAGTTGTCACCCGAGAATCTATGGTGGCCTTCAGGGGCACTGCTCCACAAGTGGCCGGTTGTGAGACCCTGTTTCTCAAGTTGGGTTCCCGAGACCAGTTGGGAGTGTTGCTACTGTACCAACCTCCCTGCTGCGTAGCAACCTCCCTGCCCGAGCTGCTAGAGGCCGTTTCGGGGCTGGCGGTGGAATTCCCCAGACTTATGGTTCTGGGGGATTTCAATCTGCCACCTCTGGGACGTGCCTCGGAGGCAGCTCGGGAGTTCATGGCTACCGTGGCAGCCATGGGCCTGGTCCAGATTATTCGGGACCCGACTCGAGACAGTGGCCTCACCCCGGACTTGGTTTTCTTGTCAGAGCAGTGGCAAGATGATCTGGGGGGAGAGTTACATCTTTCCCCTTTGTCATGGTCAGATCATGCCCTGGTGGCCCTGAGATTCTCATATGCTGCCCCACTCCGCAGGGAGGTTGGACCCATTCGATTGGGCCGCCCCCGGCGACTGATGGACCCGATTGGGTTTCAGAGGGAGCTGGGGGTTATTCCCGAGGATCTACTGCACGGTCCAGCGGAGGTCCTGGCCGTAGCCTGGAATAAGGAAGCGGCCGGGGCCTTGGACAGGATCGTGCCTGTGCGGCCTCTCTTGGCCCATCCAACCCGATATTCCCCGTGGTTCACGGAGGGATTAAGGGTTCTGAAGAGGGTTAAGAGACGTCTAGAGCGCCGCTGGAGAAAAACAAAGACCGAATCCGACCGAACACAAGCTAGAGCCGCAGTTAAGGCCTTCCTTGTGGCGGTAAGAGTGGCGAAACGTCAAGATTTCTCCGCTCTTATTGCGTCCGCAGAATGCCGCCCAAGGGCCCTGTTCGGGATTACTCGATCTCTCCTAGGTAAGGTGGGCCCAGTGACCTACCTTCAGGGCCGTGCGGAGGAATTTTCAGAGCATCTGATGGATAAAATCGCTCTGATTCGCTCTAAGCTGGACTCCAGGCGTGATGCATGGTCTGGGGAGATGCCAAGGGAATGTCTTTGCCCAGTTATCTGGGAACGGTTTGATCCTGTTGGGCCTGAGGAAGTGGACAGGATCCTCCGGACTGTAAGAGCCACCACATGCCATCTTGACCCATGCCCCTCCTGGCTTGTGAAAGCAGCCAGGGAGGTGACATGTGGCTGGGTCCATGCGATGGTTGTTACGTCCTTGGGAGAGGGAGTGTTTCCAGCTGCTTTTAAGGAGGCGCTGGTGCACCCCCTCCTCAAGAAGCCATTGCTGGACCCTACAGTGTTGGGCAATTTTCGTCCCGTCTCCCACCTCCCCTTTTTGGGGAAGGTGGTTGAGAAACTGGTGGCATTACAGCTCCAGAGAATTCTGGATGATACGGATTATTTAGACCCCTTCCAGTCAGGGTTCAGGCCGGGATATGGGGTGGAAACTGCATTGGTCGCAGTTACAGATGATCTCTGGCGGGAGCGGGATGGAGGCAGTGCGTCCATCCTGGCTCTTCTTGACCTCTCAGCGACTTTCGATACCATTGACCATGGTATCCTTTTGGGGCGGCTCGGAGAGTTCGGGGTGGGCGGCGTAGTCTTACGCTGGTTCGCCTCCTTCCTCCGGGATCGGTCCCAATCGGTGGTAATAGGAGATGAGAGGTCCGACCCTCGGCCCCTACTTTGTGGGGTGCCGCAGGGCTCGGTTCTCTCCCCTCTCCTGTTTAATATCTACATGAAACCACTGGGTGAGATCATCCGCCAACACGGGATGAGGTATCATCAATATGCTGATGATACTCAATTGTATATCTCCATCCCGGGTGAGTTAAGTGATGCAGTGGCTGCCCTCTCTCTGTGTCTAAGGCTGTGGGGGTCTGGATGGGGAACAACAGGCTTCAGCTGAACCCTGGTAAGACAGAGTGGCTGTGGATTGATGGCACCTCGGGATCCAGAGAGTTGTTATCTTTAGATCTGGATGGGGTGGCACTACCCCGTTCGGACTTGGTGCGGAACCTGGGGGTCCTTCTGGACTCGCGGCTCCTGCTCGATGAGCAGGTGGCAGCCGTGGCCAGAAGGGCGTTTATGCAACTTCGAGTTGTACACCAGCTACGCCCTTTCCTGGACCGAGATGCCCTCCGTACAGTCACTCATGCCCTGGTCATCTCTCACATAGACTATTGCAATGCGCTCTACATGGGGCTACCCTTGAAGAGTATCTGGAAGCTTCAGCTGGTCCAGAATGCAGCTGCGCGCGCAGTTATGGGTGCCTGAAGATCGGCACATGTGACACCTTTGCTGCGTGAGCTGCACTGGTTACGAGTTTGCTTCCGGGTGCAATTCAAGGTGTTGGTTGTTACCTTTAAAGCCCTACACGGCATGGGACCAGGTTACCTAAGGAACCGCCTCATCCCCAGAACGTCGACCCGCCCCACCCGGTTATCCAGAGAGGGCTTGCTACGGATCCCGTCTATAAAAGAATTCCATCTGACGGGGTCTAGGAGGCGAGCCTTCTCGGCAGTGGCACCCGCCCTTTGGAACATTCTCCCCCTGGAGGTGAGGCAGGCCCCCACACTCCTGACCTTCCGAAAGCAATTGAAGACCTGGCTCTGCCACCTCGCCTGGGATGGGGGGGGGTAATAGCTCCTCTTGGAGGTGGCTGGCACCATAGAGTTCCTTAAACAATAACATAACATCTTGGATTTTATATATTTATATATTTATATCTAATTAAATTGGAATAATGTATTGTATTTTATCTCCAGCAAAGGAGATCGTTACCTTGTCGTGGTGCTGGAGCTTGAGCACCTCAATGAAACCATGAGCTAAACCGTGAAGGGACACCCAAGACGGGAAGGTCATGGCAGAGAGGTCAGACTAAATACGATCCCTGGGGAAGGTAATGGCAACCCACCCCAGTATTCTTGCCATGAAAACTAAATGGATCAGTACAACCAAAGATATGTCGGTATACCATCGGAAGATGGGACTCCCAGGTCGGAAGATGGTCAAAATGCTACTGGGGAGGAACAGAGGATACGTTCAACTAGCCCCAGATGTGATGACGCAGCTAGCTCAAAGCCGAAAGGACGGCTAGCGGCCAACGGTGCTGGTGCTGAATGACGAATCCGATGTTCTAAAGATCAACACACCATAGGAACCTGGAATGTAAGATCTATGAGCCAGGGCAAATTGGATGTGGTTATTGGTGAGATGTCAAGATTAAATATAGACATTTTAGGTGTCAGTGAACTGAAATGGACTGGAATGGGCCACTTCACATCAGATGACCACCAGATCTACTACTGTGGACAAGAGGACCACAGAAGAAATGGAGTAGCCTTCATAATTAATAATAAAGTGGCTAAAGCAGTGCTTGGATACAATCCAAAAAACGATAGAATGATCTCAATTCGAATTCAGGGTAAGCCATTTAACATCACAGTGATCCAAATATACGCCCCAACCACAGATGCTGAAGAAGCAGAAGTAGATCAGTTCTATGAGGATCTGCAGCACCTACTAGATAATACACCAAAAAGAGATGTTATTTTCATTACAGGAGACTGGAATGCTAAGGTGGGTAGTCAGACGACACCTGGAATTACAGGAAAGCATGGTCTGGGAGAACAAAATGAAGCGGGACATAGGCTGATAGAATTTTGCCAAGACAATTCACTGTGCATAACAAACACTCTCTTCCAACAACCTAAAAGACGACTTTATACATGGACTTCACCAGATGGTCGACACCGAAATCAGATTGACTACATCCTTTGCAGCCAAAGGTGGCGGACATCTATACAGTCGGTAAAAACAAGACCTGGAGCTGACTGTAGTTCAGATCACGAACTTCTTATTGCAAAATTTAGAATCAGACTAAAGAGAATAGGGAAGACCCACAGATCAGTTAGATATGAGCTCACTAATATTCCTAAGGAATATGCAGTGGAGGTGAAGAATAGATTTAAGGGACTAGATTTAGTAGATAGGGTCCCAGAAGAACTATGGACAGAAGTTCGCAACATTGTTCAGGAGGCGGCAACAAAAAACGTCCCAAAGAAAAAGAAAACCAAGAAGGCAAGATGGCTGTCTGCTGAAACACTGGAAGTAGCCCAAGAAAGAAGGAAAGCAAAAGGCAATAGTGATAGGGGGAGATATGCCCAATTAAATGCAAAATTCCAGAGGTTAGCCAGAAGAGATAAGGAATTATTTTTAAACAAGCAATGTGCGGAAGTGGAAGAAGACAATAGGATAGGAAGGACAAGAGACCTCTTCCAGAAAATTAGAAACATCGGAGGTAAATTCCAGGCAAAAATGGGTATGATCAAAAACAAAGATGGTAAGGACCTAACAGAAGCAGAAGAGATCAAGAAAAGGTGGCAAGAATATACGGAAGATCTGTATAGGAAGGATAATAATATTGGAGATAGCTTTGACGGTGTGGTCAGTGAGTTAGAGCCAGACATCCTGAAGAGTGAGGTTGAATGGGCCTTAAGAAGCATTGCTAATAACAAGGCAGCAGGAGACGATGGTATCCCAGCTGAACTGTTTAAAATCTTGCAAGATGATGCTGTCAGGGTGATGCATGCCATATGCCAGCAAATTTGGAAAACACAAGAATGGCCATCAGATTGGAAAAAATCAACTTATATCCCCATACCAAAAAAGGGAAGCACTAAAGAATGTTCAAACTATCAAACAGTGGCACTTATTTCACATGCCAGTAAGGTAATGCTCAAGATCTTGCAGGGTAGACTCCAGCAATTAATGGAGCGAGAATTGCCAGATGTACAAGCTGGGTTTAGAAAAGGCAGAGGAACTAGAGACCAAATTGCCAATATCCGCTGGGTAATGGAGAAAGCCAGGGAATTTCAGAAAAACATCTATTTCTGTTTTATTGACTATTCTAAAGCCTTTGACTGTGTGGATCATAACAAATTGTGGCAAGTTCTTGGTGGTATGGGGATACCAAGTCATCTTGTCTGCCTCCTGAGGAATCTGTATAACGACCAAGTAGCAACGGTAAGAACAGAGCACGGAACAACGGACTGGTTTAAGATTGGGAAAGGAGTACGGCAGGGTTGTATACTCTCACCCTACCTATTCAACCTGTACGCAGAACACATCATGCGACATGCTGGGCTTGAGGAATCCAAGGCTGGAGTTAAAATCGCTGGAAGAAACATTAACAATCTCAGATATGCAGATGATACCACTTTGATGGCTGAAAGCGAGGAGGAGTTGAGGAGCCTTATGACGAAGGTGAAAGAAGAAAGTGCTAAAGCTGGGTTGCAGTTAAACCTCAAAAAAACCAAGATTATGGCAACGAGCTTGATTGATGACTGGCAAATAGAGGGAGAAAAAGTGGAGGCAGTGACAGACTTTGTATTTCTAGGCGCAAAAATTACTGCAGACGCTGACTGCAGCCAGGAAATCAGAAGACGTCTACTTCTTGGGAGGAGAGCAATGGCAAATCTTGATAAAATAGTTAAGAGCAGAGACATCACACTGACAACAAAGGTCCGCATAGTTAAAGCAATGGTATTCCCTGTAGTAACCTATGGCTGCGAGAGCTGGACCATAAGGAAGGCTGAGCGAAGGAAGATAGATGCTTTTGAGCTGTGGTGTTGGAGGAAAATTCTGAGAGTGCCTTGGACTGCAAGAAGATCAAACCAGTCCATACTCCAGGAAATAAAGCCAGACTGCTCACTTGAGGGAATGATATTAAAGGCAAAACTGAAGTACTTTGGCCACATAATGAGAAGACAGGATACCCTGGAGAAGAAGCTGATGCTAGGGAAAGTGGAAGGCAAAAGGAAGAGGGGCCGACCAAGGGCAAGATGGATGGATGGTATTCTGGAGGTGACGGACTCAACCACGGGGGAGCTGGGGATGGTGACAGCCGACAGGAAGCTCTGGCGTGGACTGGTCCATGAAGTCACGAAGAGTCGGAAACGACTGAACGAATAAACAACAAATTGTATTTTATATGCTTTTAATTAATCAATTTTGTTGTAAACCGCCCAGAGTCCCCTTGTGGGGGGAGATGGGCGGTGATATAAATCAATCAATCAATCAATCAATCAATCAATCAATCAATCAATACTTCTATTAAAATAAAGACAACTTCCAACTTTTATGCCTCTTAATCCTCCAAAGATGGCGAACAGTCTCATTTCCAAGATAAAAAGTGTTCTGTTCATGATCAGGTTTTTTAAAACAGAGAGATACTTAAGCTTAACCTCATTTACTAAAGCTCTTCAAAAGAAAAATACAGTCGGTACGTAACATTTGCCGCTAGCAAAATAATAGCTGCCAGCAATATGCTGGGGGAAAGGCAATCAAATCCTTTTTGCATACTGTCCTGTTGCAAACCTGACTGTGATCCAGCACAAAGGCTGCACTTCATTTTGATACAGCTTGCTCCAGAGAACAGTTACAAGAAACAACAGAGCTCCACATGTCTCTCCTAGCCCAAGGCAAACATTCTGCCTTCACATGTTATAATTTAGTGAGAGTGATATAACAGTTTGGGTAGGAATAGACCAGGGGTGGGGAACCTTTTTTCTGCCAAGGGCCATTTGGATATTTATAACCAGGGACTGAGGTGGTGGGGGGCGGGATTTCCACGGACCGGAGGCTGGAGTTTGTGGGCAGGAGCCAATCACAAGCACTGGGGGGCGGGGTTTGTTGGTGGGAGCCAATCACGTGGAAGGGGCGGGTTTTGCGGGCGGTAGCCTCGCGGGCCTTAGGCAGGAGCCCCGTGGGCCTTATACGGCCCGCGGGCCTGACGTTGCCCACCCCTGGAATAGACAATCTTTAACGGGGGCTGCAATGGTATCCTTGGAACCCTTAAAGGGACCTCATCAGCCCAGGAGATCCATCCTTCCTTCCTTCCTTCCTTCCTTCCTTCCTTCCTTCCTTCCTTCCTTCCTTCCTTCCTTCCTTCCTTCCTTCCTTCCTTCTCAAATCAGGGCACTGGGGTAAGGGCCCTGGCTTAACCCTTTGCTCCCTATGTCACTTAGTTGCTTTGAACTGTCCCCAGTGCTAGATCAGTTATACGGCTATCTTGTGTTGTTGTTGTTTCCTATAGCAAACTGCAGCTTGTTTGCAGGGCAGAAGTCCATGAAGCAAACCATTCATATCACTTTGTATGATACCTTGAACAGTGGTAATGAAATGTTAAGCCCTGGGCCTCAATCCAACCGAAACATCCATCACCCACAGCTATGAATCTTTCTTTAAATGGTGGAGGATCCTGGCCACTGACCAGGATTCCACTAATATTGATTTTGGCCCTAACTTCCAGGGTATTTTATCCCCTCGCAGAAATGCTGCATGGGGATAAATGAGGAAGAAACTACTCATTATCCTTAATCCCTAGAAGAAAGGCAGAAGAACAAAGAAAATTTAACATCTCACTGACACACATTTCAAAATCTTCTATCAACAGACTTTACACTTACTAGCAGAATAACTACAGTATTAGTTCATCCAGTCTGAACTTCCATTGGAATTTTTAAAAACAAATGGTCCTGGCTATCTACTTTACTTACGCCACAAAAGCAGTAGCAAGTACTTTCCTGGCAAGATCATAGCACAAGTTCCTGCATGTAATTCACCCAACATGATGCAGAAATGAAATACAGGGTCAGAGAGAAGTCAGCTTATCACTCTTTAGTTAAAATCCAAATTTAAAAAATACTGGAATGGGAAGAGATCCTCAGTAATAGAATGCAATTTCCTATGTCCTTTTAACACCAGGTAATAGCCTAATAATCCATCTCCAAAGAAAATAAAGTCCCAGAGATAGAAAAGGTTTCTCCCAAGACCATGGAGAGTTCTGTCACAGTAGACAGCTCTGAGTGAGATCAAGCAAAGGTCAGACTCCATATAAGGCAGTTTTCTCATGTTCTGATAAGAAGAATGATCTAGGTAAATGTTACAGTGCAGAGGGTATTATTACACAATGCAATAAGCATTCCCTTTGTGAATGATGAAAACAATTAAAAGTATACCAAAAAAGCACTGTTCAAGGTATCATACAAAGTGATACCTAAGGTTGCATAAGCAAATTTCTGCTTATATAACAGATTTTCCCTCCTCCTCTTCCCTACAGCCCCATGCATTCTGTTGAGATCTGTTGCAAAGAGTACCTCAGCTCTACAGAGCAGATTCTGTTGGAGATAGGGCTCACAGATATATATTGTTCCATTCATAAATGGACATGTGTGGATGAAATCTGAGGCACCTATTTTGCTCAACTAGAAGGAACACCTCAACTTATATGCAAGGCTGAGAGCAAATGTAAAGATAAGAATCAACATCCTTTAAAATAAAACTCAGCTTTTACTCCAGGAAAATACACAGCCAGCCTTCTTCTAGACCAGTGTTTCTGAACCATGGCAACTTTAAGATGCGTGGACTTCAGCTCCTGGAATTCCCAAGCCAGCATGTTCTAGACCAGGGGTCCCCAACCTGTGGGCCACAGCCCACTAGTGGGCTGTGGCCTGTTAAGAAGTGGGCCGCACAGCAGGAGGTGAGCGGTGGTGTCAGAAATGAGCCTGTCCCTGCCGCCATGAGTCGGAGGAAGAGCAGCTGGTAGCAGGAAGAAGCTGGGAAGGCACAAAGACAGAGCCTGAGCCGGAACAGCTGATTAGTGGGGAGCCTGAAGGGGAAACACCTCCACCTATTAGCGTATGGCAAAGAAGGGTGGAGAAGCGGCCCAAAGAGCGCGAGGCCCAATTGGCTCCCGCCTGCAAACCCCGCCCCCCCGTCCGCGAGATTGGCTCCTGCCTGCAAACCCCATCCCCTCATCCGCAAGATTGGCTCCCGCCTGCAAACCCCACCCCCGGCCCGCACAATTGGCTCCCGCCTGCAAACCCTGCCCCTGATCCGTGCAATTGGCTCCCGCCTGCAAACTCCGCCCCCCCCCCCCCCAGTTCGTGGAAAAATCGTCTTCCACGGAACCGGTCCCTGGTGCTAAAAAGGTTGGGGACCCCTGTTCTAGACAATATTACTATGATTAAAACTGCTTCTAGTGAAGCCTTTAAAGCCAGAAAAAGAACTCTACAGAATTTCAGCCCAGAAGCCATAACTGTTCCTTACTAAGGAAGAAAGGAAGGGGAAGGGGAAGGGGAGCTACACCATTAGCACTGTCAAGCTCCAGTATATCCAGTAGAGGGGAAAAGCTACCTAACCCCAGAAATGGTGCAATCAATGGGAGGGAAATACTTTTAATGTACAGCCAACCAGAAAATAAAGTAGGGGAAAAGGCCCCAGCCCCCTATTCTGAACTAGCTTGTTTGACTTAGGAGAATTTAAAAAGCCGAAATTTCTCCACAATAGCCAAACTACCCAAGATTTTTCTACCAGCAAATAATCAATAAAGTTTTCCCATGGATTATGTGACAAATATTAAGGATTATGTGATAAATTCACTTTCTTCACCCACCTATCCACCATTAGCTTCTCTGTTCTCTCTTCCTTACTATGATGTTTTTTTAATTTCTCCCAACTTCAGCTGTGTTAGATACAACCTCTTTTTAAAAAAAATATTTTGTCTTCTGTACATTTCCTATAATTCTTTATATTAGGTAATTTAGCATCTACCATTTCCTTTTCCTGTTTGATTTTTTTCACTTTCAACTCCACAAGATTCCTGCAGGGCTATTTTTTGCTTATTATAGATTTGTAAAGAATATGTTCTTCATCTTTGTCTCAAATTACCCTGATCTCTTATCTGTCTGGACACCAGAATCTAATTTTACTCTTCAGAAGAATAATGTGGAAAAATGGGAACAAACCCAGAAAATCTAACAGCACAAGAAAATGCATACACTACAGGAAAAGTAGGCTTATGAAATTAAAATAGAGAAGAGTACAAAAATTAAAAATAGACCATTTAAAAATATATATTTTCTATCCCGCCTTTATTATTTTTATAAATAACTCAAGGCGGCGAACATACCTAATACTCCTTCCTCCTCCTATTTTCCCCACAACAACAACCCTGTGAGGTGAGCTGGGCTGAGGGAGAGTGACTGGCCCAAGGTCACCCAGCCGGCTTTCCTGCCTAAGGCAGGACTAGAACTCACGGTCTCCTGGTTTGCTCAGCGGAAGCAGAGAGGATAGGGTTTTATCAGCGGAGGACAAGCTCTTGGCTAGATTTCAGATCAAGTACACTGTTTTTTTTCTCCAGCAAAGGAGATCGTTACCTTGTCGTGGTGCTGGAGCTTGAGCACCTCAATGAAACCATGAGCTAAACCGTGAAGGGACACCCAAGACGGGAAGGTCATGGCAGAGAGGTCAGACTAAATACGATCTCTGGGGAAGGTAATGGCAACCCACCCCAGTATTCTTGCCATGAAAACTAAATAGATCAGTACAACCAAAGATATGTCGGTATACCATCGGAAGATGGGACTCCCAGGTCGGAAGATGGTCAAAATGCTACTGGGGAGGAACAGAGGATACGTTCAACTAGCCCCAGATGTGATGACGCAGCTAGCTCAAAGCCGAAAGGACGGCTAGCGGCCAACGGTGCTGGTGCTGAATGACGAATCCGATGTTCTAAAGATCAACACACCATAGGAACCTGGAATGTAAGATCTATGAGCCAGGGCAAATTGGATGTGGTTATTGGTGAGATGTCAAGATTAAATATAGACATTTTGGGTGTCAGTGAACTGAAATGGACTGGAATGGGCCACTTCACATCAGATGACCACCAGATCTACTACTGTGGACAAGAGGACCACAGAAGAAATGGAGTAGCCTTCATAATTAATAATAAAGTGGCTAAAGCAGTGCTTGGATACAATCCAAAAAACGATAGAATGATCTCAATTCGAATTCAGGGTAAGCCATTTAACATCACAGTGATCCAAATATACGCCCCAACCACAGATGCTAAAGAAGCAGAAGTAGATCAGTTCTATGAGGATCTGCAGCACCTACTAGATAATACACCAAAAAGAGATGTTATTTTCATTACAGGAGACTGGAATGCTAAGGTGGGTAGTCAAACGACACCTGGAATTACAGGAAAGCATGGTCTGGGAGAACAAAATGAAGCAGGACATAGGCTGATAGAATTTTGCCAAGACAACTCACTGTGCATAACAAACACTCTCTTCCAACAACCTAAAAGACGACTTTATACATGGACTTCACCAGATGGTCGACACCGAAATCAGATTGACTACATCCTTTGCAGCCAAAGGTGGCGGACATCTATACAGTTGGTAAAAACAAGACCTGGAGCTGACTGTAGTTCAGATCACGAACTTCTTATTGCAAAATTTAGAGTCAGACTAAAGAGAATAGGGAAGACCCACAGATCAGTTAGATATGAGCTCACTAATATTCCTAAGGAATATGCAGTGGAGGTGAAGAACAGATTTAAGGGACTAGATCTAGTAGATAGGGTCCCAGAAGAACTATGGACAGAAGTTCGCAACATTGTTCAGGAGGCGGCAACAAAAAACGTCCCAAAGAAAAAGAAAACCAAGAAGGCAAGATGGCTGTCTGCTGAGACACTGGAAGTAGCCCAAGAAAGAAGGAAAGCAAAAGGCAACAGTGATAGGGGGAGATATGCCCAATTAAATGCAAAATTCCAGAGGTTAGCCAGAAGAGATAAGGAATTATTTTTAAACAAGCAATGTGCGGAAGTGGAAGAAGACAATAGAATAGGAAGGACAACAGACCTCTTCCAGAAAATTAGAAACATCGGAGGTAAATTCCAGGCAAAAATGGGTATGATCAAAAACAAAGATGGTAAGGACCTAACAGAAGCAGAAGAGATCAAGAAAAGGTGGCAAGAATATACGGAAGATCTGTATAGGAAGGATAATAATATTGGAGATAGCTTTGACGGTGTGGTCAGTGAGTTAGAGCCAGACATCCTGAAGAGTGAGGTTGAATGGGCCTTAAGAAGCATTGCTAATAACAAGGCAGCAGGAGACGACGGTATCTCAGCTGAACTGTTTAAAATCTTGCAAGATGATGCTGTCAAGGTGATAGAAGGTGAATTTGCCGTATGCCAGCAAATTTGGAAAACACAAGAATGGCCATCAGATTGGAAAAAATCAACTTATATCCCCATACCAAAAAAGGGAAGCCCTAAAGAATGTTCAAACTATCGAACAGTGGCACTTGCAAGGTAGACTCCAGCAATTCATGGAGCGAGAATTGCCAGATGTACAAGCTGGGTTTAGAAAAGGCAGAGGAACTAGAGACCAAATTGCCAATATCCGCTGGATAATGGAGAAAGCCAGGGAATTTCAGAAAAACATCTATTTCTGTTTTATTGACTATTCTAAAGCCTTTGACTGTGTAAAAGGTAAAGGTACCCCCCGCACATTTGTGCAGTCGTGTCCGACTCTAGGGGCCGGTGCTCATCTCCGTTTGTTAGCCAAAGAGCCAGCGTTGTCCGAAGACGCTTCCACGGTCATGTGGCCGCATGACACGTGCGGAACGCTGTTACCTACCCACCGAAGTGGTACCTATTAATCTACTTGCATTTGCATGCTTTCGAATTGCTAGGTTGGCAAGAGCTGGAGCTAGTGCAGGAGCTCACTCTGCACGCAGGGCTAGGGATTCGAACCTCTGAACTTGCAATCTTCCGATCAACAAGCCTGGCGTCTTACCCGCTGAGCCACCACAAATTGTGGCAAGTTCTTGATGGTATGGGGATACCAAGTCATCTTGTCTGCCTCCTGAGGAACCTGTATAACGACCAAGTAGCAACGGTAAGAACAGAGCACGGAACAACGGACTGGTTTAAGACTGGGAAAGGAGTACGGCAGGGTTGTATACTCTCACCCTACCTATTCAACCTGTACGCAGAACACATCATGCGACATGCTGGGCTTGAGGAATCCAAGGCTGGAGTTAAAATCGCTGGAAGAAACATTAACAATCTCAAATATGCAGATGATACCACTTTGATGGCTGAAAGCGAGGAGGAGTTGAGGAGCCTTATGACGAAGGTGAAAGAAGAAAGTACAAAAGCTGGGTTGCAGTTAAACCTCAAAAAAACCAAGATTATGGCAAGGAGCTTGACTGATGACTGGCAAATAGAGGGAGAAAAAGTGGAGGCAGTGACAGACTTTGTATTTCTAGGCGCAAAGATTACTGCAGACGCTGACTGCAGCCAGGAAATCAGAAGACGTCTACTTCTTGGGAGAAGAGCAATGGCAAATCTTGATAAAATAGTTAAGAGCAGATACATCACACTGACAACAAAGGTCCGCATAGTTAAAGCAATGGTATTCCCTGTAGTAACCTATGGCTGCGAGAGCTGGACCATAAGGAAGGCTGAGCGAAGGAAGATTGATGCTTTTGAACTGTGGTGTTGGAGGAAAATTCTGAGAGTGCCTTGGACTGCAAGAATATCAAACCAGTCCATACTCCAGGAAATCAAGCCAGACTGCTCACTTGAGGGAATGATATTAAAGGCAAAACTGAAGTACTTTGGCCACATAATGAGAAGACAGGATACCCTGGAGAAGAAGCTGATGCTAGGGAAAGTGGAAGGCAAAAGGAAGAGGGGCCGACCAAGGGCAAGATGGATGTATGGTATTCTGGAGGTGACGGACTCAACCATTGGGGAGCTGGGGATGGTGAGGGCCGACAGAAAGCTCTGGCGTGGGCTGGTCCATGATGTCACGAAGAGTCGGAAACGACTGAACGAATAAACAACAAAAACACTGTTTTTGTAATTTAGAGTAAGGTAAAGGTAAAGGTTCCCCCCGCACATTTGTGCAGTCGTGTCCGACTCTAGGGGCCGGTGCTCATCTCCGTTTGTTAGCTGAAGAGCCAGCGTTGTCCGAAGATGCTTCAACGGTCATGTGGCCGGCATGACGCACGCGGAACGCTGTTACCTTCCCACCAAAGTGGTACCTATTCATTTACTTGCATTTACATGCTTTCGAATTGCTAGGTTGGCAAGAGCTGGGGCTAGTGCGGGAGCTCACTCCATCACGTGGGACTAGGGATTCGAACCTCCAAACTTGCGATCTTCCAATCCACAAGCCTGGCGTCTTACCCGCTGAGCCACCACGCCCCTTTATTTAGAGTACATTTGTCATAATTACATTATTAATGATTATTTAATCATCCTTAACTACACATATACAGGACAAGAACTGTTAACACATCTACCTAGTCAGCAAGCCCCTTCAGAACATGTGTGTCTCTCAGGATTTAGAACTAGGAAACTGGTCAGAGATGTAGATTCTCCTGAAAAATAATCATATGGTGGTCTAATCTAATGAGATGGCCTGTCTCCAACCCACACCCTTTCCTAACTGCCATTAAATCTAATAATTCCCACCAATTAATAATCTCCATCAACTGTTTACATTTATCCAAATTGGAATGGTAATTATTGCTGGAATAATTACACCAAACGTTCGCAGATATGAAAAGAATCTTCTATTCATACAGTCCTAGAAATTTCCAAGACATTTTAAAATGATCTTGTTGCTGAACAGTGAAAGGATACGTGGAGTGCCTTCTGTCCTACACACCAAGTAGAGGCACGCTGCTATGACATGGGTCATCTTCCTCCCACGGGTTAAGTGCTTGCTCACCGCCATTTTGAAAAAGTTGAAGGCTGTATCAAGACAATGCTGATTTAGTTGCAGCTGGTTCCCTAAATGATGGATCTGGCGTTTTCCTTTAAGAAACACAACAACAAAAATTACAAACCATTTGCAAAGCATACTTACAATTAAATAAAAACTAATGATTGACTATATACTTAGCATGTTCTTAACTGTGAAGCATTATACTCCAAAGATTAGGAATGAGGTGTAAAAAATTCATAATTTACGTGGACAATGAGGTTAAAAATAAGCCAAAGGTTTAGCAGCATCAGCATTTTCATTTCAAAATAACTAAATAAACTGAAGGATACTTCACAATCTCTATTAAAATGCATTCCTTGTTCATTTGGACGCAAAATAAATGTCTTGACATAATGCACTGGAAAAGCACGTTTTAGGTATCACAGGGTGTCAGGGTTCATGTCTATGAATCCTGCCATTGGGATTTGGGCTAGAGATGTTTTGAGAACTGTTGGGAGGGGGACTGGCCGTTGAGTGTTATGTCTGTTAGTAGAGGCTGGAAACGGCTTCGTCAAGGTCACCCACCTGCGGGAGTGTGGAGATGAGAACGTTTGCACAATGAGATCATTGGTTGGTAATCTGGCGCGCAAGGGGGGAAGTTAAGATGGTACAGTTTGGCGGGAATCCGCATTCAGATCTTTAGGAGTGCTTCAATTAACATGTATCCTGAATAAAGCTTAATCTGCATTCTAACAAACTGCATTGAGAAGTGTTTATTAGGGCATTGTTGTTGGAGTCATCACAGAAAGATCTGAATGCCAATCTAGTCGGTTTATCCTGAGGTTACAATTGCTAAATACAATTAGTGCCTCCCTGGTGAGAATCGACTCTCCTAAGTAACCCGCCCAGAGTCCCTTGCAAGGGAGATGGGCGGGGAATAAATTGAAATAATAATAAAATAATAATAATAATAATAATAATAATAATAATAATAATAATAATAAATAATAACTCACAGAATGGAGGAATCTATGGAATGTTTCCAGGCGGAGGAAGAAGCGCAACCAGGCACTTCTACAGGCCTAGGAGCAGTTTCCAAAGAGAAAAAGGTTGTGGCTTTTGAACCAGTCGCTGGCAAGAAGAAAGGATCTAAAAGGGGATCCAGACATAGTGGAATAGAGGCAGCCGAGCTTCCTGTGGTACATACTCCCAAAGCTAGTGCAGAGTGGTCCGTGGGAATTGGAGGCGGCCTCCAGGCAGGGATGGGTAAACGGACTGCTAAACCCAGAGTTACCCAATCCCAAAGGATGGCTTCTTTAGAGGCAAAGACTGCACGCATCGATTTTGAGTTAGAAACTATAAGCAAGCAAAAAGAGTCCATCAGCCAATCTCTGCAGCAGCTTGTCCTGGCTCCGAAGCAAGAAGGGGGTACAGTGACGGAGAGAGGAGCTACTTCGATGACCACTTCAGCAGAGAGTGGAACTTCCAGTGGCAGTGAAGAAGAGGATGATTTTTCAGGACCAGAGCCTGAGATGAGACGACCTTCCACGAGTGGATTACAAAGGGGAAGGGCCAGAGCTTTAGCAGTTAACAAGCTAAAGATGCGATTTGATGGCGATCCCAGAAAGTTGGCTTGCTTTATGACCCATGTCAGGGGTTTTATGGAGGAGTTTGAGGACTCTTTTCTGAATGAGGAAGCCAAAGTAAGGTATGTCTCAAGTTTCCTAGAAGGGGAAGCAGCACAGTGGCTTGTAGCCATGCATGATACTAATGCCACAGAAGTTAACTTTTAAGGCATTTATGTTGGCGCTAAGGAAGAGATTTGAAGATATGTTGTCAAAAATGTCACCTAGAGTGCAATTACAACAATTGAGCCAGGGAAATCGAACTGTGGCGGAATATGCCATGGAGTTTAAAAAACTTATTAGTAGAGTACCTGGCTGGCCTGAAACCTTCCAAATCGAGTATTTCCAGATGGGGTTGAAACCTGAGATTCTGGAAATGGCTGCTGGAAGGGGAGATCCTGAGATGCTAGAAGAATGGATCCAATTAGCTGGCAAAGCAGAAAGTACCAGTTTACGATTGAGATCATATAAACAGCTTCAAAGCCCAGGGAGAAGAGCGATGCCCCCCCCCCAAGAAACCACTCAGCCAGAGAGCCTGGGAAGAAGAGAAGGAACGTAGAGCCAAAAGCGGCTTGTGTTTCAAATGTGGGAGAGCGGGTCATCGCATTAGCAACTGCCCACAAACAACTTCTGCTGTGAGGAAAAAGCCTGAGAGTAAATCTTCAAAGCCTCTACCGCCTAAAAGAAAGGGAGCAGCCCATGCAATGGAAGAAGCCAATAAAGCCGAGGTAGCTGGGGGTGAGAACGACTCCACAGATGAAGAATTCTTGCTGGCGGAAAATGACCAATGCCTGTCCTAAGATGCGCCGGTGGCCAGGCATTTGCAGATAGGCGCTCGGATCCTTTGGTGAGTGGAGATTGCCCTACAATGCAAGTTAAAGTAAAAATTGAAACGTTGGATGGGAGGGATCAGAACAATTTGATGGCTATGCTGGACTCAGGGTGTTCAAGGTGTTTGATTCACCCTGCTATTGTGACTGGATTAAGACTGAAATTGCATAAGCTAAAGGTTCCCATTATATTTTGTCAATTCGATGGGTCAGACATGAAGGGGGGACCAGTTGAATATTATACTGAAGCCCTAAAAATGACTATTGGGACACACCAAGAGACTATACGGTTTATCGTGGCACCCACTGCCAGTCAGCCCATAGTGTTCGGGCTCAAATGGCTGAGGGAATGAAACCCCCAGATTGATTGGGTGTCTGGGGAGATGGAATTTGCAGATGGCTCGTATCTGGGGATGGAACGGGACCATGTGGGACTGTGTATGGAATTAGCAGGCTCACTGAGGGAAGTGGCACAAGCAGCCGTTGCTCCGGCGGCGTATGAGGAGGAGGGGGAAATTTTTGTAGAGACTGAGTCAGATCAAATGCCCCCTCATCGTAAAATGGATTGTTCCCTGGAATTGGAACCTGGTGCAGTGTTACCTAAACCAAAGTTGTACTCAATGACTCATAAGGAATTGCAAGAATTGAGGAAATTTATAGATAAGAATTTAAAGCGAGGATTTATTGAGCCATCTACTTCTCCCATGGCTGCTCCAGTGTTGTTCAGGAAAAAGAAAGATGGATCGTTGAGACTTTGTACCGACTATTGGGGATTGAATGCTATTTGTATTTCTAATCGGTACCCTTTGCCTTTGATGAAGGATATGCTAGCGCAACTGACAAAGGGAAAAATCTTCACTAAACTGGACTTGAGAGAAGCGTATTTCAGAGTGCGCATAAAAGAAGGAGATGAATGGGAAACTGCTTTTAATTGCCAATTAGGTTGTTTTCAATATAAAGTCATGCCGTTCGGATTAGGGGGGGGGCTGGAGTCTTCATGAGCTTAATTAATGAGGTTCTGCATGAATTTTTATATCAAGGTGTATTGGTATATTTAGATGATATTTTGATCTATACAGAAACTATGGAAGAACATGTAAAATTGGTCAAGGCAGTGTTGAAAAAATCGTTGGAAGCCAAGTTGTATGTGAAATTGTCCAAATGTGAATTTCATAAAGAAAAACTAGATTTTTTGGGTTACAGAATATCTCATCAGGGCATTGAAATGGACCCTGCCAAAGTTAAAGATGTTTTGGCGTGGGAAACACCCAGAACAAAAAAGCAATTACAAGCTTTTTTAGGATTTGCCAATTTCTATAGGCAATTTATTCCTGCATTTGCTAAAATAGCATTACTGTTGATGGATTTGTTAAAAACTAAAAAATCAACTGATGGTGTATTAGCAAATAAGCCCCAGTCAAAACTAAAATGGACGCCAGCTTGCCAAAGTGCTTTTGAACAATTGAAACAGTTGTTCACAGCAGAGCCTATTTTAAAACACCCTGATTCTGAACAACCATTTGTTATGCAAACAGACGCCTCAAATTCTGCCATTGGTTGTGTATTATTGCAAAAAGATAATACTAATCAATTAAGACCATGTGCGTACATTTCCCGTAAGTTCACGGAGACGGAGCAATGCTGGCATGTTTGGGAGAAAGAAGCTTTTGCTGTACAGCATGCATTAGCTACGTGGCGACATCTGCTGGAGGGCTCTCCCCACCAGTTTGAAGTCTTTACTGATCATAAGAACTTGGAAGCTCTCAAAACTCCCAGGAAGTTAAATCCTAAACAAATTAGATGGGCCGAATTTTTTAGTAGGTTTAATTTCACATTGAAGTATTTGCCAGCAGGGAAAAACTTCTTGGCCGATGCACTATCTCGCTTGCCTCAGCATGATACTCAAATGGAGCATGTTGTGTCTACAGTAATGTCTCCACAACAGTTGGGTATACCAAACCATGCTGAGAAAGGTTCTGATGCTCTGCCTTCGCCCTTGCCAGTACAACTGGAGGGGAAAGTTGCTCTTACTAGATGCCAAGCCAAACGTCAACATACTCCATGTGAACCCTCTTTAGAAAAAGAAATCCGACAAGCTATGATAGAGGATGAATGGTGGAAAACACATAAACAATCTCTAACGGAAACTAACGGAGTCTGGTGGAGTGGAGATAGATTGTATATTCCTGAAACTGTGAGGAAAGCTATTTTGCAACGTCGTCATGATAATAAAGTTGCTGGACATTTTGGCTTTGTTAAAACACTGCATTTAGTGAGAAGGCAATATTGGTGGCCAACTTTAAGAAAATATGTGAAACAGTATGTATTGTATTGTCCTATCTGTGCTTCTATGAAAAAGGCACCTGTTAAGCCTGTGGGACTTTTACAAGGAGTGGCTGAACCAACAAGTCCTTGGAAACAAATTTCAATGGATTTTATTGTGGATTTACCCCAGAGTAAAGGCAAAACTGTAATATGGGTTGTAACTGATTTGTTTTCTAAGCAAGCTCATTTCATCCCTTGTAAAGGGCTGCCATCTGCTGGTCAACTAGCAAAATTATTCATTTTGCGTATCTACCGAGCTCACGGCGCCCGCTTGCGGATTATCAGCGATCACGGAAGTCAATTTACCGCCAAATTTTGGAAATCATTTTTAAAATTGATTGGAACTGAACAGGGACTTACCTCTGGATTTCATCCACAATGCAATGGGGTGTGTGAACGCCTTAACGGGGTATTGGAGCAGTATTTGCGATGTTATATCAGTTACCAACAGAATGATTGGGTGGACTTGTTACCATTTGCTGAAGTTCCGTATAATAATGCTGTTCATCAAAGCACTGGATTTTCGCCATTTAAAGTGGCCACTGGTCAAGACTTTGTCCCTATTCCTGAACTGCCTGATCCTTCCATGACTCAATCTCCAAATCCTGTACTGGCAGATGAATGGATTACAAAAATACGGGCCAATTGGGCAGCCATGCTTAAAGTCTTGCAGGATGCTAAAGACTCTTACAAAACTTTTGCTGATCCCAAACGTGCTCCAGAATGGCCACTGGTGGTGGGTGAAAAGGTATATTTGTCTACAAAACATCTGAAATCTACTCAACCTTCTAAAAAGCTGGGACCAAAGTTTATTGGACCTTTTCCTATTGTGAAAGTGATTAATCCTGTAGCTGCTCAGTTGGACTTGCCTAAAAACCTACATAAGGTGCATCCTGTGTTCCACATTAGTTTATTAAAGCCAGTTAAATTTGCTCCTCAGTGGCATCCGGACCCAATCATTCCCCTACCCATCATGGTGGGAGATAACGAACATTTTGAAGTTCAAGACATTTTGGACTCTAGATTACAGAGGGGTAAGGTTCAATATCTAGTTCAATGGAAACATCTACCTATTGGATTTAAGGAATGGGTTGATAAGGTTCATGTTTCTGCTCCTCGCTTGTTAAAGAAGTTCCATGCTCAGTTTCCTGCTAAACCTGGTTAATTGTATGACTTTCTACTTGATTTTGTTTTTCAGATTGCAACGCCTCACATATCTCTGCTGCCTGAACAATTCTGGAATTGCTTGCTTTGTCTTTATGTTTATTTGTATGCATTATCCTTTCTTATGGTATGTATATTGCTCTTCGTTTTGGAGGGTCGGCATGTCAGGGTTCATGTCTATGAATCCTGCCATTGGGATTTGGGCTAGAGATGTTTTGAGAACTGTTGGGAGGGGGACTGGCCGTTGAGTGTTATGTCTGTTAGTAGAGGCTGGAAACGGCTTCATCAAGGTCACCCACCTGCGGGAGTGTGGAGATGAGAACGTCTGCACAATGAGATCATCGGTTGGTAATTTGGCGCGCAAGGGGGGAAGTTAAGATGGTACAGTTTGGCGGGAATCCGCATTCAGATCTTTAGGAGTGCTTCAATTAACATGTATCCTGAATAAAGCTTAATCTGCATTCTAACGAACTGCATTGAGAAGTGTTTATTAGGGCATTGTTGTTGGAGTCATCACACAGGGCCCCTATCCACAAATAAGACAAAACCACAACTGGAGGAATCTGTCCATATAAGAGTGTGCTCTCTAAGTTTTCCTTGTAGTGATAGTGCTCCCTTCCTACAACCATATTTGGGGAGATCACAGCTGCCAGATTATATAGATGAGGTTGTGGCTTCTAGAAGAAGAGGGATAGATTTTCTTGCCAAAGCTCTTTAGATCAGTGTTTCTCAACCTTGGCAACTTGAAGATGTGTTGACTTCAACTCCCAGAATTGGTTGCAGAATTCTGGGAGTTGAAGTCCGCACATCTTCAAGCTGCCAAGGTTGAGAAATACTGCTTTAGATGATTCAGAAGATGATACAGCACAGCTGGTTGAAAGCATTGCAAAGTACTAATAAACATTTTAGTTCTGTAAAACTGGGGCAAGAACACAAGAAGGGTTAGATTCTCAGATGTCCAGATAACTGAATATTTCCTGAAAATCACACTGAAATGTAAAGATCAGGATGTCTATCATATGGAGCCTAGAAATTTGTGATCAGTACTGGAACAAAGTTTAAACACCCTTTCATACAAAACTCCACTCCTGGTTGTCTCTAACATCTTTAGTAACATATTGCAAAGCAATGTAGACCTGACCTAGGGAAGAGAGCAGTGAACCATTAAGGGAGGAGAAAAGATAACTCAGTCCTGGGAAAGTGGAAAGTATGTGAAAGAAACTCAAAATAACCCCGCCTTGATTTTGTTTAATACAGTATAAGATGGTAGAATAAGTAGGGCATCATTTCACGACACACTCCTACAGCAGGGCATAATTTCGCGACACACTCTTACAGCAGGGCACAAGGCAGGCAGTAGGACCTGTGCGGAATCCTGGCATGGCAGATCTGGAGGCAGCCAGGCACAAGGCAGGCACTAGGAACTGCGCAGAATCCTGGCAGGGCAGGTTTGGAGGCAGCCAGGCACAAGGCAGGCACTAGGACCTGCGCGGAATCACGGCAGGTTTGGAGGCAGCCAGGCACAAGGCAGGCACTAGGACCTGTGCGGAATCCTGGCAGGGCTTGGAGGCAGCAGCAGCCGGGACACACCCAGACACTGCAGCCAACAGACTAACGTGTCACAACACACAGTTTGGAAAGCTCTGTGAGATATGATATGATATATGATATGATAATGATATGATATGATATATGATATGATATGATATATGATATGATATATATGATATATGATATGATATATGATATATTATATGATATATTATATTTTTGTTGTTTATTCGTTCAGTCGCTTTCGACTCTTCGTGACTTCATGGACCAGCCCACGCCAGAGCTTCCTGTCGGCCGTCACCATCCCCAGCTCCCCCATGGTTAAGTCTGTCACCTCCAGAATATCATCCATCCATCTTGCCCTTGGTCGGCCCCTCTTCCTTTTGCCTTCCACTTTCCCTAGCATCAGCTTCTTCTCCAGGGTATCCTGTCTTCTCATTATGTGGCCAAAGTACTTCAGTTTTGCCTTTAATATCATTCCCTCAAGTGAGCAGTCTGGCTTTATTTCCTGGAGTATGGACCGGTTTGATCTTCTCGCAGTCCAAGGCACTCTCAGAATTTTCCTCCAACACCACAGTTCAAAAGCATCTATCCTCCTTCGCTCAGCCTTCCTTATGGTCCAGCTCTCACAGCCATATATATATATATATACACACATACATACACACACACACACACACACACACACACACCCCAAGTCATCTTGTCTGCCTCCTGAGGAATCTGTATAACGACCAAGTAGCAATGGTACGAACAGACCACAGAACAACGGACTGGTTTAAGATTCGGAAAGGAGTACGGCAGGGTTGTATACTTTCACCCTACCTATTCAACCTGTACACAGAACACATCATGTGACGTGCTGGGCTTGAGGAATCCAAGGCTGGAGTTAAAATCGCTGGAAGAAACATTAACAATCTCAGATATGCAGATGATACCACTTTGATGGCTGAAAGCGAGGAGGAGCTGAGGAGCCTTATGACGAAGGTGAAAGAAGAAAGTGCAAAAAACTGGGTTGCAGTTAAACATCAAAAGAAACCAAGATTATGGCAACCAGCTTGATCGATAACTGGCAAATAGAGGGAGAAAACGTGGAGGCAGTGACAGACTTCGTATTTCTAGGCGCAAAGATTACTGCAGACGCTGACTGCAGCCAGGAAATCAGAAGACGTCTACTTCTTGGGAGAAGAGCAATGGCAAATCTTGATAAAATAGTTAAGAGCAGAGACATCACACTGACAACAAAGGTCCACATAGTTAAAGCAATGGTATTCCCCGTAGTAACCTATGGCTGACAGAGCTGGACCATAAGGAAGGCTGAGCAAAGGAAGATAGATGCTTTTGAACTGTGGTGTTGGAGGAAAATCCTGAGAGTGCCTTGGACTGCAAGAAGATCAAACCAGTCCATACTCCAGGAAATAAAGCCAGACTGCTCACTTGAGGGAATGATATTAAAGGCAAAACTGAAGTACTTTGGCCACATAATGAGACGACAGGATACCCTGGAGAAGATGCTGATGCTAGGGAAAGTGGAAGGCAAAAGGAAGAGGGGCCGACCAAGGGCAAGATGGATGGATTATATTTTGGAGGTGACGGACTCAACCTTAGGAGAGCTGGGGATGGCGACGGCCAACAGGAAGCTCTGGCGTGGGCTGGTCCATGAAGTCACGAAGAGTCGGAAGAGACTGAATGAATAAACAACAACAAAAAACTATATATAGTTTGAAACTCTGCCAACATATTACAAGTCATCCAAGGTCATCCAAGAGAGCCAGTTTGGTCTAGTGGTTAAGGTGCTGGGCTAGAAACCAGGAGTCTGTGAGTTCTAGTCCCGCCTTAAGCATGAAAGCCGGCTGGGTGACCTTGGGCCAATCACTCTCTCTCAGCCCAACTCACCTCACAGGGTTGTTGTGGGAAAAACAGGAGGAGGAAGGAGTATTAGGTATGTTTGCTGCCTTGAGTTATTTATAAAAATAATAAAGGCGGGATAAAAAAATAAAAAATAGATTAAAAAATATCAGTTGATCCCATCTAAACTTCTGCCAAATTCTGGCTAACAAAATGCATAAGGTGGAAGATAATCAATGTTTTATTGTCTATTCTAATCAAATAACTTGCTAAAATATTGGTCTCTGCTGTTAGAAACACTATTCTTCTAGCTTGCTTGCTTGCTTGCTTGCTTGCTTGCTTGCTTGCTTGCTTGCTTAATTAATTAATTAATTAATTAATTATGTATCACGGCCCATCTCCTCCATACCTGGGGACTCTGGGCGGTTCACAACAATAAGTTAAAAATATAAAATTACAGCAACAATATTTATGCTGAGAAAGTGACTTATGTCCTGGGAATTATAATTTGCTACTGCTCAAATTAATTAATATCATGGAAGAACACTCCTTGGTTCTTTAAGGATCATTTGATCAGTATTGGGTACATACATATTTAATATCTTGCTTATCAAATCCTTGTTTTTAATCAATTGCTGCCTGTGAGTCTATGAATCTAATTTTAATATGCAATCCACAAAATAGCTTACTCATTCCAATTCAGATTCTAAACTGCTGCCAACTGCTGGGAAATTATTCATGTGCTTTCCTTGGTAATTAATTACTTTGATTTAAGCCAACCAAGCTTTAACTGAACCACCTGGAGATTCTCTGTATGCTTGTCTCTATCCAAATCCTTTCTTAAGGGGCCTTAGGAAAACCAGGCTCCACTGCTGCCATCTTCCAGACAAGACGAACTCCAACAAGAAATGCCAATTCCCCTATTACCAAATGACAGTTCCAGCATTATTTTTCTAATTAATTTAGATGAAATTGCTCACACATATGCCAAAGCTGCACTAGGCTCTAAAGTAGACATTAAATCAACTATTCTGAACAGGCTGTGCCAATCTGTAATTTAAATAGGCTGCCCGGGTTAATAAGCAATAACATTGTTAAGTTCCCTATAACACAGCATAGTATATACAATTTTTCTAATTGATATACCTTTTTTTAAAAAAAGATAATCTATTTTCTCATCTTAAGTCAAGCCCAAAAAGAAATTATTCCTGCAGGCCACAGAGCAGCTATTTCTCTTAGGACTGTTTTTAACATTTCCAAATTGCTAGATGAAAACCTATTCCAAGGAGGAAACAGTCTGAAACCAGCACAGAAACCGTAATGTGATCACACACATATATATTCCTGAATACAGCTGGGAGGCTGCAATGAGTTGGAGCTTCCCACACAAATCCAGTGCATGAACTTACAATGAAAATATACCCTGTGATTGCTGTTACCATCTATATACTGACTGCATGCTAATTCCTATGCAGAAATATTTTCTCTCCACCAATTTTGTAATGCTTGGTAAAACCTTTATTTTCCTTACATGAGAAATACTGTAATTTAACACTTGACTGTAATGAAATGCCATTCCATCCAGCTCTGTAAGCAAAACAATGTGGTTTTCTTGCAGTTTTATGCTTTTTAACTGCTTGCAAACTGCACTAACTACTCAGTTCAGCTAGTGGCATGGGTGTTTTTTTGTATATATGCATGTGATACAAGGAACATATATCTAAATCTCATCACCTCTACATAGTATCCACCGAAGTACAAACATCAATAAATATGTTCTACTGATAGCAAAGTCTAATGATTTGGCTTATACCAGGGTTTCAAATGTTCCAAAAGTCTGAGATTTTGCAAACATTCAGCATTTCATGTAAGAGCTTTGCTACATTAGAGTAAAGACTTTTTTACTGATATTTGCATGAGTAAGTAGCAGGAGACTCTCAGGAATTCTGCCTTCCATCTTTTCATTCCTGTGTCTTTCTTCCTCCTCCAGCTATCTTTTTATTACCTTCTTCACAAAGCTTGAGCATCAAGCTGTAAGTAAAATCCCTGCTTAAAAAAAGGAAATTAGCTTTGGGAGATACGTAATACTTGTGTTATTTAATATATGAGTTGTATCTTTTCGGTGAGCTTTTTATACTATATATCAACGTTTCGCAAACAGGGTTCCGTGGAACCCTATGGTTCCATGGGAAGACACTAGGGGTTCCCTGGGAGATCACAATTTATTTAAAAAATTATTTCAAATCTGGGCAACTTCACATTAAAGAGATAAGTTTCATTCTTTATTTTTAGTTTAAGAATACTGTAAATGCATATATACAGGCCTACACATGAAACAAATATAATAATGTTGTAACTTGAGATTACCATTCGGACTTCCGGTGAAGATGGACAGCAGCTGGAGCGAAGTAGATGAGGCTCCGTAAAGAAATCAAAATCGCGCAGACCCGAGCCAGCTTTGAGAAAACAAAAAGCTAAAAAGCGGCGACAGAGAGAGCGGAGGATTTGGTTCTCTTGGAAAACAAAACTTTCGGCGGCTTTGAAAGGCTTGGAGAGAAAAGCGAGTCAACTGTTGTTTGTCTAATTGTTTTCATTGACTCGTGGAAAAGAACAAGCTGGAAAGCGGAAAGCGAAAGTCGGAGCTGTGTGGAAAAGTCTGTGAAATAGACAAGCGCAGCAGACCACTTCACTAAAACAATCAAAGAACTTACAAATAAGCAATTAAGTGTTTCTGAAGGAAGAAACAAAGCAAAGGAGTTTGGGTAAGAAAAGAGATAATTTCCTTACGGAGAACTCCTATGAAGACGGAAATAATTAATTAATTAACAACAAAGGAAGCCATTTTTCATTGGTAAAACTTCAATAGAATTTTTGTTTAAGTTGCTGTATAAAGTATAAAAATTATTCCTTATTTGCTATATTATTGTTTGAAATATATATATCACTGTATTTAGATAATTATATTATAAGACAAGATAGTTTTGCTATAAGTTAAAAAATAAGACATAAGATTAATAAAATGAGTGTAAGCAGTAGAAGACAAATGACACAAGTAAGAAGAGGATCAGAGGCAGGGGAAGGTGAATGGCTAAAACCACTGTTTGAAGACTTTACAGCTAAAACTACACAGACAATTACTCCAACAGTGACAAAAGTATTAGAAGAAAAATTAGAAGGTTTAGAAAAAAGATTAGAACAGAAGCTGGGAAAGATAGAAAAAAAATTAAAAGAAGATATACATGAAGTTAAGAAACAGATTGATAATTGTGAAGAGAATTTAGATAGGGAAGAAGAATGTATAACATTATTGGAATTAAAAGAAAAAGAACATTGTATAAGACTGAGAGGTGTACCCGAAGAGAAGGAAAGCAATGTGAGAGAAATAATTATACCAATGCTAGCTACAGTAATTTAATTGACTGGGAAGAGGAAAGACTAGAGGAGGAAATAGAAAAAATGTTTAGGATAAACTCTAAATATGCAACTTTATACAATAAACCAAGAGACATTCTGATAGAATTTTCCAAAAAAAAGATAAGAAACATAATAATACAGGCATCTTATAATAAAAGAATAGAAATAGAAGGGAAAGATATTACTATTTTCAAAGAAATTCCAGGTAAAATATTAAAGAAGAGAAAAGAGTATAGATTTCTGACGGATCTCTTAGGGAAAAATAATATTAATTTCAGGTGGGAAATACCTGAAGGTTTAAGCTTGACATTTAAAGGTCAAAGATTTAAACTAAACTCATTATTAAAAGCAAAAGATTTTTTGAAGAGATTTGAAAAAGAAATAGCTCAACCTAAGGATCAGAGAAAAGAGGAGAAGGAGAAAACTCAATATCAAAAAGAGGGAGGAGTAGCTAATACTAAAGAGTTTGTCTCGCTCTTGGTAAATGAATGAGCTTAGAATTATTACCTGGAATATTAATGGGGCTAACTCGCCCGTTAAAAGAAAACGATTATTTCAATTAATAAATAAACTAAAACCTGACATTACATGCCTTCAGGAAACTCACATTAAAAAAACAGACACAAAATACTTAATTAATAAAAAATTAGGATTGGAATTTATCACAGCAAATGAAAAAAAATGGAGTAGTAGTATACGTAAAATCTTATTTAAAACCTAAATTAATTCAAAAGGATGAAAATGGGAGATATATTATTATTGAAATTGAAATCCAAAATTCTAAATTACTAGTAATTGGTGTATGTGCTCCAAATAAAAATCAAAAAAACTTTTATAAAGAATTATCAAATATTTTGGCAGAATATACACAAAACAATTGGATATTAATGGGGGATTTAAACAGAGTAAAAAGGTAAAGGTACCCCCCGCACATTTGTACAGTCGTGTCCGACTCTAGGGGCCGGTGCTCATCTCCGTTTGTTAGCCAAAGAGCCAGCGTTGTCCGAAGACGCTTCCACGGTCATGTGGCCGGCATGATGCACGCGGAACGCTGTTACCTGCCCACCGAAGTGGTACCTATTCATCTACTTGCATTTGCATGCTTTCGAATTGCTAGGTTGGCAAGAGCTGGAGCTAGTGCAGGAGCTCACTCTGCACGCAGGGCTAGGGATTCGAACCTCCGAACTTGCGATCTTCCGATCAACAAGCCTGGCGTCTTACCCGCTGAGCCACCACGCCCCTATTAAACAGAGTAGCTATACCAAAATTAGATAAGAAGTCACAATGTCAAATTAATAAAAGTCAAGGCAAATTGCCAAAAGAATTTTTTGACATGGTTAAAAATTTATCCCTAATAGATGCATGGAGAAGTATAAATGGAAATGCTAGAGAATATACCTTTTATTCAAACAGACACAAATCATTCTCAAGAATAGACATGATATGGGTATCAAAAAATTTGGAAAACAAAATTAAAGAAACTACAATTTTACCAAGAACCTTATCGGATCATAATCCAGTACAGATAATTTTGAAAATAAATCCTAAAAATTTTAGATGGAGATTAAATGAAAATATTCTATATATAATATCCAAGATGATGCAACAGGTGTCGTGCAACTTTACAGATGGACAAATATTTAGGTCATTCTACTCAGGTCATTCTACTCGTTTTCCACATCAGTTTAAGAATCTTTTGGTCAATCCATGTGAAACTCTTTTTGCCTTTTTTTTTTTTTTTTGGCTGTACAAATCTATACATATCTGTGGGTGCTGGACTGGAAAAATTCAGAATGCAGAAATTTAAGGATAATTTAGTTGAGGGAAGTACAAATAGATGTATCCATATGAAAATGAAAGTTCAACATTATTTCCCATTCCTAATATCAACCAACCTACAGTAACTGCACTGTAGCCTGCACTATTAAGAACCTGAATCATTTAGTTATGGCATGATTATGGTGTTGATTAATTACATTTATATGCTGCCTGACTACCATCTTTTTCTATGTTCCAAACTTATTTTGTTTGATAGAAGAGATTCATAAGTATCATGCATGCTTTGCAGCTTCACAAGAAAATCAATTGATTTAGCTATAATTAGCAGAAAGCTTTGCTATATTCTTTTTTTATATAAACCAAGAGATAAATTTCTAGCAGAAACCAATAATTATATAATATATAATTATATTCTGTATTGCTTAATCTCACAGCAACCCTGTGATGCCAGCTGGGCTGGCAGGGACTGGCCCAAAGTCACCCACTCAGGTTCCATGACTGAGGCTGCCCTAGAAGCTCTTACCAATCCTGGTCCAACATCTTAGCCAGAGCAGCATACCAGCTCTCCCACTGGGCACACCACTTAGGGCTGTTGCGAGTTAAATGAGCAATTAATTCCTCATCCCCTTTAAACAGAGACTCAGTTTAAATTAATTTTGGATTGATGGAATCCAGCTCCAATTTGTTGACCCTATGTAAATGGAGACGGCCATCGGCCATTCAAAGGAGCAGGGCTGTATACCCTCACTGGTTTTCTTTTGTAAATAACATCTAAAAGTATGCAGACTATACAGTAATATATTGTTCCCTAGCAATTTTCCTTTTTAACTTTCACGACACTAGATACGTAGACAGACTTCAGCTTTCTAAAAGAGAAACTATATCCATCCATCTGCTCCAAGCAGCCAATAAACAGAACAAAACTACAAATCTTTCCACTTGTATGGAGCCAAGCCAAAGGAAAAGAACACGAAATTCTTTCCTCCCTCCAACTGGAAAAGGTCATAAGCACTGTGGCTTTCACTTTTTCACATATGCACACACCTGGTGGAACAAGACAATTCTAGCCCAAAATTTCAAGAAATGTGCTCTTCTAGGCAAGCGCCAACAAAATAGATTGTTTGCTTTGTATATTTCCACCATGACAAAGAGGAAAATGTGCATCAGCATAAAAAACTTTTATATGGAACTAGTTGTTCCATACATAAAAAAAACCTGTGCACATTCCTACTGGCTTCACACTTTGTGTAAAGTAAGCCAAATCAGAGTAAAAAAAAAGCTTAGCATGATAGAGCAACCAATGTAAAGCCCAGTGTTTCATAATGCAGTGCCCTCAGGTGTATAGTGGACTACTATTCCCATCATCTTCCCAGCCAGCCTGACTAAAGATTATGGGACTTGTAATCTATCGTATCTGGATATCACCAGGTTAAGGAAAACAACTGTAAGGCAATGTGGTGTCCATGTCGTCAAGCTCACCAGCTCCCTATTCCACCTCTTTATTTAGATTAATTTTTAATGGAAGCTAGCATACTGTCCCGCGTGATGGAGTGAGCTCCCGCACTCGCCCCAGCTCTTGCCAACCTAGCAATTTGAAAGCATGCAAATGCAAGTAGATTAATAGGTAGCACTTTGGTGGGATGGTAACAGCGTTCCATGCGCGTCATGCCAGCCACATGACTGTGGAAGCGTCTTTGGACAATGCTGGCTCTTCGGCTAACAAACGGAGATGAGCACCGCCCCCTAGAGTTGGACACAACTGCACAAGTGTGCAGGGGGAACCTTTACCTTTAGCATACTGTGAAGAAGCAATACGTAGCATCATTTTTATGTATTAGAATGCCTCCAGAATCCATATACAGTAGGTTACACCTCAGACATCCTTCAGAAATAAAAAATAATTGGTGGCTCTTCTATACAAGGAAGCTTTCTATATTCCTATCTCCAACCAGAACTTTAAAATAAAGAACATCAGTCTAATGCAGGAAGAAATAAAAATGTGATGAAGTCAATGGGGGGTTAATAGTTCTAGTTCTCACATTCAGTACATATCTGCTGCCTAAACTTGTATCCTCAAAAACTCCGTTTCAGTTCATATTCAGAGGAAATGTCCAACAGTTATGAAAACACTTCACTTAAATAAATAAAAGCTCAGATATCTCCAAGCAAAGATATGGAAAAGTTCAAAAAGAAAAGAGGGGCAAGCTGGCCTTCCGAATCTCCCTCAACAATGAAGTTTGCCAATTCTCCATTTTGTTATCATTTAGGCACCTTGAGACATTTTTATTCTCATGAGCTCTGTAATGAAATGAACTGAAAGAAGTGATATTTTAAATACTGAAGAGAAGCTGGTTTTATCGGGCTTTGCTGTGCTGTTGGACTATTTTATATTCTCTCGAAACGATTAGGCCATTTGGAATTGATGGAACTTAAAAGTAATCACAACTAAATATCACTATAACTGGATATAACTTTCTGTAGGTTACTATTTTGTGTTTTATTTTCTGAATAATTCTGAGACAGATTTTATGAAGTCCAATATTGAATGTTTATAAATATATGTATTTGTTTATAGGGGAGAGGATATTATGCTTCAAATTACTTTCCCACAACTACTATCTTGATCTCCAGTTATTGCTGGAAAGCACGCAGTCTCTCTGTCAATAGGGCCATGTTCATCTATGACTTGGGGACAGATGAACAAGAGGACCTGGTTGTCATGATGGAGGTTGAATCCGAGGTAGAGGAGGAACCAACCGTTGTCAAGGCGGGAAACAGTGAAAAAGGTGTGAGATTCGAACAAGCGGTTGGGTTAGTTTCAAACTTTGGGCGGCAAAACCTTAGGGCGCCGGTTTGTGGAAACCAGGAGGACGCACCGCCACCTATCAGCGTGAGAGAGAGAAGGGCCGAGAGGTGCGCCGAGCAATGGGAGATGCGATTGGGCCAAACCCGAAAACGGCGGGAAAATCAAGCAGGTAAAAGGCGCCAGTTACCAAAGCAGGTTGCTAGAGACAACCGTTCGTTTTGCCCTGCGCAGACGTTCTGCCCCGCCGAGGTGAGTTGCAATCTCCTGCCTCATGCTGCCAAGTTAGATCCCGCTCCTGAGCCTTGCCTTGTCGCCATGACGGAATTTGCCCATGCGCCTCGCTCGGAGAACGAGTCAAGCCACGTTCCCGAGCCCCATCTTTCTGAGACGCCGGATCCTGCTTCTGAGCTCCGTGTCGCTGTTGCCTCTGAGATCGCTCCTGATCTCCTAGCCGCCGTCACGACAATCTCCGTGCCCCCGTCTTGCCTTGCTGCCGCGTCGGATCTTCCTTCCGAGCCTCATGCCGCTGCCGTGCCGATCTCCGTGCCCCCGTCTTGCCTTGCTGCCACATCGGAACTTGCTCCCGAGCCTCATGCTGCTGCCACACCGATCTCTGTGCTCCAGCCTTGCCTTGCAAATGCACCAGTTCGTGTCCTCAAGCCTCGTGTTGCTGCTGCACCGGCCCTTGACTCCGAGCCTCCCTGATACTGCGTTGGAACCGCGTTGGTGCCTTGCCTCGCCGCTGCGTGGAATTGCGCTCATGCCTTACCATGTGGCTACCTCACGAAGGACCTTGTCGGGTGTTTCTGAGTAATGGACCAATTCTTAACCGCTAAGGGTTTGTTTTACTAACTAATAAAGTATTGCTAACACCGCTCCTTGTGTCGTGCCTCAGTTGGAACAGGACACTGGTATGCATTATCAAGGCCTGGTTCAACAATGGTGGGGATGATAACCACTTGTGTCCTGGGTTTCAAGTCCTGCAGCAGCTGGGACATCAAGGAAGGGATGGGGACACTGCAATGATCTTCAGCAACAGCTTAGCTCTGACCAAGATCCTCATTCTGAAGCTTGCAAAGTCACCATGCTGGTGTTGGAATTCCCTCAGTTATTAGTACTGGGGAATTTCAATCTCTATTCCCTGCAGGCAGTCTGGCAAAGCTCACGATTTCACGGCCTCCATGGCAACTATGGGCCTGTCCCAGATAATTTCAGGCCTGACTTTCACAAGCTAAGGTCTATTTGACCTAGGTGTTTTTTGGGGTGGGTGGGTTTGGAACAGTTGTTATATAATATGAAGATGGAACAGTTGTTATGCAGTCTGAAAATGGAGGACATTAGTGAGTCATTTGCCATGACTGGAACATTTCCTGGTTCAAATGACCTTGGTCACCACCCAGAACCTCTGCAGGATAGCAAAACCCATTTTCCCTCAGGCACCTAATAGATCCAGAAAGATTCCAAAGGGTGCTTAGGGATTTTCCCAGCAATCTGGCAGATAATTCTGTCAAGTGTTAAGTGAAGTTCTGCCAAGTATTTGATGAGATTGCCCTCAGTAGCCTTTTTGTGGATACACCATGGAGATAAGGACAATGAAGCACTTGAAATTCTCCACCCTTACTGCAACAGTGAGTTGTTATCCAACATCTTTGTTTAAAGTTACCAAAGTCTTCTTGAGAAGGATAAGCAGAAACAGCTACCACCTGGCCACTGTGATGCTTTTGCACAACACTTTGCTGATAAAACTGCCCATGGTAGAGTCTGAAATAGCCTTGTACTCTCATCTGGGATTCTTTTCAGCTTATTGCCTCTGATGAAATGGGCAGGAAGGTTTAGATCCATGCCCTTCCTGGCTCCTTTGATGGCCTGGGGACAAGTGAACAGGTAAGTTTGGGAATTAATCAATGGCTCTTTGGGGGAGGTTATTGTGATTAATGCCTTTAAGAACATGCTGGTGTACCCACTTCTGAAAAATTAATAAGGTATAAGATTTTTATCAAAGATCATAAACTGTAGGTGGCAAACATGTGCCATTCCTCAACTCATTCAAAAGCTGCTGCTCTTGCAACAGTAAGTACATAATGCAAATATTACAGAAAGTATATCCTCTCCTTGATTATTTTTAGTCATAGGCAAGCTTCTAAAATTTAACTGATTTTCAGCACTTGAATATGTCTATGAAGGTTCTCAGTCATCCAGGTGGAACAGTCTGTGGCTTGAATCATGTCAACTGGATTTCTATTTTCTTAGTGGAAACGTTTCACTCCTTATCCAAGGAGCTTCTTCAGTCTGAGTAAAGTTAGTAAGGGAATCCTTAAATATGTTTCTAGGCTGGCTGTGTGACCTTGCACCTGGGGCTAGGTCATGGTTATTTTTTTTTATTTTTTTTTTTGAGATGTTTGTTTCTAAGTCCCTTTATCATCTAAAGGAGGATCGTTAAGATTACCCTGCTGCTGTTGAGCTTGTGAAATGGTCTTAATCTTCCTAGGCACAGAAGACAAAGCAGGAAGGAAGATAGGGGAAAGGTTATGCCTGAGGCCCCCACCTCTATTCAAGGAAGGATTTTCCAAGTTGGCATGAATGGATTCCTTGACCCCTCTCTCAAACCACCTATCTTCTCTGTCTAAAATGTGAACATTAATGTCCTCAAATGAGTGTCCTTTTTCCTTTAGATGAAGATAAACTGCTGACTCTGGTCCTGTGGTGTTACTTCTCCTGTGTTGGGCCATCCTCCTGTACAAAGGTTGTTTGGTTTCTCCAATGTAGAGTTCAGAGCACTCCTCACTGCACTGGATTGCATACACTACATTGCTTTCCTTGTGTTTTGGAGTTTGATCTTTGGGGTGTACAAGCCTCTGTCTCAGTGTGTTGGTGGGTTTGAAATATACAGGTATGTGGTGTTTGCCAAATATCCGTTTGATCTTTTCAGACACGCCAGCCATGTAAGGAATGACCAGGTTCTTCCGTTTATTCTGAGTCTCAGCCCTATCTGTCGCTGTTTTAGGTCTGGTAGACTTAGATTTGGTGAAGGCCCAATTTGGATATCCACAGGCCTGCAGAGCTGTTCTCAGATGCTGCTTTTCATTCTTTTTGGAATCCATGGAGGTGGGGATGGTTTCTGCTCTGTGTGACAATGTCCTGATGACTCCTAGTTTGTGCTGCAGTGGATGGTGGGAGTCAAACATCAGGTATTGATCTGTGTGTGTGGGTTTCCTGTAGATCCCTATTTCTAGCTTGCCACCGGTCCCAATGAGGACTTCACAGTCTAGGAATGCCAGTCTGTTGTCCTTGGTGTCTTCTCTGGTGAAGCTAATGTTGGCATCTATAGTGTTTATATGGTCCGTGAAGGCCTGTACTTCCTGGGCCTTGATTTTGACCCAGGTGTCATCCACATACCTAAACCAGTGGGTGGGCACCGTTCCCTGGAATGTGTTGAGTGCTTTCTTCTCCACTTCTTCCATGTATAAATTGGCCACAATGGGTGACACAGGAGAACCCATGGCACAGCCGTGTTTTTGTCTGTAAAAGTCACCTCTGTATGTGAAATAAGTGGTGTTAAGACACAGGTCCAGAAGATGGCAGATCTGGTTTGGGTTGAGATGGCTTCTCCTTTCCAGGGTGCTGTCCTCTTCTAGTCTCTTCCTGACAGCGGATAGAGCATGAGTGGTGGGGATGCTGGTGAAAAGGGAGGACACATCAAAGGAGACCATAGTTTCATCTGTATCCAGTTTCAGGATCTTTGCTTTGGAAACAAATTCTTCCGAATTATGGATGTGGTGTTCAGAGTGTCCAACTAGAGGTGCTAGTATGGTAGAGAGGTGTTTGGCAATGTTGTATGTTACCGAATTGATGCTGCTGACTATGGGTCGGAGGGGTGTTCCTTCCTTGTGGATCTTAGGAAGTCCGTAGATGCAGGGGATGGCTTCTCCAGGATACAGACGGTGGTAGGTAATCCTATCGATGGAGCCATCATGTTCCAATTGTTTCAAACTGTCTATTGCCTTTTTCTTGTAATTGTTGGTGGGGTCTCTTTTCAGTTTTTCATATGTATGGTGATCCTCCAAAAGTGAGGTAATTTTATTGTGGTAGTCTGCAGTGTTTAGAACCACTGAACATCTTCCTTTGTCAGCAGGAACTTACCTGCTGACAAAGGAAGATGTACAGTGGTTCTAAACACTGCAGACTACCACAATAAAATTACCTCACTTTTGGAGGATCACCATACATATGAAAAACTGAAAAGAGACCCCACCAACAATTACAAGAAAAAGATAATAGACAGTTTGAAACAACTGGAACATGATGGCTCCATCGATAGGATTACCTACCACCGTCTGTATCCTGGAGAAGCCATCCCCTGCATCTACGGACTTCCTAAGATCCACAAGGAAGGAACACCCCTCCGACCCATAGTCAGCAGCATCAATTCGGTAACATACAACATTGCCAAACACCTCTCTACCATACTAGCACCTCTAGTTGGACACTCTGAACACCACATCCATAATTCGGAAGAATTTGTTTCCAAAGCAAAGATCCTGAAACTGGATACAGATGAAACTATGGTCTCCTTTGATGTGTCCTCCCTTTTCACCAGCATCCCCACCACTCATGCTCTATCCGCTGTCAGGAAGAGACTAGAAGAGGACAGCACCCTGGAAAGGAGAAGCCATCTCAACCCAAACCAGATCTGCCATCTTCTGGACCTGTGTCTTAACACCACTTATTTCACATACAGAGGTGACTTTTACAGACAAAAACACGGCTGTGCCATGGGTTCTCCTGTGTCACCCATTGTGGCCAATTTATACATGGAAGAAGTGGAGAAGAAAGCACTCAACACATTCCAGGGAACGGTGCCCACCCACTGGTTTAGGTATGTGGATGACACCTGGGTCAAAATCAAGGCCCAGGAAGTACAGGCCTTCACGGACCATATAAACACTATAGATGCCAACATTAGCTTCACCAGAGAAGACACCAAGGACAACAGACTGGCATTCCTAGACTGTGAAGTCCTCATTGGGACCGGTGGCAAGCTAGAAATAGGGATCTACAGGAAACCCACACACACAGATCAATACCTGATGTTTGACTCCCACCATCCACTGCAGCACAAACTAGGAGTCATCAGGACATTGTCACACAGAGCAGAAACCATCCCCACCTCCATGGATTCCAAAAAGAATGAAAAGCAGCATCTGAGAACAGCTCTGCAGGCCTGTGGATATCCAAATTGGGCCTTCACCAAATCTAAGTCTACCAGACCTAAAACAGCGACAGATAGGGCTGAGACTCAGAGTAAACGGAAGAACCTGGTCATTCCTTACATGGCTGGCGTGTCTGAAAAGATCAAACGGATATTTGGCAAACACCACATACCTGTATATTTCAAACCCACCAACACACTGAGACAGAGGCTTGTACACCCCAAAGATCAAACTCCAAAACACAAGGAAAGCAATGTAGTGTATGCAATCCAGTGCAGTGAGGAGTGCTCTGAACTCTACATTGGAGAAACCAAACAACCTTTGTACAGGAGGATGGCCCAACACAGGAGAAGTAACACCACAGGACCAGAGTCAGCAGTTTATCTTCATCTAAAGGAAAAAGGACACTCATTTGAGGACATTAATGTTCACATTTTAGACAGAGAAGATAGGTGGTTTGAGAGAGGGGTCAAGGAATCCATTCATGCCAACTTGGAAAATCCTTCCTTGAATAGAGGTGGGGGCCTCAGGCATAACCTTTCCCCTATCTTCCTTCCTGCTTTGTCTTCTGTGCCTAGGAAGATTAAGACCATTTCACAAGCTCAACAGCAGCAGGGTAATCTTAACGATCCTCCTTTAGATGATAAAGGGACTTAGAAACAAACATCTCAAAAAAAAAATAACCATGACCTAGCCCCAGGTGCAAGGTCACACAGCCAGCCTAGAAACATATTTAAGGATTCCCTTACTAACTTTACTCAGACTGAAGAAGCTCCTTGGATAAGGAGTGAAACGTTTCCACTAAGAAAATAGAAATCCAGTTGACATGATTCAAGCCACAGTCAGCACTTGAATGTTAGGCAATCAAGCAATGAACAATTATATAATGGTGGAAATCCCAGATGTAATACATTATAAAATTAATATCATTGTTTTCATACTATTACTCTGAAGAATTACATGTACATTCTTAGGAATATACCAGATTCCCAGCTACTTAGCTTCGTAAATATGCTTACAAAAGTTATTATCCTATAATCTCACTAATTTGTTCCAGGCAGACAGGCGATAGATGGAGAATTCCATTCTCCCTGGGCATCTTAGTCTTTTCTCAATACAAAGGAGAAAGTGCCAATATTCTCACTCACCTACACTGAATTCCATTCACTTGTCTGCATTTAATTCTTTTTTTTTTTTGTTAAGGACTACCAGGCATGTAATTAGATACAGTCTGATTTACATAGAACTGTCACTATATAATTCATTATTCAAAGCCTTTCAAAGTAAATGTTTAAAACATGCTATGACACTTAATCTTGAAGTCCTTAGCTCACATCTGGTAACAACACACAGTATAATCAGCATATGGCTGCAGATGCTATATAGGGGTTCACTGACATCATGTAGCATATTCTTTCATTTTTGTTTGTTGTGGGCCTCTTGTTTCACTTCTATCAGGCTGAGTTTAAATTTCACTAGATCTTTTCCCACAAATTTCAGCCAAGGGCTTTTTTTTTGTTTTTAGCTGATCACTTTCCAATCACTGGGGCATGATTGGACCATCAATAAGGAAGTCAGCATGGGTCCAAGTGTGTGTCCAAACCACCACATTTGATGTTTCTTCAGCTACCATACACTGGTTGCAGCACCATTCTTTAATTGTTTCAGTTTGTATTTTGCCATTGATTGAAATCCCTAATATTGTAATGGGCAGGAGGAACAGGAAGAAGAACTGCAACCAAGACAATGGTCAGATAAAAGTAATCAGAGCCCGGGCCAGAACTCTAAATTTAGTAAGCATCTCAGACAAGACTCCCCCTAGTTCTCACAAAGAAAAAGGGAGGGGGAAGAGCATTAAGACTTGCACGTTTCTGTTACTGTAACTTTATAATAAAAGTAGTATTAACATGCATGACTTTGGTTTCCTAGTCTGGTCTACCTTGAAGGGCTGACAAATATTCAGCACAAGCAGCGCATTTGAAAAAATGTTGAGTTTTTCCATCATTTTGAAGCAAAGTCCAAAATTCAGCACCATATTGCAGCATGGGTAGTATTAATGATCAACTGAACAGTGCATTCTGGCAGTAATGCTTATGCTGCTTTTTTGCTAGAGGTATCATGTGAGTTCAAATACTCAAATACTCAAATACTTTGGCCACCTAATGAGAAGAGAGGACTCACTGGAAAAGACCCTGATGCTGGGAAAGACTGAAGGCAAAAGGAGAAGGGGACGGCAGAGGATGAGATGGTTAGATAGCATCACCGATGTAATGAACATGAAATTGAGTAAACTCCGAGAGACAGTGGAGGACAGGAAGGCCTGGCGTGCTATGGTCCATGGGGTCACGAAGAGTCGGACACGACTGAACGACTGAACAACAACAACAACAATCATGTGAGTGCTCCAATCGTTGTGGCAGCCTGGCCAATTCCACTGCTGACATCATCTGTAACAGCTATTTTCTGTTCTTGGACAACTGAGTCAAAGCATTTAAATTGTCCAACTTGCTCTAGTAAAATTAAGGCCTAAGTAACCAGTATTCTGCTCCCCAACTCTTTTGGATGCTAACTCCCCATAAGCCATAACTAGCATGGCTAATAGTCAGGAATTATGATAGCTGTAGATCAGAATATATGGAGGCCACTAGCTTGCTTATCCTATAATTAAGGTTTATTCAAGAACTATAGCTCAGTAATAGGCACATGCAGAGTTAATATTTTATACATGACAGAAATTGAAGATCACATAAAACACACAGTTCCCTCAAGGATATTTACTGCTGTTAACTGATTTTAAATACAGTTTCAACCAAACCCCATTTACCACTAAATCTGACAATACAGAGGCTACACATCTAATTCTCCACAGGGAAAAAAAGCTCTCATGTTAATGGGCTTAAAAAATTGCTTTATGATTCCTAGCATTGACTTCATGCATAATACAAGAAACAAGCACCAATCATAATCAGTTCATATGTAAGAAATAAACTGTAATATTAGGGTTACTGTGATGATAGCAACAATATTAACTATGTTTTTCACTCTTCTACAATAATCAGCTTACAGCACATGACCATGAGGTGCCTCACTTTGGCCAACTATTACTATTCAACCAAATTAAAAATGTACATCAAAATAAGCCCAAAAAAACGATTAACTGTCTCCTTCCCTTCAACTGTGCTGAATCTGTCGTGATACTTAGAATCTGCTTTAACCAACCCTCCCAACCTTTTACATATTTACACATCCCACCACTGAATTATGTCTTTGCCTTCCTCAAGTGGAGATCCTAAGATCAGTAAATTTCCTTAAAAAGATGGAGGGATGAATTAATTTAGATTTCTCATTCAGACAATTCCAGTTATCACAAGGTACAATCACTGTATAGAGAATTACAAACCTCTCAAAGATCTATATTGGTAGCAGTGATTTTTAACATGCTGACAAATTATATGAAATGGAAAAGTAGTAAGATAGTATGTCTATGAAGGTTCTCAGTCATCCAGGTGGAATTGTCTGTAGCTTGAATCATGTCAACTGGATTTCTATTTTCTCAGTGGAAACGTTTCGCTCCTTATCCAAGGAGCTTCTTCAGTCTGAGCAAAGTTGGTAAGGGAATCCTAAATATGTTTCTAGGTAGCTGTGTGACCTTACACCTGGGGCTAGGTCATGGTTATATTGAGATGTTATTTTTAAGTCCTTTTATCATCTAAAGGAGGATCGTTAAGATCACCATGCTGCTGTTGAGCTTGTGAAATGGTCTTAATCTTCCTAGGCACAGAAGACAATGCGGGGAGGAAGATGGGGGAGAGGACAATTCGAGAAGACAGCAAGAAAGGTGGCAGACTATAGAAACCACCTACGTTTTAACCTCAGATGCAGACAACAGAGACTCATCCCGACAAGCCTATGCCTGCAATCTACAGTTAAGGGTCACAGAGCAGAGCAGATCCTGCAGCAGTCACAAAGACATCTTCTAAATGAAAGAATAAGGCAAGTCCACTTCACCATTGATGCCCTGCAATACAATTTTGAAAACCTTCACCAGGAACTCACAGCCACCCTTCCTGACCCAATCCTGGATAGAGTTATTCAGCTTGGCAATAAAGTACAGCTGGCCCAGCATCACAAGACAAAGGAGAGGCAAACTAAGAAATTTGACATTCTTCTTTCTCGCAGCAAGCAGAAACAAGGAACTGGAGAAACCGCTGGGAGGAACAACAACAACAGGACCACAGAGGACAAAAAGAACATGTGGGTGAAAAATCTCTCAGACAGAGAACTTACCCAACCAGAGAGAGATGTCCTAGCCAAAGGTCTTAATTTTGCCATCACTCCCAAGCAAGTTCCGGTTGTGGAGCTCATTACAGCCACAGAATCTGCCATCCACAACAACCACCTACCTTTTGAGGAAGCAGAACAACTCCGGCTTAAAATATCTGCAGCTCTGTCCAGTGCTCAACCTCCTCCCCCCAACCTTACCGTCCAAGAGAGGAGAGCCCTGACTGCCCTCAGCAAAGATGAAACCATCACCATTTTACCTGCTGACAAAGGAAGATGTACAGTGGTTCTAAACACTGCAGACTACCACAATAAAATTACCTCACTTTTGGAGGATCACCATACATATGAAAAACTGAAAAGAGACCCCACCAACAATTACAAGAAAAAGATAATAGACAGTTTGAAACAACTGGAACATGATGGCTCCATCGATAGGATTACCTACCACCGTCTGTATCCTGGAGAAGCCATCCCCTGCATCTACGGACTTCCTAAGATCCACAAGGAAGGAACACCCCTCCGACCCATAGTCAGCAGCATCAATTCGGTAACATACAACATTGCCAAACACCTCTCTACCATACTAGCACCTCTAGTTGGACACTCTGAACACCACATCCATAATTCGGAAGAATTTGTTTCCAAAGCAAAGATCCTGAAACTGGATACAGATGAAACTATGGTCTCCTTTGATGTGTCCTCCCTTTTCACCAGCATCCCTACCACTCATGCTCTATCTGCTGTCAGGAAGAGACTAGAAGAGGACAGCACCCTGGAAAGGAGAAGCCATCTCAACCCAAACCATATCTGCCATCTTCTGGACCTGTGTCTTAACACCACTTATTTCACATACAGAGGTGACTTTTACAGACAAAAACACGGCTGTGCCATGGGTTCTCCTGTGTCACCCATTGTGGCCAATTTATACATGGAAGAAGTGGAGAAGAAAGCATTCAACACATTCCAGGGAACGGTGCCCACCCACTGGTTTAGGTATGTGGATGACACCTGGGTCAAAATCAAGGCCCAGGAAGTACAGGCCTTCACGGACCATATAAACACTATAGATGCCAACATTAGCTTCACCAGAGAAGACACCAAGGACAACAGACTGGCATTCCTAGACTGTGAAGTCCTCATTGCGACCAGTGGCAAGCTAGAAATAGGGATCTACAGGAAACCCACACACACAGATCAATATCTGATGTTTGACTCCCACCATCCACTGCAGCACAAACTAGGAGTCATCAGGACATTGTCACACAGAGCAGAAACCATCCCCACCTCCATGGATTCCAAAAAGAATGAAAATCAGCACCTGAGAACAGCCCTGAAGGCCTGTGGATATCCAAATTGGGCCTTCACCAAATCTAAATCTACCAGACCTAAAACAGCGACAGATAGGGCTGAGACTCAGAGTAAACAAAAGAACCTGGTCATTCCCTACATGGCTGGCGTGTCTGAAAAGATAAAACGGATATTTGGCAAACACCACATACCTGTATATTTCAAACCCACCAACACACTAAGACAGAGGCTTGTACACCCCAAAGATCAAACTCCAAAACACAAGAAAAGCAATGTAGTTTATGCAATCCAGTGCAGTGAGGAGTGCTCTGAACTCTACATTGGAGAAACCAAACAACTTTTGTGCAGGAGGATGGCCCAACACAGGAGAAGTAACAACACAGGACCAGAGTCAGCAGTTTATCTTCATCTAAAGGAAAAAGGACACTCATTTGAGGACATTAATGTTCACATTTTAGACAGAGAAGATAGGTGGTTTGAGAGAGGGGTCAAGGAATCCATTTATGCCAACTTGGAAAATCCTTCCTTGAATAGAGGTGGGGGCCTCAGGCACAACCTCTCCCCCATCTTCCTCCCCGCTTTGTCTTCTGTGCCTAGGAAGATTAAGACCATTTCACAAGCTCAACAGCAGCATGGTGATCTTAACGATCCTCCTTTAGATGATAAAAGGACTTAAAAATAACATCTCAATATAACCATGACCTAGCCCCAGGTGTAAGGTCACACAGCTACCTAGAAACATATTTAGGATTCCCTTACCAACTTTGCTCAGACTGAAGAAGCTCCTTGGATAAGGAGCGAAACGTTTCCACTGAGAAAATAGAAATCCAGTTGACATGATTCAAGCTATAGTAAGATAGTATGTCTGCAGATTCAGGATAGTGAAAACCTGGCTATGAAGATAGCCCCCGTGACATTTTTCTGGTAAAAAGGGTAGTTCACTACGAGATCCCAATACAGCAGCGAGTGATTTCAAGATCATTAACATTTTTGGGGATCATTGAGCAAATTTCATGGAAGCCTGCATATTCTTGCATTAACTAGATATCCTTTAATTTCTTGCTTCTATTCTTTATATTCCTCATCTACCTTCTCAATCTATTGCCAATCTATTGTCAATACCACATTCATTCTTAAAGGTAAAGGTTTTCCCCTGCACAGTCGTGTCCGACTCTAGGGGGCAGTGCTCATCTCCGATTCTTAGCCGAAGAGCCAGCGCTGTCCGAAGACACTTCCGCAGTCATGTGGCCGGCATGAGGTGTGCGGAATGCTGTTACTATCCCACCGAAGTGGTACCTATTTATCTACTTGCATTTGCATGCTTTTGAATTGCTAGGTTGGCAAGAGCCGGGGCGAGTGCAGGAGCTCACTCCGTCACACGGCGCTCGGGTCTCAGAACCACTGACCTTCCGATTGACAAGCCTGGCATCTTAACCGCTGAGCCATCGCACCCCTCATTCATTCTTAGTATACAAAAATTTATCAGGATCATGATAACAGGTCAGCTACTTTAACATTTTCCATTCTTTCTTTGTCCATCCAAACCAAAATATGATACTTCTCCATTAGTGCATGGAAGCTAACACCAGCTGCACTGCCCTCATCTTTAGCTGATCGACTCCTCTTTGGCCCATGTCCCCTGACTGAGGAAATGAGCTTCCCAATCCAAAATGCTGGCATCCATGGTGATCTGGTCTTTGCTGGGTTCTCTGAAGTGCTCCCCTTCAACAAGTGAGCTGGGATGAATCCCCATTGCTGACCACTATATTCAGGACTCTTAATACCAAACACACCTTTAAGGCAATCTGCTCCTGAAACAAGCAGAAGCCACTTTGTATGTAGATGCCCTCAAGGCACCAAGTCTCAAGCTGTAACTGTCAGCCTAGTTAGTAACCTTACCAAGGCCATGAGGGGCTGCTTCCTGGATTCCAGATAGCATTTCTGAGACAGAATTTCGTTGTTGTTGTTGTTGTTGTATGTCTATTTTAACCCCCTCAGTTGAATATCAGTTTCCATGGCGAGAGAAAACTCTTCTTCCAATGTACCAAGCACTGGAGAGTCTAATGTATGCTCCTACTTGCTCCCTTCAGAGATGAAGCTCTGATTAGCAAATCATCCTGGTAGGTATAGATATGAGCTTCTTGGGTTCTTAAATGTCCAATTTGGGCTGCTATTATCTTTGTGAAAATCCATGGGGCCAAGGCAAGGCCAAATTGAAGGGTCCTGAATTAAAATTAATTTATTGATTGATTGATTGATTGACTTCTATTACCGCACTATCTCCCCCAAAGGGGACTCTGGGTGGTTTACACACATAAAAATTAAAATTATCCTATAAATAGTTATAAAAATACAATATGTAAACATTATTATTAATAACAAAATATATAAAAAATATATAAAATCCAAGAGGCGATACAATGATCTTCTAAAAGGGCTCTATGGCACCAGCCATCCCCATGAAGAACTATTCCTATTCCCCTCCCAAGAGAGGCAGCAAAACCAGGTCTTTAAGTTCTTCCAGAAGGACAGGAGCGACGGAGCCTGCCTCACCTCCGGGGGCAGAATGTTCCAAAGGGCACGTGCCACTGCCAAGAAGGCCTGCCTTCTGGACCCCGCCAAGCGACACTCCCTTGACGACGGGGTCCGAAGCATGCCCTCTCTACATAATCGAGTGGGACGGTTTGAAGTTATGGGGATGAGACGGTCCCTCAGATACCCTGGTCCCATGCCATGTAGGGCTTTAAAGGTCATAACCAACACCTTGAATTGCACCCGGAAGCATACCGGCACCCAGTGCAGCTGGCGCAGCAGAGGTGTCACATGAGCCGATCTAGGGGCACCAATAACTGCGCGCACAGCCGCATTTTTGGACCAGTTGAAGCTTCTGGATACTCTTCAAGGGTAGTCCCATGTAAAGCGCATTGCAGTAGTCTATATGGGAGATGACCAGGGCATGAGTGACTGTACGGAGGGACTCCCGATCCAGGAAAGGGCGTAACTGGCCTTAAAAATTAGTGAATTTGAGAAACTTGCAGTGTTCCAGTCTGATGGGGATATGAAGATATGCCTCAGATAGGTCCATCAAAGGTCTATCATTCAGAAGAACATCCTTCACTGTAAATGCCAGCCCTCCACTTTGAAAATTCAGTGTCTGATGAATCTGTTCAAAAGCTTCACATTCAAAATGATTCTCCAAGACATGTTTTTCTTTGGGAGCATGAACAACACTAAGAACAGGCCAGTAAACCTCTCTTACGAAGGCAGCTGCTCTATCACTCAAATACTGAAAACATGACAGGTAGCTCCTCACATCCTCTGATGCATTTCAGTTTTCCTGGACATCGGTGATGGTTGAGCCCTGTCCATTAGAATAGATCCAAACTTCAGCACACATCCATTTGTAACCCACTTGTATCTGCAAATCCACTCCCGCATGGCCCAAAACTCCTAAAGGCAACTGCCCATTTGGTGATGTCTGACATCAATTCAATACTCTTTTCTGTTGGGGCTTCACCTCATTACCCCAGGCATTACTGAAATATCTGCACTGACAATGCTGTTGTCCCCCAGCAACTGATTCCTTTATTGACAAAAAAAAAGGTTGGCGAATTGTTCTCTGGCTCAAAAGGAAGCTCCTGGTCTTCTATGAAATTTGTAGCTTTGGATCATTTTCCTCAATAAATCAATGAACAAGTATATTTTTTTCTCATTTGTTTAATTGGGTTCTCTTTATCTAGTTTTAGGACTTGTGTGGAGAATGGATCATGTTTTAGGTCACATTTATGCAGGAATATTGAAAATTCAAAAGGGTTCACAAACTTTTAAGCACCACTGTAGCAGCATGCTACTACTGAGGAGGCCTAGCAGTACATCCATTGTGCACTGGACAGGCAGTAAACTCAAGGCTCTCCCCTTCTGCCATTCAACTGACTATCATAATCCTAGGTTGGCTCTCTGGCAGTCAGTAGATACTTGAGTTAAGGAGCAAACATCATGGGAACAACAGAGTTGGCTAGGCAGAAATGGAGGAGCAAAACAGGAGAAAGATCACTGTCTCCTAAAAAGCCTCCTGATACCATACAGTGGGGCAAAAAAGTATTTAGTCAGCCACCAATTGTGCAAGTTCTCCCACTTAAAAAGGTGAGAGAGGCCTGTAATTGACATCATAGGTAGACCTCAACTATGAGAGACAAAATGAGAAAACAAATCCAGACAATCACATTGTCTGATTCGGAAAGAATTTATTTGCAAATTATGGTGGAAAATAAGTATTTTGTCAATATCAAAAGTTCATCTCAATACTTTGTTATATATCCTTTGTTGGCAATGACAGAGGTCAAACGTTTTCTGTAAGTCTTCACAAGGTTGGCACACACTGTTGTTGGTATGTTGGCCCATTCCTCCATGCAGATCTCCTCTAGAGCAGTGATGTTTTGGGGCTGTCGCTGGGCAACACGGACTTTCAACTCCCTCCAAAGGTTTTCTATGGGGTTGAGATCTGGAGACTGGCTAGGCCACTCCAGGACCTTGAAATGCTTCTTACGAAGCCACTCCTTCGTTGCCCGGGCGGTGTGTTTGGGATGATTGTCATGCTGAAAGACCCAGCCACGTTTCATCTTCAATGCCCTTGCTGATGGAAGGTTTGCACTCAAAATCTCACGATACATGGCCCCATTCATTCTTTCCTGTACACGGAACAGTCGTCCTGGTCCCTTTGCAGAGAAACAGCCCCAAAGCATGATGTTGCCACCCCCATGCTTCACAGTAGGTATGGTGTTCTTTGGATGCAACTCAGCATTCTCTCTCCTCCAAACACGACGAGTTGTGTTTCTACCAAACAGTTCTACTTTGGTTTCATCTGACCATATGACATTCTCCCAATCCTCTTCTGGATCATCCAAATGCTCTCTAGCAAACTTCAGACGGGTCCGGACATGTACTGGCTTAAGCAGGGGGACACGTCTGGCACTGCAGGATCTGAGTCCCTGGCGGCGCAGTGTGTTGCTGATGGTAGCCTTTGTTACGTTGGTCCCAGCTCTCTGCAGGTCATTCACTAGGTCCCCCCGTGTGGTTCTGGGATTTTTGCTCACCGTTCTTGTGATCATTTTGACCCCACGGGGTGAGATCTTGCATGAAGCCCCAGATCAAGGGAGATTATCAGTGGTCTTGTATGTCTTCCATTTTCTAATTATTGCTCCCACAGTTGATTTCTTCACACCAAGCTGCTTGCCTATTGCAGATTCAGTCTTCCCAGCCTGGTGCATGTCTACAATTTTGTTTCTGGTGTCCTTCGACAGCTCTTTGGTCTTCACCATAGTGGAGTCTGGAGTGTGACTGTTTGAGGTTGTGGACAGGTGTCTTTTATACTGATAACAAGTTCAAACAGGTGCCATTACTACAGGTAATGAGTGGAGGACAGAGGAGCCTCTTAAAGAAGAAGTTACAGGTCTGTGAGAGCCAGAAATCTTGCTTGTTTGTAGGTGACCAAATACTTATTTTCCACCATAATTTGCAAATAAATTCTTTCCGAATCAGACAATGTGATTGTCTGGATTTGTTTTCTCATTTTGTCTCTCATAGTTGAGATCTACCTATGATGTCAATTACAGGCCTCTCTCATCTTTTTAAGTGGGAGAACTTGCACAATTGGTGGCTGACTAAATACTTTTTTTGCCCCACTGTACATGGTCAAGCTCTGCTCCCTTGTTGCCACTAGTTGTTGTTTCCTATTTCCTAATTCACTGTCCTTTTTCAAACTGATTGACCTAGACTGACCTAGATGGGGCTGGGAGGAAAGAGAAGCTGCCTTCTAATGAAGAAGACGACAGAGCTAAGACTGTGTTGGGAGGGGCCTCCTCTATGAAATGCAGAAAGCTTAGCCTTGCCTTCTGGCTGGAAGAGGGAGAGTTAACCCTTTTTCTTTTAGCTTTGGTGACCAAGAAATGTCTACTCATACATCTTACATTCAAATCAGTGGCAATGTTAATCACAATTAGGTTTTAACCACTATGGGCAAATTATAAAGCTAATATGTAGGAGATAAGCATGTGAAATATCCCGCAGCCAAATATATTAGCTGTTCTAGGCCAGAATCACGCAACTATTAATGTTAATCTCTTTCTCATAGCGAAGAAAGCACTAATAGTTTTAGGCTGTATACTAGTATTGAGGCATTTGCATTTTAAAAAACCTCTTGAATGCCCTTAAACTTCAATAGCATGGCAACTAATATAATAAAGAGGAGCATATATTAAATCTTCTTAGTTACACTTGTTCTTCGACATGATTAATGAGACAAGGAAAAGGAGACCCTAGAATGATGGAAATAAAAGACAGTCAATATAAATGGTTTGATTTCCCTATGTTCCAGATGAAGCAAAAAAAATGTGAAAGTCAGATGTATACAGCTCATCTAAAAAGCAATACTTTTATCTGGAGAGAAACATGTCAAGAGAAAAAAATCAACATTGCAGAAAAATTAAAATATGAATTAAAACTGCTAGTATGTATGTATGTATGTATGTATGTTTGTTTGTTTATTTGTTTATTTATTTATTTATTTATTTATTTAATTTTTATCCCACCTTTATTATTTTTCTAAATAACTCAAGGCGGTGAACATACCTGATACTCCTTCCTCCTCCTATTTTCCCCACAACAACAACCCTGTGAGGTGAGTTGGGCTGAGAGAGAGTGACCGGCTCAAAGTCACCCAGCCGGCTTTCATGCCTCGGGCGGGACTAGAACTCACATACTCCTGGTTTCTAGCCAGTTGCCTTAACCACTAGACCAAGCTGGCTCCCCAATGTTATGAGAAACAAGCTGGAATATCTGATACAGTCCAGCACAAAAAGTGGGTAGAAAAGAGGGAAGAATATCTTTTATGGCAGATTACTTACTAAATTAACTGTTAAATTACTGACCTCTACACATGAGTTAAAGATTAATTCTTAATTATCTTCCCTTCAAATGTCTTTCTCCTTAAACCAGAGCTTTCCAAACTGTGTCGCCACACAAAAGTGTGTCGCCACACACAGTCTGGTGTGTCGCCACACAACCCGGAAGCGCTGATCATCATCAGCGCTTCCGGGTTTTCCCGCGGCGACACACCAACGGCGGCACGCAAAAACCCGAAAGCGGCAGCAGCGCTTCCGGGTTTTTGCGCGCTGCCGCAACGGCAGCACTTCTGGGTTTTCCCGCGGCGACACACCAACGGCGGTTGGTGTGTCGCCGCGGGAAAACTTTGGAAAGCCCTGCCTTAAACAGTATGACAATATACAGATGAACTATATAAATAATATAAAATAAAAAAGGCCTTCTCTGCAGTGGCCCCCGCCCTGTGGAACACTCTGCCCCCGGAGGTGAGACAGGCCCCATCGCTCCTGGCCTTCCGGAAGAACCTGAAGACTTGGCTCTGCCGTCTCGCTTGGGATGGGGAGTAATTATTCTTGGGGGTGGCTGACACATTAGAGCTCTCCTCACAGAATTAGATCTTTATCTACTTTTTTTTTTATGGCCTCCAATCTGTCTTTGGTCTTTAGATACAATAATTTGCTTTAAATATTAGTCTTTCATACAATACACAGAAACTTTTCTTTGTCATATACACTTCAATTTCTATAATCCAATCTTCCGATCTTCATGTAGATTTCACCTTTCTTGCAATTCTCTAATAGTCCATCTGTAGTTTCCACTCCTTGAAATAATAACGGTTTAAATGTTCTTGGCTGCATCAGTTTAATATTTTTTATTCACTCTTTCCATTTTTACATCTGTATTCATATCCTTGGTAAAGTCCAATTAATTTTAAATCATATATATAACAAGGAAAGGCCTTATTTTAATTCTAATAAAATGAAATATATTCTATTCATATATGTCCGAATTAGATCTTTATGGCCACTTGGTTTTATACTTATTTTATATTTATATTTGGTAAATAGTATATGTATATTTTAGATGTTTTTATATGTATCTTTTTAATACGGTTCTTATTGTAAACCACCCAGAGTTCCCCTTTTCTGGGGGAGATGGGCGGTGGCAAAATTTGAATTATAAATAAATAAATAAATAAATAAAAATAAAAATAAAATAAGCATATGTTTACAGAAATCATTCTATCAGGTAGAAGCACAATATAGATACAAATATATCCTTTATATATATTTGTATTTATACAGTATAAATACAAATATATCATTTCCCCATTTATCCTCCATTACAGTGTTTCTCAACCTTGGAGACTTTAAGATATGTGGACTTCAGCTCCCAGAATTCCCTGGCCAGCATTGCCAAGGTTGAGAAACATGGCTCTATTATACTCTATATCCTTCCCCTCAACCCACCCACAGCTGAGATTAAAACAGTGTGAATGGAGAGTAGCAATAAGCATCCTGACCCTGCCTTCTCTGTTGATTCCTTGTTACTCATCCATTCCCTCGTCTCTCCATTACAGGTCTAAAATTGCTACTCATATAAGCTTCCCACATTTTTAGAATCCTACATGATCAGGGTCTGAAATCACAAGGGATGCCTCTTCTGCAGCAAAGATGCTATACTGCTGAAAAATTACCTATCCAAATGTAGAAGATTGCCAGGCTGGATAGCAAATGTGCAACTGAGACCAAGGCCAAGAGACCTGCCTGACTCTCTAGGACAGTGTTTCTCAACCTTGGCAACTTTAAGATGTGTGGACTTCAACTCCCAGAATTCTGGGAGTTGAAGTCCACACATCTTAAAGTTGCCAAGGTTGAGAAACACTGCTCTAGGAGCAGATCGAAATTATGACTTTTGAACAGGACTATACTCTATTTTAGAAATGGACAATTTTTCTGGAGTGGTAGGAATATTTTAAATTTTGTGCACTCTCACTAAATAACTGCCATGATGGACACTGCCTCACAAAGCATATATTTATCAGAAGGCAAACTGGTAGATTGTCCACTATCAATACTACCCCCCTTTTCATTCACCACTGCTTACACGTGTCTTTTTTAAGGGCATGTGGACACATTTCCAAAGAACTGGACTGCAGCTACCCATCATTTTTATTTAAAAAAATATTTATAGAGGTTATGTCAGTTGGAGGGGGCTACTGGAAACAAGATTATGCTACAGCCTGGGACTTTGCTTTGAAGCATGCCAACTTCCAATTTAAGTTAATTAAAATAATTTTAAAAGTAGGGTTGTTGGTGCGGAAAGCTTGGTGTCTGGACTACTGTACATGAAGTTCTCTGGCTTGATTGTCTTAAGTCTGATCAAAATCCAGCACCAGCTTTTCAGAGAAAGCTTGGAAATAAGAGACATTATCACTACTCAAGATATTATTGCTTGCTATAATCAAAGTTTCATTTTAAATTGGAGTCACCGTTAGCCTGAAAAATTAACTTCTAGTTCTAAGGCACATTCCTGTCCTGTGCACTTTAGAACAAGATTGTGAAAAAAATAGTGGGAGATTTCCTATTACAAGTTACTAGACAGGACTGATTGGAACTTAGAAAAGACACCTTAATTTCTAAACTGTTTTTGTTGTTGTTCAGTCGTTTAGTCGTGTCCGACTCTTCGTGACCTCATGGACCATAGCACGCCAGGCCTTCCTGTCCTCCACTGTCTAAACTGTGCTTTAATTTAAAACATAGCTTTCCAAACTGTGTGTCGCGACAAAACCCGGAGGTGCTGATGGCGCGCTGCTGCCGCCCATGTAGCGGCACTCGCAGCGATGCACCATCAGCGCTTCCGGGTTTTAGCGCGAAACATGAGGCTGCTGCCGCCGCCATACACACTGCCGCCACCACGGCCGGTGCCGTTGGTGTGTCGCCAACGGCGGGACTTTGGAAAGCACTGATTTAAAAGTTAAACTATGCTTACAGGATATTGATATTCTTCCTAAGGAGTATTTGACAAAAATTCTGTATTGTTTCCTATAAGCTTCAGTATGCAACCTAGACACTGACTTTTTGGTATCTTTCAAATAAGCTAACCAAATCAATCTGCCCGAGAATACATCTACATGAGAATGCCAGACCTCTGTGATAGATAGATAGATAGATAGATAGATAGATAGATAGATAGATAGATAGATAGATAGATATTTTATCCCCGCCCATCTCCCCAAATAGGGGACTCTGGGTGGTTTACAGAATAACAAAGGTTAAAATCTATACATAAAATTACAGTAAAACAATAAATAGACAGAATAAGTAAAAATCCAAAAGATGGTAAAATCAACTATCAGGATCAAGGCACTATGGGGCCAGCCACCCCCAGGAGGTACTATTACCTCCCTCATCCCAGGCAAGGCGGCAGAGCCAGGTCTTAAGAGACTTCCGAAAGGTCAGGAGTGAAGAGGCCTGCCTCACCTCTGGGGGTAGGATGTTCCACAATGCGGGCGCTATCGCAGAGAAGGTTCACCTCCTGGACCCCGTTAGATGAAATTCTCTTGTTGAAGGGGTCCGAAGCAGGCCCTCTCTGCATGAACGGGTGGGGCAAGTCAATGTTATCGGGATGAGACGGTCCTTCAGATACCCTGGCCCCATGCCATGTAGGGCTTTAAAGGTGATAACCAACACCTTGAATTGGACCCGGAAGCAAACTGGTACCCAATGCAGCTCGCGCAGCAGAGGTGTCACATGTGCTAATCTGATAGCACCCATAACTGCATGCGCTGCTGCATTCTGGACCAGCTGAAGCTTCCGGATACTCTTCAAGGGTAACCCCATGTACAACGCATTGCAATAATCTATATGGGAGATGACATGGGCATGAGTGACTGTTCGGAGGGCATCCCGATCCAGGAAAGGGCGTAGCTGGTGCACAACTCGAAGCTGTGCAAAGGCCCTCCTGGCCACAACTGCCACCTGCTCCTCGAGCAGGAGTCGAGAGTCCAGGAGGACCCCCAGATTCCGCACTGGATCTGAATGGGGTAGTGCTACCCCACCCAGAACCAAAGATGACAACTTCCCGGATCTAGCGGGGCCATCAATCCACAGCCACTCCGTCTTACCAGGGTTCAGCTGAAGCCTGTTGTTCCCCATCCAGACCCCCACAGCCTCCAGGCACTGAGATAAGGCATCGACCGCATCACTTACTTCACCCAGGTTTGACAATTCAACAGATTTATTTCTGTTTCTGCTGTGGTATAACCAAAACGGGGGAGGGGGAGTGATGTTTCTTTTTTGCAGTTGTGATGCTTGGCAGTTTTTATGGGAGCTCTTGCCTCACGCCTTCTCCTGGCACCTACTTAGCAGGTTTTAAGGGGAATACTGGCTTCGCTTAGCGGGGTAAAAATGGCATTCCTGGTTATTTCTCCCTGCTGTTTAGCAGGGGGCTAGCAGACATGCAAAGTACCAGGTAGCTTGGAATCTCTTTCAAGATCTCTTTCTTAGGCAATCACCAGCATCTCAGACCCCATAAGTAAATTTTGCCCAATGTGCATCACATTTACTTAAATTGAACTGTGTTTGCCATTCTAACTCCTATTTCAGCAGTTTAAACACAAGAACCCTTTTAAATATCTTCATAAAACTGTGTTTAACCACCCTAATAAAGTCATCCTTTTAGTCAACTTACATTGTTTTTATTAACTCCATATTTTTGAAGAATATTTTAAAAGCAGATTCTTAGCAGTTTGCACTGTTACATTCACCAGCCTGCAAAATGCAGTGACACTACAATTCCCAGCCATACAGCTAATTCAAATGGGGTCTATCCCTTTTGTAGTCCCCCTTATTCTAAAAGCTTTCCTCCATGACCAGTAAAACTAAGCTCGTTCGCTTATACTATCATTTCATTCCTACAATGAAACCACTTCACTTTCCCTGTCTAGTCGGTCCTGAATTTCAGGGGAAATTACCTTTACTTCCTACCCATAATTGGCTTCCAGAAACTTATGGCAATGGATGGGTTCACATATACCTCTAAGCCATAGAACACGGATTACAAAGTAGATGGGTTCACACATCACTCAAAGCCAAAATCAATCTAACCACATCACTCTTTATGTGGAAGTAGTCCATTTCTCTCCATGTCATGAAATGAAATTCTCCATGTGTGAATTTGTGTTCACACATATTACAATTGTTAATTCCCGGGGACTTCTAGATGAGGAAAATGGAGAACTAGATGTCTCCAAAAGAGTGGAGACACCACTGTGGTGATGACCGATGGACCGGCAGCAAGCTTGGTCCAACGGGACCCGCATAAAGGAGAGGACAAAAGATTGCCCACTTGTGCTCTGGGCAGCTGCTCCTTGTGAGGAGACCGCAGGATAGGGGTCATCCTGCAAGTCTGAGAACCGAGAGACAGGAAGTCATCAAGCTCTCAACCACAGTGGAGCCTTTAAGAACACTGGGTTCGACCACCTCATTTTCTAACCACCATTGGATTTATAATTATTTTACAGTTAAAAGAGGTCTTCCAAACAAGAAGTTTGAAAAACCACCTGGTGAGTAAAACTTCATCCCAAAATAGAAGAAAAGTTAACTAGCAGTTTAAAGAACTTAAAAGAATATAAAACAAATGGCAAAAAGCTGAATAAGAATTTAATTTAAGTTTTAAACAGATTAAGGGGCCAGATTAATTTGGAATATTATAATTTTTCCTAAGATTTTTGAAAAATTGAGTAAACAAAACAACATTTCCAGGGAATACAAATTGTTTAGTGTACCAGGAAAGAGACCATTGGTTGAAAGTGGAAAACAAAGTGAAGTAATAACGAAACCTGAGACTTTGTGAATATAGAAATGGGCCATTAGATTAAACTAAAGTTTCAGGCAGGAAAAAGAAAAGTGAAATCTGCAAAATGACAAATAAACGTATGACGCTTGAGACATTTCAAAGGATTTTTGAATAACTGGGAAAGAAACCTGTAACAAATCTGACAGCAATAATCTCTGCACCTGTAAATGTATTTTTGAAGATTATAAAGAAGATATGACAGATATGGAAGAATTTATGGATAGACAGGATGAAAAGGGGATACAAATCCTACCTGATGGAAAAATATTGGAAAATAAAGAAATGGAGGATTATAAAACAGAGGTTACAATCAGTGGAAATACAAATGACAAATCAAGAGATGAAAAAGGACTTATTTTTGGATTTACAAAAGATGATTTCTAAAACCTTGAAAAAATCTTTGAGATGGGAGAAAAAAAAACTGCATGGAGAGTCAATCCTACAAGAGCAACCTGATGAGCTGAAGATTAAGATTGTTAGAAGTAAAAGAAAGGAATTCAGACTGGACTTATTTGATCAGGGTTAAAATATAGAATATTTTTATAAAAATCTGGGAACTATGGACTTTTTGCTGACATTTGGACAGAAATGACGATGATTTTGGGGTTTGTGAATGGATGGGGGGGGAATATGGGAAGAAGTGAAGCATGTACAGGTAGCCCTCGGCTAACGACAGGAATTGGGGCTGGAATATTTGTCACTAAGTGATGCAGTCGTAAAGCATGATGTCACATGACTGCATCACTTAGCGACAGCAATCCCGGCACTCCCCTTTGCCATCATTAGGCAAGAATCGCAGGCCATTAAGTTAGCACCTCTTCGCGACTTCCTGCCAGCTTCGAATAAGCAGTCAATGGAGAAGCCAGCAAGAATTGCAAGTCCGGGGCGGGTTGCAAGCAGGCCGGTGGGCAAGTAAGTGGCTGCCATGACCCAGTGTGAGCACAGCCAGGCCGGGGGTGGCTGCTGCTGGGGGTGGGAAGGCAAACAAAGAAAGCCATGCACAACTTTGAGAAGGCTCTGCATGGCCTCAGGAAGAAGGTGTCGCACAGCCAGCATCTCCCTTACGAAGTAATAGGCTGGGCATGCCTCATCAGCAATGGGAGGAAGAAGTTGGCGAAGGTGAGCTGGGGGCGGCAGGTGTGGCAGAGCACAGAGTGGCTTGCACGCCCTCCTACCCCCGGTAGCAGCCATCCCTAGCCCGGCTGCGCTCATGCCAGGCAGCAGCAGCCGTTTGCATATTTTCCCACCCCAGCAGCAGCCATCCCCAGCCCAGCTGCACTTGCAAAGGACCAAGCCAGGCGCGCCTCATCAGCAGTGGGAGGAAGAAGACAGCGAAGGTCAGCTGGGGGTGGCAGGGGCAGCAGAGCGCAGGGCAGGAGAGGTGGTGGAGTGCAAGGTAGCCAAAAAGGCAGAGATGGGGTGGAGATAGGTGGGTGGGGGGAAGTTGAAGCATACCCTGCAGTCGTAAATGCGGGCGGGCTGCCAAGCGCCTGGATTTTGATCACGTGACCGCAAGGGCGCTGCAACGACTGTAACTTCAAGGACCAGACATAAGTATCATTCATTCAGCGCCGTCGTAACTTCAAGCGGTTGCTTGAACAAATGGTTGTTAAGCTAGGACTACCTGTATGTAATCTCACAGGCGATGGGGAACTATTAATTTGCTTGTACTTGTTGCAAGGATGATCAGGAGTCGCTTCTTTAAATATTTTCTTTTTTTGTATTTCTCTTCTTTTTCTTTTTTCTTTTCATTTTTGCACTTTGTATTTCTTTTTTTCTGATTTCCATTTGTATTATCTTTAAATTCTTATTATTAAATTCTTTAATAAAAAGTATTTTTAAAAAAGCAATTATTAATTCCCTCCAGCACTAATAGACTAACAGGATAATTTACTGACAGACAAGTAACATCTACAATCTTCACACTGGGTAAGCAAACTGCCATGCCAGCTCCATGCATGTCACATCCTCAGCTATCTGTATATCTAACAATTATGTTACCCCCGTTCATAACATGCACTAGAGCAGGGGTGCCCAACCTTTTTGGCACGAGGGACCGGTTTCGTGGAAGACAATTTTTCCACAGACCGGGGGATGGGGTTTGCAGGCAGGAGCCAATCGTGCGGACTGGGGGGCGGGGTTTAGAGTCCAGCATGGCGGCCCGGTTTCTAACAGGCCACGGACGGGTACCGGTCTGTGGCCCAGGGGTTGGGGATTTCTCTTCATCCTCCAAGAAAGAGTCGTTTCTAAATTATCATTTTTATGTGAATGACACCCACCCTTCTTTCTCTAAGACCCTAATTCCCCATGGCAATACAGGAACTATATCGCTAGGAGTGGGATACAAAGTTCTCATACTATGAACTTTAATCTTTTTTTAAAAATCACTAAATGCTAATAAGGAAAAAAATTACAAAGTTGTTTTCAGAGTTCCAACTATTGTTGATTTAGCCAAAACGTGGGAAAAAATGTGGCTGCCAAGTACACTGCGCACAGAAACCAAAAGGATGTCCTTATATGCCCCAATACTGTATATGCTAATACAGAGTTTTTTCAGCACCTGCAGAATCTACCAGCACGCTGCTGCATATTGCTGGAAAAGTTTCTCAGAAACTGAGTGGCAGTGAGCCAGACGAGAGCTTGTTGCATGTTAAAAGGCTGCATTCCTTTCCACCAAGTGAAAGAGATTACCAGTCATGCACTGACAGTAAGGCAGCCCCAGATTTACGCAAAAGAAGAGCACAATTCTTGGAGCAGTCAGCTCAATATTTTACTTCCAATTGCTTTTTTAAGAAAAAGTTCTTGTTGTTGTTGCTTTATAGTGTGAGAGTTCAGTGAAACAAAATCTGGTTAAACCCAAATATCCCAGTCCAATAATGCCACAAATTAGGCAGCCAAGAGTTGATGGAGATGTGAGTGCCAAAGAACATGGCTTCAGGATTCATTCTGGTAGGTTAGAAGCCTTTGATGAGAGTTCTGAGAAATACATTTTTGAAACAAAGGAGCCTCTGTGATACAATCCTGACTGCACAGAAGCTGCCTTTTTATGAGCATGCCCTAAATGGCTGGAGTAATGTTTCAGTGTCTGAGCATGGAACTGAAAGACGGGGGACTTTCACACCCACTACTAGGGTAATACTCAAAGACTCAAAATCAAAGTTTACATTCTCCATAAACATCACCCAAGGTGTTCCACAAGAAAACTTCATACTCAACTAGACCTCATGTTCATTAGTGCTTAAAACTCCCAAATAATATTTTAATACTACTACTACTAATAATAATAATAATAATTGTTTGGCATTTATTAATTAATTGTTTTTAGCCTTGTTGTACGCTGCCCAGAGTCACATTTTTGTGAGATGGTAGGCTATATAAATTTGACCAATAAATAAGTAAATAAATAAATAAATAATATCCCCAAATGTCCTAAAAATCTACCATGTTTTCACAAATGATACAAATCATAGGAAGTCAACAGAACAGAAATGAAGCTACAACTGGTCCACTTTGCTTTTGTCAATGATTTAGATGTTTTAATATCTGTATTTCATTTGAGTGATTTTTGAGACCACTGCAATCATGTAACTCTCAGCAGTTTACAAAAGAAAGCATCCATAATACAGAAATGCAATTATACAATCATAACAAATATTTAAAATTACCTTAAAACTGAAGCACATAGATAACTTTTACGGTACTATCTTAACTCATTAAAAAGGCTCTCTGGAGGAGCTCCATTTTAACTTGCTTCCAGAAGGCCAACAGCCTCACTTCTGGTGATAAGCTATTCCACAACACCAGACCCCAATGGAGAAGCATCTTCTCCTAGCCTTGGCTCCTCTGATCTCCTAATGGGGTGCCAACAGTTTTTCATGAGTTGCTTGTATCAGACTTATCAATTCTAGTTGAAGGAGGCAGTCCTGCAGATACCTCAATACCAAGCCATAAAATCAACACTTTAAATTGCACTCAAACTACTTGCAGCTAATGCAGGACTCACAACACAGATGTAATATCTTCCGGGTGTCTAATGCCCATTAGCAAGTGGGTTGTTGCATTTTCGGTCAACTGCAGTTTCCAAATGGTCTTTAAAAGCAGTCCCACATAGAACACGCTGTAGTAGTCGCGCTGGGTAGTGACAAGAACTTGAGTTATTGTTGCTAGGTCCTTGTTTTGCTTTTAATATGGATTCAATGGTATAAATTGAAATCCATTTTAAAAAAAACAGAGGAGATGGCATGAAAAATGTACTTAATAAATCTGGGTTACGTTGGACTATCATTACTCAGAGGTTGCTCTCACTAGTGAAAGTAATGAATGAAGCTGTACAATATCCAGTTCTTTGAGAGAAAAATCAAGCAAATTACTGAATAGGTCTTATTAGAAATAATTCATGAGAACATCAATCTTACATTAGAAAGGTAAGAGGCAACATTCTGAATAGTGTATAGGCAGTAAAGGCTACTTACTGATATTAACTGCACAGTAAAATAGAATATTTAAAACAAAATCATGAATTTTAAAGCTAGCATTCATTTTCTGTGAAGAGATTTTCTTTTAAATATAATTAATACATATTCAAAATAAAAAATATGACAATGCATTTAGCAGCTGCATATGAAATACGACTGGAACATAATATAAAGCCTCTGAACCAGCCACATCTCATTTAAATACAAAAGCCTGACTTTCTGACTGCCTGGTCAGTGCCATCTGCTTGCAACATTTACAGCTTCAGCTTCTCAACTGTAAGAAGAGAAAGGAACTGAAGAAAAGTCCTTTTCAGCCTAAATTCAGGAACAGCTGTTTTTAGGTCCAACCTAACCCAACCCATCGCTTTTGTTCTTTTCTGCACTGCTTGTCCCTGCAGGAGGCTTGCACAAACATTGTATAAGAAAATGTAAATGTGGATTATCATTTTGACCTGGAAGCTTCACAAATTCTGCAAAAAATACCAAGCATAGTGGGCCTTCTGAGCTTAGGAATAGATTTGCACACACTGTTTTAGTTTATAAGGGGAAAACGGTCTTTCGTTCAAGCATTAACCAAATCCACACTTTCTTAGTTTGAGCACTGTGTTTCTAATGGGATAGGCAAGCTGATTCCCTCAATTTCTTTTTTATTTCACTTTCCATTCTTCCTATTCTTTGCCACATTGGATGAAGAATTAGTCCAAAACATCTGCCCACTCCACCACCTGGGAAAGACACTCATATTATGAAGCTACTGAGTCCTCCATCAATCTACTCTTGGAGGTTTATTATTCTACTTGAATTCAAGAGATCAAGATTCATGACTCAGCTGAACTGGGTCTATACTGAATGGAAAAAAATTGTTTCAGTCCCAGAATTAAAGTACATCTGACATTTTAAAGTCGTTTATTTGCAAGCTACGGGGACAGAGATGTCAAGTGTGCCTTGTTTTCCTCCTCTCATTAATTGCCATTTGCTGCCGCCAACTATGGTTTTCAGTACAGATTTCTTCCAACTCAATTCACAATTTAAAAGGAGTTGCATAAACCATGCTCTAAAAATACCTACTTCCTCTCTGATACACCCTCCAAAATCATAGTCGATAAAATTTAGCTCTAGGGTAGCTTTCTTTAGCAAGGCTAAATAAAAATAAGAATTACAAGTTACCATTTTGCAAAGTCTGTGCCCGCGATTCCTTTCCCAAGTTGACATGAAATCCTCCAACAGTTTGAGTTTTTCCTGCTGCTACAAGAAAAAATAGAAAAGAAAAAGCTGTCAAATAGAACATATTAATGGAAACATTTCAATACATCTTGTCCAGACTCCCTTTTGCTAAGCATTTCAGCCTAACAAACATCAATAGTCCTAGACTCTGAGTCTCCTCTTACGCGATTATGAATCTCAAGCTGCTGCTGCTGCTGCTTTTTCTTTGTTTTTGCCATCTCCATCAGCCTCTAACGTACAAGATCTCAGTATATTTTTTGTAAATAAGTTGTGTGTATTATTCTCACAGGCACATATATAACATGTGTACATAGGCGTCTCAAGAAATACTTTCAAAGACTCATATTAGAGTTCTCAAAGGCATACTACACACTAATTACTGTAGTGTTTGAGGGTTTAACCACCCTTCCAAAAGGTAACCAGCCCTGTTCTGTACTTCCAGATGACCTTAATCCTTCTCTTCTTCCAACATTCCACCCCTGCCATTTCGGCTTCTGCTTTCATCAATCCTACTATCAGACCACAGATTTATCAAGTCCAGCATTCCCATTTCTTGCACTGGCCAATCAGATATCTCTGGAAATTCAATGATTAGCATATGAAAGCCGTATCTTCTTTCCAACAACTGGCATCAGTAGTGTACTACCTCTCAAACAAACAAGGACAGTTCCAACATAATTAAGAGACACGGGGGGGGGGGGCGCGGGTGTTGGTGTTATCCTCTGATTTTAGATGTCATGGCAGTGAATTTCCTAAGAAATTCTTTGAAGGTAAATATTGTACATTATCAAAGCAATGCAAATGGTCTACAGTGTTGTTTAGCATTAATACATCCCTTTCTGGTCTTAAACTCTAGTTATCACCACCATGAAAAGCACGAACTCTTTCCGGATCATAGCCATGAACAACCCTAGCTGACAGTCTTTTCCTATATCGCTAACAAGGGAATAGTTATTGCAGTGCTTTCTAAACTGCCGCTGTTGGTGACACACCAACGGCGGCAGCAGTGCGGGGGGCATGTGGCGGCGGCCTCGCTAAAACGTGGAAGCGCTGATGGTGCGCCGCTGCCGCCGCTATACACACCACTGCTGCGTGCGCCCCCACCACACGCACCCCCACCACACACACTCCCGCGCTTCCGCTTCGCAACACACTAAACTGTGTTGCAACACACTAAAGTGTCGCGACACACAGTTTGGAAAGCTCTGAGTTATTGCAACAGTTTGCCTTAAAGATTTGTTACCTCTGTGATCATATCTATATCCTGCTGTTTAGCTGAAATAACTGAGTCATCCTAATTTGATGACAAATCTAGATGTGAATGCAGGTCCCCCCATCCAAGGTTAACATTATAATAACTACACTACTGTCTATCTCGTTTTAGGAATTAGAGATAATGTGAAGTGCTTTACAGTGTCTTGAGTTTAGCTTTGTTCATGAATACTAAAGCATTATATGAATGAGCTACATGCCTGATGGGAGAGTAAGGCAGGACAGCTTACATGGCACAGCCATCTTGTCAGTCTGACACCATTAGGAAACCGGCACTGCCAGTGCAGGGGCAATCATGGCAGCAATAAGAATATGACCAATTGGCTGTGGGTAACCAATTCTCATCTACCAAAAACTGGGTCCTAAAATTACAGTACTGCATTTAACTGACTGACGCTCTCCAGAATATGTATTTGTAGATGGACAAATGCCCCTAGAGTGGTTTTTTTTAGGGTTGCTTTTTGTGACCAGAAAAACGAGAAGAGCAAATAAAAAGATGTCAGGATGAGTTATTTCCCCTCACACTGTTATTCCAGAGAATTTTACAATCTTCTATAGAACTGATAGGAGTATGCAAAGCATTAAAAAAAATACTTTGCAAAGCACATCAGAGGAAGCAAAGTACCCCTCCTTGAAACGTTAAAGCAGCCACATTTTTCAGTGCTAGTGTGGTTGCTTTGAAGGGTATCTTGGCTCATCTGCATGTATGTGAATATACAAATATATTTTGCTAATTTCTAGGCCATTTGCAATTACTCATGCAAGCTGTCAATCCAGACTTTCATCAGTCTTTATGTTAAAAATGATCCCCCTGAAGCTCCCAGGCAATTCGGATTGTGGACTTCATGTTATTATACTGCAACTTTTTCATCTCTCATCTCCTAAAGCAGTGTTTTTCAACCTTGGTAACTTTAAGATGTGTGGACTTCAACTTCCCCATGCTGGCTGGGGAATTCTGGGAATTGAAGTCCACACATCTTAAAGTTGCCAAGGTTGGAAAACACTGTCCTAAAGATCTGCCAGGTACAGGAGTTATACACCTCACTTCTTTTATCAGACCACCAAACCAATGTTTCCCATTGAAGAGCTAAAGTTTGTTCCATCGCTATGAGAATCTGGTCTCAGATGACATCTAGCACATTGGGGTGCTTATCAAATCTATCACATTCACTAGATGACAATTGTTCTGTTTTTGCTTGCTCCATAATGACCAAATATAAGATTATTCATTTTGGGGCATATCTCTAAGCAAACTCCCAATGCTAAGCAACGTTTTATTTTTATTTTTGTTTTATGATAATATTAATAAGACTTTTATTGATTTTTCGCCTCAGCCAGATAATATAGTTTAGACAGTTCATATATGTCTATTTTTTCAGTCTCATAAGTATTTAGCCTATTGCTACAAAACCAGTCTGAAATTCTAGCAAAAAAAAAAAAAAGGTAAAGGTTCCCCCCGCACATTTGTGCAGTCGTGTCCGACTCTAGGGGCTGGTGCTCATCTCCATTTGTTAGCCGAAGAGTCAGCGTTGTCCGAAGACGCTTCCACGGTCATGTGGCCGCATGACACGCGCGGAACGCTGTTACCTACCCACCGAAGTGGTACCTATTAAACTACCTGCATTTGCATGCTTTTGAATTGCTAGGTTGGCAAGAGCTGGAGCTAGTGCGGGAGCTCACTCCGCATGCAGGGCTAGGGATTCGAACCTCTGAACTTGTGATTGACAAGCCTGGCATCTTACCCGCTGAGCCACCACACCCCTTGAAATTCTAGCTACTGACCAGTAAAAGGCACTACATGACCAGTTTCATCCTTTCTGGGGACTCTAGGCGTAGATACCCTCCATGCTAGTTGTTCTACGTTCAACCTTTCAATGGGATTTGAACCCATAGGCCTTGAACTTGTTCACTATATAGTTCATTTAGTGCATCTTGGCCTGGCTGTCAGTAGCTTGCAAGAAGATTGGTCTTACAGAGGCTAGTATGAGAGCATATAGAAAAAGGTGTACTTACATAGCTTCTATTCAAGTTATACTTTCAATTCATGTCACAGAACTTCTCAGGGACCTGAACACTAACAATTCCTATCAATCAATTTTCACCATACATACATACATACACACATACACACATACACACACACACACACACACACACACACACACACAGACACACAGCACATACACAACACCCCTCTTCCAGTCCCAAGAAGCACCATTAAAAGGCAGGTGCTGAAATTCTTGTCCTAATGGAATAAACTTTACAATATAAAAGGCGGATCAATGCAGGCCTAATTCTGAAGTCCGCATTTTCACAATCACCAAAGTATCTTCTGCAGGATTTCAAGTAAGCCTTTATTGCTGTCATGAAGGGTTTTAGGAGATTACTCCTGAGGCATGATACAAGACTGACACCTGGAGGGAACCGTTAAGAGGCACAGCAAGAGTGTCAATTATTTGTTATGGATTTTCCCTAGCAATGCTCTTACATACTGTATATACATGACACTACCCATCATGCTATTCCATTTCAAGGCAAGCAACATTATGCAAACCTTGGAAAAGGAGTTTGAAATAGTATAGATAATAAAAACAGTACACAAAGCAATGAGACAAGAGAAAAAGAAATCTGGTTTTATATACTGTACCATTCAGTGTTTCTCTCCATACTTTTCTATCCTTTCAAATCATCCTTGATTCTACCATATCCATACACCATTTCACATTTTGCGTTTTGTTCTTTAGACTTCTCACTTCTCTCCTTTCTAGGATTTAATCAATTTTACCCAGCCATAACTTTCTCAGCCATTCACTCTACCTTTATATATTTTAAAGTTCAATCCAGAGTTATTCTCTCCATGTGACCAAATCACCTCAATGAATTTCTTTTGTACTGATCTGACTTTTGTATCAAATCTATATTCATTCATCATTTAATCATTCCTGACCTGAGCTTGTTTTAACCACACATTTTAAGTGTCCCATTCCCACTGCATTACCTTTTTCTCCTGAAATACTCAATTCTCACTTCCGTATAACTTCCGTATAACAAGGTAAATAGAAGCAAACTGTATACAAAGACATTTTTGCTTCCTTTGACAAATATTCATCCCTTGCAACATACACACTACTCTCTATATTTCTATCAGCATTTGTGTAACATAAAGTATTTCCATGCATTTTGCTATCTTAAGTAAAATTTCATCTATTTGTCCTAGTTTTTTGCTATTAACATATTACTTGCAAACATTCATTCCATTTTCCTATTTTAGATCCTCACATATCCTCATTGCATCATTTTATTTATTTATTTATTTTCTATCCCGCCTTTATTATTTTTATAAATAACTCAAGGCGGCGAACACGCCTATTACTCCTTCCTCCTCCTATTTTTCCCCACAACAGCAACCCTGTGAGGTGAGTTGGGCTGAGTGTGTGTGACTGGCCCAAGGTCACCCAGCCGGCTTTCATGCCTAAGGCGGGACTAGAACTCTGTCTCCTGGTTTCTAGCCCGTTGCCTAACCCGTAACTTTCCAAAGTGTGTGTCGTGACACACTACTGTGTCGCCTGCAGTGTCCTGTGTCAGCGCAAAACCCGGAAGCGCTGATGGGGGAACCGAAAGAAGCAGCACCCCCGCCAATCAGCGCCGCCGCCACTGGCAGCAGCGTGGCTACGGCGGCGCTGATTGGTGGGGGTGCCGCTTCTTTCAGTTCCCCCCATCAGCACTTCCGGGTTTTTTGCACAACAGACCAGGACACCGCAGGCCGCGCCGCCACCGCCGTTGGTGTGTGTCGCCAACGTTAAAAGTTTGGAAAGCTCTGCCTTAACCACTAGACCAAACTGGCTCTCATATAATCTCATATAATCTATCTAACATTCGCTACAAATCATTTGGGTTCTTAGCTAACAAAAAGGCATGGTCTGATACAACAGCACATGCACATTCATGTCCCCAATCAACATACATCTAATGTCATCACAGGGTTTTCTTACACATTTATCCATCAACACATTAAACAGCCAAGAGAAAATCACACATCTTTATCTGGTCAATGTTGAAAAGTTCACGGAGCATTCCATTTATTCTCTCATATGCTTTACTTCCATAATATACCATTCATGCATTCAACAACCAAACTCTATTTCCATATTCATGCAAAACTTTCCATAGTTCATCATTCACTTTTTCTAAATCAACAATTGTACAATTAATTTTCTGCCTCACATCCATATATTTCTCAACTACCTGCTGAAGAGCAAAAAAAAAAAAGAAATCCTGCCCAGCATATAACCACACTGCAATTCCAATGTGCTTGGTGTAGTTTCTACAAACACTTAGCCAGACATATTGTTTTTTATTTTAGCAACTATTATAAAACAATAATACTACTTTTCTAATTTCTCAAAATTGTTATCTTAGCAATACTCTAGGCCTAGTATAGCCATAATTGCTCAAAAATAGTGAGATTCCAGAGTTGGGAATGAAATTTAACATCACATCAATATCTTTAACATTAATTTTCCCCCATAAATCTGTTTATGTATGTTAACATATTATTTCAGAAACATACCAATGATTCACAAGACCAAATCATATCAGCCAATTGACCCCTCAATTTTTTTACACTGCCAGCAAAGAAAATCTTACATCCATCCTTTCAAATACAGTCTTTGGGGTGTCTAGTAGACTCAAAATAGAATATTTCATAATCTTAAGTCCAATGTAACTGATTTAACATTTTTAACTTGCAACCATTGTTGTATCCAGGCACACTTATCAAATTACTCCACCTGTAGATAGATGATTTGTCATCACTACCACCACTACCACCGTCATTTCTTTATATCACAATACATTACAAACAACCACTTCTGTATTAAACTATCCCGTATCAGGCCAATTCATCCTGATGGATATTCATTTTGTCAAACACATAAAATCTTGCCATCCTGATAAAACAATGATTTCCCATTTTGTCTTTAAGTATGTGAATTTTATCAGAAACCTTCTCACAGAAAGTTTACCCATATATTTTCACTGGTGAAAAATAATCACCATTACTGCCAAAAGCAAGTATATAGTAAGTTTCTTGCTTCATAGCTTTTTATTCCTTCCATCAAATATATGTAACAAGCCTACATGTGGAGAGTTCAGTCCTTGCTATCCTTTCATTAATGTTGAGATTTTATCTTATTTCCACTGAAGACGGAAGAAAATCCCTTTTTGATTACAACACCTCCAGCATCTCCTAGTTACATATTGTATGTGAAATTCTTATAGGAGTTACATCACTGGTATTTAATTCCTCCATTGAAGCAGATAAGATAAGATTTGCCATATTGCTCCATCCAACTGCTTACCTAAATATGACTCCCAAATATATTTCAAGCCTAGTATTCTACGTTTACCTATGTTTATTTCCAATGTGTGAGTAAATTTTGATATTTTAACTTTGGATTATGCAAAATAATCAATCATTCATTTCTCAAAATTAGACAGTTAACCTCTCTGTAGATTTTATATTCATTCTTGTTAATTTTCCATTTGTACAGGAGCACAATAACAGCATTCTTCCAACTGTCAGGCACAGATGCATTTTTTGTATATTTAATTTATTCATCTTAATTTATTCAATGTTGATGCCACCCAACTCAAACCAACTCTGGGCGGTTCACAATAATAAAAAGCAACATAGAAACAACAAATTACAATAAAGCACATAGGAACAAATTACAAAAAGGTAATTGAACCATTCACACAGTCATACGAAAAACAAACCAGAAACATACTTGAATATTTGTCAGAACTCTGGCAGAGTTCTGCCATCAAGACAGACAATTATGTGGGATGGGGGGGGGGGGGAGAAACTGACACGAAGGAGACGGAGACCCATTAACACCAACCCCCCATTAACACCAACCCCGAACACTCAACCACACACGACCGGTGGTGGCTGTCTGAGTACCCAGAGACATTAACATGACACAATCAACAATGGGGAGGGGCTCTGGGGCTAGGAATGTTTAAAATGTCAAATCATGCTGTATTGAATCACTCAAGTCTTTCTTCGTGTAAAGCTTCATGTGTCTCAATAAACTGTTTACTGCTTAGCACACACGTTTCTGTCGTCTTGCTTGAGAGAAACGGTTGTTGGGAGAACGGAACGGAATGGAGCACCTCACAATATTTCACCAGTTACGCCATCAACACCTACACCTGCATCTTTCAACATTCCCACAGCATTTATGACTTCATTTTCATCAGCCTTTTCTTGGACACATACATTTATAGCATTTATTTCAATTCTACTCTTCTATATCACTATTATTCCCATACAAATCTCTAAAATATCCCTTCCAGCATCCCCTCGCTTCAGATTTATCACAAAAAAAATCATCACTTTTATTTTTAATTCCATTCACTCTGCTGAATGGAATTCAGAACAAATTTTATCTCCACCACAATCTCTCTGCATTTTCTCTGTCGCTTTTAATCTTAAACATTCCTTGCTCTCCTTAACTACATTCTTTGCCATTTTCTTTTTCTCTATATGCACATACAGTATTTTTCCACCAATCATTCTCTTACACCCATTTTTCCAATCCACAACCTCTTTTACTTTGACCTCTTAACCTTTGTGGATATCAGAAAATTGCTACAGAATTAGTCTATGATACAAGCAATTTACGTTGGTTTTAAGGCTAACTTTGATAAAATTGCAAAAAACGTAATTTAGAAAAAAATTCTGAATGAAAAATGCATGATCAAAACAATGAAAAAAGTATATCAGAGTCATTTTTCTGTTTAATCAGGAAATATCAATCTGCCTGATTAAGCCACTGGAGTGTGTCACACATGGTTTGTCTAGTTTTCTTGGAAATAAATACAGTGGATATAAAAAGTCTACACACCCGTTAAAATGCCAGTTTTCTGAGATGTAAAAAATCAGACCAAGATAAATCACTATAGAATTTTTTCCACCTTTAATATAACATATAAGCTGTACAATTCAATTGAAAAACAAACTGAAATCTTTTAGGGGGGGAAATAAAAATAAAAAACTAGAACTAGTTTAGAGATGCCATGAAGATAAATGTTTAAAACTTGATTCTAAACTAGGAGTGTGGAGTCCTAGGAGTATATTTAACATCCAAAAATGTCAAATTATTTCAGAATAATTATATTCCACTTTGGACAGAAATTAAAAAACATTTAGATCGATGGGAAAAATTGCAATTATCATTATTAGGTAGAATATCAGTGATTAAAATGAGTATTTTGCCGCGAATCTTATATCTTTTTCAAACATTACCTATATTGGCATCAGAGGCACCTTTTAAACAATGGCAGCGGGACCCATCTCTAAGTTTATTTGGCAAGGGAAAGAACCAAGAATAAAATATAAAGTTTTGCAAGACTCAAAAGAAAGAGGTGCCCTAGGTCTTCCGGATTTGAAATTATACTATGCAGCTTGTTGTTTGGTACGGCTTAAAGAATGGATTGTTTTGAAAAATGAAAAATTACTGAATTTGGAGGGTCACGAATTAAGATTTGGATGGCATGGATACCTGTGGTACGACAAAGCCAAAGTTAATGTGGACTTTAAAAATCATTATATTAGAAGATCTTTGTTAAGGATTTGGAACAAATATAAGTCAATTTTATGTTATAAGAGACCCTTATGGATTTCTACGCAAGAAGCATTTCATAGAACAGAAGTAAGAAATAAAGACAAATGGCTGACGTATAAGGATTTCTTTAAAAAGGAACAAGGACATTGCATAATTAAATCAAAAGAAGAACTTGCTCTAGAAGGATACACTTTTCAATGGCTTTCTTATATGAAACTTATAGAGAAATTTAAATTAGATTTAAAAAATCTTGAATTTGAACAAACCAAATCGGAATTTGAGACACAATTATGTGAAACAGATGACCACTTAATTGCTAAAATGTATAAATTGTTAAAAGGAGAAATGGTGGAAGAACAAGTCAAAGAATGCATGATTCAATGGGCAAAAAATATCGGCCACAATATACAAATACAACAATGGGAAGATATGTGGAATAAAAGATTAAAATTTACTCTGTGTTACAATTTGAAAGAAATTTTTTATAAGATGATGTATCAATGGTACATGACCCCACAAAAACTTGCTAAAATGTATGGGACTGTTTCCAACATTTGTTGGAAATGTAAAAAACAAGAGGGGTCTTTTTATCATATGTGGTGGACATGTAAGGTGGCAAAGAAATTTTGGACTCAAATACATTTATTGATGCAAAGCATATTACGGGACGCGGTGGCTCAGCTGGTTAAGACAGCTGAGCTGTAGGCTGCCAATCAAAAGGTCAGCAGTTCGAACCCCGCGGGATGAGGTGAGCTCTCATCCTTAAAATCCTAGCTCCTGTCAACCCAGCAGTTCGAAAGCCTTGCAAGTAGATAAATGAGTACCACCTTAAAGTGGGCTAATTTGCTGGCGTCTTGTCGGGAAGTCAGCTCCACCGGAGAGGAGAGGATCAAAGGATCAGAGGAAGATCAAACAGCGGTGGTGACGACGGACCCCGGATGTGACAGCTACAGGATGTCAGCAGCCGGCTCAAGGCATCCTGGGAATTGTAGTCCAGAGCCTAATAGACTCGGTTCCCTTACCCCTCTCCTTTCACGAGCGGTGAATTGTATATATTTGGAATTGATGTATAATTGAATTGTAAATATATGATTGTAAGCCGCCTAGAGTCCTCCACTAGGGAGGGGATAGGCGGGGTATAAATAGCACTATAAAAATAAAATAAATAAACTACAAACTCGAATCCCATTTAAACCAGAATTATTTTTATTGGGAATATCAGATGTACAAATAGAAAAACATTTTATTAGAATCATACAATATATGATTACAGCAGCAAGACTTCTTTATGCACAAAATTGGAAAAATCAAACTCTACTAACGCTACAAGAATGGATGTTAAAACTGATGGATATGGCAGAAAATGATAAATTGACATGTTTATTAAAAGAAAATTCAAACTGTTATTATCTTAAAGAGTGGAAACCATTGATAGACTATTTGCAAAGAGCAGGAGGGGCAAAGCTTGCATGGGGTTTTGAAGATTAAATTATATATAAGTAGAACATATTAGACAAGAAATGTTTATGAATATTATATGAAAAGCTAGCATGTAAGATAAACTTTTTTTTATTTCTATGACCAGAAATAGATTGGAAGTTAACTAATTTCTGTATCTTTTTCTTTTTCTCTCTTTTACTTTTCTATACCTTTTTCTTTCTCTCTTTAATTTGTATTTCTATTTCTGTTTCATTTCTAACTTTTAACTTTGTATATTTTAAAACTTTAATAAAATTGATATAAAAAAAAAGGAGTGTGGAGTCCTTGGTAAAAAAATCAACATCATCTTCAAAGGAATAAATTTCACAAGGGAAGAAGAAAACAACAACACACTACCCTTCTTGGACATCCTCATCAGTAGAGGAAATGATGGCATTCTAGAAACACAAGTCTACTGGAAATCTACCCACACTAACCAAGTGCTCCACTACCAAAGCAATAACCCAACCTCCCACAAGAGGAGCTGTGTAAGAACGCTATTCAGACAAGCACAAACGCACTGCAGCAACCCAGAACACCAGAAAAAGGAAATAGACCACTTATATAGCATCTTCCAGCAAAATAGATACCCACGCAACTTTATCAAAATGTGCCTGACCACTCAAACCACCACAGTAAAACCAACAGAAGCTATGAAAAGGATTACACTGCCATACATCAGAAACATCTCAGAAACTACTAATAGACTGTTACAACCACATGGCATCACCGTAGCACACAAACCTACCAAAACCCTTCAGAACATCGTAAGTAAACCAAAAGACCCAGTAGCCCAAGAAGAAAAAACAGGAGTTATCTACAACATACAGTGTAAGGACTGTAGCAGCCACTATGTAGGACAGACTGGCAGAAGACTAGCAGAACGCATCCATGAATACCAACTAGCAGTCAAAGACACGATGAAAACTCCTTAATCTCACAACACATGGACAGACTTAACCATACTTTCAACTGGGAAATGGTGAGCATCTTAAACCAAGCCAAATCCAAAAATGCTAGAGAATTCCTGGAAGCTTGGCACTCAGACAAAGCAGCCATCAACAGACACATAGAGGTAAACAACATTTACATACCATTCATAAGAGACAATAGAAAAGCCAGAAGACCAGAACACCTCCTTACCAGCAATCAACAACCAGATAGGCAAAGATTAACACCAAGATTAGCAATCAAACAACACAATAGACCCTAATCAAGGAACTATTAAATCAAGTCAATCAACCAAGCAGCACACAACAACCCAATCAAGGAACTACCAAGGAGAGTACAACACCCCCACCAACAGGCAGGACAAGCCAGGGTATATAAACAGAGAGAAAGTCCCACTCCCTTTTCGCATTGAAGATGTTGCCTAGCCTGGCAATGAAACGTCTGCAAGTAAACAACAAGGCTCAGAGAGCACCAAGGACTCCACTGTTCAACCCTGAGCTACAAATATTCTCTTCGATTGGTAAACTAGGAGTAGCCAATGTGACGTCCATATGCGGCCCTTCCCCAATACCCATGAACTGGCACATTTTTTATTTTATTTTTCTTGTTAAGCAAAATTAAGGCTAAGAATGAAGGTAAGTATGCCTCTTGGAGGCAAACAATTCCTACCCCCATCATTACAGTTTGCTCAATGCCTGAAAAATGACTATTTGGACTGGGGGGGTATTTTAAAGGTGGAAACTGAAGAGGTTTGCCTCCCATATGCCTCCTGTTCCCATGCCCATTCTTAACATTGCTCAAAACAAGCCAAAAAATTCACCCTTAGCCCTTTCAGTAACATCCCCACATCATCAGACTTCCACAGCCCTTCAGAAAGTCAAAAGGCTGAACTGCAACCTATAACTCTGTAAATAATGCACATCCTTAATTTATACTGTTTTGTCTCCAAACACACCGTTGTTGAGAATAGAGCAATATGTGTAATACTAACAGTTATCCTAACAAGATATTAATATTACACTTTGCTTTAAAACAGCTAGTGAAGATGTGATTTTCCTGATCAAAGAGGCAAAGCAACAGTAGATTTCCCCAAGCAGTTCTCATTCTTTTTTCATTCAGAATCGACTAAACTTTATTTTCCAATATTGGCCAGGTGTGTCAATATTGGACTACAGTAAGAAGGGTCCATAAGCCAATACCAGTAATTTGTGCTTTTAAAGTCTCACCTGCTTATCCTAGGTTGCAATCACAGTGACATCTGTTTACAGTTCAAACAATCAATGCCAGCTAGTGATGATAGCCATACAAATTTTATGGCCACTTGGATTTTATATTTATTCTTTTTATATTTATATTTGGTAATTGTATACTTATATTTTTAGATATTTTTATACTTATTGTTTTAATGTGTTTCCTATTGTAAACCGCCCAGAGTCCCACTTTTTGGGGGGAGATGGGCGGTGGCTAAATTTGAAAAACAAATAAATAAATTACATAAATTACATAAATAAATTTAAAAAATGATTGACTTAATCTAAAACTGCCAGTGGACACAGGAATAAAATATTTTCTATTTTCTTACAATAAAAAAGGCCCATGTTCATTTCTGACATTCTCCTATTCGCAGACTTAGACTGGACAACCAAAATACATTTAGGAAGAAGACAGTAGCAATCCACTTCCATACTGTTGCTAAGAAAAATATATATAATCACCACAAGTCAAGTTAAGATGGAAAACGTCTTTACCTTAATAATGATATATTAACTTTATTATTATTTATTTATGTACTACATTGTTTGAAATGGAACACACTCAGAGTGTGTCTTGGAGAAGACACAAAAATAGTTTTAGCATTTACTAAGCAGTAGGAAATTAAAATAAATAAATTAGATTTAACTATGAGATCTATAAGGGGCGTGGTGGCTCAGCGGGTAAGACACCAGGCTTGTCGATCGGAAGTTCGCAAGTTCGGAGGTTCGAATCCCTAGTCCCGTGTGACAGAGTGAGCTCCTGCACTAGCCCCAGCTCTTGCCAACCTAGCAATTCAAAAGCATGCAAATGCAAGTAGATAAATAGGTACCACTTTGGTGGGAAGGTGTTGGGGTTTGATAAACCCAGGAATTTACTTCTAGATATAAATTATACAGAGAGGCTTGATTTCTAGGTAAAAGGTGAAATATTCTGCACAGTCACCCAATTATCAGCCATTGTTGTAGGAATGATGTGTCATGTGTGACTCATACAACAGGTGCTTAGAGTTAGGTTGGGTGTGGTGAATAACGAGAGTGACCTATAATGTGATTGGTCAGGTTCACTATATATACAGAGACATTCTCATTTCCCATTATTCCTATTTCACCTCGTGAATGCTGTATCGTTGATGGTGTATCATTTGTTACCTGTGGAAGTGATCTGTAAATACGTATGTATATAAAGTAAATAGGATATTTGATATAACTTCTGTTTGGAGTCTATTTACTGCATAGTACTTGGATCACTGGTGCCTAGGAGAGAGAAGCAGGCCGCTCCATCCGCGCGCCCCGACAGAAGGTAACAGCGTTCCGCGTGCGTCATGCCGGCCACATGACCGTGGAAGCGTCTTCGGACAAAGCTGGCTCTTCGGCTAACAAACGGAGATGAGCACTGTCCCCTAGAGTCGGACACGACTGCACAAATGTGCGAGGAGAACCTTTACCTTTTTATGAGATCTATATAGATTGATCTATAAACAATTGTTGAGGGTTTTGTCTCTTACACCCACCCATAAATATGTAAATACACAAACAGTGCTAGCTGACTAAAGTCAGTCAACCTAGGAAATACAAAATCATAAGGGCAAGATTATTTCTGTTTCAATAAAAGGAGTGATTCCAAATATGCCATTAAATCAGAGATGGAGAGCTGAATCCAGTCCAAGCAAATACCAACTGCTTCTCTGTATGCATCCCATACAGGAAGGACTTTGTGGAGGGAAAAACTCTTTCCCTTCTCTAAAATGGAGACTGCCTACCTCTACTACAGCAAAGGAAAAGCACTGGTACAGTATACAGGTAGTCCTCAACATCCTTTATTTTTTCATTTATTTTTTTATTTATTTATTTTTTTATTTATTCATTCATTCATTCATTCATTCATTCAATTTCTATGACCGTCCATCTCCCCCAACGGGGATCTCTGGGCGGTTTACAATAAAATCACATTTAAAATAAGGATATAAAAATATAAAATTACAATTTAATTAATACAATTAAATAATTATAAAATCCAGTTTGGCGAATTAGCTTAACAAAAAGGAAGGACATTATGGAATTAACCGCCCCCATGAGGAACTGTTACTTTCCCCTTCCCATGCTAGGCGGCAGAACCAGGTTTTCAGCTCTTTCCTAAAGGTCGGGAGGGAGGGGATCTGCCTCAAGTCTGGGGGCAAGATATTCCAAAGGGCGGGGGCCACTACAGAGAAGGCCCGCCTCCTGGACCCCACCAGATGACATTCCCTTATTGATGGGGTCCGTAGCAGGCCCTCTCTGAATGATCGGGTGGGGCGGGTCGATGATATGGGGACAAGACTTAAGACCATTTGTTTAGCAACCATTCAAAGTTACGACAGCACTGGGAAAAGTGACTTGTGACCGGTCCTTGCACTTCCAACTGTTGCAGTGTCTCTGCGGTCACGTGATCAAAATTCAGGCACTTGGCAACCAGCATGTATTTACGACAGTTGCAGCATCCCGGGGTCACGTGATAGCCATTTGCGACCTTCCCAGCCAGCTTCCAACAAGCAAAGTCAATGGGGGAAGCCATATTTGCTTAATGACCACATGCTTCACTTAACAACTTCAATGATTCACTTAACGATGACAAAAAAAGGCCATAAGATCAGGCGTGACTCATTTAACGGCTGCCTCACTTAGCAACAGAAGTTCCAGTCCCAACTGTGGTTGTAAGTCGAGGACTACCTGATGGAAACACCTGCAAGTAATAGCTCCCTAACAGCCAGTTCTGGGTACCCTGTATCTTGTCCCTTTGGGAAAGGTGCAAGGCAACCAAATCAGAACCAGCACGCGTCCAAAATCCTAAATGGGAGCACCTATAATTTTGTATCTTGCTACGAGAAAGAAGATCTTCACTTGAGGCACCACAAATCAGAGCTTCCCCATCCTGCATCAAATACTACTACTCAATGATGCACCTTGAGAAACAGGAGGGGGGGAGAGAAAGGGTATTAAAAATAGGGGAAATGGGAACAGCACAAAATGATCTACTGTAGTAATAGAGCAATATAAATTAGTTATAACAACTAACCAAGCACCCGAAACCCCTAAATGAAAGCAAAAAAGGTATCTCTCCACAGTTAACTGTGAACTGAAATGGACTGGAATGGGCCACTTCACATCAGATGACCACCAGATCTTCTACTGTGGACAAGAGGACCACAGAAGAAATGGAGTAGCCTTCATAATTAATAATAAAGTGGCTAAAGCAGTGCTTGGATATAATCCAAAAAACGATAGAATGATCTCAATTCGAATTCAGGGTAAGCCATTTAACATCACAGTGATACAAATATACGCCCCAACCACAGATGCTGAAGAAGCAGAAGTAGATCAGTTCTATGAGGATCTGCAGCACCTACTGGATAATACACCAAAAAGAGATGTTATTTTCATTACAGGAGACTGGAATGCTAAGGTGGGTAGTCAAATGACACCTGGAATTACAGGAAAGCATGATCTGGGAGAACAAAATGAAGCGGGACATAGGCTGATAGAATTTTGCCAAGACAATTCACTGTGCATAACAAACACTCTCTTCCAACAACCTAAAAGACGACTTTATACATGGACTTCACCAGGTCGACACCGAAATCAGATTGACTACATTCTTTGTAGCCAAAGGTGGTGGACATCTATACAGTCAGTAAAAACAAGACCTGGAGCTGACTGTAGTTCAGATCACAAACTTCTTATTGCACAATTTAGAATCAGAGTAAAGAGAATAGGGAAGACCCACAGATCAGTTAGGTATGAGCTCACTAATATTCCTAATCAATATGCAGTGTAGGTGAAGAATAGATTTCAGGGACTAGATTTAGTAGATAGGGTCCCAGAAGAACTATGGACAGAAGTTCGCAACATTGCTCAGGAGGCGGCAACAAAAAACGTCCCAAAGAAAAAGAAAACCAAGAAGGCAAGATGGCTGCATGCTGAGACACTGGAAGTAGCCCAAGAAAGAAGGAAAGCAAAAGGCAACAGTGACAGGGGGAGATATGCCCAATTAAATGCAAAATTCCAGAGGTTAGCCAGAAGAGATAAGGAATTATTTTTAAACAAGCAATGCGCGGAAGTGGAAGAAGACAATAGAATAGGAAGGACAAGAGACCGCTTCCAGAAAATTAGAAACATTGGAGGTAAATTCCTGGGAAAAATGGGTATGATTAAAAACAAAGATGGCAATGACCTAACAGAAGCAGAAGAGATCAAGAAAAGGTGGCAAGAATATATGGAAGATCTGTATAGGAAGCATAATAATATCGGGGATAGATTTGACAGTGTGGTCAGTGAGTTAGGGGCCAGACATCCTGAAGAGTGAGGTTGAATGGGCCTTAAGAAGCATTGCTAATAACAAGGCAGCAGGAGACGACGGTATCCTAGCTGAACTGTTTAAAATCTTGCAAGATGATGCTGTCAAGGTGATGCATGCCATATGCCAGCAAATTTGGAAAACACAAGAATGGCCATCAGATTGGAAAAGATCTACTTACAGTATATCTCCATACCAAAAAAGGGAAACACTAAACAATGTTCAAACTATTGAACAGTGGCACTTATTTCACATGCCAGTAAGGTAATGCTCAAGATTTTGCAAGGTAGACTCCAGCAATTCATGGAGCGAGAATTGCCAGATGTACAAGCTGGGTTTAGAAAAAGCAGAGGAACTAGAGACCAAATTGCCAATATCTGCTGGATAATGGAGAAAGCCAGGGAGTTTCAGAAAAACATCTATTTCTGTTTTATTGACTATTCTAAAGAATTTGACTGTGTGGATCATAACAAATTGTGGCAAGTTCTTGGTGGTATGGGGATACCAAGTCATCTTGTCTGCCTCCTGAGGAATCTGTATAACGACCAAGTAGCAACGGTAAGAACAGAGCACGGAACAACGGACTGGTTTAAGATTGGGAAAGGAGTACGGCAGGGTTGTATACTCTCACCCTACCTATTCAATCTGTATGCAGAACACATCATGCGACGTGCTAGACTTGATGAATCCAAGGCTGGAGTTAAAATCGCTGGAAGAAACATTAACAATCTCAGATATGCAGATGATACCACTTTGATGGCTGAAAGCGAGGAGGAGCTGAGGAGCCTTATGAGGAAGGTGAAAGAAGGAAGTACAAAAGCTGGGTTGCAGTTAAACCTCAAAAAAAACAAGATTATGGCAACGAGCTTGATTGATAACTGGCAAATAGAGAGAGAAAAAGTGGAGGCAGTGACAGACTTTGTATTTCTAGGCACAAAGATTACTGCAGATGCTGACTGCAGCCAGGAAATCAGAAGAGGTCTACTTCTTGGGAGGAGAGCAATGACAAATCTTGATAAAATAGTTAAGAGCAGAGACATCACACTGACAACAAAGGACCACATAGTTAAAGCAATGGTATTCCCCGTAGTAACCTATGGCTGTGAGAGCTGGACCATAAGGAAGGCTGAGCGAAGGAAGATAGATGCTTTTGAACTGTGGTGTTGGAGGAAAATTCTGAGAGTGCCTTGGACTGCAAGAAGATCAAACCAGTCCATACTCCAGGAAATAAAGCCAGACTGCTCACTTGAGGGAATGATATTAAAGGCAAAACTGAAGTACTTTGGCCACATCATGAGAAGACAGGATACCCTGGAGAAGAAGCTGATGCTAGGGAAAGTGGAAGGCAAAAGGAAGAGGGGCCGACCAAGGGCAAGATGGATGGATGATATTCTGGAGGTGACAGACTCAACCTTAGGAGAGCTGGGGATGGCAACAGCCGACAGGAAGCTCTGGCGTGGGCTGGCCCATGAAGTCACGAAGAGTCAGAAGTGACTGAACGAATAAACAACAAACCACAGTTAATAATATTCTGAGTGGGGAATAACACAGATTGATTTTTTAATATTTATGCACATGCACAAAGGAACATGATTTAATATTTATTTTTTCACATCAGGTTTTTTAAAAACCTGGATATATACTTTTTTTCCTTTAAAAAAGGTAAAGGTTCTCCCCGCACATTTGTGCAGTTGTGTCCGACTCTAGGGGCCGGTGCTCATCTCCGTTTGTTAGCCGAAGAGCTAGCTTTGTCCGAAGACGCTTCCACGGTCATGTGGCCGCATGACGCGCGCAGAACGCTGTTTTTCCTTTACCAACAGTTTATTTATCAAATTTCATCACCACCCATCTCCCTCAAAAGAGATGGATGATGATGATTGCTGCATCTTTCAATTAAGATCATTCATCTCTACTGAGCAATGGTACTTAAACTATCACTTAATTAGGAATGTTTTGTACTACTGTAAGTCAAAAATCCAGCTAACAGAATTATTTCCCTTCACTAACATGTTCGGACAGCGCTGGCTCTTCGGCTAACAAACGGAGATGAGCACCGGCCCCTAGAGCTGGACACGACTGTGCAGGGGAAACCGTTACCTTTACTAAATTTGGATTATCTAGAAACCTCTTCTAGAACAAAGAAAACATGCTTAATATACCGGTGTAAGTTGAAGAGTTGAAGTTGAAGAGGCAGCACCTAGTGCCTCACCCCCATTTCTAAGGCCAGATAAAGCAGAGTGCAAAATTTTAAAAATACATGCAAATGCAAAAAACATATACCAATACAAAACAGACAAAATACAAGAAAACAGATAAAAATAATGTAGTAAGTAATTAAGTAATTTAATCACACCATCGTGAACTCTCAAACATAGCTCCTAAAGTTTGCAACAATCCATACTTAATTTCTAGAGTAGTGTTTTCCAACCTTGGCAACTTTAAGATGTGTGCACTTCAACTCCCAGAATTCCCCAGCCAGCATGGCTGACTGGGGAATTCTGGGAGTTGAAGTCCACACATCTTAAAGTTGCCAAGGATGAAAAACACTGCTCTAGAGCAGGGGTCCCCAACTTGTGGGCCACGGCCCACTAGTGGGCCGCGGCCTGTTAGGAAGTGGGCCACGGGCCTCCCGCCTGCAAACCCTGCCCCCCCGGTGCGCATCATTACCCCGCCCCCGGTGTGCGCAATTGGCTCTCGCCTGCAAACCCCGCCCCCCCCGGTGCATGCAATTGGCTCCTGCCTGCAAACCCCGCCCCCCCCCCCGGTCCATGGAAAAATTGTCTTCCATGACCGGTCCCTGGTGCCAAAAAGGTTGGGGACCGCTGCTCTAGAGGGTAAGTACTCCAAAACTGGTGCCACAACAGAAAAGGCATCCACTCTTCTCAAATGAACTCAAATGAATTGCTACTATATGTGGCAGCCTCTGATGGTGGATGCAATAGTTGGGCATTTCTCTGTAACAGAAGTGCTCTCTCAAATTGGTCCCAAATTGTTTATATGTTAACATCAAAATCTTAAATGTTACCTAGCAGCAAATCAACAGCCAGTGCATTTATTTCATCAATTGTGTTGCCTCTCCTTGCTGCTGACACTTGGGCCTCTGGTGTCAGTTTGGTCTAGTGGTTAAGGCAACGGGCTAGAAACCAGGAGACTCAGAGTTCTAGTCTCGCCTTAGGCATGAAAGCCGGCTGGGTGACCTTGGGCCAGTCACACACCCTCATCCCTGGGAAGGAGCCAATAGGAAACCAGGAGACTGAGAGTTCTAGTCCCGCCTTAGGCATGAAAGCCGGCTGGGTGACCTTGGGCCAGTCACTCTCTCTCAGCCCAACCCACCTCACAGGGTGGTTGTTGTGGGGAAAATAGGAGGAGGAAGGAGTATTAGGTATGTTCGCCGCCTTGAGTTATTTATAAAAATAATAAAGGTGGGATAGAAAATGAATGAATGAATGAATGAATGAATGAATGAATGAATGAATAAATAAATAAATAAATATTCTTCTTTTCAGGGGGATACAATTCCTTTAGAGTAAGCAGGCCCTTATTTCATGAATCTGGAAACCACTTACTTGTGGGAGCCTTGCCTTTCCAGCTCCAGACCTGCATCAAGCTACTGGCCAAGGACCAGCAAAACCTCCTGATTCAGATGTGCCAGAGAAATACAGCTAAGACGTATCAGCTTATTGATATCCCTGCTCCAAAACTCCCAATGATTCCTTCCATATTCAGGATTAGCTCCAAACTAGAATACTCGGGATGTAATCATTTACAAATAATTTCTCACTTTACCTAAAACTATGGCCCAGATACAATAGGATGTTTTTCTCTCCATAGACTTACTCGCTAAAGTTCTTAGGTAAACAGTCATCTAGATGACTAAAAAATGTTCAGTGCCACAGGAACTACCCTCTGCCACGTAACTTCAGCTGCTATATTCGTGTATGCAGGTGATCCAGGAAGAGTAAAAAATAATTGTGTATCAATTATTTGTGGATAAGCCATAACTGTAGTTTCTCTGCTGAGCTAATAACACAAACTACACCTCTTACAACTTCCTATACTAGAGTCATTCTTCCAAAATGTACTACAAAACTAGCAGGCAGTTAAATTGATGAAAGCCAAATGGAGCAAGGAGGCACCCACAACTACTATGAGACTGATTATGAAAAGGGTAGATCCCATGTCAAGAGAGGGCTCTTGAGGGACATATATAGTGGACTTAAAAGTAAAATCTATTTTCCATCTTCTACAGCAGAGTTGGGGCATCTGAAAGTAGGTATATCCCTCCCACTCCCTTCTGAAGGAAGGCTTATCATTCTTCTGAAGCTTTCTGGGACAGCTTCTGGTGGGACAGAATAGCCCCTTCCTCAAATTTGGTATAACAAGCCAGAAAAAGAGCTCAGAGAAGGCAGGAATCAGGGAGAGCTATCAGAGATGACCAGCTGCAAATATTGCTGAGGCCAGAGAATCAAGGGGGGCCCAATGTGCCCTCTTCATAAGATGTCAATGGTCACGCATTGGTCCTCTTGACATGAGATCTGCCCTTTTCATAACCAGTAGCACAGAATTTGTCTTTTTGCAATATTATAGCCGATTTTGTCATTGCACTGCTTTGCTTTTAGACTGAGCAAAACCTGTACGACGCACAGGAGGAGGAAACAGAGTGAGTCTGCGATTCCTCCCCCGGCACGCACGTGCCATTCATGCTCTCGGGAGCAACGCGGCGGCCGGCCGCAGCAGCAGCAGCAGCAGCATCAGGCCGCCCCTCGCTCGGCTGCCCCCCAGGGGAAGCCCGGCCCCGATTCCCGCCTCCTCCTACACACACAGGCCCGCACCGTCGAGGGAGACGAACTGTCCGACTGCCGAGGAGCCTCCGCCGCTGTTCTCCACGAACTGCACCTCGGAGACGATGATGTTGTCCTCCAGCACCGAACCGCATCCGGTGCACACGGCGTCGCCCCGGGCCGAGTCTACTTCGATTTCGGAGCCGCCGCAGGCAGCGCACACCCGCCCGCCCGGCATCTTGAGGAGGGCGGCGGCGGCCGCAGGCAGGCAGGGCTGGGGCTTCTTCCCCGTGGCGGCCCGAGCCGCTAGCCTCGCGCCCAGCTCTACTGCCAGCGGCTGCTACTCGCGCTGTTCCTCCTCCACGCAGGCCTGGCTCAGCCTCCCATTCGCTGCCGGAGGAGGAGGAGCCGCGGCTCGCAAACACCGCCCCTTCTCGCGAGGCCTGGTCGATCGCTGCCCCTGCGAGCCTCCACCTTCCGCAGCAGTGTATCCTTCGGGGGCGTTGGGGCCTCCGTGTTTGGGGTTCCCCGAAGGGCTGCAAGACCAGGGCACTGCAGTTCACAAGAACTTGTGCCGCCACTAATTCCTCCCTCAGCCTTTAGGATGCCCCAGGACGGGTGGTTTGGCGGCCGGAGGCTGGCATATTGGGGAGTTCACTAGTTCCTCCTAAATGTAGGCCCAGTCTCAAAATCATGTACCACTTTAAAAATGCTAGGAAGTAAGTATTGAACCTGAAGTATTGTCTCCAAAAATGCACAGGCTCCTAGGCCATTATTTTTCAGTGTTGCATGGTACTTCTTGCGAGCGTGGATTGTTTTAATTTGAGGTGGTTCAATGCAGATTTTTGGACTTTTGTGTTGGACTCATAGCTAGGATTGATAACCAAGTGCAAGAAGTCTGCTGTGACTGGTTCTATACTCTCTGGGACACTTAAAGTATAAATGAAATTTGAAAGTGATTGCCAACATTTTTTGGAATAAAAATCAACATGTTTAGCCTTTTTAGTAAGAAATAGCCCAGACTAATGTTTTGCCTACTGTGAGTGTTCACCCCACATACTGAAGGAGGCAGGCTGCTTAATGCCATCATAGGTTGGCATTTCACACACTGTTGTTCCAAGGGGAGATTATAAAGTAGATATGTGATCATCTTTCTCCATCCCCAAGGCGCTGCCAGTTGCTGTAAAAAAGGAGCCCAGCCTCTTGGCAGTGGCAATTACGGGAATTGTTCTGCTACCCACTTCTTGAAATTTGTTACCCCACATTACCTGATCCCACCATATCTGCCACACAGGCCTAGACCATAAGAAGCCAGCAAAATTCTACTCAGGAATTGCAATTGTTTAAATTGAAAGTTGGCATTTATGTGGCTGAAGAGGATTTTCACAGAGGTATTCATTTAAAGCACCTAAAATCAATACAGATATAGTCTGCTAATAAATTGCTAACTGACTAGGGGGAAGTGGATTGGGCCTGCTTCTCTGTCTTCAACAGCTGCCTGGTAGGGAAGTAAAGTTATTCCCAACCAGAACAAGAAACCCTTCTGCATATTCCCAGGAATCGGAGTCCTCATGGAGTATTTCGTTTTTACCTCGCTATGGCAAAGTACTTAATAGCAGACCTTTTCAAATTTTCCCTCTAAATTGAGGACACCTTTTTAAGTTGTGCAAGGAAGAGCTCCTTGCAATTGCTATAAAAGGCCCCTGGCTTACAAGGTGGTTACTCCAGACCAGCCTTTCTCAACTTTTTGACCCTGGAGGAACCCTTGAAATATTTTTCAGGCCTCGGGAACCCCTGCACTTTCAGGCGCAAATATAGGCCAGAAGTTACAAAATAATTATATTTGTTTCATGTACAGGCCTGTATATATGCATTAACAGTGTTCTTAAACTAAAAATAAAGAATGAAACCTACCTCTTTAATGTGAAGTTGCCCGAATTTGAAATAATTTTTTAAATAAATCGTGATCTCCCAGGGAACCCCTAGTGACCTCTCGCAGAACCCTAGGGTTCCAGAGAACCCTGTTTGAGAAACCCTGCTCCAGACTATTAAAACAGCACTAGCTCTGTAATGATAAGAAGCAGACAGCAGAGGGAGCTAAATCCTTACTTTAAATCCTTACTAAATATCACTCAGAGCACTTCTGTAAACAAAAATAACTTTTGAAGTGTTGATAAATCATCTAATATAGAAAGGACAAGTGAGCACCAGACATCATCTAGTGCTGTAGAAGCAGATCTGGGGGATATACTGCATCCGCAGTTGTAATAACTGCTTATATAATATTTATAATCCATATTTTTCAAAAATTCAAGGCTAGTTAGTACTACTAGAGAAATAGAGAAGAGAGAGGAAAGAAGGATCAAAATTGGGATGGAGGAACCATCATTTCCACTCCCCCAACTGCCTGTCTCAAAAATGCCTGCCCAATGTCCATCTGCAAAGTGCCATGCCAAGGATGGCAAGAGAACAGAACTGCAGCTCCAAGCAGATTTTTTCCCAGTGGTTTCAATGGAATTAGCAATGTAAAGGTTCAGTCGTCTTTATGTGACAATCCCTAAAAATTTTTGAAGGCATGAAAAGGGACAGAATAGGATTGGTTAGCAAATTGCAACAGAGCAAGCAAGCAGTCAATATTGAGGGGGGCAGGTTTTGCTTCCCAACTTCCATTAGGGTTCTAAATTCTGAAACAATTCTACTGGAATAACTGGGAATTATTTTATTTATTTATTTTATTTATTTATTTATTTAATTTATTCCCCACCCATCTCCCATGCAAGGGACTCTGGGCGGGTTACAATAATTAAAATTTAAAATTTAAAAAATTTAAAAAACAATACAAAAAGAAGATATATAAAAATATATCCAATATAAAATAAAATAAATAAAATCCAAGATGGCTTGAGGACCGTAGCACAGATCACCTACGGGGCCAGCCAACCCCAGGAGGCACTACCGCCTCTGTCCTCCCAGGCCAGGTGGCAGAGCCAGGTCTTAATGGCCTTCCGAAAGGCCAGGAGTGAAGGGGCCAGTCTCACCTCCGGGGGCAAGATGTTCCATAAAGCGGGCGCTGTCGCAGAGAAGGCACGCCTCCTTAAGTTTAATTAAGTTTAATAAAGGGAATCTAGGATTTCATCCTTAGAATTTAGTCTCTTCGGTTAGGTGTGATACAAGTAGATTGGAAGGAGTGTGGAGCAGGGACATAATTTTTTACATAAGTTATTCTGTTGGCGGCTCAGGACAGGAGAGGGAAGGGAAGGAAGAGACAAAGGATCTTACACTTATTCACACCCAGGAAGAAGATAATCATAGAAAGTTTTTTTTTTAAGTTCTAGCCATAGGAATATAAACTTCAATATTTCTTTGGGTATAAAAAATGGATCATTGAACAGACCAACCCAGAGTTCTCACTCGAGGCACGAATGACCAGGCTCAAATTATCCTACTTTGGACACATTATGTGAAGACCCAGCTCTCTAAAAAAAGGCTCTAATGCTGGGAAAGGTAGTGGAAGGCAAGAGAAGAAGAGGGAGGCCAGCAGCAAGGGGGAGGGACTCTGTTACAGTGATGATGGGTGCACCATTGGGAGACCAGGTTAGGGACAGAGCGTCATGGAGAAAATCAATCTAGGGGTCAACACCAACTTGACGGCACATAATCCCTCTTTACTAAGCAGCCTGTGATGAGCCACCCCAACCCATGTGTAAGGGCTCTCCTGCACAGCCCTACCCTTCTCCCATTAAGGGGAGCAGTTTGTGGTGGTAGGAGGGGAATGAAGGAATAGCAGCAGCACACCTGTCACTATCCCAAAGCCGCTTCGCATGGAACTGCATGCAGGCAGCTGCAGTGACGCGTCTCGTAGCCAAGCTGTGTCAGGGTTGAGAGTGGAAGCACTGAAACTGACCAGCTGCTGCCAACAAGACCTTGTGCCTGCAACTGACAATGCAGGGAAACTGGCAAACAACTGTGCAATTCAACTTCCCTCATCGTTCTCTAGACACTGCAGTAAGGAGAAGCAGAGCTCCTGCATCTAAAGGTTAAGATCCAATTCAGAAGAGCACAACAAATTCCTGTTCTTTTTCCCCAAATAAAATAGTGGAGCTCTGCTCTATTTTCCTTTGGAAGCACGGGTGTCTACAGGGAGGGGGTCAAAAAAAGCGAAGTTGGCAGCTGCAACTGTGTGGTCAAAGCCCCACACAGCAACACATGGGCAAGGGGGTGCAGCTTTTAACATATGCCACCATCTTGACTTTTTTCACATACCCACACACAAACACATATCCCGCATGTGCCCCTGGTTGGAAGTTTGGAGAGTTTGCTGTCAAAACTGGAGAGGGGGAGGATGCAAAGTGCTCATGGAGTAGGTAGTTGCCGAGAGAGAAATAGTGACTGGGGTGGCGCCTGCCAACATGTCGTCTGACCTCACTCCAAGATCATTTTAGTGGGTCAGCATTGGCTTAAGGGGAAAAGGCTACTGTAAGCTGATGCGCCTAATGGTCTGGGAATGAGGTGAAAAAAATTGTATGGCCAGGAGAGCAGACTGGCGTTGCCAGGTCATGGTTCTGCACTGGTGAAATGCAAGCGGGGAAGGTCTTAGATTTGGTCCTAATCAGGCGTCTGAATTTTCCAGACAGCAGACCATCTTCATAGGGGAGCAACGAAGATTCCACAGTCTGGGAGGGTCTGGCTAGCACAGTCCTGCCCTCCGCCAGGCATGCAAGCCCAATCATACAAGGCCTGCACACCCAAATAGAGGCCCGGTCTGACCTTAAAGAAACCCTTTTGAGGGGTGCAAAAAGGTTTCTCCAAGCTAAGCAGGAAGAGCATCTGCAGAGGCTGCAGAAGTCTGGAAAATACAAAAGGAGTGTGCCAGTGGAATGATTTATAGAAATAATGTGATTTTGGTTAAATATAGAGTAAGGGATTGATTATGGAAAATTTGTTGTATATTCTTGCTGTTAAAAGTCGGAAGTCACCTCTTCTTGTAATTTTGAAAAATTTTCTCTTGTGTTTCTACACTTTTTTAGTTTTTTCTTTTTTTTCCTTTATAGTTTTTTTGTTTTTCTGTAGCTTTAATCTTTGCTTGAAACTGAATAAAATTCTTATAAAAAAAAGAAAATACAAAAGGAGGAATGTCTGCTATATTTATGATAAGTCCCAAAGATTTGCTTGTGTGTTTAAAATCCCAGTTCTCTTCTGAAGATAAATGACAGTAATGATTGGGGAGGAGGTGCCTTGGTCTGCTTTGTAAAAAAAACTTCGCAATTTTGCATACTGGCAAAGTAACTCCAGACACAGATTTTATATTTGTATGTGTGTACAAATATAATATTATATTTTTATAATATAATATATAATATTATATATTATGTACATATGCATATGTCAGAGAGATAAAAATGCACTGCAACATGTGCAGCTTTCCAATTTTTTTCTTTAGTGTGCCCCCTAAGCATCAAATACTGAACAGAGGTATTAGTGAGGTTTGGATTTCTGGATTTAATTTCTAAATCCCATATTACTTGATTTCTGGTCTGCAGGTGTGTGTGTGTGTGTTTTAAATTTAGAGTCACTGGGTTGGCTGATCCCATACTGTATTTTAAACAGTCCATGCACAGCACTGATAATTAGATTATGGATGCCTTACTAAAAAAAATACCAGACACTTTTTGGTCTATCAATTTATTCTAAACCAGATCACTGGAGTTCAGTGCAATGCACAAAATATGCAAGGGGGGTAGAGCCATGTTTTTATATATTTTATGTTTTTTATTGTAATATACTATGACATTATCAAAAGTGGCTCTTTTGTTCGTGACTCCTGAGCGGGAGACTCACATCATGAGCTTGAGAAAAGAGTTTTACTCCTGACTCATTTTCTCCTGTTAGAAGGATGATTCACTCTCAGATGGAACCAGACCTCAGCAAGTTACATGCTTCTACAAGAATGGCATACCCATGTTAGGAGCGAAAACTTCACTTCCCTGGAGATAATATAGCCTCGTCCCTGGGCAAAGCTTTAGTTTAGCTGAGGAACTTTGATAAACAGCCAGTCTTAACCTCATGTATACAGAGCCACATTCTTTATTACGGATTTTAAGCTTCTCCTTTTCCACTGTTGTCCATGTTCTGAGTTGCTATAAACTCTTGCCTAGCAAATTTTAAATCATTTTGCAGAGACAAACAAGAAAAGCAAAATTTTGCCAATTACATATGGATTTCAGGAGCAAGGTCATAGTTAGCAAATGTTCCACAGCTGTTTGCTGTGCTTATTGTAAACATCCTTTATTAAGAGATTGTAGACTAAATGCATTTGTCCATCTACAATGGGGCAGGCATTATTCTTTATCCCCAAATGTTAGTTATAACCTGATTAAGCCAACACTAATGCTTCATTCTACAGTCTCATCTGTGACTGATTTTAAACAAGCAGGTCTCATGACTGAAACACTTTGCCTAAGTTTTGGACTTTCTTGCATCTTCCCTGACACTTTCTTTTCGCACCATCTTGTTTGATAAAGAGCTTTGAAGAATGTGATACACACTCTTGTACAATTTTCATTAATGCCAGTGGAATTATTGATCACCTATAGATGTGGGACATTTTTCTCTCTCTTTTCTCTTGAATAAACAGGGCTTTCATTGTTTTCATTTATTCAGTACTTTGATTGTCAGATTCATTAGGGTAGGTTCACTGCCTGATGTGACAATACCAACAGTTGTTTGTATTGTATACAGTCTAATATCCTGGTATCCCTAGGATTCTCTTATGCCGCCCCACTCCGCAGGGAGGCTGGACCTATTCGATTGGTCCGCCCCCGGCGACTTATGGACCCATTGAGGTTTCAGAGGGAGCTGGGGGTAATACCCGAGGATCTGCTGCACAGTCCAGCGGAGACACTGGCCGCAACCTGGAATAGGGAGGCGGCCAGTGCCTTGGACAGGATCGCGCCGATGCGACCTCTCAAGCCCCATTTGACCCGTCACTCCCCGTGGTTTACGGAGGAGTTGAGGGTCTTGAAGAGGGTGAAGAGATGTCTAGAGCGCCACTGGAGAAAGACGAAGACGGAATTCGACCGAACACAATCTAGAGCCGCTATTAAGGCCTACCTTGTGGCGGTAAGAGCGGCGAAACGTAAATATTTCTCCGCTCTTATTGCATCCACAGAATGCCGCCCGACGGCCCTGTTTAAGATTACTCGATCTCTCTTGGGTAGGGTGGTATCGACCACCCACCTGCAGGGCCGTGCGGAGGAATTTTCTGAGCATCTGCAGGATAAAATCGCTCGGATTCAGTCTAAGTTGGACTCCATGCCTGGATTGCAGTCTGGGGAGATGCCGGGAGAATGGTCTTGCCCTATTATCTGGGAACAATTTGATCCTGTTGGACCTGAGGAAGTGGACAGGATCCTTCGAATTGTTAACCCCACCACATGCTATTTAGATCCCCGCCCTTCCTGGCTGGTGAAATCGGCCGGGGAGGTGACAGGTGGATGGGTCCGGGCTATGATTAATACATCCTTGTTGGAGGGGGTGGTTCCAACTGCCTTTAAGGAGGCGCCGGTGCACCCCTTCCTCAAGAAGCCATCCCTGGACCCTACCATCCTGGACAACTTTCGTCCAGTCTCCCACCTTCCCTTTTTGGGAAAAGTGGTTGAGAAAGTGGTGGCGTTGCAACTTCAAAGGACCCTGGATGAAGCGGATTATCTTGACCCTTTTCAGTCAGGTTTCAGGCCGGGAGATGGGACGGTGACTGCATTGGTCGCGCTTACGGACAACCTCTGGCGGGAGCGGGATGGAGGTAGTGCATCCATCCTGGCTCTCTTGGATCCCTCAGCGGCTTTCGATACCATCGACCATGGTATCCTTTTGGGGTGGCTTAGGGAGTTGGGGGTGGGCGGCGTAGTTTTGCGCTGGTTCACCTCCTTCCTCCGGGGCCGCTCCCAGTCGGTGGTGATAGGGGAGGAGAGATCCAGCCCGCGTTCGCTCCCATGTGGGGTGCCGCAGGGTTCGGTTCTCTCTCCTCTCCTGTTCAACATCTACATGAAACCACTGGGTGAGGTCATCCGACACCATGGGATGAGGTATCATCAGTATGCGGATGATACTCAATTGTATATCTCCATCCCGGGTGAAGTAAATGATGCAGTGTCCACCCTGTCCCAGTGCCTGGGGGCTGTGAGGGCCTGGATGGGGAACAACAGGCTTCAGTTGAACCCTGGTAAGACCGAGTGGCTGTGGATTGATGGCTCAGCGTCTTCTGGGAAATTATCATCTTTGGTTCTCGATGGGGTAGCACTACCCCATTCAGAACCGGTGCGGAATCTGGTGGTTCTTCTAGACTCACGACTCCTCCTTGAAGAGCAGGTGGCAGTCATGGCTAGGAGGGCTTTTGCGCAACTTCGGTTAGTGCGCCAGTTACGCCCATTCCTGGAACGCGATGCCCTCCGTACAGTCACTCATGCTCTCGTCATCTCCCATGTAGATTATTGCAATGCGCTCTACATGGGGCTACCCTTGAAGACTATCCGGAAGCTTCAGCTGGTGCAGAATGCGGCCGCGCAGGCAGTATTGGGTGCTCCAAGATCTGCACATGTAACACCGTTGCTCCGCGAGCTGCATTGGGTGCCGGTTTGCTTCCGGGTACAATTCAAGGTGTTGGTTATCACCTTTAAAGCCCTACATGGCATGGGACCAGAATACCTGAGGGACCGTCTTATCCCCATGTTATCGACCCGCCCCACCCGGTCATCCAGAGAGGCCCTGCTACGTACCCCATCAATTAGAGAATGTCATCTGATGGGGTCTAGGAGGCGGGCCTTCTCTGTGACAGCGCCCATGCTATGGAACAGCTTGCCCCCAGAGTTAAGACAGATCTCCTCCCTCCCGACCTTTAGGAAAGAGCTGAAGACCTGGTTCTGCTGCCTGGCATGGGATGGAGGAAGGGATAGTTCATCATGGAGATGGCTAATCCCTTGATTTAATTGTCCTTCTTTAACAAATATCTTATACATCTGGATTCATAATTTATAATTATTTTATATGGTCTGTAATTTTTATGTATAGTTTTTTAACCATTTTATCCTGTAAACCGCCCAGAGTCCCTTATTCCGGGAGATGGGCGGGGATAAATTTAAATAATAAATAAATAAATAAATAAATAAATAAATAAATAAATAAATAATATTCCGACTGGGACAGTTTTTCCATATTTTCTCTCTCCATCTCAAGTTGGGCATACAGAGTTATAGGTCAACAGGTACGTTAACCCTTTGAGCCCATCTGTTGCCATCCATGTGTAACATGGATGTCATGCACATTGTATCATGTCATGCACATATATATTTCGGGGTTGTGCTACTTTGATGACATCTTTAAAGTTGGGTCTGCAACAAATTTCTGCATTTGATGTAGTCTCTGAGATCTTTAGTATTTGCTTTCATTGCACACTGTGTTGCTCAAAGCTTCTCAGCTTCTGATTTTCTTAGGTTCCGTATTTAGCAGCTATAGATCAGCATTGGTATAACTATGGCATTGAAGATGTGCGTGCACTTGCTTTGGTGCTTCCCATCTGTTGTAGGATAAGTTTTATGCAGTTAAAGCACAACATTTATGTGGTTTCTTTGTATACTATCACTTTTGGTCCTGATTTCTCACCTCCATTCTGCATTGTCAAAAGCTGCCTTGAAAACCCATTCAGGGCTAATCATGCTATGTATCTGAGGAAAATGCCTGGAAGGGTTTGGCTGAGCTTGCACAATATACTGAGCTACAAAGTATCTCATTGCATTATATTTAGCAGGTTGTGCAAGCTCAACCTGTATAGTTAGCTTTTAGTTCACTGCATTGTAAAAGCCCAGAAAATTAGATTAATTAAGTAAATCATGGCTAATCATCAGGCCATCCTGATAGTACACTAACCATAATCCTCCATCTTGGATTTCCTTCCTATCTCTTGGCAGAATCAACTATTTCATACAAAAATGGAAGTGACAGATCACAAAATGCAGCCTAAATTGTATTATGCTCTGGTATTTTCTGTAGCAGATGCCAATTAAGCAAACAAACAAACCCTTTCTTGGAGGCATCAGTATTCCTTGCCCATTTTAGTAATTTTTTTTTTCATTCATGCAGCTCTTTGTAAGAGTTCACACATCATCTGGTCCATAATTCTTAGATCAGCTCTTTAAGGCAGGATAGACAACTTGAGACCCTGAATCAGATTTCTTACCTTCCTTGGCTTAAAGTCAAAACCTCTGTGCAAGCAGTCCTTCCCAGCTCTGGCAAGAGTAATCATCTCTCCCTTCCCAGACATCCCAAAGCAAGGAGGGAAAAGGGAGGGAAGGAAGGAGAGAGAAGAGTGGATCCACTCACCTCCACCTTTACCTTTACCTTTTACCCACCTCCAGCAGGCAGCCTCTGACACAGCACCCCAGAAAAAACAATGTTCTCAGCAAAACTACTCCCCCCCCCCACTTGCTGTAAGATGAATGTTCTTGTACTGAGGACCAACTACTATGGCCATTAATATGTCTGGGTTACAGGTTTTTTAGCAATGGAAAGCTATGCCAGCTCTCATTGGCCCTGATATATTCCCAGCATTAACTGGTCCTTCGTAATTCTAAAGGCATCATTCTTCCTCCATCTCTATATACATCTTGCAAAAACCATAACACAATCACAAAGGACATCTGCCCTACCCTCCATGTCTGGAAGACAATCGGGACCTGATTTTCCTAGTGTGGATACTGTAAGAAGACCAATACATAATCACCACATGGTGATTCCAGACAAAGTTTTTATACCCCTTCAGAGAAAAATCTGCTGACACATCCTTCCAACACAGACTTATTTGGAAAACAATGGAAGAGGATCATTAACCAATTAAAGAAATGTTAGTTGATTAATCAAATAAGATTTAGTCAAATAGCCGATTAATCAGTTCATTCTGCATTTCTTCCACATTGTGTCAGAGGACACACAGCAAATCTTACTGAGATCATTTGAGACCAAAGGCCATTTTAGCTCCTTCTCTCACACAACTGACTCCAGCTAACATTTATAATTTATGAAACTTTCAAAATTGCTATCTGAATTTTTCTCTTTTCTTACCCTTCCAATTTATTCTTCTTCATTGCACCACATCTATTAAACTGTGGCCTGCAGGCAGGAAATAGCCGGTTTTTAAATCTCTGTACAGAGAATTTGAAGAATGTGGCTGCTTTGTAAATTAGTGATGCAATGCATTTGACAAATATACTCAAAGGGTTTTTTTTAAAACGTACTTTTTCTCTAAGATTATTAAAAACTATTAACTATTAAATGTACAGCATAGATGACTTAGAAAAATGTAATTCCCTCATACAGGAGGAGAGGGAATATATATTTTAAGATATCTGTGTAATTCCCACCCTAATTTTGTTGTTGTTTATTCGTTCAGTCGTTTCCGACTCTTCGTGACTTCATGGACCAGTCCACGCCAGAGCTTTCTGTCGGCCGTCACCATCCCCAGCTCCCCAATGGTTGAGTCTGTCACCTCCAGAATATCATCCATCCATCTTGTCCTTGGTCAGCCCCTCTTCCTTTTGCCTTCCACTTTCCCTAGCATCAGCTTCTTCTCCAGGGTATCCTGTCTTCTCATTATGTGGCCAAAGTACTTGAGTTTTGCCTTTAATATCATTCCCTCAAGTGAGCAGTCTGGCTTTATTTCCTGGAGTATGGACTGGTTTGATCTTCTTGCAGTCCAAGGCACTCTCAGAATTTTCCTCCAACACCACAGTTCAAAAGCATCTATCTTCCTTCGCTCAGCCTTCCTTATGGTCCAGCTCTCACAGCCATAGGTTACTACAGGGAATACCATTGCTTTAACTATGCGGACCTTTGTTGTCAGTGTGATGTCTCTGCTCTTAACTATTTTATCAAGATTTGCCATTGCTCTCCTCCCAAGAAGTAGACGTCTTCTGATTTCCTGGCTGCAGTCAGCGTCTGCAGTAATCTTTGCGCCTAGAAATACAAAGTCTGTCACTGCCTCCACTTTTTCTCCCTCTATTTGCCAGTCATCAATCAAGCTCGTTGCCATAATCTTGGTTTTTTTGAGGTTTAACTGCAACCCAGCTTTTGCACTTTCTTCTTTCACCTTCGTCATAAGGCTCCTCAATTCCTCCTCGCTTTCAGCCATCAAAGTGGTATCATCTGCATATCTGAGATTGTTAATGTTTCTTCCAGCGATTTTAACTCCAGCCTTGGATTCCTCAAGCCCAGCATGTCGCATGATGTGTTCTGCGTACAGGTTGAATAGGTAGGGTGAGAGTATACAGCCCTGCCGTACTCCTTTCCCAATCTTAAACCAGTCCGTTGTTCCGTGCTCTGTTCTTACCGTTGCTACTTGGTCGTTATACAGATTCCTCAGGAGGCAGACAAGATGACTTGGTATCCCCATACCACCAAGAACTTGCCACAATTTGTTATGATCCACACAGTCAAAGGCTTTAGAATAGTCAATAAAACAGAAATAGATGTTTTTCTGAAATTCCCTGGCTTTCTCCATTATCCAGCGGATATTGGCAATTTGGTCTCTAGTTCCTCTGCCTTTTCTAAACCCAGCTTGTACATCTGGCAATTCTTGCTCCATGAATTGCTGGAGTCTACCTTGCAAGATCTTGAGCATTACCTTACTGGCATGTGAAATAAGTGCCACTGTTCGATAGTTTGAACATTCTTTAGTGCTTCCCTTTTTTGGTATGGGGATATAAGTTGATTTTTTCCAATCTGATGGCCATTCTTGTGTTTTCCAAATTTGCTGGCATATGGCATGCATCACCTTGACAGCATCATCTTGCAAGATTTTAAACAGTTCAGCTGGGATACCGTCGTCTCCTGCTGCCTTGTTATTAGCAATGCTTCTTAAGGCCCATTCAACCTCACTCTTCAGGATGTCTGGCTCTAACTCACTGACCACACCGTCAAAGCTATCTCCAATATTATTATCCTTCCTATACAGATCTTCCGTATATTCTTGCCACCTTTTCTTGATCTCTTCTGCTTCTGTTAGGTCCTTACCATCTTTGTTTTTGATCATACCCATTTTTGCCTGGAATTTACCTCCGATGTTTCTAATTTTCTGGAAGAGGTCTCTTGTCCTTCCTATCCTATTGTCTTCTTCCACTTCCGCACATTGCTTGTTTAAAAATAATTCCTTATCTCTTCTGGCTAACCTCTGGAATTTTGCATTTAATTGGGCATATCTCCCCCTATCACTATTGCCTTTTGCTTTCCTTCTTTCTTGAGCTTTCTTAGGCTTTACCACCCTAATGGTATCCTAGAAATCCTTAAAAACCTGACTCTTCTCCCAGGATCTGGAGTAGGATGGTTGTTGAGCCCGTCAGGTGTATTTTGTGGAGTTTTTCCAGACATGTATACTCTTCTGTTTATTACTTTCTTTTATATCTACTGTATATGCTTTATAGTATAAGCCACCCAAAGTCACTCTGGAGTCAAACGGCCTTAAATCTATCAATCAATAATAGTAATAAGTAAATAAGATAGCATTTGCCAAAGGCAGGGTTGGATTGTTTGTCTTAAAAAGAAGCAATTATATTGAAATAGGCTATATATATATATAATCAAATACGAAGAAAGCGTGGATAAATTGGAAACAATGGGAAGCTGAAGGCTGAAATAGGAACATGCATCCTGTGTACTATCAGTTGTCTAAGCAAACCAAAAGCAAGGTTCCTTATATTTACAGGCCCAGACAATCTAGAGATTCATTATGCTGTTTTCATGTAACCATGGTTGTGCTGAACTATGGTTTAGTGAATAAACCTATTTCCTGCATTCATACAACACACTGACCTATAAAGTAATCACTACAGATAATTTAGATTCCTGCACTGACAAGGGGATTAAATGTCATTACCTAAATGCCCCCTACTAACAGTGATTTTAGACTAGTCTAGGACAAAATTTATTTTACAAGATTAAGCAAGCACCCAGATAATAATGCCATCCACAGAATCTTAGTAATGGAGGAGTAACTGACAGTGTAAAATCATGTCTACAGTTGCAGATTAGCTACCCACAGCATGCCAAAAGCAGCAGATATGAACCAACAAGGGGCACTACACCTGCAGAAGAAGATGTTCCAACTGATCTCCCAAGACCTCTTGGAAATTCATGTTACCTCTTTGAGGGATTTGTAAAATGAAGATGCAAGGCAGAGACTCCCTGGTTACAGTGTCACAGGTTTTGAACATCATTCAATAAAAGGGTGTTTTGCTCTATTTTTATTGTCTTCCACATTAAGTAGCGGTTCTGCCAGATCTCTGGAAATTCTTTTTAAGTAGGTGTCCTCTTGCCTATATCAATCTTTATTCTGATTCTAATATAGATACTTATATCTATAATTAGGCCGCCCAGGGTCCCTCCTTGTGGGGGAGATGGGCGGGATATAAATATAATAAATAAATAAATAAAATAAATAAAATATCTGTTTTAAAACCATATGCTTTGATGAATTATATATTCCTTTGAAAGATCTGAAAAATAGAAAATAATTCATACATTTTGCAAAACCAATCTGTCAAGAAAAACTCTAAATGTGGGTTCACACATTGAGCTAAGTCCAAATTTGGTTGCCTGGTTTGCCAGATGGTGTTGTACTGAACTCAAGAAATTGAGTCAGTCATGCTAAAGTAAACCATGGTTTAACATACATAATGTGCAAACTTAGTCCATACAAGTATCTAAACTTCCAGTTTAAACTGCTTTATTAGTCACAAATAATTCATTTATGACTAGAAATACCTTCAGATATTCAGGTTACAAGTACTAAAAGCTAGCTTACAGTTCCCAGGATTCTTTGGTTGAATATACTATAACAGTTAAACTGGTATAAACCAAACATATGTTTATAATATTTGTCCTTATGAGGATTTTTCATTTATTGCTTTTTCGCAGCATGGTGATTTTTAATAGTATTAAAATGGCCATATTTCCCACAGGCATAAGTAATGGGATAAAATCAAAAGCTAATCAGGAAGCTGCCAAGAGGTTTAATACATGGACATTGCATCCCTCATACTAGCAGGTGTTATTGGGGATTTTCAATATAGTCTCCTTCAGTTGTAGCCCGTGAAACTGCCAGAGATTGGTGGCTGGCACTGCTTTGACCAGCCCTGCTAGAGCCTGTGGCTAGTTCCTGGGACAGGTCTGAAGAGACACTTGTCTTTGATTCAAGACTCTCCTCATCTTCCTTCCCATCCTCCTGGTTCCCAATAGGTAAGAGTGTGTGAGGGACAAATTTGTTGCGTGGAGACCCAATAATGCCAATCCTGTTGAAGAAAAAAAAAACAAGGATGTTAAATACACTCAAGAGCTTAGTATGCAATCCTCAGATCATTGGAGGAAAGCAATTGTAATTGTAATAAAATATATGAAAATAAAACAAATTATTTAGGTATCAGAGAGACAATAATCAAACAAATTGACAAAACCTTGTAAGACCTGTTTGATCCCAACTGAAAACTGGATTAAATAAATAAAAAGATAGCCATCTAAGGCAGCGCTTTCCAAACTGTGTGTCGCAACACGTTAGTGTGTCGGCTGCAGTGTCTGGGTGTGTCGCGGTTGCTGCTGCCTCCGAGCCCTGCCAGGATTCCGTGCAGGTCCTAGTGCCTGCCTTGTGCCCTCCTGTTAAGAGTGTGTCGCGAAATGATGCATGTCTAAAAAGTGTGTCACCAACATGAAAAGTTTGGAAAGCTCTGATCTAAGGGATCTAAGCAAGGCTACAAACTGTGATGTAGTGATAAGAATATTAGAATAAGTCAAGGGAGATACAAGTTTAAATTTGTGCTTAGACACAGATTCAGAGACTAAGTCAATCATCATCTTTTGGATTACCTCATGGGGAGCATTATGAAGATAAAAGGGGGAGGGGGATGGGAGAAAGCATGTAAGTTGTCCTGCGCTCCTAAAAGAAAGGGTGGCATAAAAATAGTAAGTAATAAATGAGAGGTGGTTGAATTTCCTGCTCTTTCCACATGCTTTTAGTGAAACAGACAAAACTGAGAGATGTAAATGTCATAAAAGCCAAGCTATTCAGTTGACTCTGGACATTTCTAACCAAAATATATTTGACACTGAATATACCTACCTTGTTAGTATTTCTCCCAAACTAAGTATCAGCTTGAAGTATGTTACTTCTCTCTTGCTTTTCCCACTTCTACCACCTGCTCAAGATGAACTTGGAACAGGGGAAAAGGTTCTGGGAATTCCAGATAAATAGGAGAAAGGGGTCCTGTGAGCCAATTTTTAGCAACCAAGAGCTTATTTTGTATTATCTTTTAAGCATAAGCCTACAAATGCAATGTGTAAAAGGAATGTGTTTGAAAACATGAATTGTGCAGATACATTTATTGAAAAGAAACCCCCGAGATTCCTGTTCAACTTGGATGAAGAAACGGGAGCAGCACATGGGTTGGCCATTTGTGGGGGTCCAGGCAACGATACCAGTGAGAGGGGCGTTTTGCCTGTTGGGACTGTCTGGCCAGTGTGCATCCTGAGATGTGCTGGCGCTGGCAACGGCATTGGAAACAGCGGCAGTTTGATGCCTGCATGGCTTATGCTAGAGACGCACATGCCAGAGACGGACAGCGTGGTGTGTAGTTTGTGATATCCATTCAGCCTGGAACTTGAAGAGCTTCTGGACTGCCCCTTTGGGAGTGTTGGAGGGAGGTGACTGGCTGAATTGGGGGAGAGTAGTGGCAGAGGTGGGCTGGTGCCTGCAGACTGCCATGGACTCTTCTTACAGAAGCCATCTTGTCTCCTTCCCCGTAGATAGGGTCTGGAAAGGATAGCATGGCAACCATTTGGGGGTCGATTAAATCCACTATGCCAATGCCACCTCATGGATAGATTATTGATGGTTGGCAAAGTAAGGTTTTGAATGGTGGGGTTTCCCCCCCTCCCCGGTAGGAATAGACTACCCTCCTGGATGAAAGCTGGGGGGGGGGGCTAATTGGGGTAGTTGGTGTGGTGATTGTGATTGGAGGCTACCCCTAGCCAGCCTGGTGAGAGCAGCTGGTGTGAGGGGGAACATTGATTGTGGATTGTAGAGGAGGGTGGGTCTCGGAATTACCCTGAGGCGCCGAGAGCTTAGGCTAAAGTGCCCAGGGGACTCGGTTTCTCTGCCCCTCTGGGATGTGTGTTGATATGTTGGGATCCCATTTTGGGAGCCGGAGGGCATAGGTTGCGGGGTGTAGGGGCCTTGGGGGGACCGGGGGCAGGTGGGAACACCAAGGTGGTGACAGGTATGGGAAGGTATGGTAGGAGACTGGGGGTGGGCCGCTCGCGGAAAAGGCAGGCCCAGTGTCTTGTATCGGTTCCGTGTTCCAGCCCCTGGGACTAAGCCCCATTTCCTGGTCAGTGGACCTTCAGAGGCCCTGGCTTTCAGCTGCTGCATAAGGTCTGAAATAAGGCCTCTCTCATCACAGATGAGATAATCACAGATGAGAAAGCTGACCTGGCGTGTATTACTGAGACCTGACTAGGTTCAGGGGAGGGGGGATCCCCCTTTTGGAAATGTGCCCAGCCAGGTTCCAGGTGTGGCATCAGCTAAGACTTCATGGCAGGGGTAGGGGTGTGGTGGTTGTCATCTGAGAGTCTCTTGCGGCTTTCAGGAGCACAGCTCCACAAGTTGCTGGATGTGAGACCCTGTTCCTTAAGTTGGGTTCTAGGGATCAGTTGGGATTGTTGCTTCTGTACCAGCCTCCCTGCTGCACAGCAAACTCCCTGCCTGAGCATCTCGACTCGGTCTCGGGGTTGGCAGTGGAGTTCCTCAGGCTTATGGTCCTGAGGGACTTCAATCTGCCTTCCCTGGACATGGGGTCTGAGGTGGCTCAGGAGTTCATGGTGGCCATGACAGCCATGGGCCTATCCCAAGTTATCCAGGACCCAACACGGGACAGCAGTCATACCCCTGATCTGGTTTTCTTGTTGGAGCAATGGCAACATGATCTGGAGTTGGAGGAGTTTCTGATGGTCTGCTGCATGGTCCGACTGAAGCCTTAGCCGTCGCTTGGCAAGAGAGGGCGGCTGAGGCCTCGGATCAGATTGTACCATGCAACCTCTCTCCTCTTGTGGATCCCACCGTTCCCCATGGTTTACGGAGGAGCTGGGAGAGATGAAATGAGAGAATAGACATCTAGAGACGGCTATATAAATATGCTAAATAAAAATTAAATAATTAAATTAAATTAAATTAAATTTCAAGTTAAATTTCAAATTAAATTAAATATCAAATCAAATCAAACCAATAGGTTGACACTACATAATGTGTGACACTGAACTTATTCCTTACTTGGATGGTGACACAACAGAAGACAACTCTGGTAAGTCTTCTGGACCATAGCTTGGGGCAATTTTGCTGGAACGCAGGTAATGGTCCTGGAAGAGATACTGAGCACTATCTTTAGCCATAGGCAGCAAAGTACTAAGCACTGGTGATCGCTGATCCATGATACTCCTTATGGCTGGCTGCTTAACATCGCTACTCCTTTAGGAACAAAAATTAAAAATAACAACATCACAAAGAAGGAATAATGGGAGACGTCAAATAAGAAAGCAAAGTTTTTTCTCCCCTATGTCCAATGGAGCCAGACATGGTAACATTGCCATATTTAGTTAACAATAGCAAAGCATGCTTTTTCTATCCTGGAACAAATTGTCAAATGTATTTCAGCATAGTTCAATATGGATTTGGGTGTGGCAAGCATGTAGTGGTTAGCAGACATGACATCAACAGTCTCCCTCCAATCCCTGAAGTATTTTTGCAACCTTGAAGTGTAAGATAAAGAAAGGACATTTAAGCAAACATGTGCTTAAAATATTAAAAATAAACAAAAACCAGTCTAAAATATGAAGAGAGAGGCAACCTGCAGCCTATTCCAGCATTATGAAACGTTATGCTTGTGTAAGCATGTTTGCGTGTATGAAACTCTAGCTATGACATCTTTAATTTTTGCTATAAGCTTTCCCTATTAAAATTGACAAAATGGTAAGTTGAGTCAGAGAGAGAGAGAGAATTAAGACATACTTGCGAAAGGCAAATGTGACTCTCTTCAATTCTTTGGTAGTATCTGTTTTCATTGCCATGTTAGATTTAGTTCTCTCTCTTAAAGCAGGATTGAATATATTTGACCGGAGCAATCTACCAACTTCTTCCTGGATTTCCTTGAGATTCTTCTGTCTGAATGTCACAAAAGCCACGTAGGAAGCAAAGTTGTACAAGCACTAAAAGCAAACAGGAACATGACTCGTTTTTTCTACTTATAGAACAATGTTTACAAATAAAAATTAAAATTGTATCTGAATTTTCTGCGATTATAAAGGAAAGGAGCAATTTTTGAGCTGTAAAATATCACATATGCCACCAGAAAGTCAACGAAAAATAAAAGCCTTTAATTATCACCAAGATGTCCCAAACTGAGAAAGATGTCTTTCTCAGTCTCTATAGCAGAGCTTTCCAAACTGTGTGTCGGGACACGTTAGTGTGTCGGCTGAAGTGTCTGGGTGTGTCGCGGCTGCTGCTGCCTCCTGGCTTCCATGCAGGTTCTAGTGCCTGCCTTGTGCCTTGCTGCCTCCAAACCTGCCCTGACAGGATTCTGCGCAGGTCCTAGTGCCTGCCTTGTGCCCTGCTGCCTCCAAACCTGCTGTGATTCTGCGCAGGTCCTAGTGCCTGCCTTGTGCCCTGCTGTAAGTGTGTTGCGAAATGATGCCCTGCTGTAAGTGTGTCGCGAAATGATGCCCTGCTGTAAGAGTGTGTCGCGAAATGATGCATGTCTAAAAAGTGTGCCACCAACATGAAAAGTTTGGAAAGCTCTGCTCTATAGGCTGATAAGACTGAGAATGCAATCCTCCCTATGTTCATTCAGAAGTGAACTCCACTGACCTCAATGGAACTCTTCCCAGATAACTGTTGACAGGATTTCAGCCATCAACTGATGTTTCCATGCATTACATTAATCTGGGCATCTAATTCCCAGCAGTTATTAACAGCACTTTTTTCCTCAATTAGGCTAGCTCAGTGCAGTGGACTCTCCATTACTGAGCCGCCTTGCAAAATTAGATAAGAACAAGCACCGATTGTTAGGAATATAAGATACCTCAATAGATTAGATGTCTCATTCAATATATGAAGCTGGCCAATATTGTTAAAACATGGGTACATCTAACCCAGCACTGTCTGGGCAGTAGCGTTAAGGCTTAAGTTACTCAGTGTTAGGGGTTGACATATTACCACCCTCAACAGTTTCATACAGATGTTAAATGGGGTAGGAAAGAGAGCTGGCATATTTAACCTTCATTATTATTAATTTAGGGGCGTGGTGGCTCAGCGGGTAAGACGCCAGGCTTGTCGATCGGAAGATCGCAGGTTCAGAGGTTCGAGTCCCTAGCCCCGCGTGATGGAGTGAGCTCCTGCACTAGCCCCAGCTCTTGCCAACCTAGCAATTTGAAAGCATGCAAATGCAAGTAGATGAATAGGTACCACTTTGTTGGGATGGTAACAGCGTTCCGTGTGCGTCATGCCGGCCACATGACTGCGGAAGCGTCTTCGGACAACGCTGGCTCTTCGGCTAACAAACGGAGATGAGCACCGGCCCCTAGAGTCGGACACGACTGCACAAATGTGCGGGGGGAACCTTTACCTTTTAATTATTAATTTAAAATTTGAATTTTTTATAAAGTTAACAATGATCATGGACCTTGTGCATCCCAAAACTCAACAGATATTAATTCAACCTGTTTTGGAGGGTGGAGAGAAATTAATTCAACCTGTTTTGGAGGGAGGCGCTACTTCATGTGCTGGAGTCTCTGGGGTCCGGAACAGGTCGACTACCAGCGCAAGGCTCCCTACCTGCCTGCTGTCCTGGGGAAAAGGCACAAGCTCACTGCTTGAGCTTAACTGCAGCAGGAAGGACACTTGGTGCTGCTGCAGCACAGACTGAGAGGGAACTCCGGTTGCATGGTGCTCCTGCTCAGCCCACACCGGGGCAGCGCCAAACAATCTTTGCTGCTGCAATTAAGCTCAGGTGGCGAATTTGTGCAGGACTCCTTGCGAATCCAGAGTTTTATGGTGATTAGTGTGGTGACTTATTAAATTATTATAAATTAAATAAATTAACTAAATAAATTATTATTTAGTTTCAAAATGTAATGTTATCTACGTTTTATTGTATTTTTATTTTTTTGTTAAATATTTCCCAATTTAATTTTAATCTGGTTCGGTTCACACTTGGGAGTGTTGTGGGCCTCATATGGCCTGCGTGTTTGACACCTCTGGAATAGAAGATACCAAATTGCCTATCATTGCTCCCAACCACACTGCAACAATATGTTTTGTAATTCTTTACACTGTTTTCAACTGAAAATGGTTCAGGTGATCCAATCACAACTTTCTGCATGGCTCTAAATGATGATACCTTCCTTGATTCTAGAAACAACACATTGGATCAGCTGCTGAACCACAATTCCCAGCATTCCCCCTTCCAGTACGACCAATGATGGGAAGATATTAGGAGCTAGAGTTCTGTAGAGAGCCAGTTTGGTCTAGTGGTTAAGGTAATATAATCAGAGAAGGCAGTCCCTAGTGGTTAAGGTGCTGGGCTAGAAACCAGGAGACCGTGAGTTCTAGTCCCGCCTTAGGCATGAAAGCTGGCTGGGTGACCTTGGGATAAAAATTAAAAAAATAAAGGGATACAAGTTCCCAACCTTGCACTGGATGCTACATCCTGAATTGATACATGGTTGCAGTTTTAAAATAATTTGGTTGGTCATTCAGGTGGGTCACCCATATAATTTTCTGTTATTTAAATTAGGCCTGTGTGAACAAATGACCTTTCAGAATTGTCCATCAGTTGTCAGTAGAGCAATTGGGTGGATGATTTCTCTAAATTTCTCCCCAGGAAGAGAACTTTTTCCAACAATTTCTCAAGAGCAGGATTCCCTACTAGCAGTGACAGTAGTACTACTACTGAGAAAGTAGCAGTTCATGATGTCATGAGGTCCTGATGTCTTCCCTTGGGAGTGAAATGAAGGGCTGGAAGCCAGGGAGGCTCTAGATCCCTCAAGCGATGACTGTACAATGAAAGACAGGAAATTCACATATCCTTTTCCCAACCATAACTATTTCTCAAACATTATTTTCAGATTGCTAATTCAAATTTAGAAACAATTTCTAAAGCAAATATATTTTACCAGCATGAATGAGAATTGGTAGAAAAAATGTAGGATTAGTCTACAGTATATAGCACTAGTTGAGGTTACCCTTTTAAATTAATTTTATCTTAAGGTGGTGATGAACATTAGCCCCTTCTTACCTCAAAGAATTCCCTGTCTTTCCGAGTTGATGATATTTTCTTTCTAAAACAAGGAAAAGAAGTAGCAAAGCATTAAGAGTAAAAGCCTCTCAATTTTCTACCATTCTCTTGTACAAGAATATATTACAGGAGTGCTTCTTTTACAGGTAGTCCTCGTTTAACAACAGCAATTGGGACCAGAATTTCCATTGCGAAGCGATGCGGTCATAAAGCGTGATGTCACGTGACTACGCCACTTAGTAATGGAAATTCCGGCACTCCCAGTTGCCATCATTAAGCAAATCACCATGAGTCATTAAGCGAGGATATCACGTGGTTGCCATTTGCGACCTTCTGCCAGCTTCCTCATTGACTTTGCTTGTAGGAAGCCAGCAAAGAAGGTCGCAAATGGCAATCACGTGACCGCGGGGATGCTGCAACAGTCATAAGTATGAGAACCAGTGGTAACTACCACTCGTTCAGTGGCATCATAAGTTCGAATGGTCACTGAATGAGTGGTCGTTAAACGAGAACTACCTGTAATATGGAATCTACTGCAATGTATCTAACATCTAAAAGCAAGAGAAAGTTTTGATAGTCGTATGCAAATATAACCAGCTCCATGTTCCCTATTCCGTATGTTCATATCTGTGGTACAACTCACTGCAACAAAGATTGTTCCTTGAAAGGGGGGAAGGAATGATTCTAAAAAAAATTTCTCTCTTAATACTTTTTATTATTATTATTATTTCTAGGCTTCACATACAGTAACTTTTCCTTTACCCATCAGACTACTACAAAGATCCCTTACTTCCTCAGGTGATTTATTTCAAGTCACTCTTCACTTTTAATTTTCCTTCTCTGTAACTATATGGCAGGGTGGAGTGGGGTGGGGAAACTAATTAAGTCCCTGAAATCCATTCTTCAAACCTAGACTTTCCAGCTGGGTCACTGAACAACCCTACTCATGTTAGTTCTTGCGTGCATAGCACTGGGGCTGGGTTTCCACCTAGAATTAACCACAGAGTCAGCGTGGTTCTCCCAGCCTAATCAAGAAAAGGAAGATCACTCCCCAACCGCAAGCAATGAGGATGGCTTAACCCAATGAAACTGCACCTGGGTTATACCTGCAGGTAACAGGTGTGGCATCCATTTTGTGTATTTAAACAGATAACTAGCTATACAATGTATGGCGGGGCTAGAATGGGATCTGGTTTTAAGAATAAAATCAGTACATGGGAAAAAAGCACTGAATGCTCTTCCCTATCAGCAGTTAATTCCCTGGGCCAGGGCTTCAGTGCTGGATGTGACCCTGATTGGAATAAAATTATTGGGAGGAGAGGTTGCTGAGAGCAGGGCTGCAACTAGGGGGGGTAAGCGGGACACATGCCCCGGGCGCCGTGCTGGGGCCCCCAAAATGACAACACCTCCCTCACCAACCCATGGAGGAGGGGCACGGAATCCATGTTTGCCCCGGGTGACACAGACCCTAGTTGCAGTCCTGGCTGAGAGGAACCTTTCACTTGCTGAGAACTCACAACACTGTTTCCCATTGAGTTACCTTCATTATGGCCACTGACTAGCAGTGAGTTTGCCACCATTTTGATGTGGGAAATGTATTAATACTGTAGTTTAAAATCCAGTTCCTTCATTCTTTCTGGCAGCTGAAGTTATTCTCTATGAAGCTTTCAACACCACACCTAGTTTGGCTCTACAAATCTGCAGTGGTGCCTCTCATGAATAACCCAGCAGGAGATTTCTCATCCTAGACCAGTTCACACATACAGCACAAACAATAGTGCCGTGAGGTTATGAAATCTTAAGGTGAAAAAATAAACAGCACTGCTAGTCTCTCATGCTAGATACAAACTCACATATCCTCCTTGCAGATAAAAATACCTCTGAAGAATCCTAACGCAGCCTCCCCTGGTGTCTCTTAGGTATGTGGACTTCAACTCCTAGAATTCCTCAGATGGCATTGCCATTGCTAAGAATTCTGAGAACTCCACTTTGGGAGGGCGAGAATGGGAATCCTAACATACCAGGGATGAACTGGGCTAGAATCTTCCTTACTATTGTGATATGATTTTACTGTACTATACTGAGTGGTGATTGGTTCTTGTTTATTTATCTTTCTAACTCTATTCTTTCCCCCCCTCTTTAAAATCTGAAATGCAACAGTTCATTCTGCCATCTCATTTTGCGGTTTATGTGCAACAAGCAATTTGGGGGCTTAAGATGGGCCTTCTGTCCTTTATTGTGACACTTAGCAATTCAACAAACCAGGATCAGCAACATCCCTGTTTTTAGCTGTTGGCCATGAACTTTCATACAGCAGCCTAGATACAAGGACAGAAAAGATTCCTGCATGTTTAGTAGATGTACAGATCAGAGATGGACAACCAGCGGTTCCAGGTCATATGCAATCCTGAAAGTTGGGTTTTGCAGCCCAAAGAGGCCTCTCTAACCATGATTACTGAAAACTATCAACACAGTTTTATACCATTTCATGTGGGAAACATATGAATACTGCAGTTTTAAAATCTAAAATCAGCAAGTCATGGGTAAAACAACAAAGAAAATCCCCCAAATTCCCCCAATCTAGCCATACCCATACGTGTAATGTGGCTTCACCCAATCTGCAGTCCTCGCTGCTCCAAAAATTGTAAGGTTGCCCATCCTGGCCTTTATGAATGAATGATGGAAGGTGCAGGTGAGGAAATGGATAGAATTCCTTCTACATAAAGATAACATATTACTCAGGACGCCTGCATAATATTTAGTTTGCTCAACTGTTTCTGTAGTATGTCTTTGAATCCTTCTCTCTTGTCATTTTGTCTTATTTTTTTTATTTCGCTGCCTTCCCAGCCATCCTTTACTGTTCTCCTTGGCCCTTCTGCCAATCATGTGGCCTTGCTGATGGTCTTTGATTCCTGCCCCAGGCCTACCCTGGCACAGAGGGGTATCTTTCCTGCCAGGCCAGTCTTCATATGAGAAGGGAAAATGCATGAGCATGCAGTAGAAAGGAGCTCAGTTCAGAGTACACTTTCGTTTTCCAGAGGGGTAGTACATTAGCCTCCTTTAGCAAAAACAGTGAAGCAACTTGTAGCACTTTAAAGATTAACACATATATTGTAGTATAAGTTCTCATGGGCAACAATCCACTTCAAGATAGTCACAAAGGATTATTTTATTTATTTATTATTCATATTTCTATCACCACCCATCTCCCCCAAAAGGAGGAGATATGTGTTATATATACATTAACAGGCCTAGGGGGAGGAAGGAGGATGAACTGTAAATAGTGAGATTTATGAAAAATGAAATGTAGAATATATAGGATCATTTCCTCATTAATAGTATAATTAATTATTATCATTAATATATAATTAATATATTGTTGTTGTTCAGTCGTTTAGTCGTGTCTGACTCTTCGTGACCTCATGGACCATAGTACGCCAGGCCTTCCTGTCCTCCACTGTCTCTCGGAGTTTACTCAAATTCACGTTCATTACATCGGTGATGCTATCTAACCATCTCATCCTCTGCCGTCCCCTTCTCCTTTTGCCCTCAGTCTTTCCCAGCATCAGGGTCTTTTCCAGTGAGTCCTCTCTTCGCATTAGGTGGCCAAAGTATTTGAGCTTCAGCTTCAGCATCTGTCCTTCCAATGAGCAGTCAGGGTTGATTTCCTTTAGGATTGACTGGTTTGACCTCCTTGCAGTCCAAGGGACTCTCAAGAGTCTTCTCCAGCACCACAGTTCAAAAGCATCAATTCTTCGGCGCTCAGCCTTCCTTATGGTCCAACTCTCACAGCCATACATTGCTACTAGAAAAACCATAGCTTTAACTATACGGACCTTTGTCGGCATGGTGATGTCTCTGCTTTTTAATATGCTGTCTAGGTTTGCCATAGCTTTCCTTCCAAGGAGCAAGCGTCTTTTAATTTCATGGCTGCAGTCACCGTCTGCGGTGATCTTGGAGCCCAAGAAAATAAAATCTGTCACTGCTTCCATTTCTTCCCCTTCTATTTGCCAGGAAGTGATGGGACCAGATGCCATGATCTGGGTTTTTTTAATGTTGAGTTTCAAGCCAGCTTTTGCACTCTCCTCTTTCACCCTCATCAAGAGGCTCTTTAGTTCCTCTTCACTTTCTGCCATTAGGGTGGTATCGTCTGCATATCTGAGGTTGTTGATATTTCTCCCGGCAATCTTAACTCCGGCTTGTGATTCATCCAGCCCGGCATTTCTCATGATGTACTCTGCATATAAGTTAAATAAGCAGGGTGATAATATACAGCCTTGTCGTACTCCTTTCCCAATTTTGAACCAGTCGGTTGTTCCATGTCCGGTTCTAACTGTTGCTTCTTGACCCACATACAGGTTTCTCAGGAGACAGGTAAGGTGGTCTGGTACTCCCATCTCTTTAAGAATTTGCCACAGTTTGTTGTGATCCACACAATCAAAGGCTTTAGCGTAGTCAATGAAGCAGAAGTAGATGTTTTTCTGGAACTCTCTTGCTTTTTCCATGATCCAGCGAATGTTGGCAATCTGATCTCTAGTTCCTATATAATTAATATATAATCATTAATATATAATGATCATTTCCTCATTAATAGTGACCTTTCACAAAACAGTTGCTGAGAGATAACATAGACATTCTCTCAGTGGTAATACATATAATGTATTATTTAAAACAGCACATCATAGCTTGAATAAGTAAGTGTAGGCTAAATATTTCCCAGACATTCGTAAGAGTTAAAGAAGCTAATGAAAGGGCCTTTCCCAGAACCAAGCCATAGTGCTAGTCCTCACCCTTGAACTGGCAGAAAACTGTCCGACTTGATTTGCTATTTGCAATCTCTCACCTGACTTCCCTCCAAGGTAATGATTTTACAAATGTTGAGGCAGCTTTTGAATGGTACGAAAATAAAAGGAAAAGACCATTTAAGGAGGTCTTAAGTGTGTTTCATTCATTGTTGCGAATGAAATGAAGGCAATGTTAAGGGGATAAAGCCATATTTGTGCTGTGATTAGGTGAAAATGGAGATACAGCTCTAAACATATTGCTGGTTGTATGCTACCCAAAGTCACATTCAGTGAGATGGGCAGCCGTATAAATTTGCTAAATAAACAAACAAACAAACAAACAAACAAACAAAACAAGCAGTTTTCTAGAGATAATAGAACTGCAATGTGGTACAACCCCAAAAGGTGGCAGTAGCACCTAGCCAACTTTGGCTAATCTCAGAAAGTTCAGCTGAGTTGGAGCTGTTTAGTATTTCATTGGGAGACCACCAGGAGATCCCAGGTCTGTAGGCTGGATTGGGAATCAAAGAGACTGTCCTGGAATGTTGTATATATTTTATGATTCAGAAAAGAATATGGGAAGCTGAGTTTTAAAAAGTCAAGCTGCTAAAAGTTTTTTTTTCCTGTGGGAGTCAGAAATGCTCTTGCAAACTCCCCCCTCAGGAATGTTGATAGCCGGTGCCTGCAAGTCTAGTTTGCTTAGCCAATCAGAAAGGTTACTTGTTTGTTTTTTCCCAAATTGGGAATGCGTTGCCTAGGTGAGTGGTCACATGCCAAGCTTGGTCCACTCAGGTACTGCCAAGTTTAAATTGTAAAAGCTTTAAAATGTAAATTCTTCTATTGTGTTTACTGCTTCTACTCCTGTACTACTATGTTGTTGGTGAGTGCAGAGAGGCAAATTGCCTCGAGCTATGTTAATTAAGCCATCCATGCTTTTCCCGGCTGGGAAAAAGGCTGAAAAGTTTAGTTTAGTTTTCTTTGTTTTAAAATAGAAACAGCATTTTTCTACTGCAAGTTTTTTTCAGTTCATTTATTTCTTAATATTTCTATAACTCTGATCTCACAAATTATTAAAAACTACAAAAGGTTATGGGCCCAGCAAAGCTCTGATGATCAGAAATAGAAATATGGAAAGAAAAGAGATGAACAATTTCGTTTGCATTTGAAAGGCAAGTTTTGAAACTTGCTGGAAGGAGGCTTTTGTTTTTTTGAAACCTGCTGGAAGCTGCTGGCCGTTTTTTGTTTGAGGAGGAGTAAAGCCTCGTGTTTTTTGCAAGCCTCGTGGATCATCCCAACAGGGGAGGAGGAAGAAGAAGCAATGGCGGCGGCTGCTTCAAATTATCAAGGTATGCCCCTGGAAAAGCTTTCCAATACTAATTATTTGAACTGGTCTTTGAAAATGGAGAGTTTCTTGAGGAGAGAAAATTTATGGTCTGCTATTTGTTGTTGTTCAGTCGTTTAGTCGTGTCTGACTCTTCGTGACCTCATGGACCATAGCACGCCAGGCCTTCCTGTCCTCCACTGTCTTTCGGAGTTTACTCAAATTCATGTTCATTACATCGGTGATGCTATCTAACCATCTCATCCTCTGCCGTCCCCTTCTCCTTTTGCCTTCAGTCTTTCCCAGCATCAGGGTCTTTTCCAGTGAGTCCTCTCTTCGCATTAGGTGGCCAAAGTATTTGAGCTTCAGCTTCAGCATCTGTCCTTCCAATGAGCAGTCAGGGTTGATTTCCTTTAGAATTGACTGGTTTGACCTCCTTGCAGTCCAAGGGACTCTCAAGAGTCTTCTCCAGCACCACAGTTCGAAAGCATCAATTCTTCGGCGCTCAGCCTTCCTTATGGTCCAACTCTCACAGCCATACATTACTACTGGAAAAACCATAGCTTTAACTATACGGACCTTTGTCGGCAAGGTGATGTCTCTGCTTTTTAATATGCTGTCTAGGTTTGCCATAGCTTTCCTCCCAAGGAGCAAGCGTCTTTTAATTTCATGGCTGCAGTCACCGTCTGCGGTGATCTTGGAGCCCAAGAAAATAAAATCTGTCACTGCTTCCATTTCTTCCCCTTCTATTTGCCAGGAAGTGATGGGACCAGATGCCATGATCTGGGTTTTTTTAATGTTGAGTTTCAAGCCAGCTTTTGCACTCTCCTCTTTCACCCTCATCAAGAGGCTCTTTAGTTCCTCTTCACTTTCTGCCATTAGGGTGGTATCGTCTGCATATCTGAGGTTGTTGATATTTCTCCCGGCAATCTTAACTCCGGCTTGTGATTCATCCAGCCCGGCATTTCTCATGATGTACTCTGCATATAAGTTAAATAAGCAGGGTGATAATATACAGCCTTGTCGTACTCCTTTCCCAATTTTGAACCAGTCGGTTCAAAACATGAACCATGTCCGGTTCTAACTGTTGCTTCTTGACCCGCATACAGGTTTCTCAGGAGACAGGTAAGGTGGTCTGGTACGCCCATCTCTTTAAGACTTTGCCACAGTTTGTTGTGATCCACACAATCAAAGGCTTTAGCATAGTCAATGAAGCAGAAGTAGATGTTTTTCTGGAACTCTTTTGCTTTTTCCATGATCCAGCGAATGTTGGCAACCTGATCTCTAGTTCCTCTGCCTCTTCGAAACCCAGCTTGCACTTCTGGTAGTTCTCGGTTCACATACTGCTGAAGCCTAGCTTGTAGGATTTTGAGCATAACCTTGCTAGCATGTGAAATTAATGCAATTGTACAGTAGTTTGAACATTCTTTGGCATTGCCTTTCTTTGGAATTGGAACGTAAACTGACCTTTTCCAATCCTGTGGCCACTGTTGAGTTTTCCAAATTTGTTGGCATATTGAGTGCAGCACTTTAACAGCATCATCTTTTAGGATTTTAAATAGCTCAGCTGGGATACTGTATTCTCCGCTAGCTTTGTTGTTAGTAATGCTTCCTAAGGCCCACTTGACTTCACTCTCTAGGATGTCCGGCTCAGGGTCAGTGACCACACCATCGTATTTATCAGGGATATTAAGATCTTTCTTGTATAGTTCTTCTGTGTATTCTTGCCACCTCTTCTTAATCTCTTCTGCTTCTGTTAGGTCCCTGCCTTTTTTGTCCTTTATCATGCCCATCTTTGCACAAAACGTTCCCTTGAGATCTCCGATTTTCTTGAAGAGATCTCTAGTCTTCCCCATTCTATTGTTTTCCTCGATTTCTTTGCATTGTTCATTTAAGAAGGCCTTCTTATCTCTCCTTGCTATTCTCTGGAATTCTGCATTTAGTTGTTTATATCTTTCCCTTTCTCCCTTGCCTTTTGCTTCCCTTCTTTCCTCAGCTATTTGTAAAGCCTCATCAGTCAGCCACTTTGCTTTCTTGCATTTCTTTTTCTTTGGGATGGTTTTAGTTGCTGCCTCCTGTATAATGTTACGAACCTCCATCCATAGTTCTTCAGGCACTCTGTCTACCAGATCTAATCCTTTAAATCTATTCCTCACCTCCACTGTATAGTCTGTATGGTCTGCTATAGCAGAAGCAATTCCAGCAAATCCAGACTAAGCCTGGCTGAGGCGGGATGAGAAATGTAAAGCTTCCATTATTTTGACTGTGGAGGATAATCAGCTTATAAATGTGAGAGGCATAGAAAGATCCAAGGATTTATGGGACTATTTACGTAATTTATATGTGAAAACCTCTCCTGGAAGCAAGGTTATTTTAACCAAAAAGTTGTACAAAGCCTCTTTGCCAGAGCATGGAAATTTACCAGAGCATCTTCATAAACTTCAACAATATTTTGTGGAGCTTCAAGAGCGTGGTTTGGAGTTTACCCCTCTGATGAAAGCTTACATTATGCTGTCTTCGCTGAATGATTCCTGGGACACTTTAATTTGCACCATGGAGGGCATCCCTGAAGCTGATTTAACTCCATCGTTTGTGTCTGCTCATCTTCTTGCTGAGTGGGAGAAAAGGCAGGAGAAGGCTGTGTCTACTTCTTCATTAAAGTCTTCACGTGAGAAGCCAAGAGAACGGAAAAGCTTTGAATTTCAGGCTGCTGCATTTTCAAGTAGGCGTTGCTTTCAATGTGGTTCTCCTGAACATCTTCGAAAGGACTGTGTCCAGTTGCCTAAAGGTAAGAAGATTTTTCAGAAGAAAGAAGCAACAAGCAGGAAGAAAGCTCTTCAATCTTCTCATATTGCAAACGTTGTTGAAAGCTGTGATGATAAAGACTATTGGATTTTGGATAGCGGCGCAAATTGGCATGTCTGTAGTAATAAAGATTCTTTTGTGTCTCTGTCTAAAACTAACAAACAAAGTGTTTCCTTAGCTGATGGATCTATGTCTAAGATCATGGCTCAAGGTGAGATTTATCTTCCATGTTTGGGGGAAACTTCAAAATGTTTTATTTGTGCCTAATTTTCAAAGTAATCTCTTGTCTGTGGGTCAGTTAGTAGCATCTGGGTATGTTATAACTTTTAAGACAGAGGGCTGTGAAATTAGGAAGGATGGTAAAGTGGTTGCTAATTGTTTGCAGAAAGATTCTCTTTACATTGTACAAAAAGCTGAGAAGCAAACAGCAAAGGCTGTGTTTGAGAATACTCCCATACACGATCAGTGTATCCATTTATTACATAGAAGGTATGCTCATGCTAATTTTAAGTACATATCACAAATGCCTAGTTTTTCTGCTGATTTAAAATTGAAACCTTGTGATAAGTATTTGGATTGTTCAGTTTGCAAGGAAAATAAGACCACTAGGGCTCCTGTGCAGAAAATTGCTAATAAAACCACTTCTAGGCCTCTTGAAATAATTCATTCTGATGTGATAGGTCCATTTTCTCCAAGTCTTGGGGGAGCAAGGTACATTTTGACCTTCATAGATGATTTTTCCAGGTACACATTCATTCATTTGTTGAAACACAAAGATGAGGTCTTTGACAAGTTTAGAAGTTTTGTAACTTGGGCAAATGGAAAATTCCCAAGGCCTGTGTCTGCTTTGCAATCAGACAGAGCTGGAGAGTATCTATCCTCAAAGTTTAAAATCTTTTTGTCAGAAAAAGGGATAGAACACATTTTAGCTAATCATTACACGCCAGAACAGAATTCTGTGGCAGAAAGGAAAGGGCGAACACTGCAGGAAGCCATGATGTGTTTGCTGAAAGATGCCAGTTTACCTTTTAGGTTTTGGGGTGAAGCTGTTTCTACAGCTTGTTATGTTCAGAACAGGCTGTTTAACAGTGCAGTTCAGGATACGCCATTTCATTTGTTCTATGGTGTAAAACCTAAGGTAAATCATCTCAGAGTTTTTGGGAGCACAGCTTGGGTGCACATTCCCAAGCAGCTGAGGCGTAAGGGGGCTTCCAGAACAAAGAAAGCTATCTTTGTTGGGTATGAACAGAGTCAGAGGAGCTACAGGTTCATACTGGATAATCAACTGATAATTAGTAAAAGTGCTTCCTTTGATGAGCAGAATTGGGATAAAATAAACTCTAGTTCTTCAGTTGATTTATCCATGAGGGAACAGCAAATTTTTGCTGATGGTGATTTGCAGGAATCACCTAGTGAAGTCAATGAGCAAGAAGTTGAATTGTCTGAGAAGTCAGAGGTTTCTGAGGACAATGGTGGAATTCAGAATGTAAGTCCTGTCCTACCTCGCAGGTCTGAAAGGATTAATAAGGGGGTTCCACCTGATCGTTATCAAGTAGATGTTGTGAAGGTGTTTCACATTCACACAGAGCCTGAGTCTATAGATCAAATCAATGAGATGCCACCTGAAATAGCTAAGTGCTGGCATGAAGCCATGCAGCAGGAACTGGATTCCTTAAAGGAAAATAAAACTTGGAAATTGGTGAGTCTGCCTCCCAATCAGAAGTGTTTGGATTGTAGGTGGGTGTTTAAATTGAAAAAAGATTCAGAAGGTAAAATTCAAAAGTACAAAGCAAGATTAGTAGCAAAAGGTTTTACTCAAAGAAAAAATGTGACAAAACTTTTGCTCCAGTGACCAAAGCTGAATCTATCAGGTTGCTTTTAAAGGTTGCTGCCATGAAGAAATTGTCTGTTTATCACTATGATATTCAAACTGCTTTTCTGTATGGTGATTTGGAGGAAAAATTGTTTATGAAACAACCTCCTGGTTATGAAAAAGAAAAATAACTTGTGTGTGAGTTGCAGAAGTCCATCTATGGATTGAAACAGTTGGCCCATTGTTGGAATATTAAGTTGGATAAAACTGCAAAATTTTGGGTTTCAGAAAGGAATTGCTGATCCATGTGTGTATGTAAAGAATGATAAGCAAGGTGTAATGTACTTATGCTTGTATGTGGATGATTTGTTGCTGCTCACATCATCAGACAAACAAAAGCATGATTTTGAGGTTTGTATGAAAAACAATTTCACTTTGAAATGTCTTAGAGCAGTTAACAATTACTTGGGATTAGAAATTCAGAGAGAAAAAGATGGCAGTTTTCTCATAAGTCAGAGTAGTAAAATTAAGAAACTGCTGGAAGATTTTAAAATGCAAGACTGTAAGTCTGTCTCTTCCCCCATGCTTCCTGAGTTTCTAAAAGAAAAGGGGGATGATGAGTTATCTGAAGGAGATAATGTTGGTAGTCTGCTTTATATTGCGAACCATAGCAGACCCGACATTTCAAACAGTGTGTCCATTTTGAGCAGATATGTGGAGCATCCCACATCTGTTGCAAAGTCTGGGTTAAAAAGGCTTTTTCGTTATTTACAGGGCACCAAAGATTATTGTTTAAGATTGTCTGCTACAGACACAGAGGAAAAGTTAGAATGCTAGTGTGATTCAGATTGGGCTGGAGATCTCAGTGATAGGAAGTCTACTTCTGGGACTGTAATTAAATTTGCTAAGTCAACAATTGCATGGTACTCCAGAAAACAAACAGTAGTAGCTATCAGCACGGCTGAAGCTGAATTTTATGCATTGGCACAACTGTGCAATGAGGTAATCTGGTTTACACAATTGTTGCAAGACCTTGGAGTCATTTTAAGCCAGCCTGTAACAATTTATGAAGGCAACCAGGCCTGTTTACTTTTAGCTTTATCGGAAGGTTCCAGAAACCGAACAAAGCACATTGATGTTCGTTTTCATCTTGTTAAAGATTTTATAGCCAAGAAAAAGGTTATTTTAAAATACTGTGAAACTAAATTAATGTTGGCCGATATTTTTACGAAGCCTCTACCTGGGGTTAGGTATAAGGAGTTAGTAACAAAATTGGGCTTGTTTCCAAATTCTTTCTGGACATAAAAAGGGGAGTGTTGTATATATTTTATGATTCAGAAAAGAATATGGGAAGCTGAGTTTTAAAAAGTCAAGCTGCTAAAAGTTTTTTTTCCCTGTGGGAGTCAGAAATGCTCTTGCAAACTCCCCCCCTCAGGAATGTTGATAGCCGGTGCCTGCAAGTCTAGTTTGCTTAGCCAATCAGAAAGGTTACTTGTTTGTTTTTTCCCAAATTGGGAATGCGTTGCCTAGGTGAGTGGTCACATGCCAAGCTTGGTCCACTCAGGTACTGCCAAGTTTAAATTGTAAAAGCTTTAAAATGTAAATTCTTCTATTGTGTTTACTGCTTCTACTCCTGTACTACTATGTTGTTGGTGAGTGCAGAGAGGCAAATTGCCTCGAGCTATGTTAATTAAGCCATCCATGCTTTTCCCGGCTGGGAAAAAGGCTGAAAAGTTTAGTTTAGTTTTCTTTGTTTAAAAATAAAAACAGCATTTTTCTACTGCAAGTTTTTTTCAGTTCATTTATTTCTTAATATTTCTATAACTCTGATCTCACAAATTATTAAAAACTACAAAAACTACAAAAAAGAAGGTAATGGCAAACCACTTCCACATCCCAGCCAAAAGAATTGCATGGCATGTCCATAAAATCAGCAGGAGCTGAATGCGACTTAAAAGAGACTTTTGTTATTTTAGTCTAACACATATGGAAAGTGTGAGCATCCTACACTACTAATGCTTCTTTATCAAGTCTAAGGCCCTGACTAGATAGTTTACAATCTGATAGCAAAATACTGGTGCTAAGCATGCCTACCCCTCTTCAGATCCTAAATATATTCACTTAGAATGCATTTACAAACAACAGGCTACCTGGCAGTTCCCCTCAGACCCAGACTGAAAAATCAAGGTTAAAGGTTTTGGAGCTGTATTCTGAAACATAAGAGAGGAACCAAACAGAAAGGTTTGCCTACCCCTAACTAGAAGGCTCATTACCCACTGATTATCAGAGACTTGTCCTTCAAAGAATAATGGGAATATTAGGCTGCAATCATTAATTTCATAAAGAAAATCATAGCTGTGTTGGTCCATTAAAAAACAAACACACCCTAGCTGGGTTCTACCTTTCCAATTTTTCTGAAAAATTCTGACCCAATAACTTTGTTTAATACTGCAAAATTTGATGGTTTTCTTCTGCTGCTTGTTTACCTGGGACTTGTGTCTACTTATCTGGAAACAACCCACATTGGATGGGTGGGTATGCTTCCTAGTAACGGTGCAAAAAACTGGGATTTTACTTCTTTATTAACAAAACAGCATTGCCTATTGTGGTTTTATCTCTTTCCCATCCCTACTTCCACTCAGAAAGTAGTATCTGACTTCATTTCTCTATTGCCTATAGCCTTTATACATAGTGTATATAGCATGACATCACATTTAGATTGACATTACTTCAGAGGGTACTGTATATCCAGGAAAATATTTTAGCATGCAATTACCCACACACATTCATGAAATTTGGTGGTGGAAGTAGATTTATATCCCTTGTGCATTGTCCCATCACGACTTCTGTCTTTGTTTCTCTCCACACAAAAAAATATTAATGAAGAAAAGACAGAATAGCTGCAGAGGTCTTTTGATGGGCAGTGTGAGAAAACATCCATCTGGAATCACTCAGAGAAAACATTTTCTAGGCACAACCATTTCCTTACTTTCCACAAGCCATGTGATGCTGATCAGACATTCCCAGTCCAAGGATAAGGATGCAGTACATTTCAGCAAGGTGCTTTTTGGTCACTGCCAGCTTAATTTGGTTATCCTTCATTTCCTTTTTTTCTAGGATGTTGGGCTTTCTGTTTGACCAAAAAAGTTATGAAAGATAAAGGACTTTGTAATTTATTTCTGTCCTGGGCTACATTTTCTTGAAAGTATCTATAGCAAGTTGAATGCCTATTAATTGATAGGTGAGATAGAAACTACTGATTGGAACCAAGCAAAAGGTGAGTTGGGCCACCCATTCTCTTCCTTTTTGACACCTTTTTTCTCATCTCTTCCTGATACTTTGTTCTTTCCCTCCACATGCACCAGATTGTAGGGGAAGAGACATATCACTCTTATCAGAAATCTGAACTGATCATTTGCATAGAGTCAGATGTGGCCTAGGCTGCAAGTTGTTCAACCCACCTTTAGTGCATTCCTAATCTCTTAATCCTAGCTAGAAAATCAGGAATGTTATGTCAACACTAGGAATTTCTGAGTCAATGAAAGAAAGAAATGTAAACTTTGCATCATAAAAATCATAGGGAAGAGCTGGCACACCCCAGCTGATTTATTAAGACTCCAATTATTGAAGTGGATCTTTTATACTTAGACTATTATTAATAGATTAGAAGCTACAATAGAACTCAAACAAAAAAACAGGAGGGATGGTGCTAGAATGCCTCTACGTAGGTCAAGTGAAGGAAGAAAACATTAATGCTGACACTTCCAAAAGTCCCAGCAGGGTTATTGCAAAAGCTGGAAGTTGTGCCCCAGCACAGCATAAAACACTTACTGATACAAGTAATGTTTGTTCTATGACTGAGTTTATCATACAAAACGTCCCTTCAGGATCGTTTAAACTAAGAATTAAAATCGGGGCCAGTCCTTCCATAAGGCATCCATCAGATTGTAATTTTTAATGTGATAGAAGGAAAAAAAATGTTAAATACATGGTGGATGTTCATCTTAATTGTAATTAAATTTAAAATGAGTTAAGTCCAATTCATTTTCATTCTGAACCCATGCACGTCTTTGTCTCAATCCCACCTCCTTTTTGGAATGCATTCCACAGCTCCCTGTCCACAGAATCAAAGTTGAAAGGGACTGTTCAAGCCCCTGCTCAGTGCAGGAATCCAAGCGAGCATCCCTGAGAATCAGCTGCTGCTCAAACACATTCAGAGAACCAGACTATGAAGGTTCTCAGTCATCCAGGTGGAATTGTCTGTAGCTTGAATCATGTCAACTGGATTTCTATTTTCTCAGTGGAAACGTTTCGCTCCTTATCCAAGGAGCTTCTTCAGTCTGAGGCACAATCTTTCCCCTATTTTCCTTCCTGCTTTGTCTTCTGTGCCTAGGAAGATTAAGACCATTTCGCAAGCTCAACAGCAGCATGGTGATCTTAACGATCCTTCTTTAGATGATAAAGGGACTTAGAAATAACATCTCAATATAACCATGACCTAGCCCCAGGTGTAAGGTCACACAGCAACATATTTAAGGATTCCCTTACTAACTTTGCTCAGACTGAAGAAGCTCCTTGGATAAGGAGCGAAACGTTTCCACTGAGAAAATAGAAATCCAGTTGACATGATTCAAGCTACAGTCAGAGAACCAGAGTTCACCGCTTCCCTGTCAGTAATTGGTTCTGTGTTTATACAGCTGTAGCCCTTAAGATGATTCCTTAACATTCAACTAGAAGTTGACTTCTTGTAATGGTAACTTAAGAACAATATTTGGTATCCTGAACTTATTGCTGTTTGTCTAACATTCTGAAGTTGGAAGCCCAGAGTCAGACATAGTACTTGAGCTGGAGGACCTTCAGCCTTACTTTCTCCTCAATATTTCAGGGAACAGCCAGGTCCTAATTAATTATTCCATTTTTGTACACTGGCAATAAATATTCAGATCCAGATACCGGCTTGACCAGCTTTAAGACAGGATTGGGTAAATTATACCAATTTTCAAAGTTGTGGTAGGAGAAATTTCAAAAGGACCAAAGGATAGAGAGTGGGAGAGAGAGAATATTAAGAGGTGTTGAATCAAGTATCTTAAAGAGGACGCTAGAAATGCCTGAAGAAAGGATGAGGTCATGAAGGGATGGGAGGATGAAAACTATATGGGTGGAGCTCCAGGAGGCACTGTGGGACTTCAAAATACACAGCTTTAGCCAGCAAGTCTATACTGAGATCATCAAGCAAAGAACACAGAGCCTGAAAGCCTTTTATAATTTACCTACCTACTCTCTCTGTTATATATAACCGCCCAGAGTTCCCTTGCGGGGAGATGGAGCGGTATATAAATTGAAACATAAATAAAATAAATAAAATAAATAAGATGACCTATTGCATAGAACTGTTGTCCATATAGCTCAATTCTTTTGTCTTCTCTGATTGGCAGTGGTTCTTCAAGGTCTTGGGCTAAGACATCTTTCCCAGATGGTGATTTTTTTAAAACTGGCACTACTGAGAATTGAAGCAGAGAGCTTCCTAATGCCAAGTGTGCCCTCAAGCACTGATCCCTGGCCCTCCCTTCCTAAGCAAGACAGGTCTTTATATATCACCATGCTAAATAAAATAAAATAAAAATTCATCAGAAGATGATCAAAATTGTGGGCCAAGAAGGCTACATTCTGCAACCTATATTACTATGTAAAGGTAAAGGTAAAGGTTCCCCCCGCACATTTGTGCAGTCGTGTCCGACTCTAGGGGCCGGTGCTCATCTCCGTTTGTTAGCCGAAGAGCCAGCGTTGTCCGAAGACGCTTCTGCGGTCATGTGGCCAGCATGACGCACGCGGAACGCTGTTACCTACCCACCGAAGTGGTACCTATTCATCTACTTGCATTTGCATGCTTTCGAATTGCTAGGTTGGCAAGAGCTGGGGCGAGTGCGGGAGCTCACTCCGTCACGCGGGGCTAGGGATTCGAACCTCCGAACTTGTGATCTTCCGATCAACAAGCCTGTGTCTTACCCGCTGAGCCACCACGTCCCCTATATATTACTATGTACTACTTGCTATTTCCCTTGGTCATAAAGCAACATCACTGGAGCCACTCTGATCAGTTCAATTTATCTTAGCCTCTTCTCTGGCTTCAGAAGGTATTTCAGATTCACAAAAGGCTAGAAACCTGTTTTTCAAGCTGAGTTTCTCAGGGCAGAACTAACTGATTTACACTTAGAAACTCCTTGTTCCCAAAGGTTGGTTAAAATTTCACTTTGAGCTAAAAATCTAAATCTACATTCTTGCTAGAGAGTCTTTCAGAATATGATAGCTCCCAGAGTTCATGTATAAAACATGTTGCTCAAAAAGGAGAGAACTTGATTTATGTCCGTAGTGTAGTTCAGATGCTGTATTCTGAACTCTGTTGAACTTGTCTGACGTTGAAAAATACATACAGGCTTGTAAGATGGTACAAGGGTACTGTATTCAGAGCAACCTGGCCTCCAAATGCTAGCCCTACATTGATGGAGAAAGCTCTTGGCACAGTCTAGCATAGATCAGACCAGCAAATGCTCTGAATGCACAAAGTCTGAAGAAAGAGAATACCTTTGCCTTAGTACCAGGACCTTACCATACAATATTCTGTACATACTGTAGTTATAGGAGTCTGCTTAAGACAACAGAAAAGTAATTTTACTCACCCCATAAAAGACTTGGGTTTCATCTCCAAGGTTATTTTTTCCAGATAAAAAGAAATGTAGTACAACAGAGACATGAGGAAATCATCCAATTGCTTACACCTAGAACAAAGTTAAGTCACATATCACAAAACAGCTTTTTTCTTGGAACAGGGTACTAGGATTTGGGACATCATTTATTGCTTCAGAAGCAGTGGTTTTACCATCCTCATTCATATCAATGATATATTTTAATCTCACCAATTCAGTTATTTGGACAAGGAACTAAAACAGAGCTTTCCAAACTGTGTGTCGCGACACAAAAGTGTGTCGCCTGCGGGGCCCAGATGTGTCGCGTCAAAACCCGGAAGCGTTGATGGCGCGCCACCGGGCCATCAGCGCTTCTGGGTTTTCCCGCGGCAACACACCAACAGCGGTGCGCGAAAATCCGAAAGCGCCGCAGTCACGGCGGCGCTTCCAGGTTTTCCCGCAGCGACACACGAAAATCCAAAAGTGCCGCAGCCACAGCAGTGTGCAAAAACTGAAAGCGGCAGCAGCACTTCCGGGTTTTTGCGCGCTGCCGCAACAGCGGCACTTCCGGGTTTTCCCGCGGCGACAGACCAACGGCGGTTGGTGTGTCACCACAGGAAAACTTTGGAAAGCCCTGATCTAAAACATCCAATGTGTACACCCAAAGGACTTTTCAAATCACTTGACATGCTTCTTTAAAATCTCCACACTAGCTCTCTCCTTGCTGCTAAATTCAGCATATGCATACCCTTACTCCCAACTTTCTAGCCTCCCTCTCTTCCAGTCTGATAGTATTTCTTTATCCAGCACCACCATCCAAAGGCCTCCTGCTCAAAAGTCGCCTCCCCTTCTCTCTTGCTAGCCAATATATTTGGAATTGCCTCTTGGGACACCTTTGTGCCGAGGCTTCTCTTTCTTCCAACCCCTTCCCAAAATCTCACTTCCCATATCCATACTGCCCTGATGTAGACATAGTAGACATATTGGTAGACATATTCTATGTCTCCAGGGTCTTGCCTGAAGAGTGGAATGCAGCCCCAACACCCCTCCAAAAGTTGCTATCAAATTGTAATTCTTAATAAGAAATAAGAGGTCCTTAAAAGTAAAATGACTCTTCTGAATTTACCAGTCCTGAGTGTGTTCCTGTATATTGCATACTCCTAGCTGATAGAATACAGGCAAGAGTATGCTGACTTGCAAAATAATCTCTAGATTAAAGATCCCAGCTTGCCTGGAATAGCATGAACATACAGTATTTAGGGATAAAACTGGCCTGTGGTTGCCCTTGCGGCATACTTCCTATTCTCACTGCTAGCAGGAAATGCTGTACTGTATGTGGCATGGGTGTGACTAAGGCTAGTATTCTAGCCTATACTTCATTTATTTACTAAAAATGTTATGGAAAAGCCTTGATAGACCAAGGCCATAATGACCATAACCTATGAACAGCTGCAACTCAGAATGCAAGAAGAAAATAGTAAAAGGAATTAATTAATTAATTAAATGAATGAAAAAAATAGTTATGTATCTGTGAAACTAAGGGCTCATCCTTACATTGTGGTAACCATGGCACAAAGATGTCCTGCTAACCATTTAAAAAGGTTTATCTGTTGCGTTTGATTCATCCTGAGTCCACTGTGGATGCAGCTTTCATTTGTCTTTAGCTGTTCCAGTGTTAAAGAGGTGTTTTCCCTCTTCTCCTGACACAATCTATGACACCTCCCTCGTGACAATGTGGTCAATGACACCATCAGAGGCTGGGATCTACCCAGTGCCCATTGGCTGTTTTGGGCTGCTGAGGGCACTCCCTCTCCCCTCTGTCCCTGGATACTGCCTTCCAGGGCTGTTCTGCTTTCAGCAATGGGAGAGTCCAGTTCTTTCAAAATAAGCTCTCCCCCATCCCACCACATCTCCAATTCCATGGAGCAGCTCCGTGCAATCAAATACCTAGTGAGGAAAGAAACATCTCTCTATACTTCTCCTGCCACCCCTGCCAGACCTGACGACAGGTCCCCAGGCTGCCAGGGCTCAGAAAAATGGCAAGAGAAGCCAGGGAGAATCTGACTCCTTCCCCACCAGGTCAATGATTATGCAGAACTGAACTGCGCAATTGGAGGCCTGTTGGAAGAACTGGCTTTCCATTGTCAGCACTTGTCAGCCAGCCTGGAAGATTGCTGACACCTGCTGTGGAGGAAGAGTATGCTCCAGAGTCCTTTGGGAGCTACGTTTAAACATGAGTTTAGCACTCTTATGGAAGAGTGATATACCAATGTGAAATAATAGTTCTAAAAACAGCTGACAGACAGCAACTGCAAGAACTGCAGGGGGGGGGGAGTCTTGTAGCTGCTCCCACCAACTTTTTTAGAACTGTTTTTAAACATGTGTTCAGCACTCTCTGAAAGAGCAGTAAGCTCTTGTTTAAAAGTAGCCTCCAAAACATCTGACAGTTACTGTGAGGGCCATGCAGTGAAGTGAAATCTCCTGCTCCACTGTACCAGTTTCTCTCAGGCCGGCTGACAGGTATGCTGTGTGGTTGGAGTCTGTGGGCTTCATTGCCCAGTGGTTCAGGTACAAGTGCTGGGTCTGATCTGTGGGGCAGGTTACAGCCTCTCAGTAAAGCGCCTCTCCCACGGATCAACTGTAGCACCTGATCCACAGAAAGGGTTGGGATTGCCCAGTAAAGCAGGGATAGTATCATCTCTTCTGGCTGTGTGTTTAAAACCTTTTAAGCAGAGGTTTACTGCTCTTTTAGAAGAGCTGTACAGCTCTTGTCTAAAAGTTAATGCCAGTGTTGATTGGTCCAGGACACAGCACAGAGGTGAGATGGGAGAGACCCTTCCCTTTACCTCACAACCACCACACGTGCCTGGCAGCAGGCTTTTTTTTTTTTTTTTTGGCTACTTTTTGACAAGAGTTCAGTGCTGTCCCAGAATAGCAGTATTCCAGAATCCCACCCCCTCAGCCCCTGGGATTAGATTAGTCCTGAACCTGCTGGCCTTTTTGTAAGGCCTTAAAAGACATGGTTTTGTCACCAAGCTTGGGGATCTGGATGTGTGGCAGAGCCCACGCAAAGGTTACATTGATTTGTGTTGGTTGTTCTGTTTTTTACCTTGGCTGCTGCTTACATGAGTGTTGTTTTTTATTGTTATGTGTTTTATTGTGTTTTAACTGTTACTAGCTGCCCAGAGTCATGAATTTGAGATGGGAAGCCTAATAAATTGAATTAATAAATAAATACTGCTACATTTATGTCAAAAGGAGCCTAACTGCCAGCTGATATGCACCCGCCCAAAACACTGATGCCAACCCAGAGCAAAGCCACGAGTCTAGCCATCTGTCAAAATTTGTTTCGTCCCCAACCCGTTTCAACTCAGGTTAACAAGAGAAGAATGTCCATTTTCCCCAAGATCCACCCTGGAACTAGTTTGTTATTACATGCCCAAAACATGTTGATAAATCAAAATACATTTTAAACACCTTTGAAGATCTCAATTGCACCCACTCCCCTTGCATCTCTAATTTTTAAAGACAGAAAGTGAACATTATTAAATAAATAGGAAGCAACTAGATTACCTGCATTTATTTAATTTCATATTAATTTAATTTATATTTAAATGGGGTTTTTGTCTTGCCCCCACCACTTCTTTGTTTGGCCTGGTCCACTTTTTAAAGCACAGACTAGCAGAAAAAAGATTCTGCATCCTTACCTTTATAACACAGTCAAAGATATACAAATGAAATTACTGTATACTGATCCCTTATTTATCCCAGTAGGCTACCTTATGCTTTCTATTTTTTTTCCTTGCGTAGTTATTTTTACTAGCATGAAATTCAAAGTGTTAGAGTTGGAGTGGGAAAGACAGAAAACAAGGTGTCCAGGAACAGAATGAGCTGGGGGTTTTGCATTTTGTTTTTGTAATGGCACTGAGACCTGATGAATGTTAAAGATAGTTCATAGGCGTTATTGGTGAAGTACGTCAATGAGAGTTTGTGGATGTTGTGAAAGAGGGAGTAAGATTTTAAGGGTCTTTGGGTCCCCTCTGAGCTGTGCATGGGTGCGACAGAGGTTTGTGGTGGCTACAGGAGACAGCAACAGGCACAGCCTTCACAGTGGTCTCCTGAGCTGTGCTGGGTAGCCTTTGTTTGATCAGGAGCCAGGCTGGAGTGGGCTGCTGACTGGGTAGTTTGGAGAGCTGGTGGCAAAGTGTTGCCAATCAGCTGTTCAATGGTACACAGCTGTAGAAGACTCTGATGCTTGGTTCAACTGAGGCCTTAGTCACCTCTTGGATCTGATTGTCCCTCTGCAGATGTTACTATTTATTTGTTTGTTTGTGTTTGTTAAATTTGTATGCCACTCGACTCCTAACACCTCTAGGCAGTTTCTTGTGTGGGGATCCCAGGAGCTTCCTGGTTTTCAGAGAAACTCCTGGAGATTAAAATGGCAGAAGAGACATCTAGAGGGATGTTGGAGGCAGACAAAGAACAAACCTAAGTGAGAATCAGTAAGAGTGTCTTGTCACAATAAGAGAGACTAAACAACTATTTTTCTGCTCTTATCATGTTTGCAGGTAGCCAACAGGTGGCCTTGTTCAAGGTAATCCAGTTCTTCCTGGGTCAAGAGAGGCAGAGAAACATCTGCAGCACCACTGTGAGGAATGTTCAAGGCATCTGTTGGATAAAGTTGCTTGGATCCATTCTGAAATGGACCTTGGCTGTGCAGGTCCTGTGGAATTGAGAGACATGTTCTGGGTAGGTTATCTGGGAAATTTTTTGGGCTTGCTGGTCCTGAGGAAGTGGAAAGGGTCCTTGGGGCTGTAAGTGTGGCCACCCATGTATTAAATCTATGGGCCTCCTGGCTGGTCAAGGCCTTCCAGGAGATGATGTGTGGTTGGATCAAGGCAGTGGTGAGTGCATCCTTGAGGGAAGGAGTGGTTCTGCCCACTCTTAAAGAAGCAGTGGCCTGTCCCCTCCTCAAGGAACTGTTACTGGATCTGACAGCCCTAGACAATTTTTGTCCTGTCTTCAACCATCCCTTTCTAGGGAAGGTTCTTGAGAAGGTGATGAGGTTGCAGTTTCAGAGGGCCCTGGAGGAAATAGATTATCTAGATCCTTTTCAGTTGGGTTTCAGATCTGGATACAATACTAAGATGACATTGCTCTTGCTTGCCAATCTCTGGCAGGTCTGGGATGGGGTTCATGCATCCATCTTGGCCTTCCTTGATCTCTCAGTGACCTCTGATATTATTGATCATGGTATTCTTCTGTACCAGCTTAATGGGCTGGGAGTGAGGGCAATGGGGTTGCAGCGGTTCTCTCCTTTCTCCAAGGTCAGTTCCAGTTTGTGTTAGTAGGGATTCTATTTTCTCTCCACTCTTATTTGACATAAACATGAAGCCACTGTGGAAGGTAATCCATCGTCATGGCTTAAGTATCATTGATATGTAGATGATTTATACATCTCTTTCCTTGGCCAACCAAGTGATGTTGTCAGGGTTCTTTCCCAGTCTCTGGAGGTTGTGGAGGTCTGGATGGGGAAGAACAGGCTTCAGCTTAACTCTAGCAAGACCAAGTGGCTGTGGGTCTTAGGACCTCCTGATCGGGGGACTTTCATCTTTACTTCTAGATGTGGTAGCACTCCCCCAAACAGAATTTGTGCCTAACTTGGAGATCTTCTTGCCTTTGCACAAATCCATCTAGTGTGCTAATTGTGCCTGTTCCTGGATTTGGAGGCCCTGCTTACAGTCATTCATGCCTTAGTCACTTCCCATGTAGATTACTGTAATGCACTATACATGGGAATGCCCTTGAAGACCATTCAGAAGCTATAACTGGTCCAGAATTCAGTGGCATGGGCAGTTATATGTGCACCATGTAACACCACTTCTTTGCAAGCTGCACTGGCTACCAATAGGCTTTCAGGTTCAGTTCAAGGGTAGAGCAGGAGAAAGAAGCTCAGGATTTGGATCCTGAGGCATGAATCAGATTTTTAGCCTTTTAGTAGTGGCTCTTCACCTTTTGATAGTTACTTGATTCTGCAATAAAGTACCTTATCTAAGTCGTCCTGATTTCCTATGAGGTGCTGAGTTCCAAAGAGAGGTTTATTGCAAGAGGCCATGGCACAGCTACCTGACACAAGGAAGAAGGGTGAGATAAAAATGAAACCCCATTTCAATCAGGATTTTGTCCAGGATACAGCACTGAGACTGCTTTGGTTGTGTTGGTTATGTGACCCACACTGCAAACTAAGTTGGGAGAGTAAAGCTTTGCTTATTCGCTCAGACCTCTAGGCAAATTTCAGTACTACTGAGCACCACCATTTGGGAGGTCTGTCAGGACTGTGCCTTGATGCACCATTTTTCAGTGGGTTTGGTCCCTCCTGTTGGGACATGCCCAGAAGGTGAGGGCTGAAAGATTCTGTTCGACATCTAGGTCACTGACATATGGCACTCCCACATGGTTATCTTATCACCTTTGCTGTTTAATATCTACATGAAACTGCAGGGGGAGGTCATTCAGAGCTTTCAAGTGGGAGATTATCAATATACTAATGACACCCAGTTCTACAGCTCCCTAACTTCTAATTCCAAGGAAGCAAACAGTATCCTTCAATGTTGTCTAATCTTAGGTTAGATGAGGGAGAACAAGCTGTAATTAAATCTAAACAAGGAAGAGGTGTTAGTAAGCAAAATACAGAATTGAGATGATGCTTGGTCTCAATAGGATTACACTCCCCCAGAAAGAGAGGGTTTGCAGTTTGGGAATGTTACTTGACCTCCAGCACAGCTACAGCTAGTGCACCAAATGTGATCTTTTCTGAGTCAGTCAGACTTAGCAAGAGTTACTGTATCTATGCCTTGTTTATACCCCATCTTGATTACTGCAATGTACTTTATGCGCGGTGGCGTAATGGTTAAGACTGCTGACTGTTGAACAAAAGGAACGGCAGGTCGAGACCCGGAAGCACTGCGTAACGGGGTGAGCTCCCATTCTCGCCCAGCTCCTGCCAACCTAGCAGTTGGAAAGCATGTAAAAAATGCAAGTAGATAAATAGGTATCACTCCAGTGGGAAAACTAACAGCATTCCGTGCGCCTCGGCATTTAGTCATGCTGGCCACATGACCACAGAAGAGTCTATGGACAACGCTGGCTCCCTCAGCCGAGAATTGGAGATGAGCGCTGCCCCCTAGAGCCAGATACAACTAGTAGGGGAAACCTTACCTTACCTTTTACTTTATGTGTAGATACCATTGAAAAGTGTCAGGAAATTGTAATTTGTGCAAAATGCAACAGCCAGGCTGCCAACCAATACAAGGTACAGGGATAATATGGTGCCTGTACTGAAAGTTGTCTACCAGTCACAATTGAAGGTGCTGGTGTTGACCTTTATACCCTAAGTAGTTTAAGGAATGGTTATCTGGGGGCCACTGCTCCTATGAGCCTGCCCAGTTACTTAGCTTAGTGGAAGAGGTTCTTCTGAAGACGTCCCCACTGCCAAAAGCTCAACTATTGGGTACATGGGAAAAAGCCTGTTCAAGCTATGGAAGATATCCCTAAGAGGTGTGTTTGGCTTCCACCTTCCAGTATTTAGGAAAATAAAGTCCTAAAATAGAGTCCCTTGAGGGAGTTGGGCGGTGAAAAAGTTGAATAAATAAATAAATAAAATGGCAAAAACATGTTTTTCCACAAATTTTTAAATGTTAATTATTTTATTGACTGATTTTAATTTTGATTTTAATTCTATTAATTTTGTTTTATACTTTGTATCTTTACTGTTGTACGCCATCTTAAGTGTTGGAATAAATAGAAAGGCAGGGCATAAATTTAATTATAAATAAATAAATAAGCAAATCAACAGACTTTAGAATATGCAAACTTGATAATCACAACATCTACTCTGCAAGTTGTTCATATTCTTAATAGTAAATGGGGAGCTAAAATAAGCATGCCATCCAGTGAGTTCATAAGAATTCTTCAAGCAAGTGACAACCCCTCTAGAAAATCCTTTCCACTAAAATATATCAAGGAAGAGTGAGATATTATTTCCCAGAGCAGTTGCTTCATGTCAGGAATGGCTTGTTCTTTCACCCCTTTTCCTATCTTGGAATTGTATATGCCAGAGATGTCTAGTTTGAGGCCCCAGAGCATGTGCAGCCCCCAAAAGCCTTGATGGTTATCCTGGAGACCTCATCAAACTATAATTTTTAGTGTGGTAGAAGGGGAAAATTATTAAATGTAAGACTGAAGCAGAATCACACTACTTATGTTTAATTTCAGTTCAGTGTAGATGTGAATTAAATTAACTCAGTTTTAGTCCTTTGCCTATACTCTAATTTTTGGAGTACAGTCCCCAGAACGCTATTCAACAGTTAGACAAGACTATCAGCATGAAAAAAATTATGTACTTCTTGTCCATGTTACATAGTATACTCAGGATTCAGACAGATGACAATGAGAAAATGGGATTTAACCAACTTGCCTTAACTTACAGCTTCTTATTTGGATTTTCTCTTAAATGAAAACACACAAGCTTCAAATCATATAACAGAAATACTCAATATGTACCTCATAACTAAAGAGAAAGAAGGAATGCGAAATGAATCATCTTCATGTGCCAGAAATAAAGCAGCATCTGCAAACATTCCCAAGAAAAGAAAAGTGTAATTATCCAGCCTGCTTAATCCAACCTTTCCAAGAGTGACATCTGTAGCAGAAATTTGGGAGCACCTGCCAAGGTCCTCTACTCTGCAGGAAGCCCAATCTAATGCCCAGAGCATTTCTTCCACAATGCTGCTGTTAATGCTGCCTTCTTTAAACCAACGAGCATTAAAAAAATGGGACAGAAAGCAACATCCTTTACAGAAGAACCCAAACAAATAGACAGCAGAAGTAAGATGATGAAATCTATAGGGTAAACTCAGTCAGTTTATTACAGCCTTAGAGCAATACAAGAAGTGTGTCTGAGTGATCTGTGATCTATAGAGTAGGGGCTGGCATCTTGCCCAAAGGCCCCCCAAATCTGCACCTGGGATGAGCCTCATCTCCTCCAGATATGTCAGACTATAGCTATTCAGTCACCATGGTGATTACAATTTTACAGAAGTCTGATTTATATAAATTGGTTTCTTCTACTATATATTTATCCAACCCTTCCTTCATAACTGCTCAGAACAGTCTACCAATTTTCTTCCTCCAAGCCCTTAGAGCAGAGCTTTCCAAATTATGTGTTGGGACACATTAGTGTGTCAGCTGCAGTGTCTGGGTGTGTCGCTGCTGCTGCTGCCTCCGAGCCCTGCCAGGATTCCGCACAGGTCCTAGTGCCTGCCTTCTGCCTTGCTGCCTCCAAACCTGCTGTGATTCCGTGCAGGTCCTAGTGCTTGCCCTGTGCCCTGCTGTAAGAGTGTGTCGCGAAATTATGCATGTCCAAAAAGTGTGTCACCAACATGAAAAGTTTGGAAAGCTCTGCCTTAGAGATAAGCTCTGAAAAACCATGGCTATAGACACTTCACAGCTCCTTATATATTTGCATGAATTGCAGTAAGTCAGCTTATTAAAGCAGTAGCATCTTTTTTTCAAAATCACATGGAAGCTTGCAAAATGTCAGGCTGCTTTAATAAATAAAGATGCTGTTTGGATGAGGTCCAAAGCATTTCTGAATTATTTTCAAGGGTGGACAGTCCTAGAAATAACTACTGTCCCCAAATCATCCATACACCTTTATAGATGAATTGAAATTTGAACTAGGTTTAAGTCTGACATTCTATCCTTTGGACTAAGCTAGTTTTATTATAGATTCCTATTTCTGGTATATTTGATAATGAGAGATATGATCCTTTCTTTTTCTAATAAAAAAGAGAAATCTCCAGTGAAACAATAAAACAGTAACACTGCCATTTCTATTTTTTTTAAATGAGATACATCAATAAGGAATATAAAGACACACTGTTTTCCCCTAAAATTTTGAAATGTACAATTCTGGGAGGACTGCCTTGCATGCTTTTTAAGAATAAGAATAAACCTTTATAAAGAAATCAGGAAACTAAAATATGTGTAAAAATTGAATTCTACTCTGATTTTCCCCACATTCCAAAAGCAGGAGTAAAAGGACAAAGTATTTAGGGAAAGCATTATCATTAATTAAGGAATGTTCATGTTCCTTTATTAGTCCCAGGCTTCCCATGAGTCTGCATTATGAAACCATAAGCAGAAGCCAACCATAAAAATAAAAAAGTGAAACCATAACAATACTGAGAAGTTTGTGAAGAGGCAGGTATGTCAGGATGTAACACAGAGAAGTTTTCTTTTACCCTCTGGTACTCTTGTTCTCTTTAATTATAGTTATTTGCAGGGGTGGTATCTTTCAGTTGAATACCTGCTCTCTATTCCCATCTGCACTGCACAGAAGTGGGCAACCATTTTCATGGAGGGCAGCATTCCTACAGGAGTAATCATCTGGAGAGCCCACTGCTGAATGTCAATGTTGGGTAGGGCTGAAGCCACAACTGTGTGGCCACCAATTTTTTTCTATCCAGGATCCTCTTTTCTCTCTCTCTTTTTTTTTTTCTCTCTCTCTTCATCTGCATGCAGCACACTGCAGGAAAGAGGCAAAGACTTTTGAAGTTAGGGCAAACTAGTTGGGTACCCACTTCTCTTATAGAGAAATATTGAGAAATGATTTTGTCTTTCATCCAGAAAATTACCTAGTTCACCCATTTGGGATTAAAAATTATGTCTATGCTATCTATAATTCTTAGGTATGTTGGATGCAAGCAGATTACATAAACAAGTAAGAAATCTTTCAAACCATTTCAGATATGGCAACAAAATGAGAAAAAAGAAGAAAAAAAGGTAAAACTGTCCTCAAGTTAGGCTCAACTTCTGATGAGTCATACCCATGGAGTTTTCTTAGCAAAAGTACTGTACAATAGTGGTTTGTCACTGCCTTTGTTCAGGATGTTTTTTTTCAACTTGCCAGTCCAGTCTATGGCCTTGGAATTCCTAAACAGTTTTCCAACTAAACACAGATTGGGCCTGGCCTGGCTTTGTTTCCAAACCAACCAGGTTAGGCAGGTGCTACCACCTGCTGAAGTAGGTATTCAGTCATTCAGTACAAACGTCTTCCCTTACTCACACTTAACATCTTCTAGAGTTATGAATTCAGACTGTGCTCTCTTGGTTGGCCGAGGGGATTTGTCTTCTCGGGCAGAAAGACGCAAGGTAAACAGATTTCGAAACAAATTAGGACTTGGCCTACAATGAAAAGAAAGAATAAGGCGCTGTTGTTACATCTATTTAAAGGCACAACATACAATAGCTCTAGGTAACTCAGGTATATAGAAAACTGAGGTAGTGTTGGGGTAGATTGTAAACGACAGTGAAGAAAGTCTGAGGTCAGTTTTTCTATTTCACTTCATACCTTATTAATGCAAAACCTGCTTATGGTGTGCAATAACGTATAGGCCAGTTCTCATTATTTGGGTGTAGAACCCTTTGCATAAATGAAAATGGAATAAAAAAAAGTTACTGATCATTAAAATAAAAGGGAAGGACAGAGAATATTGCAAATTTTACAAAACAGAAAGTCTTTCTACACATAGAAAATGATTTATTCCTCCAAACTGGGATGTAAGGAAGCAACAGAAGTAGCCCCTGTCAACTGATTCAGGAGCAAGATTTTAGAATATTCTTTGTCCAGCCTGACTGGACTGAATTTCAGGGCAGCTGAAATTCATAGTACTGTGATAACACTGAAATTACCTCTTCCCTACACCAAGAGTCCTGGGCCACTAAAAATCAAGCTGGTTCCTATCTGCATTTTTCTGCTTATCTGTCCAACACTATCTTTTTCTGGGTTCAGTTTAGTCCAGAGGTGGGTAATGTTTTTCAACCTAGAGAATCACATATTGCCTTTGCGCCTTCCTTCACAGAGGCTTATGCCACCTATTTTGCCTCTTAAACCACCCCCCAAATCTAAAGAAATTGCCTGCATTTGTGCGTGTGAGAGAGAAATTGGTGCTTTAACTCTTCTACGCTTCCCAAAGGGCAAAAATGGGCTTACAAAATCAGCTTTATTCAGTCCAGAGGGGCTTTGATCAATCACCAGCTCAGATATCTGAATTCCGAGACCTAGAAGCATTTCATATAAATTAAGCCACTCGATTAATGGAAGCCCAACATCAGGGTTTTTCCACCTTGTGTCCCAATTCAGCAGAATTTCTCCGGGAGTAACTTCTAAAGAAGAATATACTGGATCACCATTCATGTACATGCTATCTATAATATGAAACAAAAATGCCTAAAATGTAGGTTGCTATTGCTCTTGTTTGACAGACTGAGAAATGGATGCAAGCCAGCACCTTGCTCAGGCATGTTCATAATTGAGGAGGAACAGATACTGTATATCCCATAACACTGTAATGCCTTAGGCAAAAACCCAAATGGCTTCAGATTCTACCACTCCAGCCCTCAAATGATAAAAATATAATAGTATACTGCCTATCCTCTGTCCTTTAATAATATACCTAATGGTATATTAGGTATTTATTTATTTTATTTATTTATTAATTCGATTTCTCACCGCCCAACTCCCTCGAGGTATACTCCAATCCCAAGAAAAAATGGATAGTTTGAATTCAGAGTCAAAGTTACGGACAATTTTTATTTGTTGGCCAAAATAACATTTTATTTTTTCCATCACTGGAAATCATCTCATATTGCATCTGTTCTGACTTGGACCAGCTCCTCAAGGTGCCAGGCACAGAAAGTTGAATTCATCTGCTGCCTGGACGTATTTGAGACATCAGAAACAGTTTCCATATCTTTCTATGCTGAGCAATGATCATCCCCCAAAAGTACAGACAATCTTCTGCACCAGCACCACCAGGCAGTACTTGTCCAGTATTTGAACCCAGGACCTCTCATATCGTAACTGAGACTCATCCACTGCCAAAACCACAAACCATAGCTGGATAGCCAAACTTTTTTTGGTTTCTAAACAATATCACCTCTCCAGTGGCTTTGCTCCAAGTTCCAGAAACTGGATGGTCTTGCCTTTCTTATTTTTCTCCTTAATTTCCTTAGGTTCTTCCTTAAGCTGGGCACTGCAGTATAAAAAAATCAAATAATTATGGATTAACAGAAAATTCATCTGCATAGAGTAACGCATGCAACTACAAAATGAAATTAGTAGAATGTTCTCCCTACTGGTACTCTCAGATGGACTGGGCTGAGCATTCATAGCTCCTAGTCAGCACAGTGATCTTTATGCTGGCTGGAGGTAAAAGGAGCAGTAGAGGGTGCTAGATAATGAAATTGGGTTTTACATTTATTATTATGTGGGAATAACTGCTTGGCTGATTTACAGTATCCTGTGCCATTACTATATATTTTCTTACCAACCAGCTTATCTGGGGATAAAGATACAATCCTACCAAAATTGAGAAAATATGAGCTCTGATTTACAATAGCAGACACAGCAATACATTCAGTAGGCAATGGAAGGGTTTATGAGAATAGAAATCCAATAAATAAATAAAGTTGTCAAGTTGAAAAAGGCTGGGTTAAAAATATTTCTATTCCTCTCAGCCACTGTAAAATAAGAAGCTCACAGAAATATTGATGATTGATACCTTTGGCATTACTCATTGTTGATTTGAAATTTCACTGATTTTCATGGTTCACACACTTATAATACGTGAGGCTTTTTGTAAATTGGAAGCAGTGTAAAAACATGGTAAATTAATGAAGCTGAAAGTCAGAGAGACAAATGAATCCTCACCTTGAAAATTCAAGTGTTCTAGTATCTTCTTTCCAGTACCACAAACCAGGGTTAACTATGGTCAGCTGTAAATATTTAAAATACACAATAGTTCAGAAATCAGTTAAACGCTCTATCTGACATGTCAAATTTGCAGCCAGGAACTCAAATGAGTTCAGATGCTAGCTGTGTAGACTTATCAGATAGTTTCTCTGTTTTTTTTAAAGCCTGCTTATATGCAACTATGCAAAATATGTGGGCTAATATTCACAGAGGAATATTAAGCAATCACCTGGAGTGCCAAACCTTATAGCCTATGTGCTAATTACCTTGAAGAGAAAGTCTGCCGGCACTTCAGGTGTATGGACAGCATAGTACAACAATCTCTTGAATTTCACTCACATTACATGACTTCCCCTTGCAACTGTAATGTCCCCTACATTAGCTCCCAAAAGTCTGGGGGAGGGGGCGGGTTGCAGAGGACAAACACTCCACTGCCAAATGCCCTTTTATTTGGGGGCTGCACCAATTTGGACAGCAACAAAGAGGTACGGCTTTCGGTATCTTTAAAATCCTGCTCTGTTGGCTATCTGGAATTGGAAAAAATAACTTTTCTATATTAGTATTAGTATTTAGTATATTCTGTATTAGTATTTTTTTAAATAGTGCCTATTTTTAAAAAAATGCCAACATGAATGTAACCCTTAAGATGACTGTTCAGAAGAAAGCTTTTTAGTTTCAGTGGGACTTATTGACCTTTCAATGGCTATAGATGTATATAGCTTTAATAAAAGGCAACACTGCCAACAAACTCAGACGGACTTCTTTTTAGAAGTCCTGGGACGTGAAGCAATAATTTCCCAGCGTACTCTTGCCCCAAAGCCGTCTCCTAAGAAGTGCGGATCCGAGCACCCAGATTCAAGGTCTCACTTACGGGCAAGAAAACTCCCTTGGGCAGCTCCAAAAACTGTAGCTGGGACATGCTGCAGAGGCTGTTTACCGGAGTATCCTGGCGACCGCCCTCACGGCGCGCGCGAACCGCCTCCCCCCCCTCCCGTGGGTCCCCTCGCGCTTCGGAATTGCAGAACCGCCGCGCCGCGGATGACAGTTTTAAAAGTTTTGCAGCGGGGGTGGGGGGAAGAGGGGTCTCCCAAGACGACGATGCAGAGAAAAGTATCAAAATGGCGGCGGCTACGCGAAGTAGAAGATCGTTCTTCCTTTTCAATTTGTGATTTTTGCTCTCCCCCCTCTTGTCTGAGAGGAATAAGTCAGTAGGTGTGACTGAAACATCTCGGTGTGGATGCTGAACTTTGGGACTGGCATGTTTTATTATGGAAAAGCACTAGGTAACTTCGGGCCAATCATTATTTCTCGCGCCAACCTCCCTCTCGCTGCGCGTATCAGCTTGAAAAGGAAGCGCTGCGTGGGGCGCCTCGAGCGCCTCCAGGAAAGCCGAATCTTGGTTCTCCGCTTTAACCCACCCCTTCCCAATGTTACTCAGGGCGCTTTTTGGACATGTAGCTCTCTGTGCTTTCCTCATTTCGATGCCTCCAGCGTCTACTGGAGTGGGCACCTATATTTAATAATAAGAACAACAATAATTATAAGAACAACAACAACAACAATTCCAGGCAGCTATTCCAAGAGTTGTGGTCCAACAGTTTGGAAAGCTACCGTTTCAACAGAACCTGCACTTAATCAGCAATAAGCTTCATTTTGCTGAGTAGGATAGTATATATAAAGGATAAGTTGGGGAAAGCAGCATACACTGACAGCTGGTTGATTCCAAAATAAAGAATAGGGACTGATTTGGGGCAGTTTGCAAAGAGTATCAGGAAGATTAATATTGATCTGCACTTTTTAAATTCTTTGCTTCTTTGTTTTTGATTCCAGTCAAGTGGACCTGCAGTACCTTCGCTCAAGTTCAGAAGAGTCCCTGACACAGATGACTGGACTCTAGCTTCTTTGGGTGACACCAGCAATTTGCCCATTAGAAATGACTTTTATTAACTTTTCTCAAAACTGAAGTATTGCAGTTGTTTAGGTGCTTGTAATTTGTGGATTTTATTGTATTTTGGGATGTTGTTTCCAATGTTTAGGTAGTTTGCCTTCAGTGTGTAGGTTTTTCTCTTCCTTTTGTAAACCTATTATAGAAAAAAAACCTGTGATGCTCACTGCTTTAGAAACGTGACAAATGAAGATTAGATGTCAAATATCATCCTTAGATGTGCCAGGCAAATACCAGTATTTTGCTACAATATTTAGCAAAAGTGACGCTGTTTTAGAACAGAACGAGTAGAAACACCATTTGAGATAGGCAAGAGGATCACGAAGACTACAGCAGATGTAAGATAAAGAAGCAAGTAGTCACCTACAAAGTAGACAAAGACATTCCTAAGCAAGTATATGCCTGCTGTTATGCACATGCTAAAAAGATACGAGTAAGTATAAAAGGGGTGGGGTATTTGGCAGTGGTTCTGTGCAGCTGCCACCCAACCCTGCTTACTTGCCGTGCTTGGACTTTTTTAATAAAGAAAAACCTGATTCTCCACAAGTGTCATCCAGCATCTTCTTTTCCAGCTTGGAACCAAATACAAGAAAGGGTTTTTTTCTTCCAACAAGTCTCAGATCTGTTGAACACCATACTTACTCCCTGAAAGAGGAAGCAAAGAATTACAGGCATAATTCTGTTAACAGGTGGGGAGCCCTTACAAGATGTATCTTGAAGTCAGTAAGCTGACCACCACAAGGATATTCCAGACCCTCAATGAATTTTCACATTTTTTTAAAGTCTTTAGGATTTAGTTATCCAAGCATACAGGCATATCAAAGCACATTACAGTTCTCTTGCCAATCAGTGTCAAAGCCCTTGGATAAAGGGCAAGGATGATTATATTATAAAAATGCATAAAATATTATGTGTTTTCTTCATACGTAATCATGAACCTTAAACATACCTTGCTACTGATACTTAGAATCTATGACTGCAGAAACAAGGTTAGAAGGAATGCATATTGACTCAGCCAGAAGAAAGCAAAGTGATGTATTGTCGAAGGCTTTCACGGCCGGAGTTCAATGGCTGTTGTGGGTCTTCCGGGCTGTGTGGCCGTGTTCTGGAAGTTGTGGTTTCTAACGTTTCGCCAGCATCTGTGGCCAGCATCTTCAGAGGGCAGGAGCACAGATAGAGACAGACAGAGATTTTGCTTCTATCTGTGCTCCTGCCCTCTGAAGATGCTGGCCACAGATGCTGGCGAAACGTTAGGAACCACAACTTCCAGAACACGGCCACACAGCCCGGAAGACCCACAACAGCCAAAGCAAAGTGAGTTTACAGTTTGCCTATTTCTATTCCCAAATCTGTCTCAAAGTCCTCTTTAACATACATCACTATGTACAACTGTACAGTATTTGCAAAATTTGCTCAAGCTTTCCCTGCTCCTTTGCTTGGGTTCTATGTTCTTTCCTGAGAAGAGCACAGTGTTCTTTTGTGTTTGCAGTTGCTATTGTGAACTGCCAAGAATATTCTGGAGGTTTGGCAGCAACAATGCATATTTATTAAGAACAAGCAGAGAGGCTGATAAGGAAACAAGTTAGGCCTTGTAATTGCAATGGAAGCAGAATCTCAAAAGGAACTCCAAACAGAAATGCTCTGTCATCTGCTTCTGCTTGTTAAGGCTGCAGTGTCATGTCAGCTCATTAGATCAATAATTTTTAAAATAAATTGAACTATAATGTGCCCCAATTAAATCAATAATAGCCAACTAGATGTCTCTTGCTTATGTTCCCCAGAAGTTGGATTTGAGAGATCTATTGTCTTTGATTCTGGAGGCAATATATAGATTTGGTATTTAGTAACCGATTATAGCCTGATCTTCTGTCAAAGAGTTTAATTGCCTTTTTAAGCTATTCTAACTTGGAGACTCACAACCCATGGTAGAAAACCCCACAATTTTTAAATATACTTTATAAAGCTGCTGGTTTTCATGTATCCCAGATAATCTATTGCCAGTTTATTCAATGATGACAAGTTATATTATGACAAGTAACAACTTCACAAATCATAAAATTTTACAAACCTTTATAAAGTCCAACCCCTAACAGCAGTTCAACAATAGCATCAGTTAGCCAGAGAAGTAGTTGGCTCTCCTTCACTGGATGTGTTCATGCAGAGGCTAGATGTCTATCTGGGTGGGTTTTATTTGGATTCCTGCACTCGGGTGGGGGGTGTTGGACTCAATGGCCTAAATAGCATCTTCCAATTCTATGATTCTGTGTTTTATTTATCTTGTTTATAATTTTATATACCTTTATCGTATCCTCCTTACTCAGCCATGTTTTGGTTATTTTAGCTGTCATTTTCTATCATGTTTGTGGGTTCCTCGGTTGCAACTGGTTGTCCATTATGAAAACAATGCTATAGAAAAGTCTAGCAGTATATCCAATATGCTGACCCCATCATATTCTTGCTATGGCAGTTGAAATTGGAAGACTTTCTAAGTAACAAAATAAAATGATATATGGACATTACCAATTTAGACCGTAAGTGAGATACAGTATATATTTTGAATGTTCTTTTACCTACTTGTCTTAACGTATCACAACACCCAGATGCTAAAAGATGACCAGAAATTGGCATTTGAGAATACATGTATCTCAGCCATGGTGTATATTCCCAAGCTCTCCTGGTTGACAGAGAATATATAAAGAGCTGTTTTGATTTTCTGGTGTACCTGTAAACCATGTATGAGATAGAAAGTAATGCCTCATTAACTTTTAGTCCAAATAGGGATATATTAATAAATGAAACAGAAAAATAATCCTTGAAATTAGTTCTTCTGTTATCTGTATTTACCCTTCTCCACATAATCACCACTATTCGCTACACACTTCTGCCAAAGATGGACAAGCTTCCATCATGAAATAAGTCCACACTTTGTCTCTTCAACCATATCCAGACAATCCTTTACAACATCTTCATTTTAATCAAACAGATGTCCATGAAGCTATTTCTTCAATTTTTGGAAAAGGTAGAAGTTGCATGGGGCCAGGTCTGGACTGTATAGCAGAGGGGGTAAGAGGGTGAGATCCAACTTCTCAATTGCCTGTTGGGTGGTTTGTGAGGTCTAGCATTGTCAAATTGCAGCAAAACTTCCTTTTTGTGTTTCCAAGCTCTGTTTAATAATTGTTTCAAAGTTTTGAGTGTTGCAGTGTAGTGCTCTGAGTTGATAGTGGTGCCAGGTTCAAAGAAATCCATCTGAATAATACTATCTGTGTCCCAAAAAGCTAAGTTTTTCCTGCCAAAGCCTGGGTTTTAACACCCCCCCCCCAAGGTGAAGCTTTGTGACGATATCCCATGGATATTCATTGTTGGATCATAATGATAAACTCATGTTTCATTGGCTGTCACAATGCTATGAAGAAATTCTTTACCTTTGTTCTTCTAGCAGGACGCAATTGCTGACAAATTTCATCTCTTGAAGCTTTCATCTCTGCTATCAGCATGCGAGGAACCCATCTTGCACAAAACTTCCAGTACTGAAGAACATCAATAATGTGACCCACATGTTCCTGTGAGATGGCAAGCTTGACAGCAATTTCCCTTTGCATAATCCATCAGTTGTTTTTAATCAGTTTGTCAACCTGTTTCTTGTAAAACTTGTTGGTTCTGTTACAGGTGATCCACTTTATTTTTAATCAAACAAATCAGCTCTTCTCTGTTCACCTTTACATTTTTTGGCTCAATGATGCGCAGTACTCATGTCAACACAGTCATTCCCATAAACTACCTGCATTCAGTAGTGAATTTCAGTTGAAGACTTTTCTCACAGCAACTTCCCGTTAACTGAAGTGAAAGAACAGATGCTAAAGACAACATCAGAGCTTCTAGCACATCAGAACTACCATCTGTTGGAGACTTACAACACTGGAGTTTCATTTAACCCTTGTACCTATTAGTTGTATGAAGAACAGACATACATCTGCCTAAAAAACATATAATAATAAAATAATTATACACATTCAGCTGAACAAAATTATACCTGCTCATCAACAGACATTGGAAAGGACAAGAGTAGACTGCACATGTAGTTATCACTTTATACTTATTTACACATATGCCTATAAGTCTCCTGAAAACAGAGTTGTACAGTCCACTGCCATGATAGGCAGAGAGAATTCAATTTTGCTGTACTGTACTGTGTGCTCATTTTTTAGTTCTGGTTAATATGATAACTTCAGCTCTGGCTTTCCAGAGAATATTAGTTCAGAACTACCTTTACAGTGAACTGTACCCTGCTGAATTAATTCCCGCTAAAGCAGCTGCCATTTATTTATTCCTGTGCTGCCTGATTACCTGCCAAATGCTGCCTTCTGTTCTCTAAAAGCAGTTCCTAGCCTTAGGAATGGAATCTAAGAATTTTCCCTTACGAAATTCATTCTGAGCTACTGCTCTGTACTTTTCCATTTGATCAAATCATCTTCTGCGCCCTTTGCTTTTTCGTTGGAAGAATAAAAGAGGTGAGTTTGTCAGGAAGAGAAATTCACACAGTTGGATTAAGGATGCAGGCCAGGGCTGTATTCTGTTACTGCCTGTTACTGCTCTGTAGCAAATACATAATCAGGGATGTCCACAGAGTATGGTTAAAAAAAAAGTCAAGACGGCAGCTACTTCAATGCAAACAAAGCTCTGCCTGTTTTTTAAGTATGTCACATGAGGACATATTTTGTATTCTCCTCTTCAAATCATTTCTCCCCATTACTATCTTGCAACAGATATCCAGAGATTCCAGATCTAGAGAAGCCAACAGTGTTTAGCTTGCATCTTAAAGTATAACATAAGCCATTCCACACTAGAGATACTGCTTTGCATGATTAACAAGACCAGCCCTTTTCAACCCCACAGGCATGGGCAAGCCTCTACAGAATTTTCAAGTTGAAGTTTAATGGTCTAACTTTTGTTTTATATCAAAGTCTTCAGCTCAATAAACTCGGAAAGAACTTAAATTTAGAAAACTGAAATAACCAGTTTTTCTTTGTACAAGGTGTTGCCATTCATTTTAATGCTGCTGGGAATTTGTTTTGTGGCTGTTCTATCAAGAAATAACCTTTAATCATAAACATGCCATTCAGAGACATTGCTGAGATACACTCTATTCAAACAAATTACTCAGCATTGTATCCCTAATTGTAATTTTGTTTTGAATTTTGCAGACTCTTCCCCTGTTTATCATATACAATACAGAGTGCTTTGGGCCTTTGGAATCTTTATTAATCCTTGATCATCACTCCATACATAATTAAAAGGACACATTTTGTAGATGAAGAGCTAAAACCAAGAGAAAGTCGTTTAATCACGATTACAGAAAACTACATAGTTTAGATGAGATTTTATTTAAAATCTGATTTCTTTTAATCTCACTGGCCATAATTTTACCAGTTTGTGCGTTTGCTGTACAAATTCTATGAGAATTACTCAACAATCTGAAACAATGTGATTCAAATGGAATTTTAATATTTTCATTCCATAAAGCATATATTCACCCACCTGCATATGCCTATTGTAAGATTATCTACAGTAGTCTTCCTTACCCTGATGCCTTCAAATAGGATGCCTTTCCAGAATCCCCATGAATACGTCCAACAGCCATACTAGCTGAAAATTCTGGAGTCGTAATTCAATCACATCTGTAGAGCACCCAGTTAGGGAAAGCTGATTTAGCAACTACACCCATAAATACCCACAATTCTCTAATTTTCATCCATATTTTACAATCTGATATCCAATAGAATGTAAGATAAAACATTTTCTATTGTACCAGCATAAAATCCTCTATTGGAAAGGATTCAAGGCATCCCTTTTTAATCCACAATCAAAGATGACAATAGCAATTCATCTTGCCACAGATTAGTCTATAAAATCCAAACAATGAAATGGCACAGAGCATTTCAGTTTACCCCCAAATGGCATTAGAATGTGTTAAAATGCTTCTTTTAGAATAGCAGAATGTAAATGGCAATGTATCAGTAGGTATTTTAATTACAGGGGAAAGGTTAAAATGAGATATAGAAAAGAGAAGTGCAATTGAAGCAAAGGGGATGTGAGGAAAGAGAGAGGTGTGTGTTCCTAACATTGTCAAGATACATCCAAAATAAGTTCAAGACTTGTTGCAATGTTAGTCTGGAAACTTAAAAACTAACATTTATTTTGGCCAAATGTATTGTTGATCACAGTCTTCATCAGTCATGCATATGTGATCCACAAAAGTTTATGCTGGCTAGGGAACTCTGGGAGTTGAAGTCGACCCATCTTAAAGTTGTTGAGATTGAGAAACACTGCTATAACTTCCAAATTGTTGCAAAACATAAAGTGGAGGTAGTGGTGGGAAACACAAACTTCAGATAAAATACATTCCTTTAAAAAGTACAAGAACAAATAGTCCTCGCTTAACAACTGCCCTGTTTAGCTACCATTCACACTTGAAAAAGTAGCTTTACAACTGATCCTTGAACTTATGACTGTCACAGCATCCCCACGGTCATATGATTGCGATTCGGGCACTTCACAACCAGCGTGCATTTACAACAGTTGCAGCATCCTGCAGCCACATTATTGCCATTTGTGAGCTTCACAGCAGCTTCCAACAAGCAAAGTCAATGGAGAAGCTGGCAGGAAGTTGCAAGTCACAGTCACATGATGCTGTGCTTAACAACCATGGATGATTTGCTTAATGACCGCAGTGGAACTGATGTCATAAGTCTGGTGCAGTCACATGATTTTTCACTTAATGGCCACGTTGCTTAGTGATGGAGTTGCCGGTCCAAACTGCAGTTGTTAAGTGAGGACTACCTACTGTATACTGTTTGCAAAAAGGTTTTTTAAATCTCAACCACAAGATCAAGAGAGGAAAAGCACCCAAGACCACAAGAGTAAGATTCTGGCTTTCTCAACCTAAATGTTTTGTGTAAAAGAACAGCACATAATGACTTATTATTTTAGAAAATGTATATGGCCTTGTATTAAACAGGTACCTCTGGGCAGCTAACAAACAATATATATCAATAAAAAGTCAATATAAAACAGTGCAGAATACAGTTAAGAATAATCTTCATACTGTAATCAAGATGTCTCAGAACAACTCACACACCAACAGGGATATTGGCTTCCACTAATCTCCTGGCTCTAATGCCTGAGGAGCCGTCTTCACAGGCTTCCAGAAGGCCAAGAACATCATGTGAATATTTAGCCAGGGAGCCCTTCCACATCAAAGCTTTAAGATAGTCAGTTTAGAGTTGTGTCAAGGGTTTTGAACCTGGTGGAATCATAGCTTACCTGGTGTCCTGGACATTTCTAGAATCAAACTGCTAGATGTGCATCACATGGCAGTGATGCTGATCTTTGTTAACAGCTCTCTATGGCAGCCATTGGAAGTTGAATGCACCCCAAAGGGCATTTAATGATATTAACTGGCAAGGTGATTTATGGGGACAAGGAAGTCCTTTATACTGCTCATCCCAAGGCATTTAGGACTTTGAAGGAAAGGCCAACACTTTCAAATGAGCTCAAGCACAAACTAACTGGATGCCAGTGAAAATCTTTTACCACTGTATTAATATGTTCTTCACTCTTCTAAAAGAATTCTGCTATATCCAAGTATGCACATTTTCTGGCAACTAGTCTTTTTTTTCTGACTCCACAGTATTCTTTACTGTATCAGTGTTTTTTCTGCCTTGCAAGTAAATAGAAGCTCTTTTAAGATACTTGAAAAGACCATCTGGTTCATTTGTTTTCATATGTTTCAGCATCAACATTATAGCATCAAATATTTTTATTTTAGCAATAACAAGTATTTTATATGGTCAGAAAAAGATTTTAAATAGTAAGTTTTACTTACATGCAAACATGATTAGGCCAGGGCTAGCAGCAATTTCCAGGCATGCATACAATTAAAGTTTCCTATTCCTATTTCCTGTGTTTGTTTTTTGCAAGTTCAACAAACCTGCTTATCCAAGAGCACATTACATAGCCTCCTTGCTGGAACTGATCTGATCTATGCTAATAAATCCTATACATGTAGTAATGCAAATCTGTGTAAGAGTTCAGTGCAACTGTTTTCCAAAAGGAAACAATAATCTAGTGCAACAAATCCGTCTGATTGTGAAGCAGGAATAGCAACAAGTACTGTAGAAGAGTTTGCAAAAGATGGCTACAAAGGTCAAGCATGTTCTTATTACTAGAAGGGATACGGGTGGATATTGCTGTGTGCTTCTCTGTAGAGGGGAAACAGCTGACAAAGCACAATAAGTCCCAATATCTCGAGTAAGCCACAATAGGCTGGGTTCATAATAGCTTAGGAAAATATGTGGCTCCAGCCAGCAGGTCTAGGCAAATTATAGGTCTCTCTTCTCTCTTGCAACCCTATATAGAAGTGGACACAGAGTTTCACAAGAAAACTCTGAAGAGGGAATCCTGCTCACTTAATTTACATTAATGAAAAGACACCACTTTTACATTAGTGAAAAGATAGCACAGCAGCTCTGTTCCTCCAAAGGTGAGGTAGCTGATGAGGCTGCTCTGATAGGAAAAAAAAACATTCAGGAGCAGGTTAAGGTTGGATTTTGGAACTCTCTAACATAAACGCACCCCAAAGAGCACTTTAATCTTTTTAATTGTTAAACTGCCAATGGTTGCCAAGAGCACAGCAATACCATGCCATCAATTCACATTTCATTTAATTGTTCTTGTTGTATATACAGGGCAGAAACAGAGGTCTGCAAGCAGCTTCTCAGAGAGCTGTGAATGGCTGTGGCTATTTGTTAAATATACATTCTATGACAAACTTGAGGCTAGCCCTGTGTAACATACTAGTCAACCCCACAGGGCTGTTGGAATATGGCATGCTTTTGAACTAAAAAAAAAAACCCCACACAGGTTCAATAATAATTTGTGCTGTAATTTTTTAAGGAGTAAAAAAATCCTCCTTCCTCTATTATCTGTTATAGTATTTCAAAAAAAATGGGAGTCCCAATACAATTAAATAAAACAAATGGGAATGCCAAATCACAGCCAAAAGGTGTACCTACTGCACCTGAAGAGCCAGTTTGATGTAGTGGTTAGGCATCAGGCTAGAAACGGGAAGACTGTGAGTTCTAGTCCTGCTTTCGGCACCAAGCCAGCTGGGTGACCTTGGGCCAGTCACTCGCCACTTCTGAAATCTTACCAAGAAACTGAAGGGATTTGTCCAGGCAGTGGCCAGGAGTCAACAGTGACTCAAAGGCACCCCCCCCCCAAAAAAAAGATCTGCGCCTAAAGGTTTAAATAGACCAGCCTTTCTCAACCTTTTTATCCTGGAGGAACCCTTGAAATATTTTTAGGCCTCGGGGAACCCCTGCACATTCAGGCTCAAATATAAACCAGAAGTTACAAAATTATTATATTTGTTTCATGTGTAGGCCTATATATATGCATTAACAGTGTTCGTAAACTAAAATAATGAAACATACCTCTTTAATGTGAAGTCGCCCGAATTTGAAATATTTTTTTAAATAAATTGTGATCTTCCAGGGAACCCCTAGTGACCTCTCCTGGAACCCTAGGGTTCCATGGAACCCTGCTTGAGAAACCCTGAAATAGACTGTACTGAGGAATAGGACACTGACCTGCCAAATGTTAGTGATACACAACCAACTTCTCCCTATATTTCCACTAAAAGAAACTGCACAAATCTTGTCTTAAAAGGTACAGGCAGAGTGAGAACTTGTTGCATTGACAAAGCTTGTGTTCTATACAAAATTGGGAAACTTTCCCTAAAGTGTGTCATTTCAGTGTTCATTTGCATCAGTTTCAATTGTCTATGGGAAACTTTTTTTTTAACTTCTAGGCGATTCTAGAGTATGAGGTCTGAGTCTCTCAGAAGAGCTCTTAAATTTATCTATACAGTAGTACCTGCTACATACCTATCCTAAAGGTTTAAGTGAGACCTACCTGCACTTTCTTTAACAGAGGATCACTGATCTAAATTTTCCAAAAATATAATTCTTTCCTTCTTTTTATTAGATAACCAAATTCAAGGAAGGGTAGATTTCTTGTACATTTTATAGTGCTGAAAAAGCTTTGTTTAGACATGTGTCACTTGCAATGGAAATGGAAAAGCTGCTTTTATTAATATTCCCTCATCCACATCCATACTAAATGGCAGAGGAATCTTATTATTTGCCTCTGATAAGCCTGAATCAGCAAAGATATAAAAGCACTTAGCATACATATTAAAGTATTCTGTACTCTGAAAATGTTCTCTGTCCCTTTAAATGAACTTCATTACTATTCTCTGTGAATGAATGCACAAAGCATAGTTAACCTGGGTACTGAATTAACCCATGGGGGGGGGGGAGGTCTCATAATGCACTGAACTAGAAACTCACCAAGATCTGTGCTTACAGAACAGTTAAGGTACAAAAAACTATGCCTAACACAACTGATTTAGCAGGTTAAAGACTTAGCTAACTCTTTTGTTTGCCAGGCTAAACATACTATATGAACAACATATATAACTAGCAATTAGTTTAATTACTGCACTATGATATTAATTACATAGGAAAAAGAACTATGAAAATATGTGTAGAATAGAGATACACACTGTATAAATTTATATTGTTCCAAAAAAGCAGTATCTATCTACACATACATACAAATACATTTAAGGTGTTATGTGATTAGAAAAAGATATTGGATTTGATTTGTGGTTCCCAAAATATTTTAAGATCTGTACCAACCTTATCTTGATCACATATTTGTCTATCACTGATCAAGTTCCTCAGGTGCTCCAGGCATTTTAGAAAAAATCTTAGTAGATTTGCAATGCTTTTAAAAAGATTGTTTGTGTGATCAAATAATGTTTAGCCATAGAAGCCAAGTTCAGCCACTTATTTTTCAATTGAGAATAGTCAAGTTAATCAAGGAAGGGGACTTGTGATTCTATATTTAGGCATGAAAGCCGGCTGGGTGACCTTGGGCCAGTCACTCTCTCTCAGCCCAACTCACCTCACAAGGTTGTTGTGGGGAAAATAGGAGAAGGAAGGAGTATTAGGTATGTTTGCCACCTTATTTATAAAAACAATAAAGGCAGGATAAAAAATAAATACATAAATATATGCTGAATTACAATTCCCTACAGCTCTAGCTAGCTTGACCAAATGCAGTGGGAGTTGTAGCTTAGCAATATCTGAGAGCCACAGGTTTCTTATTCAAGCTGGGCTATCCTAGCAGAATATTAATAACCTGAAGAGGTTGTTAATGTGGGGCTACCTCAATACTGTAAATAGCACTTAGATTTTTCCATTTGCTGATAATCAAGACAATCACACCAATGGTCTGAATGCACACCAATGTTAATAGCTCCTAGGCTATAGCCCTATGCACATGTTCTCATGAGTTACATCCAAGCATGCATGTATTTTCAATGGTTTTCTATGCAAGAGCTAGAATACTTGACTGTTTTTACGGATTTTATTAACCTCAGCTATTTCCAATGTGTCAGAGTCTCCCTGTAAACATCTTAAATGCTACCCACTTAGCTTGTTTTATCAGTCCACTCAGATCCAGTTTGTAAAGCATCAGCTCAGTTTTTGTCCTACAAGGTTGGGAACTTTTATGCTGACATTAGCTGTTCAACTGGTTTAGCAGGGCAGCAAAGTTAATTAGAAAGGAGGTTCTGTAGCTTAATGAACCTAGTCAGGCTTTGCTTTTTGAATGTTTTTTTTTACTTTAAAGTAAGTAAAATGTAGGTTATTACAGGATTTAACAGGCTAGTGCAGTTTTAATTAAAGCAAAGCAAGACTTAATTGCAGCTAATTGGCAAAGGCAAGGATGGCACTTCTTAAGTCAAAATACATCTGCTAGCTAACATGCATCAGACCCAGCATGCCAATATAATGTTAAAAACCCCTCTGCCTACAGAATTTCTGCTTAGTGTTAACCTAGATCAGTGTTTCTCAACCTTGACAACCTGAAGATGTGTGGACTTCAACTCCTAGAATTCCCCAGCCAGCCATGCTGGCTGGGGAATTCTAGGAGTTGAAGTCCACACATCTTCAGGTTGTCAAGGTTGAGAAACACCGACTTAGACCAACAGTTCTAATCAGCCCCCTTTTTTTGATAATCTGGCACAGTATTATCAAACAGTATGTTCTGAAAATTAATTCAGAACCCCAAGAAAATATTCTGCCTGTAACACCTTTTAACATCAATGCATGTTAAAATACTTGACCCCTTTCCCCCTACAGGTCTTACTGTCAAGTAAAAGTAACATTTTGCACTCCCTACAGCCCATTAAAAAAAACTTGCTTTTAGAAAGGGGAAAAAAGGAAATGTATGCTTCAAATAACTTTTATTACCAAAATTTCAAAATAATCAGACCAAAAAGTTGCCATAAAAACCATAAAGTTTTTAATGTTTAACATTCTCCATGCTCTTCCGAAATGTTTTCCCCTCAACTGTAATGCTCAAGTAGATATTTACAACAGTGAACATTAAAAAAACAAACCTCCGCCAACTAGCATAGTTATATTAATATTAAGACAAACATTATCTGCAACAAAAATGAGCTGGCAATGCTTTCCAATAAATTAGAGAGCAAGACAATACCTCCTCCCTTACACACCCACAGGCTCCATGGGGAAAGAGTAGAGCAGATGGAAATTGCTCATACAGTCTAGTCCATGGTAGCTTAATCTACTTCTTCAATAGTGGGACCACCACCGGGAGCACCAGCACCTGCAGCTCCAGCACCCTGGTACAATTTGGCAATGATGGGGTTGCAAAGCTTCTCTAGCTCCTTCTGCTTGTGCTCAAACTCTTCCTTCTCAGCCATCTGGTTTCGATCGAGCCAACTGATCACCTCCTGGCACTTTTCAAGCACCCTCTGCTTGTCCTGCTCACTAATCTTGCCTTTCAGCTTGTCATCCTCCACAGTCTGCTTGATGTTGTATGCATAGGACTCCAGGGCATTTTTGGAAACTACCCGCTCCCGGTTAGTCTCATCCTCTGCCTTGTAACGCTCTGCTTCTTGCACCATGCGGTCAATGTCATCTTTGCTGAGGCGGCCTTTGTCATTAGTAATGGTAATCTTGTTCTCTTTTCCTGTGCTCTTGTCCACTGCAGTGACATTGAGGATACCATTTGCATCAATGTCAAATGTAACCTCAATTTGGGGCACACCACGAGGTGCAGGTGGGATACCCGTCAGGTCAAACTTGCCCAGCAGATTGTTGTCCTTGGTCATGGCCCGCTCACCCTCATACACTTGCACCAGCACACTACTCTGGTTGTCTGAATAGGTGGTGAAGGTCTGGGTTTGCTTGGTGGGAATAGTTGTGTTGCGCTTGATTAAGGCAGTCATCACACCACCAGCAGTCTCAATACCCAGAGAAAGTGGTGCTACATCAAGCAGCAGCAGGTCTTGCACATTTTCTGATTTGTCACCAATCAGAATAGCAGCCTGCACAGCAGCACCATATGCCACAGCTTCATCAGGATTTATGCTTTTGTTTAGCTCTTTTCCATTAAAGAAGTCTTGTAGCAACTTTTGGATCTTGGGGATACGAGTTGAGCCTCCAACTAGAACAATTTCATCGATCTGCCCTTTGTCCAGCTTAGCATCACGAAGAGCCTTCTCCACAGGTTCAAGAGTCCCACGGAAGAGATCAGCATTGAGCTCCTCAAAGCGAGCACGGGTGATGGAAGTGTAGAAATCAATTCCATCAAATAATGAGTCAATCTCAATAGAAGCCTGGGTGGAGGAACTCAGGGTACGTTTGGCTCTCTCACAGGCTGTGCGGAGCCGTCTAACTGCTCGCTTGTTGCCAGCAATGTCACGCTTATGCTTGCGCTTGAATTCCTCCACAAAGTGACTCACCATGCGATTGTCAAAGTCCTCACCACCCAAGTGAGTATCTCCAGCAGTAGATTTCACTTCAAAGATGCCATCTTCAATGGTCAAAATGGAGACATCAAAAGTGCCACCACCCAAATCAAAGATCAGCACATTCTTCTCACCTGCTCTGCTTCCTTTCTTATCCAAACCATAGGCAATGGCAGCAGCTGTGGGCTCATTAATGATGCGCAGTACATTGAGGCCTGTGATGGTGCCTGCATCTTTGGTGGCTTGGCGTTGGGAGTCATTGAAGTATGCAGGTACAGTGATTACAGCACTCTGGACTTTGCGACCCAGGTAAGCCTCAGCTATTTCCTTCATTTTGGTCAACACCATAGAGGAAATTTCTTCAGGAAAGAAGGTCTTGACCTCACCCTTGTACTCAACTTGTACCTTGGGCTTCCCAGCTTCACTCACCACACGGAAAGGCCAGTGCTTCATATCGGACTGCACTGTAGGGTCATCAAATTTGCGGCCGATGAGACGTTTGGCATCAAAGATGGTGTTGTTGGGATTCATGGCCACTTGATTCTTTGCTGCATCTCCGATGAGGCGTTCAGTGTCCGTAAAGGCAACATAACTCGGTGTAGTGCGGTTGCCTTGGTCGTTGGCAATTATCTCCACCTTCCCGTGCTGGAAAACTCCGACGCAGGAGTATGTGGTGCCCAAGTCAATGCCTATGGCAGGCGCTTTACCCGACATGGTTGCAGAACGCGATCAAGATATCTCTCTAAAGCTTCGACGATTAAAATAAAAAAGGTTTCCGGAGCTGTCCGTTAGACCACAACAACGAACACTCTCAGCAACAACCCGAGACGCGATCTGCCGTTGCGTTCCCCTCGGCTTGCTTTTATATTCCCGGTGCACCAGCTTCTGGAATCTGCCAGAATCCAATCGCCCAATCACGTCATTCTTTACAGATCTCTGACCAATCGCTTTGGTATGTCCATGCCCCTTCTTTCGTCACAGTTAGAAATTTCCAGAGGAGGCGCGCTCCGACCAGAAGGATTGATGTCACCAGCGACCAATAAAGAATCGGAACGCTTTTCCTTGGGCGGTCTCGAACTGCCTTTTGGGCGGCCGTTATGCAAAACAGCTCCGCCGGTTCCTTCAGCCCTTCCCTCTAGTCGGTCGAGTGGTTGAGCTGGTTTCTTTTATTCAGGTTACTTTCGAAGCTCGAGCCCCTTGTATTCGCTTCTAGCGGCGCCTGGAAGATTCGGGGTGCGCGCAGGAGTCTCAAGGGAGGGGCAGCGATGTCTGGCGGCCGGAGCGGGAAGAGGCCGTTGAGGGAACGGTCCCGTATCTGCTCCGTTGAGGAAAAGATCAGCTCCTTGGTGGGGAAGATGGCTGAACTATCGCAAACTGTCATCTTTACCCGAAGCAAACTTGAGCCTTCATGTCCGAAACCCAGGGCCCCAGTCGCAAGATCGCTCTTGAGCATATGCTGAATGTGCTTCCCCTCACAAGCCATTATTACTCACTGAAAAGTTATGGGTCTCTGTTTATATCAAACTAATGTATCAATGCACATACACACATAGGTCTTTCTTAAAGCAAGTTTATCCATTCATACAAGTTTTGTAGAAAAAAGTATTTTTGGCCCCTTCAGAATATACAGAGCCAGTTTAGTGTAGTGGTTCAGGTGCTGGCCAAGAAGGCTGGAGACTGAGTTCTAGGCCTCCCTTGGGCAGGAAAGCCAGCTGGGTGACTTTGGGCCACTCACTCTCTTAGCACAGCCCACCTCACAAGGTGGTTGTGGGGAAAATAGGAGGCAGGAGTATTAGGTATGTTGGCTGCCTTCAGTTGAACATACATACATACATACATGGGATAAAATAATAATAGATCTCAGGTTTACTGACAGTATCTTCACAACAAAGAATACAATTTTTCACACAGCGCACAATTAAATGTATTGAATTCTGTACTACAAAGTGTGGCTGCTGGCTTAAAACATTTTAAAGGGATGGAAGAGGGTAAGTAAATGAAAGAGGGGATCTAGCATATTGGATATAGGCCAAGATAGCTAAATAAAACTTGGCTGTTCAGAGGCTGTATATTTCTGAACCACATACAAAAGGGATACTGCTTTCCTATCCCTGAGGTGGGCTTTCTGCACTTAGAAAATTCTGAACTGAGGACTCACCTTCATGTCTTCTAACTGTGGCACAAACATATCCTGGTAACCATGTTTATGTCATGACCTCATGAAGTGTCTTCATCGCAGGCAGCTTAAAGCCATTTTTAGCTGCTGCAGTTCTAAAGTAGTATTTTCCCTCTTCACCCAACACAGTTTTTGCCTAGACACAATCGAAATGGCCTCATAAACAATGTGGTTGCTGATGAGGTCAGGGATTATTTATTTAATTTTTATCCCACCTTTATTATTTTTATAAATAACTCAAGGCAGCGAACATGCCTAATACTCCTTCCTCCTCCTATTTTCCCCACAACAGCAACACTGTGAGGTGAGTTGGGCTGAGAGAGAGTGATTGGCCCAAGGTCACCCAGCCAGCTTTCATGCCTAAGACGGGACTAGAACTCTCAGTCTCCTGGTTTCTAGCCTGTTGCCTTAACCACTAGATCAATCTGGCTCTCTATTGGGATATTTTGATTATGATATTTTGATATTGAGATTGGGATCTGCTTAGATCCCATTGGCCATTTTAGATTGCTGTGGGAATGCTCCCTCTCAGTTGCTGGGATCTGCTCTCCATCACCATTTTGGTTGGGCTAAAGGTGCAGTCACCACCTTAGAATCAGTATATGCAAGATAGGCGCTGGATATCTGCAAGACCACCTCTCACTATATGCCTGGCATCTGCCCAATAATGCCTCAGCAAAGATCAAACTTAGAATCAGAATCTATTTAACCACTATTCAACCCTGGAATTAGAAAAATTGTATGTACAGAATTGCATTCTCCTTCACAGAAACGTAATTGGCAAAGGTCCTTATCCATTTTGTACTTGAGTGAATAACATCTAGAGCAGAGCTTTCCAAACTGTGTGTCGGGACACATTAGTGTGTCGGCTGCAGTGTCTGGGTGTGTCGTGGCTGCTGCTGCCTCCAAGCCCTGCCAGGATTCCATGCAGGTTCTAGTGCCTGCCTTGTGCCTTGCTGCCTCCAAACCTGCTGTGATTCCACGCAGGTCCTAGTGCCTGCCTTGTGCCCTGCTGTAAGAGTGTGTCGCAAAATGATGCCCTGCTGTAAGGGTGTGTCGCAAAATGATTCATGTCTAAAAAGTGTGTCACCAACATGAAAAGTTTAGAAAGCTCTGATCTAGAGCATAGCTTTCCAAACTGTGTGTCACAACACTTTAGTGTGTCACAACACACAGTTTAGTGTGTCGCAACACAACCCGGAAGCGGTGGCGGGGGCATGCGCCGCGGCGGCGCGGGGGCGCACGCGGCGGTGGCGGTGTGTGCGGCGGCGGCGACAACAGTAGCGGCACGCCATCACCGCTTCTGCGGAAAACACGAGGCTGCCGCCCCGCGCCGCCACCGCTGCCCGTTGGTGTGTCACCAACGGCGGCAGTTTGGAAAGCACATATCACCCTAAACCAGGGCCTGCTGAAAGAGCCAAAATTTTACAGTTTTCCTAACAGGCAGCAGGGTCAGGGCTGTGCAAAGTTTTGGGGAATTCTGTTTCAAAGGCTGCAGCAGCCATAGAGAAGGCCTCCTTAAGATCCTATAAGATAGCACTGTCTTACTCTATTGGTGGGATGTCAAATCATATAGGATAGGCAGCATTTGGTGAGAGGTGGTCTTGCAGATATCCAGCCCCTATCTTGCATATACTGATTCTAAGGTGGTGACTGCATAGTTTACAGAAAGTTTTAAAATCATTCTGTATACTGAGGGTAAGCTCATTCTTTGTCGATCCTCATGTAGCTACAGTACATGGTAGCATCCATATACAGAAGAAGAACCTTAAGCTTTGCAAAAGAATAATAAATCTTCAAGAAAGAAATCTTAGAGGTTTTCTCCAAAAACAACCAGTAAGGATGAAGTAATATATATCCAGAAACAACATAATGCTGATTGATCATTTGGATAAAATCAGTACAGTACAAAGAGGAAGAGGGAGGATGGAATGAAGTAGCCCTAAACAAGAATATTCCATCGTGCAATTTTTTACTACAGTTCTCATTTGTGCAAATAATTTTTTTTATTTGCACAATTACCTTCCCAGCATTTATCTTATCTTGATTTGCACATCTTGGCAAGTAGGCTTGATGGCACAAGACCTTGGGAAATTAATTTGGAGGTAAAGTATGCTAGTATGAAGTTGAAATAGTGAAGTTTAATCTGAAAGGTGAACATTTGTAATATGTCTCAGCAGATGGCAGCACCTAGACAACTTGGTCTGGGATTCAAAGCCAAAATAGAATTGGACCTGTTTGGTACTTTGATGGAAGACCACGGGGTTTACAAGGCTGTAGGCTAAATTGGGAAGTAAAAAAAACATCCTGGAAGAAATTAATGGCAAACTACTTCCATACTGTGGCCAAGAAAATTGCATGGTTATGTGTCACCATATAATTACCAGGAATCAAACTAGGACTAGGACATCTTTATGATTAGAATGGACAATGAAAGGGATAATGGCAAAATGAAATTGCAAAGGAAATGGATAATAATTAAAGAGAAGGGAAAGACTGAAGAGAAAAGAAGAAAAGCAACATCTATATGAACTGTGATTTATATTTGCAACTTGCATGTCTCTAGTTAGAAATTCAACTTAATGTCAAATACTACAGTTGAGCAAAGAGCCAGTGAGGAAAGGAATTTTGCCTTTTTTGGTTGTAATGCAAGAAATTCCTCACCTCTTGGTGGTGAAACCAGAAACTAAATGTGATTAGCTCTGTACAGTATGTGCTGGGAATGTGTGTAAAAAAAATTAAACATTAAAATTCAGTTGTCTGAAAAGGCAGAGAAGGAAAATTTATTTTATTTTTTTATTTATTTTTCAACTTCTATCACCGCACCATCTCCCCCAAAGGGGACTCTGGGCGGTTTACAAATACAACAATTAAAATTTATAAATATAACTAAATATAAAAACATACAATTCTATAAACATTACAATTACTAATACAGGGCTTTCCAAAGTTTTCCCGCGGCGACACACCAACCACCATTGGTGTGTCGCCGCGGGAAAACCTGGAAGTGCCGCTGTTGCGGCAGCATGCAAAAACCCGGAAGCGCTGCTGCCGCTTTCGGATTTTTGCACGCCGCTGTTGGTGTGTCGCCGCGGGAAAACCCGGAAGCACTGATGATGATCAGCGCTTCTGGGTTGTGTGGCGACACACCAGACTGTGTGTGGTGACACACTTTTGTGTCGCGACACACAGTTTGGAAAGCTCTGTACTAATAAGTTAAATATGAAATCCAATAGGCGATAAGATGGTATTTTAAAAGGGCTCTATGGCACCAGCCATCCCCAAGAGGAACTATTCCCATTCCCATCCCAAGCGAGGCAGCAAAACCAGGTCTTTAAATTCCTCCGGAAGGACAGGAGCGACGGGGCCTGCCTCATCTCTGGGGGCAGAATGTTCCAAAGGGCAGGTGCCACTGCCGAGAAGGCCCGCCTTCTGGACCCCGCCAAGTGAAACTCCCTTAACGACGGGGTCCGAAGCATGCCCTCTCTGCATAATCGAGTGGGACGGTTTGAAGTTATGGGGATGAGACAGTCCCTCAGGTAGCCTGGTCCCATGCCATGTAGGGCTTTAAAGGTCATAACCAACACCTTGAATTGCACCCGGAAGCATACTGGCACCCAGTGCAGCTGGCACAGCAGAGGTGTCACATGAGCCGATCTAGGGGCACCAATAACTGCGCGCGCAGCCGCATTTTGGACCAGTTGAAGCTTCCAGATACTCTTCAAGGGTAGCCCCATGTAAAGCGCATTGCAGTAGCCTATTTGGGAGATAACCAGGGCATGAGTGACTGTACGGAGGGACTCCCGATCCAGGAAAGGGCGTAACTGGCGCACAACACAAAGTTGCGCAAAGGCCCTTCTGGCCACGACTGCCACCTGCTCTTCAAGCAGGAGTTGTGAGTCCAGAAGGACCTCCAGGTTCTGCACTGATTCCGAATGGGGTAGTGCAACCCCATTCAGAACCAAAGATGGTAATTTCCCGGATCTGGAAGAACCATCAATCCACAGCCACTCTGTCTTACCAGGGTTCAGCTGAAGCCTGTTGTTCCCCATCCAGACCCCCACAGCCTCCAGGCACTGAGAAAGGGTGGCCACTGCATTACTTACCTCACCTGGGATGGAGATGTACAATTGAGTATCATCAGCATATTGATGATATCTCATCCCATGGTGACGGATGATCTCACCCATCGGTTTCATGTAGATATTAAATAGGAGAGGTGAGAGAAACGAACCCTGTGGCACCCCACAAACGAGGGGGCGAGGGTCGGATCTTTCATCTCCTATTACCACCGATTGGGACCGGCCCCAGAGGAAGGAGGTGAACCAGCGCAAAACTACGCCGGCCACCCCCAACTCCTCGAGCCGTCCCAAAAGGATACCATGGTCGATGGTATCGAAAGCCGCTGAGAGGTCGAGGAGAGCCAGGATGGACGCACTCCCTCCATCCCTAAAAATCCATAACTCAGCAGATTCTTTAAAATCTTTTATTTTTTCAGCAACAGAATTTCTTTCCATCACATAGAAGAATGCATTTACATATACATTTAAGACCATAGCTAATTCCTATAGTTATTTCAAATGAAAGTGTATTATTTTGTTACAAATATAGTCTCTTTCTTCATATACTCATATACTTTTCCTGTCCTTATGTTGCATTCAATATATGGCCATACATTAAATGCAACATAAGGAGAGGAAAGCAGAAAATAGGAAAAGGGTCAGGGTAGCAATGTTCCCAAATGAATAATTTGATTAATTGTTGTAATTAATTTATAACCCATTTTTAAGTTTAAGCTTCCGTACAAGGTGGCCCACAATCCCAAATAAGCAAAATCACATTACAGGTCTTTGAAATCCTCAGAACAAGGCAAAGCTATATTTTAACTCTTTTGTGGGGGAGTGATAAAATGACCTCACAGATATTTTCCATAGCAGACCATTTTAAATTCACCCTGTGGAGGAATTTAAGTGTATATTTTTACATATTGATCATTCTTGAATCTGCTTCAACTTTTTGTCTGTTATGCTAATGTGAAATGGAACTTCCTTGTGTGCAATTAGAGCAATTACCTTAAAACTGCCAAGCTTTGTTTTGACAATATAGAAAATCCATATTGTTTTGTAAAAGCAATCCAAACATTAATCCATATATATTTACTATGACTAAGATATGCCATTCTTTCAGAATAGATTTTTGACGGAAACCAATCTCAATCTTCTGATTAAAACTTTATTCTGATATTTCTTGATAACCGCTAATACAATAAGGATATATTTGTTTTGTTTATTCTCACCGTATACTGTTTTTCTCAATATCTTTTTTCCTTTACTAGAAATTGAATGCAGTTACAAGAATGTCTAGCAGCTAGATATATTTTCTATTAATTTAGACGTTCTATCTTAATTTTTGCAAAACTATTATTAAATTTTCACACTGATCTGATAAAGTAACTTCTGCCTATGAGGATCCTAAACAGTTGATGGAATCTGCATACTTATCTGGGAGTAAATCCCATTATGTTTAGCGAAACTTACTTTAAATAGATTTATATAGGATTTCAGTGTTAGCTTTGGTATTAAAATTAGAATAGCATTTTTACAACTCACATGGGTTGTTTCTGGAGCATATGCTTTATGAGAATAACCAAGGTTTTTTAGAACATGCTTGCATGCTGTGTTCATGATACACAGAATGCAAATGTAGAGTTATAATTTATCTCTGAATATCAGATGTTAGACACAGGGAAGGATTGCAGGTACCCAGGAATAAGAGAAAGCATACTGAGAATTGTGTTACTAGAATACTGGATTAGATGAATACTTATGTATTTCAGGAAACCAGTTTTTATGTGGTTTCAAATTCTTTTAATTTGATGACAATTATAATACACTTCCTGATTTATTAAACAAGCAAGCAAGCATCTAGGCTTTTATTTAAATGATGCATTCTGTGGATTTTTCCCTTTCAATAATCTCATTGTTCATTACCTGGACAATCCTTTCCATGCAATTTTGTGTATTGTCTTTGACTGGGAATGCACTACCATTGTGATAAATCATGAATATATTTTATGATTAATTTTGTGCCCACTCTTCCTTATGTAATTATTTTTTCTCGTGGTATTGGTAGCAAAGTTAATGTTTTCTTACTGAATATCATTTTCATAATAATTAAATTTTTGTTAGTTATCCTACCAACAGAAGACTAGTTATAAACTTTATAATAGTCATGCAGTGCCATGTAGCAGTCAATGCTAGAGCTTCATAGCTTATGCAAAGACTGTCAGTAGCTTTTTATTCAAGAAGCTGAAGGAGCTCTTCAGAATCAAATAATGGTGGGAATTAGGCATTGCGTTTGAAAAAGTTGCTTTATAAAACAATCAACATTTCACTTTAAAACTATCTAATATTAGAATTTTAAGCTGTCAGAGTAAAAAATATAACTTACTAAAAATGTGTTAACAAGAATATAGGAGAAAAAACGACTTGGACTTGGCAGTGGGGTCTCTGCTGCGATACTGAGCACTAGTGCTGAATATGAACATCAACTTCAGAAAAGATTTTTCACTTTTCTTCTCTTACTTTTCTTCTTAAAGTATACAGTGACTCAGATTTATTTATTTTATTTATATTTCATATTTTGTCACCGCCCATCTCAGTAAGAGTGACTCTGGGCGATTACAGTCATGCTAACTTGCTTCCATCTACGTGAGCCTGGAAGGATAAATAATGCCACTGGTGGGCTTTGTTAATCAAATCTTATGAGGTGTGTCACTGCATGGAAAAGTGATAGACCCTTTATGTAAATGAACAGGAAGATGATTTGAATACCTGTGAAGGACTGGACAATTTCAGAGGCTGGATATGTCTGTCTTGCTTGAGCCATGGTTGGTTACACACAAGCCTTTATGTTTAATTAATGGGAACAGGACTATGGCAATTGTTAAATACTGATCTTTAAAGCTGGTTAAATTTAGAAAAGGTAAGACTTCAATGATAGGGGCGTGGTGGCTCAGCGGGTAAGACGCCAGGCTTGTAGATCGCAAGTTCGGAGGTTCGAATCCCTAGCCCTGCATGCGGAGTGAGCTCCCGCACTAGCCCCAGCTCTTGCCAACCTAGCAATTCGAAAGCATGCAAATGCAAGTAGATGAATAGGTACCACTTCGGTGGGTAGGTAACAGCGTTCCGCGTGCGTCATGCTGGCCACATGACCGTGGAAGCGTCTTCGGACAATGCTGGCTCTTCAGCTAACAAACGGGAGATGAGCACCGGCCCCTAGAGTCGGACACGACTGCACAACTGTGCGGGGGGGGGGGGGGGGGGGGGGGGGGGGGAGCCTTTACCTTTACTTTAAGACTTCAATGAGAGTTGCTTTGCTTCTTATGAGTAAGGATGACACCGTGTGGTAGCAATAGGTATTGTATCATATAGTAATCATTTTCAAATTATAAGACAGTGATATATATCATTGTATGATGTTTTCTTTTGTTTTATTTATTAAGGCTAATTGAATTATATGACATTTTTAGATGAAAATTGCCTTGAGAATTTTCCTGGAGGATTTTTGGTTGCAACCCAGAAAAAAAACAATAATTTAAAAATAAATAGTTGTATCCACCCATTCTCTCTGGTTTCTTCCCCATTCATACCTTCTTGTTGTAATAATAGCCAGGATTTCATCTTGCTGCAGGCTGAGAAGAATGTAGCTGAACTCTATCAGAAAGCCAAATTAACTAAATAAAATAATTTGTTTCCAGAAGGCTTTCATAATTGGTTATAGGCAAAATGCTGCATTGCATATAACAAGATAATACAAGGGTTGCTATCTTTTCTCTAGTCTCTTCATTTATAACAGATGCTGGGAGTTTTATCATCTTATGAATTCTTCAGAGAAAAATCAGTGATGGCTATCAAGTTTCCAGGAAGCTTGTTAACCAAAACAGTGGGTAACCCAGCTCCAGGTACTCTGTGCCACTTAGGATCTGGTCAGCCGTTAAACCAGTTCAGTGTTCTTTGTAAAGTTTGAAAACTATAGTATATAGTTTGGTTTACATGTTGTCAGAGAAAATCAATATGAATGCAGATCTGACTGTTGCCAAAACAAGGGACAGATAGAAATTGGGCCTCCTGCTCAAAAAGAAGGGGTTGGGAAGCCCATTACATCGGACAAGCAAGAAAACGAAGCCCAAAGGGGTTTGAAATACTGATTTTATAAATAAGGTTTATTCTTCAAACACAGCAGTCACTGGGATTCTTTTGTTATGTCTTCCAAGATTTTCTTCAATAAAAACTACTTATCAGAAAATCTTGGATCCTTGTGAGCTTGCCTAATTGGTTCCAGTCCTGTCAGCTGAAGCTTGACACAGCATTACAAGGGCCTAGCCACTTACTTCTTGAGTGAAACACTAAAAAGTAAGAAAATAACTTGGCAGCGGCTACATCAACTGCTATTGAAAGTTTTCATATTAGAGAAACCTACGATTGCTTCTTAATGTCTTTACATCTTTACATTAAATTGCAGTTAATATCATTACCTAGGCTAGTTGAAATGTCAAAAGCTTCATTTTTTTCCATCTGTGGCCTTATGCCAGATCCCTTTGGAGAAATCCCACTTTATGTTAGTGTAATATGGCATTGATTCAACCAGGGCCCTGTGGCTGCTGCTTTTAATTTGATACCCCATTTGCATGAAATCAGAGAGTTAGAAAGAGGCATTTAGGCTTTCAAGCCCAACCCCTCTGCTCAGGGCAGGAATCCAAATTAAAGCATCCCAGGCAGATGGTTATCTAACAAAGGGGAGCCCACCATCTCTCATAATTCCACTATCAAACTCCTCTTACTGTTAAAAGCTTTTCTAGTATTCAGCTGGATTCTGCTGCAACAACTAATGCAACAGTTTACGAACTATGTGCTGTGGCCTATCATAAGCTTGACAATTTCCCCCCCTCAAAACCTCATCACTGTAGAATTCAGTCTCTACACAGGTATTTATCATTTAAGAGGCTTATTATTTTTCAGCTTGACATATTTTATATACCATCTTGTGTTTCTCCACTGCTGCAGGTAAGGAAATATGCCAACTGGATAGCCACCTAGCAACCCATTTTGGGTGACTTGATCCCTTCTGGGTAAAGAGGGGTTGTGGGAATCCTTGCAGAGCTGTTGTGATGATTATGCTAAACATCTGTTGGATAAAGTCTCCTGGATCTATCTGGAATTAGACTTGGCTGTGCTGGTTCTGCGATTACTGTGACAAGAGTTTTGTCTGGTTATCTGGGCTGAATTCAATCCGGATACTCCAGTTGAAGTGGATAGGATCCTTGGAATGTTAAGTTCTGCCTCCTGTGCATTAGATCCCCATCCTTCCTGGTTAGTTACGGCCTTTCGGGTGACATGTAGCTGGGTTCAGGCATTGGTAGATTCTTCTTTGTGGGAGGTGCCAGCTCCATCTGCTAGCAGTGGTTGGGAAGATGCAGCTGGTACAAAATGCAATGGCCTGGTTCTGGAATGGGGTAACTGATCATGCACCTATTACAACTATGCTGAGGCATCTGCACTGGCTATAATTAATTAGTTCCAGGTTTTATCATTAGCATATAAATACTGTAACTCTGCAATGCTTTGAAGACAGAAAGGTGCTTCAGTGTGTGTGAAGATAGCACCTGTCTGCAACTCCTTAAAAGTACCCATGTCTTTTCCCAGGAAGAACAGTTTGGTATAGGGTGCATGATACTCTTTCAGAATTTTGGTCCTTCTTAAAAAGATACTGTACTATTCATTTGGGGAGTATTCTGGAAGCTTCCTCATTCATCACTGGAAAAAATGATTATGAGCTACAATATGAAGTGTACCATCCAAGATCCAGCTTTTACCACCAGTCATTTAGAAGTAGGCATACACATGTATTCTAAACTAGCACAACTCTTTGGAAGGTTAGCCATTGAACACAGTGATTTATTTTAAATAAAATTAGTTTCAGGAGTCTGCAATCCAGTGACTACATGAAAAACATCATGTAGTTTTGTTTAGCAACCGCATAGAAGGGATTTGCCATTTCCTTCTGAGATATTTGTGCTTCCTAGTCTAGCCTACAGCCCTGGGATTTCCTGGTGGTCTCTCATCCAAGTAGTAACCAGATCCAAACCTGAATTTTCTTCAAAATCAACCAATCAGCAGCTAGAACATGCTGAACATTTTTGAATAATCATGAATAAAACTATGTGGTCAGTGTATAAAGAGCTGCTCAGTATATATTTGCAGAGTGTAAATATTTCACATGAGCCAAAATAGCACATCCCTGAAGAAACTGACTGCAAGCCTATTTCTTTCCAAACTAGTTTCTACAGCAGTCACAGCAGATCATTTTATGAGATTTGATGCAAGAGCAGCGTTACTAGAACAAGCTGTAACAATAATGTGCACAAATATTGGAGGCAGCTGCAAAGGGCAGGCTTCTTTGGTGGACTGCAACAGGCACTGGCAATGTGGCAGACAGGCTTCCCAGGCTCCCAACACTCACACATGCACACCATGCCAGCCCCTTGCACCGTTGGTTCTGTTAATCTTTTGGAGGGGAGGCTTCACAGTTGCCCTCTCTTTCACATGGAAAGGGACATGGAATAACTGCACCACTACTGCCAAGGATGGAGCAGTAATTATTTCCTCCCTTCCATTGGCTAAAAAAGGGACAAAAATCGAGACTCCTCCCTTTCCTTACAGCAAGCATGACTTTTATTGCTGCCTGTGGAGGTGATTTTTTTCTCTCTTGCAATGAAGTGGCCTTGAATGATCATGACACTACTAATTGCAGGGTAGTGGTGGCTTTGTATCTAGCTGGGAGCGTTTCCATATACAGGTGTGTTTATGCAGCTGTATGTGTTGCCATATAAGCACGTACCTGGAGCTTATGTATGTCTCCCAAAGCATGATGTAGACTTACACGCTCTTGGCCCAAAAGATTGCCTATCCCTGGAATAGTGGTATGACCAAAAAGTCCTAGCCTTGAGTTCCCCATGGGAATTGTGCCTGTAGTAGAATCCTGGATTCTATGGCCTTGACTGAAGATAAAAATGGGTTGGGTGGGGAAAACCACATCCTGCTCAATAGGAGGATCTGGATGCCTTGGCGTTGAAGGAATAGCAGCCAAACGAGAAGAAGGACTGGTAATCTGAACTATTCTTATTACATAGTTGGACAGTTAACTAACAAGTGTAGGACCATTAATCCTTGCAGACTGAAAAAGACTGTGTTGGAATTGTATGGTTCCTGGACTTAAAAAAATAAAAAATAAAGGAAACTATAAAGGTTTTCTTAATGTCCATGATGGTTCAGGCTACTCTGGCAGTTGCTTTCATTTTCCATTTAAGACACACAGCAGCTTATTCCTCAGTAATAAAGTCCAGAATTTAGCCTACAAAATAATCACATGCTGATACTTTCAAATTAAGGAACTTAACACTAAAGAATCCATAAATAGCAAGGACCAGGAAGGGTTAGCCAGTCCATGACATTCCAAATGTTGAACTACAATTCTCAGCATTTATTAGCAGCATATTGGCTGAGACTATTGTGAACTGTAGTGCAGCAACATCTGGAACACCACAGGCTATCTCTAAACTAGGACGTTTTAGCCTTGAAAACTGAAACTACCAAAAAGGGAAGATCCCCACCCCCATGATAACAGTAATCCAATCATCCTTAGTTTCAGAGTGAATACAGGAAAAAAAAGGCAGGCACTGTAGAAAAAGGAAAATGCAGGGTTGCTCCTCTAGGAAGCAAAAGCAGCATCTACTCATCTCCAACCTGAGGCGTACACTTCAGAGGCAGAGTCATTCTACAAAGTTGACAAGCACTGCAGACCGAGCACCAAAGCACATTTCAATTATTCCTGCCCATCCTCAGCAACAATTCAAGCCAACTCCCACTTCTGGAGGTCCCAGGATTGGAAAGGAGGGGAGGAAAAGGAAAGCCCCAATAATCTCCTTTAGGTCTGAAATTAACACAGATAAAAGAACCCCTTGAAACAAGCATCAGAGTTTTGTTTAGGCTGTTGTCTGCTTTTCTTTCTTCTGTCTTCCTTCATGACTGTTCCAAGACTCAGAAAAAATTGCTTCCAAAGACTGCTGGGAAGGATAAATACAAGCTTCATGGAGAAGATGTCCATTAATCTAGCACCTCACAATAGTCCTCTTCAATTTAAAAGATATTTTGCCTCATAGAGTAGAATAAGAGTTGCTGTCTAAACTACTAGGCGAAGCCAAGTAGAAAAAAATAAAACATAATGACATTTAAAAAAAAATGTACTTACACGGGGGTAAACATGATTCCAAGTTGCATAACCCATTAAATTAAATGGATGTATATCTACTTTTGGTTTCAAATTCACATGTGGCCCACCTTAAAATATCTGGAAGGCAACAGATTGCTTACCCCTGGTTTAGATTATATTCCAGATATTTTATGGAATACTTTATGGGCATGTTTACGGAAACTTCACATATTTTCTAATGCAGCACATCTTTAGAGATTACAAAAATGTAAAAAATTTTTACATTTTTTTACAGGAAATACAAATATGTAAAATGATTCTGTAGCATGGATCTCTTTAAATGTGCAGTCTTCCTCATTTCATCTCAAGATGCAGAAGTAACAAAATGCACTCATTATGTTGGGCACATGAAATGCAAGTAACAGGGTATCAAAGATAGCCTTATATTCTTGTAACAGAAGCCAAAAAACATAACTACTGCAATGCAGTACTGCCCATGAATTTCTATAGACCTAAATATTGTGAATTCCGTTCTCAGCTGTAGCCAGTGATTATTTCTTGACATTAGACTATCCTTGCATATTTTAAAATCTATGTAATCTAAATTGTTCACAAGAAAAAAAGGAAAAAATTAAACACACATAGAAATATAAAAACAGGCATCCCATGTTGATGGAACTGAGAAGCTATTTAATAGAAGCTAGTGACTAGGGTAATACTACAGTGTGCTTTTAAACTGAGAGTTTAAAAATAATGACTTGAATAATCTGGTGAAGAAAACAAAAAGAACAAAAACAAAACAAAAACAAAATTAACATGAGACAAACATAAAAATGCAATAATGAAATATTTGGTGCTGTTTATGCCGTGTACTGTAGTTTAAGACCTTATAATGAAGACACAATTCAGAGGTTCTTTAAAAAAACAGACATTTAAAAACAGGCTGTTCAATTTTTTATGCACTACTGTTTGCTTTGCTTTGGTGTTCCATTTGCTTTTGTTCTAGTTCTTGTCAAACACGCATTATGTGGTCATGTTCGTTTCAAATGCTTAGCATTATAATGGGATCTCATATCTTTCCTAAGATTAAATTTGGCTCCACAAACACCACATGTATACAGGTGAACATCCATATGCTGTTCAAGTTGTTCATTATTTGGAAAAATCTGAAAACAGACTTGGCAAATTGTCTCTCCAGGTGAGAGATGGGATATCATATGCCGGACATGATCGTGTTTTCGGAAGTTTCCTTGGTCGCAAATGGAGCAGACATACCTGGCCATGCCTTTGTGCATGTCATTGTGAAGGCGCAGCTGACGTTCTCTTAGAAACTGCTTCCCACATGTCTGACAAACAAATTGTTTTTCCTTGGTGTGCACAGTATAATGTTCTCGCAAATGACAACGCTGATAAAACCCTTTCCCACAAAGATTACAGAAATGTTTGCGTCGATGATCCCTTTCATTCTCTTCCATAATGGCATTCTTGAACAGATCTTGCTCCAGGCAACTGGACATATGTTCAACTACCAAATTCTCTGTTTCAAAACGTAATCCACAGTTAGGACATCGGAAAGGGCATGCTGAATCCCTGTACAGCTGTTTTTTTGGAAGTGTGTTCATCTGAAAATGGCTGTCTCCAAACTCATCTAGCATGTCTACGTACATCATTTCTTGGTTTTCAGATTGTTCCTCAGGACTCTCTTCCAAGTCAATTTTCTCCTCCACGTTCCTCAAACTATTGGTGGTCAAGTCCTGGGGCTCTCCACAAGTCTGTGCATGATCCTGTAACTGCCGCCCTTTTACTAATATCTGGCCGCATTTTCCACACGCACATATATTTTCTATGTGTTTCGATAAGTAATGAGAAGACAAATCTTCTTCGGTGATTGTCAGCCCACACAGTTCACAAGATGCATTTTCCGTCACTTCCTTGACAGCATTGACTTTATTTGCAAGGACTCTGGCGCTTCTAATATATTTTCTAGCCTGCTCATCAATAGGCATGTGGGGTTTTAAAAGAGCCTTTCTAACACTTCTATTTTCACTGACATCTTCCTCAATGTAGTACCTATAAACTGGTTCATCATCATCTAGTTCATCGTTATCGGTGGAATCATTGCCATCTGTTACCTTAACGATATTAAACTCTTTCAGGTCATCTGTAGGGTTATCATCTGGTTCCATTTTAACGATAATCCTTTTCCTTTCTGTGGCTCTACTTCGCTCTTCATTTAATGGCTCTGATGAGACACTCCTGCTTTTTCCACTTGTTACATTTGATGCTGGGGATGAAGACCTTTCAGCAGACTGGTTTGCACCTCCTTGATATTTGTCCAATTGGGAAACTGGCATTTTAGTAGTAGATTCCCTTTCACTGCTGTCCTTCTCAGACCCCAAATACCTGGCATTCTGATAGGAATGCCTATTAGTGCATGACATTATATGCTCATCTAGCAGCCTCTCACAGCTGAAACTGAAGCCACAGCCATCACAGGTAAAACTTCTTCCAAAGCGCCGCGAATTGGACACTCTGTCTTTGGCTCCTGAGAGTTTTGACACAGTGCTCCTTTTGCAGCTCTCCAAGGGTTGCTCAGAGAAACTGTTTAGTTGCAAAGCTTCATCATCAACCTCTCTGCTCTGAGAGGTGCTCACAGTAGAACTTGGTGGCTCTGCACCCCACTTGTTTGCTTCGCTCTTGTTTTTAGCCAGTGTATCTTCATACATCCGTACACCAAAAATCATTTTGCTATTTTGAGTGCTGGAAGCGGAAGAAGAGCACTGTAAACCAGAGGAGTTTGTATCTTGTATATCTTCCAGACATTCTGGCACATTATAGAGCTGTAGGGAGTTCATGGCTACTTTAAACTGCTCAAAGTTAGTTGGGGCTGTCATGATTTTTCCCAAATACATAAACTGTAAAATGAGATCAAAGCACTCAGCTGTAATTTTCATGTTGCTAAGGTTCAACTGTGCTGTGCTGTGCTGCTGGCTCATGAAAAACATCCTAAAATAAGAGCTGCAGGCAGCCAGGACAGCCTTATGTGCCTGGAAGTAGATATCATCAATTGCAATACAGCAATCACAGAGAAATCCCCATTCCCTTTGGTTGTTCAGTTGCTGAAGGACATAGTTGCTATGGCTAGTCCTTGCCATCTTGTGCTCGAATCACAATCCTGTGTCAATAGAAAGGGAGGAAAGAACAACTATTAGTTATGTTTAGAGAACCAACATAATCAGATTCCATCATACCATCATATGACCCTAGCCATTTACCACATTGCCAGAGATGACAACAAACAAAAGGATCCTCCATCTTGAACTTCAGTCAAGAAGATCTTTGGGGAAAAGGCATGGGAGGAATCCTTTGACTTCCCATCCAAGGGAAGATCATTAGGAATTAAACTATTAAGGTTGCAATCCTAATATGTTTACATAGAACCTGGCTACACATTACACTTCACATTATATTCACACCATGTGAAAAGTAACCACACACTTTGCCTCTTGAGAATTTCCTGAAAGACTGATTGAAAAAGCTGGAAAAGATTTCAGAAAACTAGAAGTATGTACTCAGGGTCTCAGATATCTTATATTGTATTTCTTCCTCTGTTGTTGTTTTTTGTTTAGCAACTACACTTTCATAGGTATGGGGGGGATGCCAAGGAAGATTAGGCAATAAGCAGAGAGATAAGAGATTCTTATCTAGAGGAAGAAACTGATACTGCAACTTTACCTACAATTTCTCTGATTTTTTTCTGCCTCTCCAGGGAGTCTTCAGATTTATACTAACAAAGTTTAGATTCAGATTTAAGTGAAATATATGGACAGCTGTCATTTCCAAAGAAGTATATTCAGAATTAGAATACTGTAGTATTAAGCTACAGTTGGGAGTGAAGCAAGCAGGAGCTGAAAGCCCAAGAAGATCCCCAGATTGAGTACCAGTCTTGAATGGGAAAGTGCATCTTCATCCAAAACTAAAAATGGAAAATTCCCAGATCTGAGGGACCTTAAAATCCATAGCTAACTCGGTAGGATTAAGCTGGAATCAGTTTCTTCCCATCAAGACCTGCACAATACATCTCAGGGTCAATGGGTATCACCAGCATATGAATAATACTGAATCCCAAACCAACAGATAATCTCATCCAGCAGTTTCATGCAGATTTTACACAAGAGGAGAGAAAGTGTCAAACCCTGTGGACCATTGGAGAGGCTGAGGAGCAATCTCTCCCCATCCCCCCATCCCCATCAGCACCAACTACAACTGGCTATGAAGGAAAGAGGAGAGCCACTGTAAAACAGTGCCCCCCCCCCCGCAAAAATCCCAAACCTTGTAACTAGTCCAAAAGGATACCATGATCAAAAGCCACTGAGAGATCAATGAGCACAAGAGTAGAAGCACCCCCCATCCCAGCTCCACCAAAGTTCATAAAAAATGTGACCAATGCTGTCTCTGCACTAAATCCCTAAAATTTCTTCCAAAATGGCTTACACGCAAAATAATATAAATTTTTATTTATAAAAATAAAAAAAGTTGAGACTGCTCACTTGAGGGAATGATATTAAAGGCAAAACTGAAGTACTTTGGCCACATAATGAGAAGACAAGATACCCTGGAGAAGATGCTGATGCTAGGGAAAGTGGAAGGCAAAAGGAAGAGGGGCTGACCAAGGACAAGATGGATGGATGATATTCTGGAGGTGACGAACTCGACCGTGGGGTTGCTGGGGGTGGCGACGGCCGACAGGAAGCTCTGGCGTGGGCTGGTCCATGAAGTCATGAAGAGTCGGAAGTGACTGAATGAATAAACAACAAAAATGCATAAAAATAAAATATTATTTAAAAATAAGCAAGACGCTTCTAGAATCTTTCCCACAGGCAATGCTAGTGATGGTCAACTGAGCAGTCTACTGAAATGGTTGTTATTTGATCTCTCAATTTTGAGATTTGCTCCACAATTTACACTGATGGGCCTACTGGCCCTAACTAAATCAGCCTTCCCTAACCTGAGTCTTTCCTTATATTTGAGACTATAACTCCAATCATGCTGGCTGAGGTTGATAGGAATTGTAGCCCAAAACATTTCTAGGGGTTCAGAATGGGGCTGCACTAGGCAATAATGAATTCTATACCTGGGTCAGTGCGTATCAGGTCTCACAATGTCTAAGCACAGGAAAAACATTTTACTTCTTTCTTTCCAACCTCAGCTTTTTCCCACCCTCTTCCCATAATTGATTTCTCCATCCCTTCTCTCTTCAGAGCTATTTATGATTAGCATTACATAGCCCCGTTAACCCAAATTCCAGTATTTGTTGTCCTTAGAACAGACTTTGTAAGCTTTGGTTGGGCATTCATTCTCACTAAGCATGTGTGTGTTTGTGTGTATGCACCCCCAAAAAACTCACTCACTCACTGTCTGTCTGTCTCTCCCCCCCCCTCTATATATATATGAATGAGTTTTGGTATAGGATAATGTATAAACCCATTTTTGCAGCTGGGTTGCACCTTTTTTAATGCCAGTATTGAGGGTTGCAGAGGACATAGCTGAATTACAATGATGTCTTAAGAAGTGATGAAGCAGACATTTTAGGGTTAGGTTTTTTGTTTTTGTTTTGTTTATTCTTGCTTTTAGAGTATTGGGGTTACAAGGGTTTGGGGATATATAAAATAGACTGAAGTTTTAATATATCTGTTTTACACATTATGTTTAAAGATATAATGTGCCACTATAAATTGGTGGCAATATTGGCCACAAAAAAGAAACTGTGAGGCTATATGCGGCCCAAAGTTGTCTTACCTCTGGTTTAGAACATTCAATATACATATGATACTAGTTATGGTTTGCCCTAAAAAGTGAGGAAAATTTGGTTTTGTTAGTGGATTAAGAGAGGAAATAAGTATACAGATCTGTGGGATGCCTTCAGTCAGAATGAGAACTGGAACATTTCTTCTTTGCTAAGGATACCCTTTGCTGACTTTTCAATTTCCTCAGCTCAAGTGCTGCCAAAGCATGCAAGAAATTCCTTACAGAGATTGCAATATGGGGCTGAAGCTCTGCCTGAGCCATAATGCAATGCCTTCATAATCTCCAAAGTAGGCAGGCTTATGGCCAAAAGAAGGCATGACTAAATACTGGAAACACACCAATGTCTAAGTGATAACGAACTGGCTTGTTACAAAATAGGACTGAGGAGGAACTTGATAAGCAGCATGGTATTAATTCAAAGAGTTTATCAATCCATGCTAGTCATTTATAATGCACTGAGATACAGAAAGACATTCTCACAAGTCATCTGGCTTATTACAAGAAAAAACGAATCTATTCTTCCTGAACAGCTGTTACTGGTGTTGTTATTATAATTACATTTAAAGATATAGGGCAGCCTTCCCCAACCTGGGTGTTCTCCAGATGTGTGAACTTCAACTCCCAGAATTCTCAGCAATGGCTACATTGGCAGATGAATTCTGGGAGGAGGTTCACACATTTAGAGGATATCCCACTGGGAAAAGGCTGACTTACTGCATCATACGAATCCAGAATCAGAGGCAAAATGTGGCTGAAGTGAAGCACCACCAACTTCATGATCTTCAAAATGGGTATGAAAAACCTACAATCAGATTTACCAATAATTTTAAAGAAGTCACTGGCAATGAGGTAGGAGAGAACTGAAATAAATTAGACAGTGGAAACATATGAGTGTAACTCATTTCAGCCAACATATGAGTGTAACTCATTTCAGCCATCCTGCTTCCTCAGTTGAAACTATTCCTTTTCCCTGAAGTGGAAAAACAATCTAAGCTGCTATATGGTGCCTACCTTTTTCCTCCAGCAGGGCTAACAGCAGAGCAGGAAATAAAGATGGATTTTGATCAGGAAAATGTTGCAGTAGAAGCAAAGCGTCAAACACCCTACCTTCAATGCCACTGCCTAACTCCAATTCCACTCGCTTTCTACGGCTGCCTTTGCTCTGTAATAAACTATGGTGGATGTAATCACAGATCCATCATCATGTCCTTATTGGCCCTTAGCTATTGTACTACAGCGGCTCAGCTTGAACTAGTTGTCTGTCCTACAGCAATACATTACATTCACACAAGACAACAATTTTCACAGAAGGAAAGTCACATCTCCCTAAAGTTGCACAGGGGAGAAAAGACAACTTGCCCCAAGAAAAGAGATGCTGGCATGATTCAATAAATCACTTAGTAAAACCATCTAAGCAAGCAACGTACCCTGTTCCTGCAGCTCTGCCTCATCTGATCTGCTCTCTAAACTTTGCTACCATCCTCGGTCTCTTCTGCACTCCTTCCAGTCTGTCAACATCCTTCTAATCATGGGTGGGGAAGAGCTGTGGTGTTTTATCTGAGGCTTCTGTTAATGCATACATACAAAAATTTAAATTAATTATAAGGAAACTGTCTCAAATAGTGGGAATCCGCAAAGATTCCCAGACTTTCCTATTTTCCCTTCTGCATCAGTTGCCTAAGCAGCAGTAGTAGTTTCAGTTCACATACTTCTCATGACATCATTGACTATAGTTTTCCAAGAATTCAGTGGAGAAGCAATGGACAAAGGCATACACATACATGCTAGATGTGGTAAGGAAGTCACAAAGAAAAACAAATTCTCCTTCTGAGAAATGTTCCAGAGAGAAATGAGTGATCTTTGCACTATTTTTTAATCAACGATGTGGTCTTATGATGGTTTCCCGCATCCACTTCATCCTACCCACCTCTCCAACAATTTATGCAATAAATTATTTTTTTAAAGAAGGGGGATCTGGCCACAATATTTGCACAATTCCTTAAGTGTGACAACTCTGGCTGGCTTAATATGCTACGACAGCACTGAAAAGATTTCCCAGGCTTGAGTAACCCACAAGACTGCATATACTGACTAGAGGTCAAATGACCTAACTTTTTATGGGAAATTAAGTCTAGAGAAATGTTGAAAAAAGACAGTAAATTTTAATGATCAAAGAACACAGGATACAAGTTTTTAATTGCTTCAGTGCAATGTAGTTGCTTCTTAAACTTCTGATAGTTCAGCTTCATCTGGTTTTATTAATGCAAACTGAACCATCAAGGGGCAGCAGCAAGACATACACCATTTGGTTACTTCCCAAATATCAGCATATGATTTATTTTTCCATTATTCCACCTACTAAACAAGCCTTGTTATGACAGTGAATAATCTGATCAGACTTAACTATTGGAACATTAATTCACCTCTCACGAACTATTTATTTAAATTAGGAGCCTGGTGAAATATGAGTGGAAGGTCACAGATGTGGTGATGGCTGTTATCTTAGAACCAGTTGGATAATTTATGGAGGGTACATCTATCAGTGACTAGCTAAATACAGTCTCTGACCACTGTATGTCAATGGCTGAGGAAAGGCAACAACATAATTCTAGAGAACTCAAAAGTTTTTATCTTCTGAAATGTGTTATCTGATATTCCATGATTGTGAATTCTGGATCCCCTTTCCTAGGGACTAACATGGCTACCTTTGTGTTTTTGATTCATGGCTTATTTCGTAAGGGCCCAATGCTTTGTAGACAATTCTGTAGCTCTCTAGATGAGTGGTCCTGCAGATGTTAAATTGCAACTCCTAGAATCCCTCATCATTGGCTATGCTCTCTTACTGGAGTTCAAAACCCATGGAGGGTCACACATTCATCTCTGTTCTAGTCAGATTTGATGGCTAATGGATGTTAGAAGTAATCATGCAAGGCTGATTTTGGTAAATACATTTTCCATTAAAAATACATGTTTACAGATTAATACTTATAACAAAGAAAACAGCACTAGCAAATCCAACAATGGATTGTAGATTGTACAATGTCTATAAACAATGTGCTAGAGAACTAACTACTGTACAGATGTCTATTTTAAAAATTGGAAGTAAAAATTAATCAAAATAATTAATGCATTAATAATAATGTGGGTAAGACGCCAGGCTTGTCGATCAGAAGATCGCAAGTTCGGAGGTTCGAATCCCTAGCCCTGCATGCGGAGTGAGCTCCCGCACTAGCTCCAGCTCTTGCCAACCTAGCAATTCGAAAGCATGCAAATGCAAGTAGATTAATAGGTACCACTTCGGTGGGTAGGTAACAGCGTTCCACGTGTGTCATGCCGGCCACATGACCGTGGAAGCGTCTTCGGACAACGCTGGCTCTTCGGCTAACAAACGGAGATGAGCACCGGCCCCTAGAGTCGGACACGACTGCACAAATGTGCGGGGGGAACCTTTACCTTTTTTTAATTCAAACACAGATTATCACAACTTTCTAAGAAATTATTTTCAATCCAAAGAAGGTCGATCAAAGGTCAAAACCACTGGATACATAGATTGAAGATTCTGAGCTAACTTGGAAAAATATTACCTATAAGTAAGCTATACTTGCTCCAGCAAAGGAGATCGTTACCTTGTCGTGGTGCTGGAGCTTGAGCACCTCAATGAAACCATGAGCTAAACCGTGAAGGGACACCCAAGACGGGAAGGTCGTGGCAGAGAGGTCAGACTAAATACGATCCCTGGGGAAGGTAATGGCAACCCACCCCAGTATTCTTGCCATGAAAACTAAATGGATCAGTACAACGAAAGATATGTCGGTATACCATCGGAAGATGGGACTCCCAGGTCGGAAGATGATCAAAATGCTACTGGGGAGGAACAGAGGATACGTTCAACTAGCCCCAGATGTGATGACGCAGCTAGCTCAAAGCCGAAAGGACGGCTAGCGGCCGACGGTGCTGGTGGTGAACGACGAATCCGATGTTCTAAAGATCAACACACCATAGGAACCTGGAATGTAAGATCTATGAGCCAGGGCAAATTGGATGTGGTTATTGGTGAGATGTCAAGATTAAATATAGACATTTTAGGTGTCAGTGAACTGAAATGGACTGGGATGGGCCGGGCCACTTCACATCAGATGACCACCAGATCTACTACTGTGAACAAGAGGACCACAGAAGAAATGGAGTAGCCTTCATAATTAATAATAAAGTGGCTAAAGCAGTGCTTGGATACAATCCAAAAAACGATAGAATGATCTCAATTCGAATTCAGGGTAAGCCATTTAACATCACAGTGATCCAAATATATGCCCCAACCACAGATGCTGAAGAAGCAGAAGTAGATCAGTTCTATGAGGATCTGCAGCACCTACTAGATAATACACCAAAAAGAGATGTTATTTTCATTACAGGAGCCTGGAATGCTAAGGTGGGTAGTCAAACGACACCTGGAATTACAGGCAAGCATGGTCTGGGAGAACAAAATGAAGCAGGACATAGGCTGATAGAATTTTGCCAAGACAACTCACTGTGCATAACAAACACTCTCTTCCAACAACCTAAAAGACGACTTTATACATGGACTTCACCAGATGGTCGACACCGAAATCAGATTGACTACATCCTTTGCAGCCAAAGGTGGCGGACATCTATACAGTCGGTAAAAACAAGACCTGGAGCTGACTGTAGTTCAGATCACGAACTTCTTATTGCAAAATTTAGAATCAGACTAAAGAGAATAGGGAAGACCCACAGATCAGTTAGATATGAGCTCACTAATATTCCTAAGGAATATGCAGTAGAGGTGAAGAATAGATTTAAGGGACTAGATTTAGTAGATAGGGTCCCAGAAGAACTATGGACAGAAGTTCGCAACATTGTTCAGGAGGCGGCAACAAAAAACGTCCCAAAGAAAAAGAAAACCAAGAAGGCAAGATGGCTGTCTGCTGAAACACTGGAAGTAGCCCAAGAAAGAAGGAAAGCAAAAGGCAACAGTGATAGGGGGAGATATGCCCAATTAAATGCAAAATTCCAGAGGTTAGCCAGAAGAGATAAGGAATTATTTTTAAACAAGCAATGTGCGGAAGTGGAAGAAGACAATAGAATAGGAAGGACAAGAGACCTCTTCCAGAAAATTAGAAACATCGGAGGTAAATTCCAGGCAAAAATGGGTATGATCAAAAACAAAGATGGTAAGGACCTAACAGAAGCAGAAGAGATCAAGAAAAGGTGGCAAGAATATACGGAAGATCTGTATAGGAAGGATAATAATATTGGAGATAGCTTTGACGGTGTGGTCAGTGAGTTAGAGCCAGACATCCTGAAGAGTGAGGTTGAATGGGCCTTAAGAAGCATTGCTAATAACAAGGCAGCAGGAGACAACGGTATCCCAGCTGAACTGTTTAAAATCTTGCAAGATGATGCTGTCAAGGTGATGCATGCCATATGCCAGCAAATTTGGAAAACACAAGAATGGCCATCAGATTGGAAAAAATCAACTTATATCCCCATACCAAAAAAGGGAAGCACTAAAGAATGTTCAAACTATCGAACAGTGGCACTTATTTCACATGCCAGTAAGGTAATGCTCAAGATCTTGCAAGGTAGACTCCAGCAATTCATGGAGCGAGAATTGCCAGATGTACAAGCTGGGTTTAGAAAAGGCAGAGGAACTAGAGACCAAATTGTCAATATCCGCTGGATAATGGAGAAAGCCAGGGAATTTCAGAAAAACATCTATTTCTGTTTTATTGACTATTCTAAAGCCTTTGACTGTGTGATTCATAACAAATTGTGGCAAGTTCTTGGTGGTATGGGGATACCAAGTCATCTTGTCTGCCTCCTAAGGAATCTGTATAACGACCAAGTAGCAACGGTAAGAACAGAGCACGGAACAACGGACTGGTTTAAGATTGGGAAAGGAGTACGGCAGGGTTGTATACTCTCACCCTACCTATTCAACCTGTACGCAGAACACATCATGCGACATGCTGGGCTTGAGGAATCCAAGGCTGGAGTTAAAATCGCTGGAAGAAACATTAACAATCTCAGATATGCAGATGATACCACTTTGATGGCTGAAAGCGAGGAGGAGTTGAGGAGCCTTATGACGAAGGTGAAAGAAGAAAGTGCAAAAGCTGGGTTGCAGTTAAACCTCAAAAAAACCAAGATTATGGCAACCAGCTTGATTGATGACTGGCAAATAGAGGGAGAAAAAGTGGAGGCAGTGACAGACTTTGTATTTCTAGGCGCAAAGATTACTGCAGATGCTGACTGCAGCCAGGAAATCAGAAGACGTCTACTTCTTGGGAGGAGAGCAATGGCAAATCTTGATAAAATAGTTAAGAGCAGAGACATAACACTGACAACAAAGGTCCGCATAGTTAAAGCAATGGTATTTCCTGTAGTAACCTATGGCTGCGAGAGCTGGACCATAAGGAAGGCTGAGCGAAGGAAGATAGATGCTTTTGAACTGTGGTGTTGGAGGAAAATTCTGAGAGTGACTTGGACTGCAAGAAGATCAAACCAGTCCATACTCCAGGAAATCAAGCCAGACTGCTCACTTGAGGGAATGATATTAAAGGCAAAACTGAAGTACTTTGGCCACATAATGAGAAGACAGGATACCCTGGAGAAGAAGCTGATGCTAGGAAAAGTGGAAGGCAAAAGGAAGAGGGGCCGACCAAGGGCAAGATGGATGGATGGTATTCTGGAGGCGACGGACTCAATCATTGGGGAGCTGGGGATGGTGACGGCCGACAGAAAGCTCTGGCGTGGGCTGGTCCATGAAGTCACGAAGAGTCGGAAACGACTGAACGAATAAACAACAAGCTATACTTGAGAATAGCTGGGTGACCTTGGGCCAGTCACTCTCTCTCAGCCCAACTCTCAACCCAACCTCACAGGATTGCTGTTGTGGGGAAAATAGGAGGAAAGAGTATTTGGTATGTTCGCCGCCTTGAGTTATTTATAAAAATAATAAAAGGCGGGATATAAAATAAATAAAAATAAAATAAAATAAAATAGCTGCCAGTCATTTGATAATTCTGGACCATAATGTTTATCATGGTTGATTACTTAGTATATTAGTGAATCCAACTAATTGTGGTTTATTCACTAAACAGTAGGTAAGCAAACTAGGGGTTAGTGTGCAGGTAAACCAAGGGTATTTGTCCTTGTAGATCAGAACTTTTCTCTAGACCTGCATCAACTCTTTCCGCTGGAATTGTCAGAAATTGAATCTCGAGTCTTCTATATGGAACCTAAGTAATTTGCTACTGAATTAAGGTCCCTTCCTTGCCACATTTTTGTGGCATCATATAACCAAGTATTTTCTATCTGAAATGAACGTTTAGATTTCCATAAAAATTCAAATGCTGTGCAAACTAAGGGATATACATTTTAAAATATACATTTGTCAGCTCTTTGAGGTAAGCCAGATCAGGAAACTGGCTTACACAATGACTACTGGAACACTATTGTTGCGGGGTACAATACCAGAATTTTGAAAGCCTGAGTTTCTCTCTCCCCCTTCTAATAACTACCAAGTGTCATCAAGGCTGGGGAATCCTTGGTTTCTTTTTCACTGCCCCCTCCCTTTCAGAGCTTAGCTATTGAATACTTTCTTCAAGGCCATCATCATATTCCTCTACACTTGAACTCTTCCCTGTACAGAAGTGATGTGTATACACTGGGCAATCTTGTCAAATGTTAGTATTACTTATTTCCTTCACTGTCGCCTTCTCAGCTCTTGGAGACTGAAACGACCGAAACGTTTCTAAGTTTCATCTCCAGGGAAAACGTCACCCACTACTGAGGATCCAAGAAGGGGGGGGGGGTTGTATTCTCCACGAAGTGATGCCAGGATTTCATTTAAATTCAAAGACAAAAAACAAAAAACTAAAGCAGTTTCAATAGACACCTGAGGGAAAGTACTGAACACGAAGAATATAAAAGTTTAACCCACCGCTATTTAAGATAGCTATAAAGTTATACAGTATTCTTAAATTGCACGCCCGTTTGAGATAGCATGAGAGATTGGCGTGCCAGGCAGCGTTCTTCCGATTTTTGCTGATTTATCTATTTATTTCTAAACACCAACAAAGTGCATTAGCTAGTGAGGGACATGACGAGTGTAGCGTTTTACAAATGGCAGCGTTTCAGTCAAGCCACTGGCGACGGCAACGCTCCCACGCGCTGCACACACTCTGCTCCGCTTCCCGACCCCGGGTACAACTTTTGTCGGCGCTTAGCGCTGGAAGGAAAACGTCCGCCCGGCTTTGCACTTTTACGTTCTTCTCCGGCAAGAAAGCTGATGGCGGTACAAGGCGCCAGCCACATGGCTGCAATAATCGGGGGAGGAGAAGCAACGGCAGCCCTGAATCGCAGCTAGGAGTGGCTTCCGCTGGAAAGCCCCACCACTAGGCCGGGCGGGCGGGCTGGCGCCGCCTTTCCTTCTGGTACTCGGCGCAAGAGAGGGCCGAGAACAGGGAAAGTTCTCCGGCGCCTCGCTTTCCCAAGCGCGGGCAAAGGCAGGGGGATATGCCCAGCCATTTTTTCCCCTCCAGCTGTCGGCCACGCTGCTCTGCTCCTGCCCCAGAGCCTTCCCGCCACCCCTCCGCTCTGCATCCGAGGCCTGGGGTCGTCGCAGCGCCCAGCTTTCTATTCCCGTTGCCGCGCAACAGAGATCACCTCCCGGGCCTAAACCATTCCGTGCCTGAAGAGACGTTGCGCTCGCGGGCCTCACGCCCCCACTTACCCGCGGCCAAAGCTCTGGGGAGATCTCGGAGGGCCGCTGCAGAACCGGAGAGAGGCCTCGGCTGCTCTGCCGGCGCGGCCGCCGCCTCCTCCTCCTGCTGCAGCAACAAAGGACTTCCGCCCCCGGCCGCGCCTGCTGCTGCTGCTGCTCTCTTGCTGCAGAAGAAACTCCGGCTTCGCCGCGACCGCACTGAGCCGGACCCCTCCCCCCGGCTGGCGGCCAGCGAGCGGCGCCTGGCCCTGCTTGCTGCGGCTGGTGCGGTCGTGGCCAATGCAGAGGCACGGCGCGGCACGGCGGGCGCTTTTCTCTGCCCTTTCCTGCAGGCCACGGGGCAATCGGCCGGCCCTCGGCGTATCAGCAGGAAGCAGCACGGTGCCATCCCGTTGTCTGCAGTCTCTCATTCGCGCCGCCTAGACGGGAAGCGAGCGTGGCTTCAGCGGCTGGGCCAGGGCCGATGTTCCTTCGGCTGCGCCAGCAGTCAGGATTTGGGGAGCAAGAGGCCTACCCGCTTGCGTCGTGCCCAAGAATGGTCGCTACTCATATATAGTTAGAGAAAGGTGACGTTTCTCAAGGTACTTACTAATTCCATCCCTTAGTAAAAACCATAAAATATAATTGGATCTGCACCTTGAACTATTCGTTGAGCTATGGTTCACTTAATAAATCACCATATTGGTTGGGTTCACACAAAATGGTACAGTATTAATCATGTTTAACGAATTACAGTGATCGGATTGACATAATAACAAGGTAAGCCAAACCAAAATTTACATTTTAGCATATGTGAACTAGGCATATCGATTCTGAATTTATCTCCTCCAGGCTGAAAATGCTTGGGAGCCTCTCTCATGCTCCCCCTTTCTGTAATAAATGTATATTCTGGCTCTCCAAAACGTTGGTTTTGACTTTTTCTCCTTGCTTCCCTGTAAGAATTGTAACTGGTCTGGGCACCTTTGGAAGGAAGAATGACAAAAATAATTATTACATATATTATTCTCCTTTTCTTATAAATCAAGCCAGCATATGTAGTTTCATCTGATTTTATCTCCACAATCACTGTGTGAACAAGAGAAGAACTGACCCGTTGTCACACAGTGAACTCCACAATTGGGTGGAGACTTCAACCTAAGTTATGTAGTTGCGCTTTTTAATTATTACTCTACTGGCTCACTGGCCGACAGAGATGTAATAACAATATGCTTGGAACTCCTTCCTAGACAAGTCCATGTGCAAAACTCGCTTTTTCTTTTGAATCTTTGGCACAACCTTAGGCATAGAATTCTCACTGAAAGTGGGTCCCACTAAGAGTGTATGGTACTCTGCTATTAAATAACTTGTTGCCCAATGCGAATTATATATATATATATATATATATATATATATATATATATATATATCTGTGTGCATGTGCAAATATTGAGAGAAATGACTAAAAGAAGAAAATTCATTATCAATACTAACAAAGAAACAAAGGGAATTTACAGCAATCATTTTCAGTCTAAGGTTTTACAGTTTCCTCTCCCACCTTTCCTCTAGTCACCAAGGTTGTCTTTTTCAGCAGGGGTCCCCAACCTGTTAGGAAGTGGGCCGCAGGGCTCCCACCTGCAAACCCGCCCCCTGGTGCGCACGATTGGCTCCTGCCTGCAGACCCCACCCCACCTGATCCGTGGAAAAATTGTCTTCCATGACCGGTCCCTGGTGCCAATAAAGTTGGGGACTGCTGTTTTTCAGAGACTGAAAAGACCAGATTTTGAACCAGGTATAGCAAATCATTTTGGGGGAGGGCTGCAGTGAGAGGGACAATGATACAAAGTGTGTAGAGAAAGGGATTTTTTGTGTTTTGGAGGAGAGAGTTAGGGGTAGGGGGTCCTTTTACTTTACTATATTAAATCTATTTTATGGTTTACACTAACTTGTCTAGTGTTCAATAATTATGGTTGAACCAGGGCCTGCATAAAAGAAAATTTGTCCCCATAGTCTCAGGGTTCCCATCCCTTAGTTCCGACTTTATTAAATCTTTATCTCCATTTTCTGCGTTCATATAACATACTTAACTATATGGGCTGGTTTTGCACAACACACTAGGCTAAAATGCAGTTACTGTAGTCTGTTGTTGACCTCTCCAGTTCTTTCAATAGGAGGAAAATAAATGATAAAAACCCACACTGTTGGAAGAATGTAACCTACTCCAGCTGTTTCCTGCAGTGCTGTTTGAATGCAATGTACACTTGTAAATTGTAAATTTGATTTATTCTATTATCTGAATATCAAAACAAGTATTCTTCCTCTGTAGTAGACACAAATTAACCTTAACCCATTTTCCCCTTGCTTGCAATCCATTTCTGCAATCATCATACTCAAGTGATAAAATCATTTTTCCTTCAGAAAGACATCAGTGGAAACCTTTTCATAAGATATCCTAGTTTTCAAAACACTTGAGATTATTTTGTCCTCTTAATTTCTTCAAATGGAATAGTCTAACATTTGATGTCCCATCTGCAGCCTAAAGTGTTATAGGCCCCACCAACTTGAAGTGATATAGGCCGGGCAATAAGAACATAAGAGCTTTGTTGGATCAAGTCATAGGCTCATATAATCCAGCATTCTGTGTTGCAGAGTGGATAAATGGATGCATTTGAGAAGCTCACAAGCTTTGTCTTGAATCTCACTGCATTGAGTTTCTATGATCTAAAATTCACATTCTGAGTGAGGAATATGTCTATGAAGGTTCTCAGTCATCCAGGTGGAATTGTCTAGCTTGAATCATGTCAACTGGATTTCTATTTTCTCAGTGGAAACGTTTCACTCCTTATCCAAGGAGCTTCTTCAGTCTGAGCAAAGTTAGTAAGGGAATCCTTAAATATGTTTCTAGGTGGCTGTGTGACCTTGCACCTGGGACTAGGTCATGGTTATTTTGAGATGTTATTTCTAAGTCCCTTTATCATCTGAGTGAGGAAGAAAACCATCTCTCTCCATGTGACCTATACTATGCATGATTTTAAATATATATATTTGTTGGCATGCATGTAGAACCTCATTTCTGTCTCCATGATGTACCTGTCCTCTAACCCTTGACCACTAAGATTGCTCAGTAGCTTTTGTTAAAGGACCTCATCAAAAACTTTTTGAAAGCCCAACATCTGTTGAGTTACTCTTGTCTACATGTTTAAAAAATTCTAGGTTAATGAGATAAAATTTACATTTATGAAAACCATATTGGCTCCTTTTCAAGAAGACTTCTACTACTATGATTTTGCTATTCATTAATATTTTCAATTACAGTACTTCCCTAGAACAGATATTACACTACCAGGACTATTTATTGTCACTTGGTTTCTTTTTGAAAATTGGAATCAAATTGGCTATTTTTCAGTCCTCGGGAACAAATCCCAAAGTCAAAGAAAAATTACATACTTTTCTTGAAAAAAAATAGGCAATTTCAAATGTTTCTTTAAATAAGTTCTTTAACCAATCTTGTATACTTACTATCTGAACTGGGAGATTTATTTATTTTTGGTTGATTAGTTTGGCTTATAATTTTAATCTTTTGTTACCTCTGATTTCATATCTGATCAGTTTTCATCTGATTCTCCTAAATCTTTAACAATGAAAACAGAAGCATAGAATTCAATCAGTTCCTTTGCTGTTTCCTTATCCTCCTGTAGCACTCTGTTAAAACCCCAGCCTCACATTAGAAGATCTTTCTAATCAGTTGCCTATTCTAAATTCCTTGAAAGGTTTTTGTTGTTTGTCTTAATGTTCTTTGCCAGGAGCTCTTCAAAGTCAAAGACACTTTTCTCTCAAATTTCTTAACTGCAGAAGCCAGTCTTCCCTGGATCATGTGCCAAAGTATAATCTGAGCCTAAATCAATTCCTTTGCTTCATCCCATCCTTCAGTATTATAATGCTTAAATTTTAAGCTGCCTGTGTGTGCAGTACCTCTTTCTACACTGCCAAGAGGGTGTTTGCTCTTTTGGTTAAATATATACTTGGAAAATAAGATTCTCTTTAAACATGAGTGCACAACATGAGGCATCAGGGCTGAACCCCTTTGTTGCAACATCCAAAACTCCCATCTAAACACAACTGCAAAGTATAGTACTTGTGTCATAAGGCAGGGAACATTTGGAAATTATAATTATAATTACTAAAATGGGCTAAAAAGACTTCCCTCCGAAACCAAGGAAGAATTCCTCCTAGACCTCTTGGTTCCACCCAAATGTGTGACGGTACCATGGCCAAGTGCACTCAGCCCCTCCCCCCTCACAGTTACTGAGGCTTCTGGCCAGGGAATAGCTGTCCTTCCTTGCCCAACAATTCCTTGCAACAGCTTCAGATTGAACTGTGCATGGAATACGGCCAGTGTATTTTATGGGCTTTAAATGCATCTACTGTACAGTATGTGCAGGGAAGCGTGCACACTAACTGTATTGGCTCTTCCCACCAGTTACAGATGTCCAGAAAGCTGGGGCTGCAGGGCATTTCCAAAAGTAGCCAGGCAGTTGCATCAGGCTGGACTCTGGTTTTAATGCTACAGTGAGGCAAGGGGGCTCTCGGATGGGAACTGTGTTACTCCACTTCCTTTGAAATGTGCTAAGCCAAATCCTGAGGGCGGCGGCAGGGGGCTCTCTTGCTCAGCCTGGTCACTGGAGCCTTGGCCTTCCGCCCTGAGAGCATTCCTCCCAGGATTATTTGCCAGCTCCTCGGAACCCCCGCTTAAAAGTGGAGCATCTCCCCTCTCGCTCGCTTTCAAAAACATGAAAAAGAATTACTACCCAGCAGAAGGACTCGAATCGGTTTAGGGCCGGTGTTGCCCTTCTTCAACCGGGAGTCAGGGCCCCCACCTTCTCCATTCGAGCGGAGGCTGTTCTTTTCCCTCTGCCTAGGCGGGGGGAGAGGGGGAGAGCCGATGCTTGCTCGCTCGAGCACGTAGAGACGGCAGCAGCAGCGAGAGCGCGCCCTGCGTGTGCACGCCAGCCCTGGGTGCCTCTGTCGCCTGCCACTTTTCTGTGCCGAGGGCCGATTGGGATAAGGATTCATCCTGGGGTAAGGATTCAACCGGCCTAGCTACCCGTTGGGGCACCCGCTGCACTGCTGTTGCAGGCGTTCCCTGGGTGCGGTGGGGTCTGTAAGGAGAGCCGGAGGCGCCCTCTCTTCGTGTAAACAATCCGCACCCCCTCCCGCTTTCACCAGAGAAGGCTGGAGGGGGCCTTTCGGAGCCGTGGCTCAGCTAGAGCCGCCTGCAGCCCCTGCCCCCTGTGCGAGCGGAGCGCAGAAAGAGGAACTGGACCCTCGGGAGAGGCTGCAAGCTTGGCCGCCGGCTTGTCTCCGTGCACGGGCACCTATATTCGTGCATTTTGCCGCGGCCTTTGCGGACATAGTGGGCGGCGGCAGGGCGGTCTGGGGAGCCAAGCGGCGTCCTGCTTGAGGAGGGCGCCGCCTTCTCTGACTGCCGCCCTTGTGGCTTCCCCCGAGCTGGCGAGTTCCACGCTGCTCCCGCCTTGGCGGCTTTTCAAGCGGTGGCGGCTCCTGGAGGAGTTCGAGTCGAGCCACTTTTCCAGGGCATTCAGGTGCAGCGTGATAACGAGTAATGAATCCCTCCCTCGGTAACCTGTCGAATTTTTCCATCTTAGTCTTCGCCAACTTGGCGCCCTCCAGATGAGAGGGTCCGCGACTCCCATAATTCCTTGCCAGGGAAAGTGGAGGGCGCCATGTTGAAGTAGGACTGGAGGGGATAAAGCAGCTAGCCTACGACACGGGGAAGGGGGAAACTGCTCTCTAATCGGCGGTTTTATGACATTAATTCGAAGATTGGACTTACATTCTGACTATAACTTTATGTTAATATCTGTGCATTCTTTTAAAAAGCTTCCAGTATTGAAACACTAGGATGCATATAATTATATTGGGGAGAGAGACAGATTGAGATTGATGATCCTGTTAAACCCAATGGAACTTGAACTGGAAAGACCTGTAAAGAATCTGGCAGTGGAAATCTGTGGTGCTGTTTACCCTGATTATTGTGCAACAATGAGAGTATTTGGGATTATTGTTTTGTTTAGGCATTACACATGGGACAGAGGATTTTTGATCTTTTAAGTATCTTTTATCTCCCAGAATTTTATAAAGAATTGCTTTATTGTTGTACTGTACTGTGGTTGCTTCTCTTTTAGTTCATAATTCATCTTTAGTTTTGTGAAAGTTTTTTTTTACTGTTACTTAGAAGCAAGTTACATTTATGCTGCCAAAGATAGTTGGCTGGATTCAGAGGATGTAAAAGTATTGTGCAAACCCAGTCCATTTGGTTAATTTATATTGCACAACTCCAGAAAATTGTGTGACTTAATCATGGTTGAGCAAGTCATAAGTAAATGTGTCATGCCAACATAGCTGCTGAAAGGTGAAATGTAAATGCTGACCTTAATGAAGTGGACCTCATGTTTCAGGCTCAGGCTCCCCAAAGATTAAGGTGGTAACAAGGGAAGCGGATTTTATTTTCCCCAGTGCCCTCCAGCTGTTTCTTACACTCTAGGCTGAATCGGTTAGATTCAACAAATAAACATTTAGATTCAACAAATAATAATTTATTACATGCCTTTACCAAAGTGCAGTACAAACCAAATAAAAAAACCCCATAATAATTACAAGGCAATCCAACCAAATTATCTTAGAACCCAGTAAACAAATATTAACATTAAAACAGCCAACACAAGAGTACATTTAAAACAATGCCCTGGGATAGGATCGAGTTTATAGACATTCATAATCATTATAGTGCTGGGCTCTGGTTTTAAGGTCCCTGCAGATTTATTTATTTATTTGATAGATTTATGTCTCACTTTTCCTCCAGGAGCTTCAAGTTATGTATGGAAAACACTTTACCATTTTCCCCCATAACAGCCCTGTGAGGTATGTTGGACTGTGAGAAAGTGCCTGGCCCAGAGTCACCCCATGAGTTTCTACGGCTGTGGATAGGCTTGAACCTGGATCTCTCCGGGCCTAGTTAACCACTGTGCTACAGATCTTTCAACAGATTCATCTCTATCCTTGAAATCCCATCATCACCAGCTAGGCCACAGGTAGGCAATTTGTGGCCCCAGGGCTTCATCTGGTCCCCTGAGCTCCTTCGTTGTGGTCCTCAAAGCCTCTTCCAAGGCTGAGTATTATTGGTCAGTAGTGGTAGATAGGAAACATTACAACTAAGCTGTGCAATAGTTAGCCACCCATTTTTTAAACTTAAAAAAATGCTCCCATTCAAAAGGAAGTACAAAACCAACCTCACCCAGTTTACTTCATTGCCTCACTGAATATAATCCTAAAAAACAAGTTAAGTGATGTCCTTGGCCTCCGAAAGATTGCCTGGCCCAAGCTAGATGGACCAAAACTTGGTAAAGGTTCCTGAGAGATTGTAATGGTATGTGGGAATGACCTTGGGAGACGGGGAACAGCCACAGCCAGGGGAACAGTCGGATAAGAGGCTATTATTCTTATTATTATTAATTTTATTGGTTTTTAATTAATAACAAAAAAAGAAAAAACAAACCATAAAGATAATAACGATGGAGGTACATGCATTATCAAAAAAGGAGAAAAAAACACATAAAAAGTGCTTTAACAAAAAAGTAGAAGAAATACAACAAAGGAAAAAAAACATGTTAATATATTGTAACAGTAAACAATTGCAATTCTATATATACTTATCTAATGCAAATATTATTCAAATACGTATATATTTCTAATACATTTATATGACTATCATTTTTTTAACCTACTGCATTTTGTATAAATGAGTCCCATATTTCACTATACTTGTCTATACAAAGTCTACATCTATAGGCAATTCGCTCATAAGTAGCAAGTGCAATCAGGTCTTCATTAAATGAATGGGGCCATTAAGAGGCAGCTTAGCCCTCAGCAGGAATGTGGGAGGGGCAAGCATCTTAGAAGGGACCCTCCCTAATTTCTTGGCTGTAAAGGCGCGGGGGGGGGGGGGGAGAAATGTATTTTCAGACTTGCAAGATTCTGTTAATGTAACCGTCCAAGAAAGTAGAATTAGTTCATCTGGCGTGCTTCTTGTCTGGACTACTGTACCTCACAAGGCTGACATCAATCTTGCAAGTAATTACATCTGCTCTTTCCCCTGTTTCCCAAGGTCATTCCCACACACCATTACAGAGATAGAACAGGACAAGAAGAAGACATTGTGTCCCCCAAAATATATATTTGAAAACGCATTCTCCTGCTTAGATTGGGGACAGCTGTCTGCATTAACTGGCAGCAATTCTTTAGGCTCTGAGATTGTGTTTTTCTTGCCAGGCAATGTGTTTTGCATTAGATTGCAAGCCTTCCTGCGGTTGACTGCACTGAAGTGAGCATGTTCCTTAAGAGGCCTTCTTTTGTCCCCTAGAAGCACAATGGATACAGCAAGCCACAGCCTGATCCTCCTGCAACAGCTAAACATGCAGCGAGAATTTGGCTTTCTCTGCGACTGCACAGTTGCAATTGGAGATGTCTACTTCAAAGCTCATCGAGCTGTCCTGGCTGCTTTTTCCAACTATTTTAAGATGATATTCATTCATCAGACAAGGTAAGTCAGTGCCCTCTTTTGAAGAACATTTAGGACCCAAGTTGACTTCTTGGTGGAAGCTTCAGAAATTACAGTTTTCACTTGGTCCTCAGCATTTTATTTGCTGGCCTCTATGTACGTCATGGAATTTGCAAAACTTGAAACTGGTGGGCATGACTTCAAATAATGTATCTCTCTATTATCTATCTATCTATCTATCTATCTATCTATCTATCTATCTATCTATCTATCTCTATCTATCTCTATCTCTATCTCTATCTCTATCTCTATCTATCTATCTATCTATCTATCTATCTATCTATCTATCAATCATCTATCTATCTACCTATCTTATATGACCGCCCATCTCCCCCAACGGGGAACTCTAGGCTGTTTACAATAAAACTGATTTAAAATAGGGAATAAAAATATAAAATCACAATTAATTAATACAATAAATAATTATAAAAACCTGTTGGCAAATTAGCTTAATAAAAGGAAGGACATTATGGAAGTAACCACCCCCATGAGGAACTATCATTTCCTCCTTCCCGTGCCAGGCGGCAGAACCAGGTCTTCAGTTCTTTCCTAAAGGTCGGGAGGGAGGGGATCTGCCTCAACTCTGGGGACAAGATGTTCCAAAGTGCGGGTGCCACCACAGAGAAGGCCCGCCTCCTAGGCCCCACCAGATGACATTCTCTTATTGATGGGGTTCGTAGCAGGCCCTCTCTGAATGATTGGGTGGGGCAGGTCGAAAATATGGGGATAAGACGGTCCCTCAGGTATTCTGGCCCCATGCCATGTAGGGCTTTAAAAGTGATGACCAACACCTTGAATTGTACCCGGAAGCAAACCGGCACCCAATGCAGCTCGCGGAGCAAAGGTGTTATATGCGCCGATCTTGGTGCCCCTAGAATTGCTCGCGCAGCCGCATTCTGCACCAGCTGTAGCTTCCGGATAGTCTTCAAGGGTAGCCCCATGTAGAGCGCATTGCAATAGTCAACATGGGAGATGAGAGCATGAGTGACTGTTCGGAGGGCATCGCGATCCAGGAATGGGCGTAACTGGCGCACCAGCCGAAACTGTGCAAAAGCCCTCCTAGCCACGACTGCCACCTGCTCATCGAGCAGGAGTCGTGAGTCTAGAAGGACCCCCAAGTTCCGCACCAGCTCCAAATGGAGCAGTGCTACCCCATCGAGAACCAAAGATGACAACTTCCCAGAAGACGCTAAGCCATCAATCCACAGCCACTCGGTCTTGCCAGGGTTCAATTGAAGCCTGTTGTTCCCCATCCAGGCCCTCACAGCCCCCAGGCACTGAGACAGGGTGGACACTGCATCACTTACCTCACCAGGGATGGAGATATACAATTGAGTATCGTCCGCATACTGATGATACCTCATCCCATGGTGACGGATGATCTCGCCCAGCGGTTTCATGTAGATGTTAAATAGGAGAGGAGAGAGAACCGACCCCTGCGGCACCCCACATAGGAGAGGTCGCGGGCTGGATCTCTCCTCCCCTATCACCACCGACTGGGAACGGCCCCGGAGGAAGGAGGTGAACCAGTGTAAAACTATGCCGCCCACCTCAACTCCCTAAGCCAACCCAAAAGGATACCATGGTCAATGGTATCGAAAGCCGCTGAGAGATCCAAGAGAGCCAGGATGGATGCACTACCTCCATCCCGCTCCCGCCAGAGATCATCCATAAGCACGACCAATGCAGTCTCCGTCCCATATCCCGGCCTGAAACCTGACTGGAAAGGGTCTAGATAATCCGCTTCATCCAGGGTCCTCTGAAGTTGCAATGCCACCACTTTCTCAACCACCTTTCCCAAAAAGGGAAGGTGGGAGGTTGGACGAAAATTGTCCAGAATGGTAGGGTCCAGGGATGGCTTCTTGAGGAGGGGGTGCACCAATGCCTCCTTGAAGGCAGTTGGAAACACCCCCTCCAACAAGGATGTATTAACCATCGCCTGGACCCATCCACACGTCACCTCCCTGGCCGTTTTAACCAGCCAGGAAGGGCACGGATCTAAATAGCATGTGGTGGAATTTACAATTTGGAGGATCCTGTCCACTTCCTTAGGTCCAACAGGATCAAATCATTCCCAGATAATAAGGCCAGGCTGCTCTCCCGGCATCTCCCCAGACTGCATTTCACGCATGGAGTCCAACTTAGACCGAATCCGAGTGATTTTATCCTGCAGATGCTCGGAAAATTCTTCCGCACGGCCCTGCAGGTGGGTCACCGACTCCACCTTACCCAAGAGAGATCGAGTAATCTTGAACAGGGCCGTGGGACGGCATTCTGCAGATGCAGTAAGAGCGGAGAAATATTCACGTTTCGCCGCTCTTACCGCCACAAGGTAGGCCTTAATAGCAGCTCTAGATTGTGTTTGGTCCAATTCCGCCTTCGTCTTTCTCCAGCGGCGCTCTAGATGTCTCTTCACCCTCTTCAAGACCCTCAATTCCTCCGTAAACCACGGGGAGTGACGGGTCGAATGGGGCTGGAGAGGTCGCATCGGCGCGGTCCTGTCCAAGGCCCCGGCCGCCTCCCTATTCCAGGCTGCGGCCAGTGCCTCTGCCTGACCGTGCAGCAGATCATTGGGTATTACCCCCAGCTCCTTCTGAAACCTCATTGGGTCCATAAGTTGCCAAGGGCCCCAAATGGCCAGCAAAATAAAGATTGTAAGTCAGGAGCTCAGATAAAAGGGAGCATTTTAGTGATGGACAAGATTATCATCATTTTAATTATTATATAGGTTTAAAGGAATGTTTTCCAAACTTGGCAACTTTAAGATGTGTGGCTGGGGGAATTCTGTGAGTTGAAGTCCACACATCTTAAAGTTGCCAAGTTTGAAAAACACTGGTTTAAAGTCAGAAAACAGACCTACTATGAGAACATTCTGTGTTTCATGGCAAAGGAGTGGCTGGAGGGTCCCCCTGCAGGATTGACCTCCCATTCAGTCCCAGGCTGTGTGCATCCGTGGCCATTTCTGTTCTGGCTGTAGTGAGAACAGCCATGTCTGGCCACTGTTTATTGTCAGGGAGATGTCAACTTCATGGAAAATCTTCCACACAATCATTGTTCCTATTAGAGAGACATGTTGTGAGCTTCCTCCTCCTCTTCCTTTAGTTGAAAATAAGGATGTTATCTTTGGTCTAATCCAGGAGGAAGCTCAGCAAAAGGGACAAGGAGACAGTGGGAGAAGTTGGGCAGGGAGTTGTAACTTCTAAGAAATGTAAGCTTCCTCTTCTCCATCAGTACACTAGGTTTGGGTCCCCTTCCCTCTCTGTTCTTATTTTCTTCACAATTACAAATAATCCTTTCTGGGTGCTAAATTTTATGAATTGGGGTGTCTGGCTTTTGAGACCAGAAGAAAACGTTCCTGAGCTCTCCCTTCTCGCCCCTGCTGGGCTCAGAGGACAGCACTGCTGCCGCCCTAACAGCAACAGCAGCGAGCCACCACCCGTGCGTGGGGGCAACACCTCTTCAGAACAACACACTTTCCTCAAGGGGAAGTCAAGATTGTGGCCGCAGTCTGCAGGTGACACTGTTCTTGTGATCTCAAGCCAGGGGAAAAGCATAGCAACCGTTTGTGTGTATGTAAGCCTAGTGTGTCCACCAGGTTTTGCTCTTAGGTACAGTATATACTGACATTTTAATGTATTTTCACCACTGATACTTTTTTTAAAAACTTTATGCACCTGTATTTCTGTATGACTGTTACTTTGGAATTCCACTTCATGCTTTTATAGAAGGGCCTCTAGTCCCTGAAAGTGTATTAACATACTGGTTCTTAAGGCACCTTGAGACATACTGTATGTGCTTGTCTTGGCCCTTCGATAAACAGAGGTTGCGCCATGATGTTCTTACTTAACTTTCCCTTTTGTTTCAAGCAGTGAATGCATAAAGATTCAGCCCACTGACATCCAACCTGACATATTCAGCTACTTGCTGCATATAATGTACACTGGCAAAGGACCTAAACAGATGGTCAGTCATACGCGGCTAGAGGAAGGCATCCGTTTCCTGCATGCTGACTACCTTTCCCGCATGGCAATTGAAATGAACCAGATGCTTTCTCCAGAGGTTGTGCAGTCTTCAAACCTTTATGGGATTCAGATCTCAACCACGCACAAGGCTGTGAAGGAGAACCTCCAAGCAAAGGAAAATTTAACCAGCATTGGTAGCAGAGCCACTAACCAGGGAGATCATCCTCAGCTCCAGCTGTCTCTGGCAATTGGGCTGGATGATGGGTCTTTGGACCAACAGGTTTCCCATCCTTCTGCCAAGACAGCTGTAAAACCAGCAGAGGAGGCTGCAAATCCACCTGTGACTATAAAACAGGAGAAGACTGACCCAGAACCAGTTGTGTCTCAGAGTCACACATCATCCTCCCCAAATCTCAGGGGTCCGGCCTTTTCCAAAGAAAACCTCAAAGTTCATTTATGCCAGTATTGTGGGGAGCATTTTGAATCCCGGAGCAATTTGTGTGAGCACCTGTTTACTCACGTGTCGGGATCATTGCCCTTCAGGGTTCCAACCTCCATCCTGGAAAGCAATAACCTTAGCCAGCTCCAGCCTCTCAGTGAAAACTGTGAAGCTACTGAAAGTCACCGGCTCAGCTCCTTCCTTCAGAAAGAGAATGAGCACTACTCAGAATATCCTACCCACCCCAACCTAGAGGCACTGCCAATTGGCCAGCTGTCACTGGTATCCAAGGACACAGAACCAGTGGAACTAAACTGCAACTTTTCTTTTTCACGGAAAAGAAAGATCAGCTGCACTGTCTGTGGTCACAAATTTCTCCGAAAAAACCAGCTGCTTGAACACATGTATACACACAAAGGTAAACGCTTCAAATTTGGCCGATGCCAGAGGGTTGGCAGCACGGCAGCCATCAAGTTTCAGCCATATGGTGACAACTGGATCCCAAGTATGGTGAAAAGTGGCACCTTCTCGCAAGCTCATGTGGAGTCACAAAATGCATTGGATCCTGACCTCTCTCAAGAGAGCATTGATACTATACTTGTGGAATAGTTTATTCCTTTTCTCTTCTTTTTGACACACAAGTTTGTAGCCTGTGCATTCATGCATTCAGCCCTATTGTCTGAATACTGTCCAAAGAGTTTTTTGTTCTTCTGAAATACAGAATGGCAGATGCCCTGTTGTATGTTACATCACTGGTTGGTGGATCAGCTATTTTCCATAATACCCCAGTAATGTATGCCATGAGGAAAGCATGTGCAAAGAGCACATGATGTAGTTAGATCCTTTGTACATATCAGCTAGAGAAAGGATTGCTGGGAAATGCAATCAGCGCCACCCAAAGAATGGAAGGGGGCAGAGTTTAACATGCAGGCGCTTCTGGGTTCAGGCCAGTTAACAAGAACTTACAAGACCATGAAATGCTACTCTGTCAACATAAACAACACTTGAGTTGTGATTGATCATACATGCTCTGCTCAGCCCACTGTGGTTGAAGATAGGATAGTCCCAGGTATTTTCAGCAATATCCATATAATGCTGGCATGTCACCTGTAGAGTGTTCTATGACACACCAGGTTGGGAGGACAACAAAGGGAAATTGCAGTGCTTGTAAAAGGAAACGTTTATTGTAAATCATATTTAATTTCAATTAAATATGTTTTAAATTAACATTCTGTTTAATGTTCTTCAGTTTAAAGAAGAGTTATAGGGTTTCACTGATAAATTGGTTAGATTTACTAGTTATGATGACATTAGAATTATTTATTCAAGTACTTAAAATAAAATTTTTGTTCAGTTGCAATATTTCCTTTACCAGGCTAGTAGTTGTTATTAACTGAAATGTAATTTTAATAAAATGACCTTGTTATGAGCACTTGGGAGGTTGATCCAAGACACAGCACTCAAGATACCTTTTGTGAATCTTCTCTTTTTTTATTAACACAGCAAAGCAAAGCAAGTTTCAGTTTTAGTGTTTTATTACAGCAGCTTAGCCAAAGAAACTAATTGCTTTTCCCTCACTCTCCAAACTTCCATACTGACAAATAGCCAGGAAGCTGCAATAACACTATAAAGCAAAGCAGTATCAACAGATTTATATAGTTGCCAAACATTTCTACTAAATGTTACCAAAAGCTTTCTACTGGTAAAGTCTGCCTTGTTACCTGTGCACCTAAAGTATTTGCTAAATATGAGCACTCTTACATCTACATCAGTGTTTCTCAATCTCAGCAACTTTAAGATGTGAGAACTTCAACTCCCAGAATTCTCCAGCCAACATGCTTAAAATTTCTGACATTGAGAAGCACTGGTTTACATGCTATCCTTACTTCCTACCTAGAGATAAATAAGGGGATTAATTACACTGGCTAGCATTCTCTCTTTAGTGTCTGGTTGGTAGGACATGGTATCCCTCTGTCACCTTCAGCTTCCATGAAAACCATCTGTCTTGGGTAGATGGGTCCCGTGGGAGTCCTCCTCTTCCTTCAGTGGGTCTTTGGACCCCTTCCCATTCACAATCACTTCAAGAGTTTTATACCAGGCTCTCCAGTAGCCAACGCTGCCTGGAGTCCATTTTGATTTACCAGCATTGCAGTTCCATTTCTCCTCCTTTCCAGAAGACTTCTTTTCATCTCCTGGTTTCTCCTCCTCTTGCCAGTTAAAGAGTAGGCCGCCTTTCCGATGATAAAGTTATGAAAACCTCTGTGGTCTCTGCTCTCAAGGTCTCTTGTCAACTAGGAAGAACAATGTGTGGTTGGTATATTTGTGACAGGATGCTAGAGAGTTGTGGTCCCATATTGTCTATTCTGCATGGCTGGAGTTCTCCAAGGTCTCAGTCAAAAGTATACTTCACTCACTTCCCAGTCCTTATAATAGGCTTGGAGATGGAAAGGGCGTCCTGGAGGTTTTCATTTTCTCTTCTGGCCAACCACAATCATGTATTTTAAAGGGCTTCCTCCATGGTGACCCTGGCCTCTGTCTGAACCAGCTGCAAGAAGGAAACGGCTGTGTTACAACACCAGAAAATGAAATCAAGCCTCCCTCAGGTCAAACTGGACTTTTGGAGTCTACCCAGACACATCCATTCAGGTTTTCTAAAAGTTGTTTTCCACTGACGTCTTCCAGTCTAGCCTACAGCAGGTTTGAAATTTCCTGGTGGCCCAACCCCACATAACTTCTGGACCCAGGTTGACTGTCACCTGCCATGACATTCCCATGATGGACTGAACCACAAACTTGCCAGCCACATTTTAGCCCAGCATGTTATACCAACCCAGCCATTCATTCATGCTTCAGTGCACCATTGTAGCCCAGAAAGTTGGGTTCAGTAAACCATGGTACTGTTAACCACATGTTAAGTGTGTTTTAAGACCAAACAGCTAAGAACTGTAACCTTAAGACTGTTCCAGGGTTTGCTCCCTCATCCCATTTTTCTTTCATGTAGTGTAGCCCACCTGGTTTTCTTTTGAACATTCAAATGGAGGGACATTGAGGTTCACTACCTGGAGCCACAGAAAACTACTGTGGGGATGATATCCATTGTATGCCAGAAGTGCTCCAGTAGTGCTAAGACTTGGTGCCTGAATTGCCTTTCCTTTTCTCTCCTTTTTTGTGTGTGTGTCATGCTTTTTATAATAAAAGTGTGTGAGCTTGTTTTTATTTAATATAAAGAGCTCTGGGAGCATTTTTGGCTGGTGAGCAGAATAAATGGCAATATGACCTCCATGGAATACAAGTCTTTATTTCAAGATATTACAGATTTTTAAAAATGATTAGCTGGGTGGGGGTGGATGGGGAGAAGCCCTTTTGTTGGTGCAACAGGGAATTTAGCAACCCTTGCAATTTATTTTTATTGCAACAATCAATTTTACTCAACAATCAGAATCTAATTTACATTCTATCCAGTCCTGCTCTAAAATATTACTTTAATTTCATAGGTTGCTTTTTGGTCCAAAAAAAGAGAAAACATCCAGTCCCTCCCCCTCAAATACAGATACTTTCTAGTAGAGCTTGATTCCTGATGACTGTATCAAGCAATGTTCTTCTGGGATGTTTTCTAATTTGCCAGTGTAGGATACAGCCAAGGGATTCCTTAATACTCTCCCATTTGTTTGGTTTAGTTGTTAAGGTGCTGGGCTAGAAACCAGGAGACTCAGAGTTCTAGTCCCGCCTGAGACATGAAAGCCGGCTGGGTGACCTTGGGCCAGTCACACACTCTCAGCCCAACTCACCTCACAGGGTTGCTGTTGTGGGGAAAATAGGAGGAGGAAGGAGTATTAGGCATGTTCCCAGCCTTGAGTTATTTATCAAATAATAAAGACGGGATAAAAAAAAATCTGAATACTAACCAGGTCAACCTTGCATAGCTTCTGAGCTCAGAGAAGATCAACCTAGAGTAAACACCTACTGGGGCTAAAAGATTTTGTGAACATGCTCCTAAGCATTTTCTTGACGGCAGTACAACGTGGTTTGCCATTGCCTTTCATCCAGGATGTTTTTTAATTCCACAGTGTAGCTTACTTGATATTTTCTGGAAGTCTCCTATCCAAGTATTAACCAAGCCTGATTCTAGCTTCTCAGCCCAAATAAAACCACAGATAGTCCTTGGTTAACGACGGTAATTGGGACCAGAATTTCTGTCACTAAACGATGCGGTCATAAAGTGCGATGTCACGTGACCGCATCGCTTAGTGATGGCAATCCAGGCAGTCCCCATTGCCATCATTAAGCAAGGTTCGTGGATCATTAACCAAGGACCTTGCAACTTCCTACCGGCTTCCAACAACCAAAGTCAGTGGGGAAGCTGGCAGGAAGTTGCAAGTCCCAGGCGGCTCGCAAGCAGGCTGGCAGGCAGGTAAGTGGCTGCTGCCGGGTGGGGGAGGGTGCACGAGCAGTGGGGTTGGCGTGAACGCGGTGGGGTGGGGGTGGCTGCTGCCGGGTGAGGGAGACTTACCAGAGCAGCTTGCGACCTTCCCTGCCAGCTTCCCCATTGACTTTGCTTGTGGGAAGCCGGCAGGGAAGATTGCAAATGGCGATCACATGACTGTAGGACACTGCAAGCATCATAAGTGCCAGCCGGTCATCAAACACCCAGATCATGATCATTTGCTCACAGGGGATCTGGGATGGCCAGAACTTCAAGGACTGGCTGTAACTACCACTCATCCAGCACTGTCATAACTTCAAACGGTTGCTGAACCAAGGACTGCCTGTATGTATTTCACTACAGCAGGGCTTTCCAAACTTTTCCCGTGGCGACACACCAATGGCGGCGCATGAGAAAACCTTGAAGCGCTGACGTGGCGGTAGCGCCCCAAAACCCGGAAGCGCTGCCACCACTGTGGCGCTTCCGGGTTTTTGTGCACCGCCACAGCACTTTCGGATTTTCGTGCACCGCAGCAGTGGCGGCAGCGGTGTCCTGGTGTGCCGTGCGAAAACCTGGAAGCGCTGATGGCCCGCCGCCTTCCAGGTTTTCACGCGACACACCTGGGCCCCGCAGGCGACACAGTATTGTGTCGCGACACACAGTTTGGAAAGCTATGCACTACAGCTTAATTTTTGGTGACTCTATGGAGACATCCATGCAGTTTTCTTGGGAAGAGTATGGACATGGCTTGCCCTTGCTTTCTTCTGGGTTGTTCCCAGCTTAGCCCATTGCCCTAGCTTTCCAAGGTGGTCCCCCATCCAAATATTAACCATGGCTGACCCTACTTAGCTTCTGATATCAGCCCAGATCAGCTAGGTGCTGCTACCTTCCCCAAAGCAGCCCACAAATTAAAGAGGCTCTTCTGCATGTTTCTTCAATATGATGGCCTTCAGATGTGTTCATCTATGGCTTGTGGCTGCTGGTGGCTAAGAATGCCAAGAGCTGTCATTCTAACCTTAGACGGTACTAGGCCAAACAACAATGGTTCCACGTTAAATCTAAGGAGGATTATTTGGTTTTGAAAGCTCGTTTTCTCCAAATAGCAATTGCCTTCCTTCTAGTTTGCAACTTTATTAGCTATTCTCCAAAGCTGGCTGCAGAGCTGCTTGGCTTTTTTCCTACTGTGCTCTTTGTGCTACCACAATACAGCTGAAAGGTGAATTGTTCCCCCATCTCATTGCTCAGTTCATTTTCAGGAATAACTCTTTAGTATGATTTAAACACACAGCTTGAACACCTTTTTATATTTAAATATGAAAAGCAGTGAGAATATTGAAATGTGTGTGTGTGTGTGTGTGTGTGTGTGTGTATGCATGTGTACTGTGACATATGAAACAATTTGTCTTAACTGAAAAACAAGTTATTGCCAGTAATAGATATAATCTCAAAAAGGGCAATTTCCCCATGTTCTATAACTACTAGACTGCACCTTTTCAGAATGCATAGTTCCTCAGTTAAAAACACAAGCCAGGCATGTAGAAATGTAGCAAGCAGGAAAGTGGCTAGATTCAAACCAGGGCAAACACATTATTCATTTCAAATATCTGCACTTTGATATGCAGTTATTAAATTGTGGGGCGTGATGGCTCAGCAGTTAAGACACCAGGCTTGTTGATCGGAAGGACGCAAGTTTGGAGGTTCGAGACCCTAGCCCCGCGTGACGGAGTGAGCTCCCGCACTCGCCCCAGCTCTTGCCAACCTAGCAATTCGAAAGCATGCAAATGTAAGTAGATAAATAGGTACCACTTCAGTGGGATGGTAATAGCGTTCCGCGCGCGTCATGCCGGCCACATGACCGTTGAAGCATCTTCGGACAACGCTGGCTTTTCGGCTAACTAACAGAGATGAGCACCGGCCCCTAGAGTCAGACACGACTGTGGGGGAACCTTTACCTTTACTATTAAATTTGAGAGGTACTTCGGGCATGTATTAAACTTTTATTCATTATCATTGTGCTATGTGTTGATAAATTGGTTTAGCTTCACATCCTCTGTTGCAATGATTTCCATTACTGTTATCCTTTTTGTTAGTATGGTAGTAACAATTACAGAGAATTTGTTACATCACAACAAGCAAATATATCTATCTTTAAATAGAGTGACCATATTGGGGCTGCAAACTTCTAGACAGCAGCAAAAGGGTACATCCAATTTCCATCCAGCAGCCATCACAATTTTGGCAAGCCAGATTTGGTAACCATTCTCAAGGTTCTTCACTGCTCATTACGTGGAAATGCAAGACCTGCTTCACATCTGGAGATGCATGAAAAATGAGATGAACAATTATGGGGCAAGGCTTGCAGACTAATACTCTGGAGCAGCCTTTCTCAACTTTTTGACCCTGGAGGAACCCTTGAAATATTTTTCAGGTCTCAGGGAACCCCTGCACATTCAGGTTCAAATATAGGCCAGAAGTTACAAAATTATTATATTTGTTTCCTGTGTAGGCCTGTCATTGGCGATCACTCGTAGCCGAGTAAGATTGTCTTCCAAAGGTAAAATTTTAACGGTGGATCCGTAAGTGGCTATAAAGGCCAATTCTGGATCCGCACAACCTCCCACAATGAGGGCATAGGTTTCCGGGTGGGAGACGGTCATGATGAGGGTCTGCCTGACGTGCCTTCCATTTAGCTCTTTTCTCCTTTTCGCCCTGTACTCGTGCTTCTTCAGAGTCCATAGCGCCATTAATAAAGGATGACCTCCAATTGAAACGCTCATGAGTTAGGGCTTCCCAGTTCTCAATGCTGATATTACATTTTTTTAAATTAGCTTTGAGAGTATCTTTGAATCTCTTTTGCTGTCCACCAATATTCCGTTTTCCATTCTTAAGTTGTGGAACCCTGGTTGAGAAACCCTGCTCTAGAGGCCCCAGCAGCCATGCTCTTTGGAAATCTGGGGGAGGTAATGGTCCCAACATCACTGGAGGGCACCAGATTGAAGAAGGGTGGCTTCATTTAATAATCACCATCACCATTAAAGACAGCTCCAAAGCCTTGCAGCTCACAAAAAGTGGTGGTTCTCCAGTGACAGCAAGTGAAGTTGCTGGCAGTGGTATGAGAAAACTCAGTTAATGCATGCAAAGTTTTAAAGGCATAGAATTTATGGGTTCCAACATTATACTCTTAGTTTCTTAAACTTCTGAGAGCAGAGATGTGAGGAAATAAAGCTGGGGTTGCTGTCTGCATTTGGGAAAAGCAGCTGCAGCCAGGAAGAAACACTTCCCACCCCCACTTCCCCAAGGCTAAATTCATGCTTTCTCTCAAAGGGCCATAAAAGTTTACAGCCCCAGAGGAGCTGTATTGAGAGGAGATGGGTTCGTCCATCCATCCATCCATCCATCCATCCATCCATCTCCCCCACTCACAGTTTACTCACAAGCATCCACACTGGCATTCCAGGTGTCGGGCTAATTGACATCTGGGAATGTACAACTATTACAGGCAAGCAAGATTGCTATCAGTCAATTGCCAGGACCTCAAGCTACAGTAAGCAGCCCATTGTGGTGTGATCCCTGCCTGGAGCTTGGCTTAGGACTTGGCCTGGAGCTCAGTAGCAACCAGAAGAGGAGCAACCACGCTGAGGCAGCACATAATCCCAATAAGATGCAAAATGGCGGAGAGAGCAGTAGCCACAGCGTGGATGTCCTTATTTTAGCCGGTTAATTGGTGTTTTTATTGTTTATTGTCGACTGCTTGACTGAGGGTATGTGTGTTTCCATACCTACCTGGACCTTTTCGTGGAATGCTGGAGGACTGGTTTCCCCTGTGCTGGAGGACCTCGCAAGTTGGAGCCTCCCCAAGCTCCTGGTTTTGTGGAGGCAGCCTCATGTGTGTGTTTCCCCCGTGAATATCCATTCCTGGCGGGGTTTTTTTTGTGGGAAGTGCCTGGGGGAGGACCATGGCGGCGGCCGAGACAGCATTTAGCTGAGTGGCTGGAGATGGGGCAGTTTGTGTGGCGGCAGCAACGGTAACAACAGAGCCCAGTCATATGTTTGTGACGTTGGGATTATCAGCTGCTGCGATGGTAGATGACCCTGCTGGCCAGTGGTGGGAACTGCTGTCATTGTGAAGGGATTTAAGAGCTGTATTTTGTATTACTAATGTATACCCTAATGAACTGTATAAACCTTTTAGAATTATGCTAACATAACTGCTCTTTGCTTCTGTAAACACGCTTCAGCTAAGAAAGTACACGTATCCAGGACTAGGAAGGCTATTCAGTACAGAATGTGACACCTTCTAGTGAACAGGACAGAGATAAGAAATGCCTACGCACTGGGAAGAGGCGTGAGAAGCTCCTTTGTTCTATGTTTTATTTATTTATTTATTTTATTTTTCAAATTTATTCCCCGCCCATCTCCCATGCAAGGGACTCTGGGTGGGTTACAATAAATAAAAATTTAAAAACTATACAAAATATCTAAAAACACAAGCAAAACATTATAAAATAAAATCCAAGATGGATTTGGACCCGCAGAATAGATCGTGGAGCTATGGGGCCAGCCAACCCCAGGAGGCACTACCACCTCCGTCGTCCCAGGCCAGGTGGCAGAGCCAGGTCTTAAGGGCCTTCCGAAAGGCCAGGAGGGAGGGGGCCAGTCTCACCTCCGGGGGCAAGATGTTCCATAACGCGGGTGCTATCGCAGAGAAGGCACGCCTCCTGGACCCCGCTAGATGGAATTCTCTTGTTGAGGGGGTCCGAAGCATGCCCTCTCTGCATGCACGGGTGGGGCGGGTCGACGTTATCGGGACGAGACGGTCTATGTTGTCTATGTCATTTGATTCGTGCTTGTTTGTGACCTTGCTCTAGTTGCAGGGTATAAAATGTCTGTAGACCCCCTTGTGGTCATGGTTTTCCTATATGGTGTTCGCCTGTCATGGCACCATTAAGAATTCCATCCAGCTTTATATTTGATCAAATAAAAACTGCTTTATTCTTTTTACTACATCCAAGCCTTGCTCAAGTTCTTTCTATTGGTAAATGAAAGGAAGCTTGGGGAAAATATCACACCTTTCAATTGCAACACAGCGCTTTGCAGCCTCCAAATATAGAGTTCTTCCAGGACTCCAGCAACTCCAATGACTGTGGGTGGTGGCGGCATACAATTTAACCGGAGGAGGCGTTTTCAAATGGAGGAGGCGATAGCAGTGGTCTGGTGTTCCAGGCCACTGTGACTCCCCCCCTGCCCATGCAGGCCACCCTGCCCTTTTATACTGGCTCTGAAAAGGATACTGTGACGACCATCTTGGGGCTGAATTTATTCTTAATGTAGGCCCCCATTTTCCAGATAGGCGGCTTTGGCTGTGGACTAAGTGACTCTTGGTGGGGATTCAACTGAGAGACTGATCCCCTTCCCTGGGTGAGAGCTGGTGAGGGGGATTGGTTAGGACGGACGTGGTTTGAGAGGGGGCCCTGACAGGTCAGTGAGAGCAGCTAAGTGGGCTGGTTATGAGTGTGCTGTTTGAGAGAGGGGGAGGTGGTTGTGGATACCCCTGATGGTGCTGAGAGCTAAGGCTGAAGTGCCTCAGGGGACTCAGCTTTCCCTCCCTTACATGGATGATATTGAGGACAGGCAGAGATCCCTGGCCTTGGGAACTGGGAGGGTTGGATTGGGGGATGTTGGGGCCTTGTGGGGGGTCAGAATATCACAGTGCTGACGGGCATGGATAGATATGGTGGGAGACTGGGAGCAGGCTGTTCTTGAGGAACGTGGGCCCAGTGCCTTATACCAGTTCCGTTTTCCAGCTCCCTGAATTCAATCCCTGTGCCTGGTCAGCAGACCTTCAGAGGCCCTGGCTTTTGGCTGCTGCTACTAAATGCCAGGTTGCCTGTAATAAGGCCTCCCTCATTTCTGATTTAATGATTTTGGCATGTATTACTGAGATCTGGTTGGGTCCAGAAGGGGGGGATCCCCCTTTCGAAAATATGCCCAGCTGGGTTTCGGGTGTGGTATCAGCTGAGACCTCAGGGCAGGGGTGGTGGTATGTCCATTGTCATCCGGGAATCGCTTAAGGCTTTCAGGGGCATTGTTCCACAGGTTGCCAGATGTGAGACCCTGTTCATTAAGTTGGGATCTAGGGATCAGTTGGGACTGTTGCTACTGTACCCGCCTCCCTGCTGCATAGCAACCTTCCTACCTGAGCTGCTTGGCTCCATTTCCAGGTTGGCAGTGGAGTTCCCCAGACTTATGGTCTTGGGGGACTTCAATCTGCCTTCTCTGTGAGTAGGGTCTAAGGCGGCTCAGGAGTTCATGGCTACCATGACAGCCATGGGCCTATCCAAACCTGATTAGTTTTCCTGTTGGAGCAATGGCAGTGTGATCTGGAATTGGGGGAGCTTTTAGTGTCTCCCTTGACATGGTCAGATCACGTCCTGATTACCATAGGATTCTCCAGTGCCACTAGCTACCACAGGGAGGCAGGACCTGTTAGATCGATCTGCCCTCAGCGACTGATGGACCCTGATTCACTCCACTGCCAACCTGGAAATGGGGGTTGTTCCTGCTGGTCTGCTGCATGGTCCATCTGAAGCCTTGGTGGCCACTTGAAACAAGTGGCAGTCGTTGCTAGGAGGGCCTTTGACAACTTTATGCTGTGCACCAGTTGCGCCCGTTCCTGAATTGGGAGGCTTTCCTCACAGTCACTCATGCCCTGGTCACCTCCCAGGTGGACTACTGCAACATGCTCTACATGGGGCTTCCTTTGAAGAGTATTTGGAAGCTTCAGCTGATACAGAATGTGGCGGTGTGGGCAGTTATGTCTGCCCCTAGAACAGCACCCGTCACACCTCTGCTCCGCAAGCTGCATTGGTTGCCAGTTTGCTTTTGGGTTCAATTCAAGGTGCTGGTTTTGACCTTTAATGCCCTTCATGGCATGAGGCTGGGTTATTTGAGGAACCGCCTCTGCCTGATTACATCTGCCCGTCCCATCAGGTCTGGCAGAAGAGGTATGTTGCAGATCCCATCTGTGAAGGAGTAACATCTTGCAGGACCCAGGACACGGGCCTTTTCTGCTGTGGCACCCACGCTGTGGAACATCATTCCCCTCGAGGTGAGACTGACCCCATCCTTGACATCCTTCCAGAAGTCCCTCAAAAGGTGGTTGTATCCACGTTTGGGACACAGCCTTGGGGATCTCAAAGTAATGGTGAAATAGTGAAGTGCCTGCACTGACTATAAGATCAAATCCTCTCTGCTAATCTGTTAATAGTAAATACTGATGTAGATTTTTACTCGTAATTGTAGATTTTTTTCATACTGTTTATTTTATTGTCTGTTTTTTATTGTACGCTGCCCAGAGATGGGCGACTATGTAAATATGATGAATAAATACACTTTTGGAGGGAGGCAAAGGTTGAATGCCACTTTACAAACTTTAAGACTTTTACTTGTTATAAGGACTAATCAAAGACTTATTTACCTCACTGTGCTAGCCAGTGAAAAAGTCAAGTAATTCTGCCCTTCACCATAGCATTGCTGAGCTTCCCTCTTGAGCCGAATGACACCATATGTTAAATGCAGTTTATTCCTGCATATTCCTATTTCTGGTTTGCAAACTGCAGGAAGGGTGGGGGAGCGTGGGTGGGTGGGAGGCAGGATTGGTTACATTTTTAATCTCATGAAGTCGAGGGAAGAGCTCCATTGTATTGAGGTTGGGAAGAAATGGCTACACCCCACTCCTTCTCTTGATGTTACAGCCATGCCCCTGATTGTTTTCCATCCTAGTAGCTTTTATTTATAGTAAACGCACACAAAGGCCAAATTATGTATTTTATAAAATGTGTACTTCACCCCCAGCTGGGCAAAACAATGCTTTTGTAATTTACCCTTTTTGCTCCAGTAAGCATGTACTTTTAAGTATCACAAATGTATGACCATTATTACTAAAGCACCAATAATGCTGCTGGTTGCAGGCAGATAGATGAAGACAAATAGATCTTGCAGCCACTGGCTGATCAGAAGAAAACTTCAGAATGCAAAGAATTGGTTTTTTAAAAAAATGAGTGTTGGTGCTGGGGAATCTTTCAATGTGCTCTGAGCACTGCTGCTAAATTGTCCCCCTCCTGCTAGTGGCATTCAGTCGCTTAACTGTTTTAGGCTCGGGCCCAAGGCAACCTAAGAAGCAGCTGCTATGTTCAACCACCTGCCCTCACTTAGCTTCTGCGTGAACCAGTGTTGGGATTTTGATCTGTACCTTTATAGCAATGCTTCATTGTGACTTGGTAGATGAGTAGGATAAGGGATGAAGGAACCCAGAGGAGTTTGGGGGATTCAAGAGGAACTTAGTCCTAATAAAGACTAAATCAGATTTCATTCTTCGGATGCAAAGTTAGCTGAAACAGCATGGAGTAGATAAGCAAACAGTGGCGATGCTTATGTGGGCACAACGGTGCAGTTTGGTGCAGTGAAACTTCACACTGTGCCGTGAAACAGCTGTTGCAGATAACAGGACAAACCCTATAATAGGTTGCTATGGAAATGCCACTATTATATCTATGCGCAGAGGTAAACTTCGGGAGCATTTTCCACTTACTTAGAAATGTGTAAAAGACCAAATGTGGATTATCCAATGTGATCGCATCTCTTGAAATTCCTTGTGGGAAATTGACTATCTAAGCTCGCTCATATGAGCGTTCGGGGTCTTTCACTTAGGAATGTTACTTAACATGTCCTTGTGTGTCTGACCAAGACTCTGCAGACTCTTGATAAAGTTTTGGAGACTCTTAAACCGTGTCCTGAGAGTAAAGGTGTAAGGATGGAAAACCCAGGAGCAATGGTTAATTGCACCTGGATGCTCCAACCTTACATAGGGTAATAAAAAGAATGAGAAGAGAGAAGGGAGGAGACACACGCCCACAAGAAAACAAACAGCAAGCAGCACCTATCGGCACCAGCTGATAGGAAGCCAGAGCAACCAATACAAAATGAAACTGAATCAAAGAAGAAAAGAAAGTGAGAGGAAGGGGAGGGACAGAATGAAAATCCAAATGCTTAAACAAAGGGATAGGGAACAAAGGAAGCCATTCACAACTTTAACGTGGCACGATGCTAGTCTAATAAACAGAATTGCACATATCCCTTGTGGCTTGTGTTGCTGATTTCTAGAATTGGACTATAAGATCGTGAGTCTCACAAAAGGAACCGACCCAAACCTCGCCACCAAGATGGTGGAGAAGGGCACAGGGGTATTTTTTCAGGGTAGTTCTCCCAACAGTGGCCATAGAAGTACGCTAGCTAAATAAACAAACAAACAAACAAACAAACACCTTCCATCTTGATTCTGCTGCCATTATATATGTAAAGGGTTACAACTGGATCAAGGCAAGGTCACTCCCTTTGAGGCTGTCCATGCTAATTACACACAGGATTGTTTCCAAGGGCTCTGGAAAGTTCTGAGACCTTTTGATATGGACAGATGGATTGATCATGTAAACCAGTGTTTTTCAACCATGGCAGCTTGAAGATGTGTGGACTTCAACTTCCAGAATTTCCCAGCCAGCCATGCTGGCTGGTGAATTCTAGGAGATGAAGTCCACACATCTTTCAAGCTGCCAAGGTTGAGAAACACTGATGTAAACTGTAGTCTGTTGTTCATATCTCTCTCCCTCCCTATTTTTGTCTGCCTTTTTGCTCCACTTTGCCAGTTAACTGATTTTAATCTTTGCTGATCTTAATAAATCCTAACATGACTTTCCTAACATGACTGAGGAGAATGCAGCTAAAATTGTTAAAGGCACAGTGTTGTAGGAACCCACCTTGTTACATTAAGTGAATTCAAGTCTCCTGGGCCAGACAATTACAACCCGGGCACTGAAGGAACTGGCAGGAGAAATCTGCTGATGGTCATCTTTCAAATTCTCCAGAAGAACAGGTAAGGTGCCAGAAGACTAGAGAAGAGCAACAGAACTAGGAGGCATGCCTTTTCTGCCATAGCGCCTGCCCTCTGGAACATTCTCCTCCAGAGATTAGGATGGCCTTTCGTAAGGCCTTGAAGACCCGGTTATGTTCCCAGGCCTGGGGTCCTGAGTGTGTTAAGGGCCCTGTTTCCTGGCTATGCTAACATCTATGGATTATAATTTTCTCAGCTGCTGCATATATTTAGTTTTCTTTTGTATTGTACCAATCAAAGAACTGTGGAGTGCTTGGTGTTCTCTGAGCCTTGTTTTCTTGCAGACATTACTTAAGATGTTTTGAAGGGTTTTGGTTGGTTTATGCGCTACGGTGATGTTACATCCACATGGCATCACCGTAGCACATAAACCAACCCAAACCCTTCAAAACATCTTAAGTAACCCAAAAGACCCAGTAGCCCAAGAAGAAAAAACAGGAGTTATCTACAACATACAGTGTAAGGACTGTAACAGCCACTATGTAGGACAGACTGGCAGAAGACTAGCAGAGCGCATCCACGAACACCAACTAGCAGTCAGAAGACACGATGAAAACTCCTTAATCTCTCAACACATGGACAGACTCAACCATACTTTCAGCTGGGAAACTGTGAGCATCCTAAACCAAGCCAAATCCAAAAATGCTAGAGAATTCCTGAAAACCTGGCACTCAGACAAAGCAGCCATCGACAGACACATAGAGGTAAACAACATTTACATACCATTCAAAAGAGACAATAGAAAAGTCAAAAGACAAGAACACTTCCTCGCCAGCAATCATCACCCAAATATGCAAAGATTAACACCAAGAAATAACACCAGATGAACAAACAGTACATTATACCTTAATCAAGGAACTATTAACTTAGTTAATCAACCAAACAGCAAACAACAGCCCAATCAAGGAACTCCTAAGGGGAGAACAACACCCCCACCATCACAAGCAGGACAAGCCACAATGTATAAACAGAAAGCAAGTCCTACTCCCTTTTCGCACTGAAGATGTTGCCTAGTCTGGCAATGAAACGTCTGCAAGAAAACAACAAGGCTCAGAGAACACCAAGGAGTCCACTTTCGTATTGTGTTTATAATTTGGTTTTATGATTGTTTGCCGCCCAGAGTTACTTGTTTGAGATGGGCGGCCATATAAATTGAATAAATAAATAAATAACATCAAACCATATTTTTGCTAGCTGCACTGAGTGGTGTGTGTGTTCGTTCCGATCTGGATATAGGAATTGACTGGGAGCGTGCTGAGTGCAAACTACACTGGAATTAACCACAGGAATTTTCCAACAGTTACTTTAATAGCCAACATAATGCATAACCTTGCATTTAGGGCATGTATTCCTGTCACTCTACAAACAACTCTAGGGTCAGGGTAGAAATAGCCGCAGCCTTTTCCAGCTTCATGTACAGTTGGGCTGCCATATTTGGGCTGCAGTAATCCGAGTCGCTAATAGATGGCAGCAAAGAATTAAGAGTTTTCTGTATTCCTTTGATTTATTGAGTCAGTTTCTGTAGCTGCCCTCTCAAGAACGCCACGGCCATCTAGTGGCCACAATATGACAATCCTATACACTGGTAAGCTTGTACCTCACAGATCTATCTATATACAAAACACAAATCTTTAATGTGGACATACAGCCAGTTCATTTCTACGTATTTTTGCTAATTTGTGTACCCAGAATTTCTTTTCAAGCATTCCTCATTTTTTCCTTAGTGGGATGGGAGCAGTGGGGTATAGGTTATAACCCAAAGTAAACTTCCCTTGAGAGCCAGTTGCTTCCTCTCATACAGCTTTTTTTTTTTTGGTTCCTTTGAGTCAGTATTGACTCCTGATTGCCTGGACTAGTCTCTGCGGTTTTCTTGGCAAGATTTCAGGAGTGGTTTGCCATTGCCTGCTTCCTAGGGCTAAGAGTGAGTGACTGGCCCAAGGTCACACAGCTGGCTTTGTGCCTAAGGCAGGTTAGAACTCACAGTCCCAGTTTCTAGCCTGATGCCTTAACTACCACATCAAACTGGCTCTCTCGTCCAGCCTGTCACACCCAACTCCTCAAAGACCTCAGTAGTGACTCTACTTCCCCCTCCTGATGGTACCATGAGATAAAAAAAGGTAAAGGTTCCCTCCGCACATTTGTGCAGTCGTGTCTGACTCTAGGGGCCGGTGATCATCTCCGTTTGTTAGCCGAAGAGCCAGCGTTGTCCAAAGACGCTTCCACGGTCATGTGGCCGGCATGACACACGCGGAACGCTGTTACCTACCCACCGAAGTGGTACCTATTCATCTACTTGCATTTGCATGCTTTCGAATTGCTAGGTTGGCAAGAGCTGGGGCTAGTGCGGGAGCTCACTCCGTCACGCGGGACTAGGGATTTGAACTTGCGATCTTCCGATCGACAAGCCTGGCGTCTTACCCGCTGAGCCACCACACCCCACCATGAGATGCCTCCATTCAATTTATTGGGGCCTTGGGTAAAACACTTGACATGTACAGGAAGCAAGTTTCATGTGTAGTTAACTCAGAATGATCTAGACACTTTTTCTTTCTTTTAAAGACTTTTATTAAAAACAACAACAAACTGGTACTCTACAAGGTATGTTGATATGGAGGTGATGGAAATGCTGTGAAATATCTGTCATGGAATGTCACCATGTTCCTTCCCTGAATGTCTTCCAGTGCCTGATAAAAGAATTAACTGGCTGCTCTAAAAAGCTTTGATTGATTGATTGATTGATTGATTGATTAAATGCCATCAAGCCGGTGTCAACTCTTAATAACCACATAGATAGAATTTCTTGGATGATCTGGAGTGGGGTTTCTCAACCTTGGCAACTTTAAGATGTGTGGACTTCAACTCCCAGCATGGCTGGCTGGGGAATTCTAGGAGTTGAAGTCCACACATCTTAAAGTTGCCAAGGTTGAGAAACCCTGATCTGGAGGATATAAATTTTAGTGGCCTTCCCTCCTGCTACCACTGTAGTTTTGCTTAGAAGGGTGGGGTTTTGTTTTGCTTTTACTTTATTGCTGACAACCCTTTATCCTTCATACTTCCCTGCTCTTTTGTTCATTGCATTTTATGTACATGGTCTGGAATGGTATTTTAAAATCTATATTAATGGAAGTTGGCTGCACTGGGTTTTCTTTGCATGATAAAAGTGGGGATCAAGTTTCTGAAAACAACCTATTGAGTTTAGTGTACACCAAATTTCTCCTAGTGCACACCAGGGGGTACAAAACCCTTGAATTTTGTAAACTAGGGTGGATTTTTGCTAATATGGTTCCTTGAAGTTTGCCTTATGAATTCTCCATCTTATTTCAGACAGGTTGAGGAGGTGGCTTGCCTAGGTTGTAAACTGGAAGAACCACAATGAAGATTAAAACCAAAAAAGGACTGAAATCTCTTCTCCTCTCTCTCCGCCATCCTTTTATTCATCTAACAACTTTGCTCTTCATTCTTTACCATCTGATTCAGAAGAAATGCTTCAGGTCTCATGCAAGGATGCCAATCTCTACTATTAATTAAAGCATGTGTGTCTCTTTTAAGGCTCTCATGCAAGTCTGAAGAACGATGTATCTGCTTGAAGAGTTGTATTAATCATTCCATTAATTAAAGGATCAATCTCCTTCTTCAAGCTGGTGCAGAAGACTGAAAAAAGAGGGGTTACTTTAATGGATTACAGAGAGATGTCGTGCTTTTATGAGGTCCAAAACACTGCTTTCAAATCATTTCAAAGTGTGCTCAACCCTAGTGGGGAAACAGCTCTCTTGCTAGAGTTCTGAACAAACCACTTGCCTTCTTCCATCACCCTGTCCATTTTGACTCCCATTCTTACATGAAACTAGGGCAAGAACTGCTGAGGATGTATTTTAGGGCTTCTGTAGTCCCGAGTTTCTCAAACAGCAGTAGATGGGAAGAGACTCGCTGACCCAATTTGGGAAGGACCTCAGGAGAGACAGAGAGTAAAGGAGGACGGAGCAGCCAGTCCTCTAGTTGACTATCCTGAAGCAAAGGGAATTGAGCATCTCAGCAGAATGTTCCCCAGGGCCTGGAATTAGAGCAGCCTCTGAAAGATTTGAGCTCAGTTCTCTTTCTCCCTCCCTCTCTCTGTCTTTCATGACTAAGTTGTTTTATTTGGATTGGGCTTAGGGGAAGGTGGCTCACACAGCGGCAAACACGGCTTCAGCCCCAATTAGCTCTTACTCATTATTTGAATTAAAAATATTTCAGGATTTGGGCTCAGTGGAAGACAGCTTCTAGTGGCAAGGACTAAGCTCTTAGTCATTATTTAAAAATTGTACTAATAACATCACTGTCAACAGTGGTACTGTTTTTGTCTTTAAAACTTACCATCACAAATGTCTCTGAATGTAGTTTGTAAATTTCTCTGAAGAAATGTTTGCTTCTCTCTTGATGGGACCCAGATCCTTCGATAAAGTGATCAGTAGGGCTTAAGAAACCTTGAGGTCATCTGCTCTAGTAGAAATGGGTAGCTTTTATAAAGAAAGATATGCTTTTCAGGTACTGTTGCTCAATCTAGTTTCTGTTTTGGGTGGGTGGGGGTGTCACCTATTCCTTTTCCTTTCCCCAGCAATTTTTTCTGGGACCTTTAACAGCTTGATTCATAGCCATTTATTTAATATATAAAGTTTCTCCTACCCTGAGTCAGATTTCTCCAACCTACTGACCTCCAGAAGTGGTACACCAATTCCCATAATTTCAGCTAAAAATTAAGGAAGGTAATACCAAACGTATCTGAAAGGCACTGGGTTAAAAAAGCTGCTTCAGTCATTAACAATAATATTATCTGAATAACTTGGTACTTGCAAATGAAAGAAATGAATTGAGGAGAAGGGAAGGGAGAGAGTATGGGTGTCTTTCCTAGATCTACTATAGAGAATAAGCCATTAGTACATGTCACCATGCAGCAAAAGACCCTCCCCACCTTATTTTTACAACCTGTTTATACATACAATATACACCCATTATACCAACATGCAAAATTAAGCTAATCACAGATATTGCAAATATCTCAGGAATTAAGACCATCCCTAATCTTTCATGCTAAGTTTAAATACATCAGGACATCTGGAACATTTCCTTGTGGCAATGTTGTGGCTGAATTGGCCATTAAGGATGGATCAAGCAGTGTTGGCAGTGGACAAAGAAAATCCAAATGGTACCTTCTTTCCCATTACAAGCCAATACATTTAAATGGCAGATCACTGTCACTTCCAGGATCAGCAACAGTGGCCTCCCCTTGCCTGACAACAGGCCTGCCTCTAATTTACAAAGAGGCTCTTGTGATCATAGAACGCTGTTTTGTTGATTTTGCTCCAAAGCCATTTCATTGACAAGCTGCTCAACAGATGACTGAATGGCTGTCTTCACAAGTGAGGCAGCTGTTTCGATCAGCAGCACTTCATATTGCTCTGAAGTCCGGTGTTCCTGGCTGTTGGTGCCATAGGATGATGGGACCTTGGAGCATGTTTTATCTTCCTTTGTGTAGTTGCAACCTGCACTAGAAGCATGGCTTCTGCTAGTCTTTTTCTTCCCTTTCTGCTTGATGGCTTGGGGAAATGCAAACGTTTCACAGATAGGAGCTGATTCTTCTTCTTCATCCTGATATTCTTCAGCTTCAGTGATCATGATTATAATGCCGGCCCCAGGCATGGCGAGCTGATTTACTTTACTTCTGTCTTCCCCATCAGGACAGACTGGCATGTCTGAAGCATCTTCCACTACAGATGGGCTGCAATGCAGCATCACTTCAATGGAATGACCTTCCTTAGCAGCAGCATCCTCACTTTTGGCCCCAACAGCAATGTCCGTCCCAAATGGCTGTGACTTGGCCTCTTTGGCAAAAGCATTCTTGGTTCCCTCTCTTTCTATGGGTTGTTGTTCGCTTTCAGGCAGGTCCTGAGGAATGAGAGGACTGATCTCAACATTAAAACTGAACTTCTGATTTTCCAACTCTTCAAAGTTTCCATAGAGGGTTCCATGATGTAACTGAAATATTTGCTTCTCTTCTTCAGTTACAAGTGCAGTTTCAGAATGGATTATTTCTGATTGAACTCTACAGTCAATATAACAGTTGGGATCAGGTCTTACTTCCACCGGAAACTCATTCTCTCTACTGGAGAGCGCCACATTTTCCATATTTTTCACAGCCCCACTGTCACTTTCTCTCTCCTGAAGGCCTCTGCTGGGAGATTGCCTTGTATTAAGTGGAACTTCCATAGCCACAATCTCTGGCTCCCCGTTACTTTTGCTATTCAGGATGCTTGCCACATCACTTCCTTTTTTCTTACAATCTGGCTGTTCTATCTTTTCAGAATGGCTGGTCCTTCTTTTGCTTCGAGAGAGTCGTAAGCAGGGAATTTTAAAACCGGGACTGGTATGCTCCTTAGGAAATCGTGACCTGCCAGAATCTCCTATGTCCACATCTAGCTGTACACGAGAATAAACCTGTGTTTGTTTCTTCAAAGTGGCTTTGGATCTTCTTCTTAATGTCACCAGTCGTTTGAAAGCCAACCAGGCGCCTCCTGAAGTCCAGAATGGATCTGATACCTCTGTTTCATTGTGCCCCATGTTGGAAGGCTGGCTGGTAGTCCTTAAGCTAAGTGAATTGGATTCATGGTTCTCATCCTTCTCTGCTACCTTCTCACAGGACTTTTTCCTTTTCTTAAAGCAAAAGACAGAAGCTTTTTTGGCTGGGCTCTCATGGGCAATAATTGGATCAGTTGTATTTGGAGCTTCCGATTGTTGCTCACTCTCCATCTGAATTCCTTTTGCTAAATGCTCCATATTTTGGGCTTGCATTCTTATTTCTGAAAGCTTGGTTCCTTTGATAATGTTTCATTGGAAAGACACACTTGAGGCTGATCTACAATAAAAGCATATCACTTGTAGACCAGTGGAACTGTCATGGTCTCCTTTTGGGAATTCTATTTTGGAGATGGCATCAAACCACTTATTTGGAAGCACAGTTCCCGAGAGTTATTAGAGAAAGGAAATCACTATTAATCCTGTTCATGTGTATGCCAGTAAGTTATTAACAACCTCAATTTATTATCCTTCAAAATTGACCTCAGGATGTTAGCTAAAGAAACAAAATAAGAGTTAGCTTTTTAACAGCACAGTGGTTTCCCCTTCTCTCTAACTCTTACTGAAGGAGTTCAGGCTGAAATCTTAGAACATCTATTTTAATAGTCTTTTGATGTGGCGGTGATACTCCTTCATCAGACGTTCAGCATTTTAAATGTTTTAAATAGGTTTAAAATCAACACAGAGAGTGCCTCCTGTTCCATTAATGAGAGGCCCAGGAGACGACAGCCATTTGCAGATCTACATATGGCTTCCCAGTCAAAGATTTAGTTTGGAAACAGCTACAAAAGACGACAGTGGGAAAGGCTTTCTTGGCTGATTAATTATGGGAAGAAATTTCCCCAGGACCTTGCACATTTGATTTTTTATTGCCTTTCAATCCATTTTCCAGTTAGTGCTTCTTTGGTTATAAATGTGACCGTTTTCTTCCTCAGTGGGATGGCTTTGCAGGCATCTGCAGGAGGGGAGGGAAAGGAAAGGAATGGAAAAAAATGAATAGCAGCATGCTAGATTCACCCACACAAACAAATCTTCCAAAGAATTAAACTGCTTTGTTAAGGAAGTGTTTATAATCTTGCCTTAGTGGCTCCTCACATTGCATGATCCCCACAAAGCAGGGGCCCCCTTATAGGAACTTAAGTGAGTGGAATACGGGAAGATCCTGTATTTGAATGACCAACATACAGCCAGGTTGACAAACTGAAGCTTCCAAATATGCAAACATGAGAGAACATTTGCGTGCTGTCACCACCTTATGAACTTCAAGAGGGATAGGTAATGGGTCTAGAATCTATATGTTGCTGAAATTATTTCCAGTTTCCAGCAGATCAAGACAATTTGGACAATGGTAAGGGACAATGGGACTAGCGGTCCAACAACATTGATTTATTGGTTTGTTTATATTTATAAATCACCGAATACATAGACTCTAGGTAACATACAGAGTTAAATTAGCATAAAATACAATATAAAACCACACTGGAAGGCCACATATTGCCCACTCCTTATTTGCACATTCAGAGCGGTCTGTTAGTAAGTCAGGCTTTTTGACAATCTGCCCTATTAGAGTTTGCAATGGCACTTCGGGGACTCAGGCAAAGAATCCTATCATACTTTGGATTGGAAATGCTTGGAACTACATCTGCAGCCTTCTACATGGAACACACACAGTTTGCCACCAGCCATTCAGCTTTACATTTTTGCATCCTAACTGACCTCCAGATTTTATCCCATAACTGTTAGATCATCAAACTTTTCAGGGGCCTAGTACGCCAATGAAAATAAATGTCTGAGGTAGTGTGGCTTTTTATTGATTGATGAATTGATTGTTTGTTAGATTTTTATCCTATCTTTCTTCCAGGAGCACAAGACACCTTACATGAGCATCTCCCTTTGTTTTATCCCCACAGTTACCCTGTGAGGTGGGTTGGGCTAAGAGAGTGTTTGCCCCAAAGTCACCCAGTGAGTTTCCATGGCTGAAGATGGGCTTGGACACAGGTCTCCTGAATCCTAGTCCAACACCTTAACTATTACACCACCCTGGATCTCAGTGCCTTATTTAGAAACTCCAAAATCTTGTGGGATTGGGTGAGCTCACAAGATTTCAGCCATTTTATATTTGAGGAATATAATTTGAGGAATTCAGTGGATACTACCTGGGGGCTCTGCACTGCAGTAGCCCCCAGGACAACACAGCTCATCCCTGCATTACGTGTTTTCCCTTAACAAGCCCCATCCCCACAGTGCCAGATGTAGTATAGTAGCACATTGGAGAGCGATCAGCCCTGGAAGCTCACTGGGTGACTTTGGGCCAATCCCTCTCTCTCCACCCAAAGGGCTGTTATTGTGAGAATAACATAGGAGGAAAGGTGCCATGTACACGGGCTTGAATTCTTGGAACAAAGGATGGATATAAATTTAACAAATGCAAAAAACAAACCAACCAACCAACAATCCTACCACTTGCTTGAACTTTTGCTTTGTGCACCAGATACTTACAGCATCCACCAAGGGCCCCTTGATCGTGCTGCTTGCCCTAGATTGCAAAAAAAAAAAAAAAAAAGGAAATGTTCAGACACCTGGCATAGTTCCTGAGCTGTCTTTGGTTCAATCATTCACAAATTATGGAGGGCTGATTTAGCGCATGAATAAATTATTCTGTCCTAGATAGCGATTCTCCACTCCTAGCTTCATGCTGTAGCACTAAATCCAGTATAAAGCAGATACAAAATAGCATGGAAGAACCTAATTCCTCAAGAACATTCACTAAATACCAAATTGTATTTAAACTGCCTTTCTGATGCAATTATGGGGCTATCTGGGCCATGGCAAGTCAACTGTTTCATAGGGTACTTCCCCAAAACCTCTTTACACCAAAACATTTTGACCCACTCTTTAACATAGAGGGTGCTGCACTTTACAAAAGACAATACAAACTCTATGAGGAATGCTTATTTATAGGCTCAGTTGCCTTTCCATAGCAACTGCAGCATGAATCATTAAGCCCCTGAAATACGCCATTCAATACATCTTTAGGCGATACCTTTGCCTGAAACTCTTCACCCAGAGCTATCATTTGAAGAGTTCAAGAGCCCCAAGATTCAGTGGGAGGACACATGCCTGGCATTTAAAAAGGTCCTGGATTCAATCCCCAGCATTTTGAGGTGCACCTGTTAGGAATGTAAAATGATTTTGCCAAGGATCCTGCTGAACACAATTTTGAATTTTCTGCTCTCAAGGGATCCATAGAGAGATGAATGCTCATAGGAATGAACTCTGGATAGCATTTATATTTCTCCAAAAATACAACTGCTGACCTAGTTTAAAAATATGGCCAAGACTTTAGGGCAGAGCTTTCCAAACTGTGTGTCAGGACATGTTAGTGTGTCGGCTGCAGTGTCTGGGTGTCGCGGCTGCTGCCGCCTCCAAACCTGCCCTGCCAGGATTCCGCGCAGGTCCTAGTGCCTGCCTTGTGCCTTGCTGTAAGAGTGTGTCGCGAAATGATGCCCTGCTGTAAGAGTGTGTCACGAAATGATGCATGTCTAAAAAGTGTGTCACCAACATGAAAAGTTTGGAAAGCTCTGCTTTAGGGTTTTTTCCCTTCTTTAAAAACAAAAATGTCTCATGGGTGGACAGCAAAGTGGGGCTCTCCTCTGACACTTTTTTTCTCTTGTGCACTTCATGGAAACTCCATGTGATCATGCAACATCACACATCACAGGATCATTTAAGGAAGCGTACTCCCCCAAAAAGTAAATATATTTTTGCTGTTAAAGCCAAGAATCCCAGTACCTACTCAAGTCACTGTTGTGAGATGGGTGGCTATATAAATCAAAACAAATCAAATCAAATCAATCAATCAATCTTCAAAACTAAGTCCAACTTCTCTCTGTCCCTGACAGTTCTGGCAATTTTTTTCTCTGGTCTTTTTCTGAATTTATTTTTTTTAAGAAAAAACCCAGCAGGAATGGAAATCTGCAATGAAAAATGATCTGTAAATTGTTTGGATCTACACTCACCCACACATCTTTAGCTTCCTTCTGAAATCTAGGAGAGCCACTGCAAGTCAGCTGATAACTCTAGGCTAGATGGATGAATGAAATGGCTTCCAATGGGAAAGACCATGTACAGGTCCAATATTGTAGCAAAAGTCACAGCTGGCTCTTAGATGGATGCAGTCTTAAATTGCAGAACAGCCGTGTATTTTGAACAACATCTGCTTCTATTATATATTTTAAAATATGTCAAGATAATTATAGCAATGCTATAATATATAAAATATAGAATTATCTGGCAAAGGGATGAATTCTGATTCACCATAAATGTTAAAATCTGCTGCAATCAAAAAGGTATTTCTAAGACTTCAGTTTTGTAAAATCAGTATAACTTTGGAAGAGTTATAACATTTAAAAGCAGCATTACTATTACAGTGACATTTCAGTCCTGATACCTTGCACTAATTTGGTTTAATCCTTGGTTAGCTGAGTTGCTAAAAGAATATGCAGCAAAAAATAAAGGATAAAGGTCAAACAACATTACTATATGTATATCCTATACTTTGTTCCAGTTCTGCCCAATTCTTTTCACAACAACCCTTTAAAATAAGTTAAAAGGTAAAGGTACCCCCCGCACATTTGTGCAGTCGTGTCCGACTCTAGGGGCCGGTGCTCATCTCCGTTTGTTAGTCAAAGAGCCAGCGTTGTCCGAAGACACTTCCACGGTCATGTGGCCGCATGACACGCGCGGAACGCTGTTACCTACCCACCAAAGTGGTACCTATTCATCTACTTGCATTTGCATGCTTTCGAATTGCTAGGTTGGCAAGAGCTGGGGCAAGTGCGGGAGCTCACTCCGCACGCAGGGCTAGGGATTCGAACCTCCGAACTTGTGATCTTCCGATCGACAAGCCTGGCCGTCTTACCCACTGAGCCACCACGCCCCTCTATAAGTTAACTAACTATAAGTTAGTTGAGTATAATTGGTCCATGGTCATCCAATGAGATTCAAGGCTGAATGCACCTCCCCAATCTTAAGTCTTACATTCCAACCATTACTGTGCATTGGCTTCAATGAGGGAAGGTAGCAGCCTGTAATCATTTATTGTAATGTCTATTAAGAGAACCAGTTTGATGTAGTGGTGAAGATATCAGGCTAGAAACCAGGAGACTGTGAGTTCTAGTCCCACCTTAGGCACAAAGCCAGGTGGATGACCTTTGGCTAGTCATTCTCTCTCGGCCCTAGGAAGCAGGCAATGGCAAACGACCTCTGAAATCTTGCCAAGAAAACTGCAGGGACTTGTCCAGGCAGTCACCAGGAGTCAACACTGAGTCGAAGGCACAAAAAAATAAAAAAAACTCTATTAACCAAAAGCATGACTTTTTCATCAGCGTTTTGTTTCAGTAAGTACTAAAGACATTGGCACTAACGGCTAAGAGATGATTGCTCAGTGGCTTTTGATGGTTCCTAGCTACAGGCCACCTAACCAGCTGTGCTTAAGACTATCATCAGGATTCTGCTACTGATGTCCAGTAAGGAAAAACCTGTCCACAACCCCAAACTTTTCACTTTTAGCAAAAACAAAAAATAATGTTGGTCTAAAGAGGAGGTATTACAGAACTCTTACAAAACATTAAATTATTTTTGGCTTATCTGAAAGTTTACAGACTCTTTTGTACAATTTCAGGTATCATTAATGGATTTTTTTCTCACAGACAAACCTATCTTTGTTTTTTAATACACTAAGACAGAGCTTTCCAAACTTTTCATGTTGGTGACACGCTTTTTAGACATGCATCATTTCGCGACACACTCTTACAGCAGGACCCAAGGCAGGCACTAGGACCTGTGCGGAATCACAGCAGGTTTGGAGGCAGCAGGGCCCAAGGCAGGCACTAGGACCTGCGTGGAAGCCAGGAGGCAGCAGCAGCAGCCGCGACACACCCAGACACTGCAGCCGACACACTAACGTGTCCCGACACACAGTTTGGAAAGCTCTGCACTAAGAAGTACATCCTTTGTTCTATGCTAAATTTCCCAGTGCTCAGATTTACTGGAAGACCCTACCACTAAGAGAGGAAAAATGTTTACTTTTCCATTCCTATAACACCATGTTTTATTTCATGTGCCGCTACTATATCCCGTTCTTTTCCTTAATTGAAAAAAACCCAAATAACATTATCTTTCTTCCTAGGTTAGTTGCTCCAGCTTTGGGCACCTTTGGAAGCCTTTCTGTCCTGCACTATAATCTGATTTTTGAGGTTCAGGGACCACTATACACTGAATACAAACTTCAAATTGTAGATTTATATAATTTTTTTAAAGTATCCAAATGCTTTCAAATACAGAATTTGCTCTTTCCTCTCCCACCATAACTATAAACCAGGGTCAGGGTATCCAAAATCTTACTTGTAAATCACCAGTCGGGGAAGCAGCATAAAAATGAAGATGGGGAACCTAACGTGGATAATTTTACATTTGCTTTCTCTGACCACATTTGTCCCTTCAGTGTCCCCCAGTTTGGAGAGATCCTTTTGAAGTTCTTCATTGTCCCAATTTATTTTAAAACTATGGAGGCACAATTTCAACTCAAGCACAATCCTTTTTCAAAGGGTCCAGCTCACATATTCAGCAGACAGAAAACAAGCAACATAAATAAAATACATGTGTGAACAAATTCAGTAGTATGTATGTTTGGACTAATAGGAAGAAACAAAGACCCTTAAAGGCTGGGAAAATTGGCCATGCTGAAACGGCATGGCCAAGCATTGAAAAACCCTGCTTAGAACATGGGGAATGTAAACAAACGATTGATTTACCAGCCCAGAATTATTGACACTGACATAGGTCACTTATTATATTAAGCCATAATGTGGTGAGCTTACTTTTGACTTAGCCTGGTATGTGAACCCATCCATTACAAACCAAGCAACTATGACCTACTTAGCTAGCTATGATTTTGAAAATCCTAAGAAGACCACTGACTGACTCTTCAGAGTTTGAGACAAGTACCTAGATATATTAATGTTTGAACCAGCCCATTCTGCATTCAAAGCTGTGCTCTACTGCATTTCTGATGAAGAAACCCTTAATAACCCTCGTTCTGGAAATTAAAATTTCCCCATCACTAGCTCTTCTAATATGACTCATCAAAATCAGAATTTGAATTATTATTACTAAAGATACAGATTCTCGGGGCTTGAATGAAAGCTAAATCATACTCATAGACATAAATGTAACTATGTTGGAACACCTGGAATCCAATATAGCAGTATAGTTAAATCAATCTTCCTTACCATTGTGTCTATTTATTTATTTTTATTTATTCATTAAACAACATGGCCGCCCAACTCACACATAGTGACTCTGGGCAGCTTACAAGACTAAAAACCAATAAAATACCCGGCAGCAGAATCAAGTATACACTAAACAAACCATTTAATCTGAAATTTAGTCTATAAGAGTAGAATAAAAATTACTATAAATGCTATGTTTTAAAAGGTGGATATAAATGCACATTATCAGAGTACAGTCCACTAGGAAATATCTGATGTCCCTAAGAAACCCTAAGGATTCTTAGGGTTTTTTTTCCCTTGAGTATTTAAATCTATTCACCCTGTTAGAAAAGACACTGTGGCTATTTGATGCCTGGCAATAATCTTTCAGCTTCAGCTAATAATCTTCTTATGTACTCCTTTTTAATACCTGTAGCTGATCTCTATATATTGTTCAATGCATTATTCCTATCTTCATACACAATTCAGCAACAATAATAGGAATTATTACTATTACAGATTAAGGTCTAGCATCAAGTTGTGATTCAGATATCATACTAGGTCAACAGTTTGGTGTTGTGATAGGTTAGTTATGGTAATTAATCAAGGCTTACAACTAGTGAGGATATAAATATAGTGGGTTTATACTAAATATGGTTTGGTATGATGTATGGGTAGATATGAGCATTGGCTCCCCTCTAAAATCTGATGGACCTTGAGATAAGAATGAATTTATAAAGCTGAAGCAACAGAAAATAAGGAGCAATCAACCATAAAATGTGGTTTCTGGGTCATATATCTGAAAACTCAGGTTGTGGTCAGTACAAAGCATGTCTTGCTATGATATTTGAATTAAGCCATATTTTTGTAAATGTATGTATCTCACTATCTCCACTCAAGGTTTTTTCTGCAAACCTTTCCACTGAGCTAGTTTTAAATAGGGACATTAGAGCTTCAGTATTAATCAGATATAAAACAAATATCTAATTGGACAGCAGTTTATTTTAAAATACTATTTTATGATAAATGATTATATAAACTAAAGACAGAAAGCTCCATATTAGAAGAGACATTCTCACTTTTCATACAGTTGGGAAGAACAGTTATATAATGCTCTCTGCTATGGCATACATTATCTACCACTTAATCATATTAAAAATATACTCTTGGCTTCATCAAGGTAATTACTTTTATTCATTCATTTATACATGCATTTAATAGGATTAACATTTTATCAGCTTCAACATGGGTTACATTGACTTTTATTAGGTTGCAACCCTCGTGCGCTTGCCTTAACCCTGTGACAGTGGCCACATGTGAGATCCATGTGCAGTATTTCCTCAGTCACTCCTTCTAGACACACACACGTTTCGCTTCCTTTCCCTCTGCATCTGAAATTACAAGATTAGCTTTCTTGAAAAGCATTGGAGGCAGGGCTTTGGCAGGGTATGGTTAAAAAAAGTCAAGATGGCAGCTGCAATCGAAGCTCCATCCCTTTGTTATGTGTACAACATGCGTGATATATGTAACCAGCTTCAATTGCTGGGTCATGGCCACTAACTTGATTTTTTTTATCATACCCCATAGACACCCCTGATTAGAGGTGATATTATATCTAAAGGCTGTGACCACCTTTTAACCTTTAGAAGTGATCAGTGAATGTTGCAAATCTATAGCCTTCCATGCAGTGTTTCTCAACCTTGGCGGCTTGAAGATGTGTGGACTTCAACTCCCAGAATTCTCCAGCCAGCCTTGCTGGCTAGGGAATTCTGGGAGTTGGAGTCCACACATCTCCAAGTTGCCAAGTTGAGAAACACTGCTTGTATGGATTTCCCCCTCATGCAGTTAACAATTGCATAAAAGGGAGCATGGCTGGCTTTTCCTGTTTCAGCCATGCCCCTCCCCAAGGGAGGCATTTCCACAAAGTCAATCCTGGGCTATGGACAAAAGCTTTCCCTGTCATGAAGCCCATTCTAGGACATGAATGGGTTCCCATTCACAGGGGCCCCAGTCCCATGGTACAAGGTTGTCATCAAGGCATCTTCCTCCAAACATATGGCTGGTGTAGCTCTGCTGTCCTCCTTAAGTAAGTTCATCACAGGAAAGGAGGGGCCAAGTAGGGTCCACACAAGCCAAAGCCTGCTCCGTGGTGCATCAAAGCCATGAAGCAGTTATTAGCAGAAAAGAGCCTCAGCTTCTTGACATCTCTACCTTGGAAGTAGGAACACTGCAGCGGCATCATGAGGAAGCTCTGCTGCAGACCTGCCATGGAAAGAAGCTGCTGCTCCTTCCTCCAACTTTGCAAATCATCGTTGGACTCTGACGAGGAGGAACGGCAGCAGCAGCCAAAGCTGTCCTTCCTTTTTGCCAAAAGCAAATGGCAATTGAAGACCGCTTACTTAATTAGTCTCGTAATTCTCAACTGAGGAAAACTGTACAGTTTTGCCAATGAATGTACACTAACCATCAAGAATTATTTTTAGATAATTTTCATATGAGCTCCATGAACCTTATCTTTGAGAAGAGCCCAGCATATTTTGTGTGTGCGTGTGCATGTATAATGATACACACACACACACAGACAGAGTGTGGGTGCACAAAACATCTACTTTTGTACCAACAGTAAATTAAGCATTGCGGTATGTGTAAGCTACACTATCTGCGTTTTTCTCTTTTTGTAGATAGTCTGATCCACAAATCCGCAATTCTGATTTATAACAGAGAGAGAGACTACAGCTAATCTGCGTATCCTGCTTGCCCCGGTGTGGTGTGGTGTGGGGCAGGTTGCTTACAAGTGCATGACATCATCCTCGACCTGCCCCCAGCCTATTGTGAACGCAACCCCCACCCATCTCTCCTGCTCCTTTGTCAGAGGTAATGGTCCAGTCTCTGCTGGCCCAAGCAGTGCTGTGTGGCCAGTGCCAGCTGTGCTGGACATGCCTCCTCCCTCCAAGCAGGCTCACTGCCCTCCTTGGCCATTTTCCTGGGCTGTTGGGCCAGTGCATAGGTGGACCTCTCCTTTTTGTTTTCTCTTGTTAACCCATCTACTGGAGAAGAGGTGAACCTTTCCTTGGGGGGGTTTCTGTTTCACCAGTCCGCTGCTGAACCAGTGACACTGTGGGCCTTTCGTGTGTGTGTGTGTGTGTCTGTGTGTCTGTGTGTGTGTGTTTTAATCAGTCCCATGGAAGCACCCTAAAAGCCATGAAATGGGCAGTGGAGGGACAGAAAGCTGGGGTGGCCAGTGGTGCGGAGGGGAAGGGCAGGCTGCAGGAGGAGAAAGGGAAGGGCAGCGAAAGTGCTGAGGGCCTGCATTAGTGTGGGCAAGCACAGCAAGGAAGCAAGCAAGCCACAAAACTTTTTCATAAAGAAGAGGGACACAGACACACACACGCACACCATTCCTTCCTCTTCTCTCTCAGTGCTGATGTGCCTCCCAGTTCTCCTGGACTGAAATCCACCAACATTCATGGTTTGTTGAACCTCTCCTCATGGGGCTGGTTTGCAAAGCCACGTGCTGGCAGAAGGCAAGAACTGGGTGAAATTGATGAGAATTTGCCCTTCTAGCCTAAACGACAGCAAGGAAGTAAAACCTCAGTAAAGCCTCAGGTTATTTTTCCACCAGTTCACCTGGGAAGTTCATCCTGAGCAAGAACTCCTACATTGAGCAGCAGGTTGAACTCGATGACCAATCGCTAACGCTACTTCAAACAGTATGGGTCTATGGCCACGGGGTGTTGTTTGCTCAGGCAAATGGGTATCTTCAAAAATCTGCCCATGGAAAGAAAAGCAGTTGGTGCTCGCCTGCCTTCGGGGCATGGGTGGGAGGGATGAAGAAGCAGAGGGATCCACCAATCAGAGGCCTTGGAGGCTGCTGTCCAGACAGAACTCCCAGGCAGCATCTTTGCCAAAGCTTGAAACCCAGACAGCGCTTCTTAAGCCAGCTTCGTTTCTTTTCAGCAAGGGAGACAATCAGATTGAGGAGGCTGTGTGGAATTGTCTTACTCAAGCAAATATACATCTGTTAGGTCCTGTGGTTCAAAACCTAGCCCTCTGCATCAGGGCTAAAGTAGGATAAAACGGTGTGTGTGTGTGTGTGTATAAATATAAACATAAACAAGACAGTTACTTCTAGGCACAAGTGTGCAGCCCTGCAACAATACTGTTCCTCCATGAGCCGTAGAGAAAGGAAGGCTTTGGTGCCTCTAAGTTAAACCGAGCAGTTGTCTGCTTGGGCCACTCGTTTCTTTCAAGCACACCGGGCCAGCAAGGTGGTGCTACAGCTCCCATTTCGCAGTCCAAACACTGAGGGGGGTGAGCAGCGGTCTCAGTTTGCTCATGCTCAAGAGAGACGCCCCGCTAGGCTAGGAGGAGGCCCAGCACCAGGCGACCGTTTCTAACCCCGTCCCGCACTAAAGAGCGTTGGAGGCTGGTTCCCCTCGAAACCCCTTTACCCACACAAAGCCTCCTTCCAGGCACGCACAGCGTGGACTTCTCCACTCGTGCTCTCCCTTTAAAAGGAAAGGCTCGCTCAACTTCCCTGAGCGTGAAGTGCGCACAGAAGCGGGGAGTGGGCGGTGCTTCCAGTTTAGGGACAGAGCAAGAGACTGTCATCTCCTCTACGCTACACACACCCGCGCCGAGCAGCTTGTCCTTGTGTTGCGCGCGCTTAAAATGTCCTTCTGCACCGGGTGGGGGGACATTAGCAATACAGCCACGCGTTGCAAAGATCGCCGCTTAGCGCACTCCGCCCTTTCCCGGTTCACATGCTCGAACAGAGCGCGGGTCCCAACGCTGCAAGCGCGGCGGCGGCGCGTCCCTTCATGGAACCGACCCCCGCCCCGCCTCGCCTCCCCGCTCCCCTTTCTTGGGGGCGACCTCCCTCTTGCCTTCCCAGAGCCCCTCGGTTCTGCAGCTCGGGACGCCGCGAAGGCTGGCTACCTCCTCCACGCCCGCCCAGCCACCAGCCCGGGCTCACCTGCCTCCTCTCCCGCCGGTCTGGGCTCGGAGCCGCCGCCGCCGCGCCTCCTGCCTCGGTGGTTGGAGTCAGCGCTCGCCTCCGAGCGGCGGCTTTCGTCCCTTCCTTGCCTGCCCGCCTGCCCGCCCGCCTGCCGCGGCAGATCCGCCCACTTGACTCCCGGGGAGGGTGGAAGGAGCGGAGCCCGCCCGCCCGCCGCTGTTGCTCTGGCGAAGCCAAGCAGTCGCCCCGGGAGGAGGGTCCTGGCGGGGCTCAGGCGCTGCAGCGACTCCTTTTCTGGCCGATCGCCGGCCGGCTGGCCCTCGATTCCGGTCTTCCCCCTGCGGCGGATGGACGCGAAGCCTGTAAGAACGTGGAGATGTAGACTGTATGGCGCTGTACCCGCGTTTCCGGGGGCTGCCTGCAACGCCTTTCTTCACACGTGCACCTGTAATGTTTGTAGGCTTGCCGTCTTTGCAGGTGATAATGGAAGAGAAGCTGCCTTCCAGGAGGTCACACTAGATCTGCCCGTTCTCCCAAAGAGCCCCCTCCTGACCTACACCAGCAGCGGTGGTACAAGTCTACCACCTTGTCAGTCAGCTGTATAGCCCACCTTCCCTGCAGGAGCCCCAGAGGCATTCAGAGCAACCCTCCTTGGCCCACTTCTCTGCAACCACCAGGGCCTGGTGAGGGGCCCAAAGCCACCCAGGGAGCCTTCCTGGCTGAGGGTGGGGGCTTGCATCGTCCTATTCCAGCATCTCGGACCTCCCCACCACGCTGGTCTTGAGACACCAGGGACACCAGCTGAGGTTGATGGGGGCTGTAATCCCACCCAGCTGGGAGGCAGCAGGTGGCAGGGAGGCTGCATCATTTTGGCAATGGCTTTGCTGAGTCAGAAGCAGAAATGTTCTAGGCAGAGATGCCCAGACTTAAACCTGGCATCCTGTATGTTCAAAAGGAGGGCTTGCCCATTGACACAGGGGGTCCTTAGCCAGCTGAATATAATCAACTGGGCAGGCATGGTGGTGTAAACCCAAATGAAATCTGTGTATGTATAAAAGTAACAGTGCCACTCTTTCAGACATACACAAGTTATTGTTTGAGGGTGCATTCATCAAGGGGTAAAAATAGGTGAAACAGGAATATATGAGAAACAAAGATAACCGTGGCTGCTCTGTTCTATGAATACATGATAAAGTCCAATACTTTCTTGCACTCCCATGTCTGGGTGAGGGCAGCATGAGTTTTCCAACTAGATCAGGGGTGGGCGACGTCAGGCCCTTGGGCCGTATAAGGCCCGCAGGGCTCCTGCCTAAGGCCTGCGGGGCCTGCCCGCAAACCCTGCCCCTTCCACGCGATTGGCTCCCACCCGCAAACCCCGCCCCCCAGTGCTTGTGATTGGCTCCCGCCCGCAAACTCCGGCCCCCGGTCTGTGGAAATCCCAGAAGCCCCGCCCCCCCCGGGTCTCCGGTTATAAATATCCAAATGGCACTTGGCAGAAAAAAGGTTCCCCACCCCTGAACTAGATCATTGTAAGTCAGGAAAAGAACACCCACTGGCCCTATAGGAGGTTAGAGGTCCAGCTCTGGTCAAAAATCTTGTGTGAATGGAGGCCCTTTGGCTGTGTCCATAAAAAAGGTAAAGGTTCCCCCAGCACATTTGTGCAGTCGTGTCCGACTCTAGGGGCTGGTGCTCATCTCCATTTGTTAGCCGAAGAGCCAGCGTTGTCCGAAGATGCTTCCGCAGTCATGTGGCCAGCATGACGCATGCAGAATGCTGTTACCTTCCCACCAAAGTGGTACCTATTCATCTACCTGCATTTGCATGCTTTCAAATTGCTAGGTTGGCAAGAGCTGGGGCTAGTGTGGGAGCTCACTCCGTCACGGGGGGGGGGGGGCTAGGGATTCAAACCTCCGAACTTGCAATATTCTGATCCACAAGCCTGGCGTCTTAACCGCTGAGCCACCACGCCCCTTCTCTTGTGTCCATAGAGAAGACTAAATCACCAAACAATCACACAAACTGCATTCACAAAACACACTGAAACTAGTTGATCATGTTTTTTTTCTAATCAGTGCATTTTCACTAGGTATAAAGTGGTGGGTGCTCTAATTGCAGCAAAACCAACTTTTCTCAGGAAATATGCCCAAGTACTATGGAGCTCTGAAGCCTTTACACCTGAAGCCCAACTTTCTCTCTTGAAGCATAAGAGTACATGTGTGGGATTCATGTGGGTCTTTGAATACAGAGTGATGCAGCATTTCTCATGCTAATCTCTGAAATATAAGAATTGGATATACTGACAAAATAGGAATCAAATACACAAACATAGGATGTGAGATTCCTGGTCTGATAATGGTGAAAAAATCTTGGAAGCAGTAGTTGAATACAAGTCAACTCTTTGATTAGGCTCCACCTTGTGTATCATGTCCATTTCTTGGCACCCCACATGCCTTGGTTAAGAAACTAAAATGTGGGTGGGATATTACTTTGTGAATGCATCTTAAAAAGGGACCCCTACCTAACTTGTTAACACTCTTGTGCCATCAATTAAAATACAGCATTCTTTATTCTTAACCCCACCCTTACTTCACACACACACACACACACACACACACACACACACACACACACACCTTTTTGGAAGACTATCTTCTCACTGAAGATGTTGTAGAAGCTACTTTATGTCAGTTCATATAGCAACTCTCTGGGGTAGGTTTTCCATAGCACCTGATTACCCCACTCCTGATCAGCAAAATAGGATTCACCAACTGACAATCTATGCAATTTCTGCTGACATTCATCCTGAAATAACATGCAAGGTAGCCAGGTTTTGTGTGGTGGCATGCAAAATCAGGCAAAGGATAATTAAGAGCAACTAATTTTATGCTACCATTTTAGAGTTTATACTGTACTGCTCTGATGGTTAATTTTAATTCCTTTTCTGTCACACATGTATAGCTGGAGAAAGCATCTTAGCATTCTCTGGTTTTAATATTGTTTTTAGTCAAAATTCTTTTATAGGTATTTCACTTAGCTATTCTGATCTTATCAATTCAGCTTCGCATATTCACATATTGATTTCCTTTGTGCTGGTTAATGACTGCAGTGAAGCCTTCCAGTTTCATATCACCTGCTGCAAGATCTTCTTAACTGGGAAAGCCAAAATGCCTTCCGTCTGACAACCCTCTCCAAGAGAAGCCCAGTTCCTTGTGTTCTGGATGGGTGTCCTCTTTGAAATGTCCTCCTGTAGCAGTGACTCATGCAGAGACACAATCTGGTAAATATGTTAAAACTACACGGAACGAAGTTCAGGCTAGACATCAAGAAGAACTTCCTGACTGTACAAGCTGTGGGTACTCCTTCCCTAGAGGTCTTCAGACAATGGCTGGAGGATTATCTGTCTGAGATGTGTGTGAATCCTGCCCTGAGCAGGGGTGGTGTTGGACCAGATGACCTCTCAGATACCATCAAACTGTGGTTCTATACAGGCTTCCGCAAGGACAGAATTCAGCTGCAGCCTTTGTATGAGGCATGACTGAATCACTTGGATCACAGCTGGTGCAGAGACGTGAAAAAAATGACGACCAGTCTCCAGCGAGCGGAGGGTGTGTGCCTACTTCCAAAGGCAGAGCAATAAATCATACAGACATAGAACAAGAACCTTCCTGGTGGCTGGGCGCCAAGGCCTTTCATGATTTATTCCTCATGGCACATGAGCCGTTCTATTACGGAATGAATGAAGAATTACTACTTTAAGAAGCCATCAAACTAGCTGGCTTCCTCGCCTTGAAGACTCCACAAGCACCGACTGTTTTTTTTTTAATATAATGTTTAAAAAGATCCAAAGGGAACATATAACACTCTGCAGCTCTTTATACTTAGACAATCAAGTAATTGTTACAGGAATTTCTGACATCTCAACAGCTGGCTATATATAGTAAGCCTATCGCTTCTCACAAGGACTCCTTCTTGTGACAGCCAATACCTTTTTCGTATTATTTTGCCATTGTTACAAAATTAAGTATGCCTATTCTTTACAATGACATGGCAAAAAGCTTGGCCTCCAACTGGACATGAAGATGCAGCCAATCTTGGTTCTCCCAGTGCTGTTTAGGATACAAACCTTCCAAATTCATGTACAGCTGTAATACGAAGCGCACAAAAAGATTCACAGATCTGCTTCTTAAAATAGTTAGATGGCTGCTACTCAATATGCAACTGTGTGGCTACTAATCCATATGGCCGTTTAAGATACCATGTGGAAGTGAGATAATATGCAACAAACATTATTTATATAACACCATCAAAATGCATGGCATTTTGCAAGCTATCAGAGAAAAAAGGATGGAGAATGGTGATCAAAGGAAGCTTCCCACCTGAAATCAGATCTAGATCAAAGTATCTGAAAATTGTGCCAAAAGATGGGAGGACAAAAGTGGGGGAAGAATGTTTTGAGTTTAGTAGTGTATAAAACTGCCTTAAGCAACATTAGAGTGTCTATTTAAATCATGACCGTCCTTTGGAATATCTTACCCCCAGAGCTGAGGCGGGTCTCCTCGCTCCCGACCTTTCGAAAAGATCTAAAGACCTGGTTCTGCCGGCTTGCCTGGGAGGGAAATGTTAACAGCTCCTCTTGGGGATGGCTGGTCCCATGAAGCCTCCTAGTATCACCATTTTAACATCTTGGATTTTATATTATTTATTATATTGTAAATTTTCCATTTATGTATTAACTGTTTCTATTGTGAACCGCTCAGGGTCCCCAATGGGGGAGATGGGCGGTCATATAAATTTAATAAAATAAAATAAAATAAAAAAATTATTGTTTGCTCTGTCAGGCAACAATTCTCTGGGAAGCCATGCAACAAGGCTTTTCTGTTACGTATTATCTAAACTTTTAAACTGGTGATGCCAGGAGCTCAGCTTGGGACTTCTGCAAGCAAAGCTAAAGTCTTCTCCGAAATGGACTTAGCCTTAATTTCAACAGGGAGTACTGATTATAGCAACGTTCCTGAATCTGTCCACCTAGGCCTTGTGATACTTGTCCTTCAACCTATCCAGGGAGCACCAGGTTGGGGAAGGTGGGGCTAAAGTGCACAGAGGTGAGTTTTGAAGCATTTTGAAAAAGAGAGAAGTGCAAGATATCATGAATAATCTATTTAAGAAAGAGTGGTGAAGTAAATACCGCATCCAAACATACATCAAAATATGGCATATTTTGGCCTTTTATTTTCCATCCCACCGCAAGTTCCTTAAAGGATTCTGCTTTAAATCCAGCCATTCTGGTGCATTGCAGATACAATCCCTCCTCCCCCCTCAAATACCCAGAAGCTCTGCCCAGAAAAGTAATGGAACTCACCAAGTTCCTCTACATTAATCACAAGTGTGCTCAAGAGCTTTTCAAGGACGTTGCAATTTATTTGTTAATTACAAATCTGGCAGCAAATACATTTTACATTTTCACATTCCAAAGTGATCTGTATGTAGATGGGTAAGTGTGCATGGCTATCCACATTTCAAAAATGATTTGGAAGAATTGCTTTGGATCTTGCCCAAGCCCGGCACTGTTCTCCTACTTGTTAAAGAACCCAACTTTCTTCAGACTTTTGCACAAACTTGGAAGAAAGATACCCAAGATGCTGCTGCTGCTGCTTTAAGGAATCCACTCATTAAAGTTAAGGCGACAAAGGTTGGGCTCCTTTCAGGGGTGTCCAGAGAGTGGACACAAATTAAGATGGAGTCCATGATGGTACAAACGAAGCTCTGTTTGGTTTTTATGTGCATTGCAAAAACAAGCAGAGCTTCAACTGCACCATTGTGGCCACCATCTTGACTTTTTTGATCACACTCTGTGGACATCTCCGGGTTCTTTAATGAATAGCAGAGAGATACTGCACTCATGTAAGATCCAAAGTGCTTATTCTGAAGCACACACGGTCCTAATACGTAGGGACTGGAAAGATTTTGCTACTTCATTTGCTTATTTGGAAAAAAAATACATACAGTGGGACAAAAAAGTATTTAGTCAGCCACCAATTGTGCAAGTTCTCCCACTTAAAAAGATGAGAGAGGCCTGTAATTGACATCATAGGTAGACCTCAACTATGAGAGACAAAATGAGAAAACAAATCCAGACAATCACATTGTCTGATTCGGAAAGAATTTATTTGCAAAAAATTGGTGGCTGACTAAATACTTTTTTGCCCCACTGTAAACAACATAAACTCATCACCTTTCCTTTGGGATGCTGAGGAGCCATTCAAACAACATCACCCAGAGGAATCGCTCCATCTTCTAGGTCTTGTAGGAGGGTTCCCATTGCCCCACAAACAGAAAGAGTGCCAAAAGAGCATCAAATACGGTTTTTTTGGATTGACTTCAGATTTTTTTTTTAAATCAGAGCTGTCCCTAAGCTCTCTATAGGGTGCCATCAAAAATAGCAAGGTAATCTGCCAGTATGGGACTCTTAAAAGTCAGGATAGGTGCTTCAAAAATAGGAGTAACCCAATCACAGACACACCCACACCTTTGCATAACAATAAAACAGAAGGGAAGAACAGACTCCCATCCAAACACCCTACAGCAGTGTTTCTCAACCTTGGCAACTTTAAGATGTGTGGACTTCAACTCCCAGAATTCCCCAGCCAGCATGCTGGCTGGGGAATTCTGGGAGTTAAAGTCCACTCATCTTAAAGTTGCCAAAGTTGAGAAACATTGCCCTACAGGGCTTGAGTGAAGTGCCATTCCTCTAAGAATGACCAGCTGACCAGCTTCTTCAAATGCTTCCTGTGGTTGTTTCTGCTTGGATGTACATGCACCGTCCCTTGCTGGTGGCCCTAGCACGAGTATTAAGCACACCTGAGGAGACTAGTAAAGCTACCACACCATTATGCTGAGCCTTCTGGGAGAGCACAGGTGCTTTAATACTTCAGAGCACTTAATGCTCCTAACACTTAGGTAGGATGCTTCGCTCATAGCAGTGTATGTTGCAAAGCACCCCTTTCAAAAGCTTTGCACGATGGTAGTCCATAATTTCATTGTCAATTATACGTTAGCAAAATAGTCTTGAGGATTGAAATCTAAATGTTCCCCCCATTCCCAGAGTGTGGAGCATGCAAAGGGGCCCATTTTTCACCAGAGGTCCCTACAATAAAATAGAAAGCCATATACTGACTGTCCAAGTCCATTGTTCCCAACCATCATTGCTATCCAAGAATAAGTGGGGGCTTCAATAAAAGCTTCCCCCTCTGGACCAGAACCAGAGGCTTCTAACTGCCTCTGATGGCCGAGTTTTTGAAGCAGTCCAGAATTAAGTACAACTGCCAGAAACCTCTCTCATATTATATTATGCAGATTTGGGGGCAGATCAAGCAAATATGGTCATAGTATGTTTAAATCCAATAAATCCCAAGAGTTCTCTGCAGTTTGCTACTTTGGTTGATTGGCAACCAAGCTGCAAGATTATTATCTTGTCTGGTTGTGGTCTGCATCAAATTTGTGTCAGTGTTTACTGGAAAAAGCAATATATTTAGTAAAAAAGAAATATTAACTTTAAGGCAGCAGGGGAAAATAGAATTTGGGTTTGAACCAAGAATGTATTTATTTCTTCAGCTGTCACGAGGGACATCTGGTCTCCTCGGACAAAAGCAAGAGACACTGTGTCTATGTATCCACTGAGTGAGAAACTATATACTGAAAAAATATGTCTGCCTAGCAAGCATTGCACAAAGGATACAGCAGTTCTGTCACAGGAGGCCAGGAGATGCTGTCACTGAAGGCAGCTCAGCAACACAGTCCCTCACTAACTTTTGTTCATGATTGGAACTGGTTGTGTGCATCGCTGTAGGCTTGTACCACTTGCGATTCATAAAGCCAGTTGTATCCCTGTCAACCTGCCAACCTGCTTGATGTATATAGTTTTTTGGCCCAAAACAGGAAAGGGTTTATCAAACATCCTTCAGGGTTTCCATCTCTCTTTGCTTTTAGGAAGGCTGAACATATGTTAGAAACCTGCATTTGGAACAGGACTTCTGATCAAGAGACAATGAGGATGATAGATCCATATATAGTTGTATGAAGCTGCAGTTATAGAACCAGTTTTATCTGTTGCCTTCTCCCAAGTGGTGTTTTCTCTAGACAAATTGGCTACAGCCCCCATTTTATTTATTTGAAAATTTTATATGACTGCAAATAACCCTAGCACCCAACAAACCCACAAATAATAAAAACAGAAGATTAAAACTCTAACGCACCATCAGGGCCATAACAGTACCCTCTCAAAAACACACAGAAATGTGTATTATACCCAGTCAGTTATTTCCATTTGACTACAGCACCCACCATAGTCAGCTATTATCATTCTGGCTGGGGATTATGAGACCTCTTGCTCAACACATCTGGAAGGCCAACATTCTCCAGGGCCTAAAAAGCAAGGATTTTCTAGACCTACCATCAGAATCTATTTAACTGGACATGCCAGATGCAGACTTCTTTATCCAAAGCACCTATCTGCTCCTCTCCCATCATTTCTACTGTCTTGTAAGATCCAAGAGTGGACATGCTTTGGGACCCATCCATTTGGCACCGTCATCTGATGTCTGATCATACCCTTCTGTGCCTGCCCTCTGGAACCGCATCCCCTCAGAAGTTAAAACTGTCCTGACCCTGCAATCCTTTAAATGATCCTTGCAAACCTGTCTGTTTTCCCAAGCTCTGTGATGGGTCAGGATGTCTCCACCTGGAGTGTACTTTCTGTATCAGTTATGGCAGGGTTCCTCAACCTCAGCCATTTTAAGATGTGTGGACTTCAACTCCCAGAATACTCCAGCCAGCAATGCTGGCTGGAGTATTCTGGGAGTTGAAGTCCACACATCTTAAAATGGCTAAGGTTGAGGAACCCTGAGTTATGGCATATGTTGTTCCCCCTGGTTTTTTGTTTTGGTTTTATGCATTGTGCTTGATTTTTAATTTGTACGCTGCTCAGAATCAGTACTGAGTTGGGCAGTCTTACAAATCTAAATTATGAAAAAATAGGAAAAATCTTATTAGGGATTTTTTGTTAGTAGCAAAGACAGGAGGTGTCCTCTCCTGAACAGCTCACATGACACCACCAAAATTAAGCCTCTAAATAGCCAAATTTCTTTGGGGAACTTTTAAAAATAGAAATTGGTATATAGTATAAACTAAAGCAGGAAAGTATAATTTATTAATTAGTGAAGTTAAAATTAAAGTCTTTGACCAGAAAAGTCCCTTTCATCAATTGACCAGATTTTAAACAGAACAAAATATTTTTTTAAACAAAAATGTCTTTAAAACCTGAAGATAGTTTACTGTCTTTGTGAGAAATACAGTCTTGGACCTATTTAGGTTAAACCTATTAAAAATGATGGGACTTAAGTCTGATTGATTCAGTGAGTGGATTCAAATATGGCAAGAAGCAATTGTTGTTGTTGTTGTTGAGTCATTTAGTCGTGTCCGACTCTTCGTGACCTCATAGACCATAGCACGCCAGGCCTTCCTGTCCTCCACTGCCTCCCGGAGTTTACTCAAGTTCATGTTCATCACATTGGTGATGCTATCTAACCATCTCATCCTCTGCCGTCCCCTTCTCCTTTTGCCTTCAGTCTTTCCCAGCATCAGGGTCTTTTCCAGTGAGTTCTCTCTTCGCATTAGGTGGCCAAAGTATTTGAGCTTCAGCTTCAGTATCTGTCCTTCCAATGAGCAGTCAGGGTTGTTTTCCTTTAGGATTGACTGATTTGACCTTCTTGCAGTCCAAGGAACTCTTAAGAGTCTTCTCCAGCACCAGTTCAAAAGCATCAATTCTTCAGCACTCAGCCTTCCTTATGGTCCAACTCTCACAGCCATACATTACTACTGGAAAAACCATACCTGTAACTATAGGGACCTTGGTCGGCAAGGTGATGTCTCTGCTTTTTAATATGCTGTCTAGGTTTGCCATAGCTTTCCTCCCAAGGAGCAAGCGTCTTGTAATTTCATGGCTGCAGTCACCGTCTGCGGTGATCTTGGAGCCCAAGAAAATAAAATCTGTCACTGCTTCCATTTCTTCCCCTTCTATTTGCCAGGAAGTGATGGGACCAGATGCCATGATCTGAGTTTTTTTAATGTTGAGTTAAGAAGCAATAGATGCACATATATTCCAGGCTGAGTTCCTCTTCCAAGATAGTGCCTGTTACAATACTCATGTAACATCTAAAAATATATACTTTTTGCTTAGTTGTTTACTCATGTGACAATGTAAAAGACTTACTAAAAGTTGTATGATTAATAATTAAAATTTATTTAATCAGGTTGGATCCAAAGTTAAAACCATATATATTTTAATAACTAATAGAGGGACATGCTGTGAACCTCTTTTAAAAAGTGTCAGTGTTAAAAATACAGACTTTCATTTGCCATGACTAAAAAGCAGACCACATTTTAAAATTACAGTATTAAGATTTGTTTAAAAAACAGAAGAGTTTAAATTGTTTCTAAAGACTTCTAGGGACCACGGAGATCTTATTCCACTTTTGTCAAAACGAGATTCCCCAATATCTAAAAAGAAAAGAAATTATGTTACTAGTCTAACAAGAGTGGAAATCACAATGAATAAATCCTACACAATAAACAGCCAATTTATAATCTGTTATGCTATATATTATGGTAACATAATTTACTCAACAGCAGGAAATTAAAAAAAAAAAGGAAAATATTTCCACATATGTTGTCCACAAATTATCTTAAGTCTCCCTTAATAAAAAACTTGGAGGATCCACATTGATTAATATCTCATGTCTTTATACCAGTGACTACCAAAGGAAGGATTATCAACGCTGTCATGATAATGGAGGGGCAGAAAAACTTTTGACAAGGCTCATATTTTTACTTTAATTGAGTCAGTATGGCTGAGACTTCCAGTGTTTTTCCTCCAGTGTTTTGTCAAGGGAAGACAGTTTGAAAAGTGTATTTTGGGTGTGATTAGACCTAATGAAGATTGAGAACTTAGTTTCCTGCAGTTTTCCCGCTGAAAAAATGGGAAATTGCATGCTATTTCTTGAACAGGTGTCAAGAATAGAGGGACATGCTGTGAACCTCTTTTAAAAAGTGTCAGTGTTAAAAATACAGACTTTCATTTGCCATGACTAAAAAGCAGTCCACATTTTAAAATTACAGTAATTTAAGATCTGTTTAAAAAACAGAAGCACAGTGATGCGATTTCTGGGACCCAATCCCAAAAATAGTTTGGAGCTCACCCAGTGGCTTCATGTAGATCAGAGCTTTCCAAACTTTTCATGTTGGTGACACACTTTTTAGACATGCATCATTTCATGACACATTCTTACAGCAGGGCATCATTTCGCAACACACTTTTACAGCAGGGCACAAGGCAGGCACTAGGACCTGCATGGAATCACAGCAGGTTTGGAGGCAGCCAGGCACAAGGCAGGCACTAGGACCTGTGCGGAATCCTGGCAGGGCTCGTAGGCAGCAGCAGCCGCGACACACCCAGACACTGCAGCCGACACACTAACGTGTCCCGACACACAGTTCGGAAAGCTCTGATGTAGATATTTTTGGGAAAGGTGGTTGAGAAGGTGGTGGCGCTGCAACTCCAGAGGATTCTGGATGAAACGGATTATCTAGACCCCTTTCAGTCAGGTTTTAGGCCGGGATATGGGACAGAGACTGCATTGGTCGCAGGTGGCAGTCGTGGCCAGGAGGGCCTTTGCACAGCTTCGGCTTGTGCACCAGTTGCGCCCCTTCCTGGATCGAGAGGCCCTCCGAATAGTCACTCATGCCCTTGTCATCTCTCATATAGATTATTGCAATGCGCTCTACATGGGGCTACCCTTGAAGAGTATCCGGAAGCTTCAGCTGGTCCAAAATGCAGCCGCTCGAGTGGTTATGGGTGCGAGAAGATCAGCACATGTAACACCACTGCTCCGCGAGCTGCATTGGGTACCAGTTTGCTTCCGGGTCCAATTCAAGGTGTTGGTTATCACCTTTAAAGCCCTACATGGCATGGGGCCAGGCTATCTGAGGGACCGTCCCATCCCAATTGCATCTACCCGCCCCACCCGGTCATGCAGGGAGGGCATGCTGCGGACCCCGTCAACAAAGGAATTCCATCTAGCGGGGTCCAGGAGGCGTGCCTTCTCTGCGATAGCGCCCGCCCTGTGGAACATCTTGCCCCCAGAGGTGAGGCAGGCGTCCTCCCTCTTGGCCTTTAGGAAGTCCGTAAAAACCTGGTTCTGCCGCCTGGCGTGGGACAAAGGTAGAGATAGTTCCTCCTGGGGGTGGTTAGTTTAATAATGACCTCCTTTTAAGATCCTACCATCCTCTGGATTTTTATATTCTTATTTATTGTATTGTTTATTGTATTTTAATGATTATTGATTTTTAACTTTAATTTTAACGTTGTTGTAAACCGCCCAGAGTCTACTGTGGTAGAGATGGGCGGTGATAAATTTGATTAATAAATAAATAATAAATATTGAATAGGAGAGGGGAGAGCACCGAGCCCTGTGGCACCCCTGCGACCTCTCCTCCCCAATCATCACCGACTGGAATCAATCCTGGAGAAAGGAGGCAAGCCAACACAGCACCGTGCTGCCCACCCCCAACCCCCTAAGCAGATCCAGAAGGATACCATGCTTGATGGTATCAAAAGCCAAGAGGTCAAGTAGGGCAAGGATGGATGCACAACCCCTATCCCGCCCTCGCCAGAGATCATCCAAAGGCGCGACCGATGTTGTTTCTGTCCCATACCCGGGTCTGAACCCTGACTGAAAAGGATCCAGATAATCCATGTCATCCAAGGCCCTCTGAAGCTGTTGTACAACCACCTTCTTAACCACCTTCCCCAGAAAATTGTCCAGCATGGGGGGATCCAGTGATGGCTTCTTGAGGAGGGGGCGAACCAGGGCCTCTTTAAGAGGTAAAGGAACAACCCCCTCACTCAAAGAAGAATTAACCACCGCTAGAACTCACTCACATGACACCCCCCAGGCCGCTTTCACAAGCCAGGAGGGACATGGATCTAGAGAGCAGGTGGCTGAGTTCACAGTCTGAAAGACCCTGTCCACTTCCTCTGGTCCAATAGGTTCAAACCGTTCCCAGATAACCGGGCAAGACTCCACCCCAGACATCTCCTCTGGACCTGCAACAAGGCTGGTGTCCAGCTGCAAGTGAACCTGAGCAGCTTTATCTGACAGGTGCTGAGCAAATTCCTCTGCACACCCATGCAAAAGGTTTCCCAAGCCCCCTTTACCCAAGAGGGCTCATGTCACCCTAAACAGGGCTGTGGGTGGCAATCTGCAGACGCAATCAGGGCGGAGAAGTCCTGCTGCTTCGCCACCCTTACCGCCACAAGGAAGGCCTTAATAGAGGCTCTAGCCCATGTTCGATCGAGCTCGTCCTTGGTTGAGCACCAGCAGCGCTCTAGACATATCTTCTCTCATTTCATCGCCCTCAGTTCCTCAGTAAACAACAGGGAGTGATGGGATCCATGGGAGGGGAGAGGTCGCATGGGTGCAATCTAATCCAACACCTCAGCTGCCCCCTTATTCCAAGCGGCAAGCAAGGCTTTGGATGGATGTGAATTCCTAAAGAAGGGGATACTAAAAGCAAAACTTGCAAATGATTCTAATGAGGACAGCTGTAGCCTGTGTGGCTACACAAAAGTAGTGAAGGTCTGAAAAAAAGGATACATATAGGAAATGGAAAGAGGAACAAATCACAAAGGAAGGGTAGGTAGAAGCAGGTAGCCTGAGACTGTAGAGCTGATTTCATGAAAGTAAAAACTCGGAATGTGCTGACATTAGTGAAGAATGCTAAGAATAATTTTAAAAGGTGTATTTAGATAGGTTCTAAATAAAGGGAAAAGAAAAGAATCAATATACCAAGCTGCTCAGTGAAGATGGTAAAAGAAGCTAAGAGATAACAAAGAAAAGGAAGAACTACCCAGCTTCTATTTTGGTTCAGTCTTCTTCTTCAACCCCAAACACCCCCCACCCTAGCAAAAAGGTATTCCAGTGGGAAATTGGGAAAATCAGAATGACAGAAACATGATCTCCAGGGAAAGATAGAACACTGATAGAATGAACTCATGGTCTGAATGAAGCCTTATGCACTGTTTTTGAGAAATCTTGGAGAACTGATGAAGTGACAGATGACTGGAGTAGAACAAATGTTAGCCCGATGTTCAAAAAGAAAAAAAGAAGCTCCAGCTAACTACAAACCAGTCAACCTACATCAATATTTAGAAAGATTCTAGAGCAGATCATAAAAAGCTGGATCTGTAAGCACCATAAAAACATGGATTTGTCAAGAACAAATATCACAGTATCAGTGCTTATTTTGTTTTTTGATTAACCTCCTTAAGAGATTATGAGAATACTGTAGACATAGTATATCTGGATTTTAGGAAAGCACTTAATGATATGTTGATCAGCAAGATAGTTAAACGTGGGCTGGATGGCATGACAATTCAATAGGTGCATAGCTGGCTTGAAATTTGTATTCAGACAGTGTTCAATATAACTCATACTCAGCCAGTTTCGTCTCATCAGACTGGAGACAGACATAGAGTGGGATGCCATGAAAAATCAGTCCTGGGTCCTCTTCTTTTCAATATTAATGATTTGGATAAAAAGGTGAAGAGAATGGGTGGGATAACTAATATCTTAGAAGACAGAACTAAAATTATAGAAAGAGGATGAACTTTACAGAATGAACTTTTGAGATAAATGCAAAATTCTTCACTAGGGAAACAAAAGTCAGATACAGATATACTTGTAAGAAAGTTCTTCGAATAGTAGTTGATTGTAAACTGAATACAAGTCAGCAGAGTGATGTATCTGAAAAAATGACAAATACAATTTTAGACTGTATCAATAGAACCGTATTTTCAACACTACGAGAGGTAGAACATTATTTTTCCACTTGATGCTGCTTAATTTTTCACATCCCACCTTGAGTACTGTGTACAGTTCTTGGTTCCACACTTTAAGAAGGATTCAGAGAAAACAAACTGAAGGGCAACAAGGATGATAATCAAACTAGAAAGCAAGTCTAGCGAAGAGAAACTGAAGGATCTTGGTATGTTTTGCCTTGAGAAAATGTAACAGAGCTGAATATGGCAGCACTGTTCAAAAAACTGAAAAGCATATCACATAAAGGAGTATTTTGATTTATATTCTGACTTTTTGCCTGCCCTTAGGGTTGAACCATGGAAGAATGGCTCCATATGTCATGGATACATCTCTCTGTATCTTTTGGACTCCCTGCTCTGATTTTATTTATTTAGATGTGTTTAATTAAACAAAATTAAGAAGCTTGCAGCCTGCAAAGCAAAGCACTAACTTCAAGCTTAACAGTAATTTCCAGCAATGCCTCGGGACCCCACATAGATCTCAGCACCATCCTTGGAAACAACATGAGGGGATAGCTGCAGCCCTGTGTTTTGTTTGTGTATGCATCTGCCTGCACCCCTTCCCAAAAGACAAGGTGGTACAGATCACTGATTTTACTTTCCAGTTTGCTTTTTGGTAAATGACTATTTGATGATTGGCCATGGCAGTCATTTTGTGAAATACCCATCAGCCCAAATCCCCTCAAAATTCCACAAGTCTGGGAACTCTTGGTTCACAGAGTAAAGCAGCATATGTTATGTTCTCAAATACTCACTTTTGATGGTTGATTTGTCTTAGAACAGTCCATTTACCTCTCCACTCACAGGATCCAGATCAATGTCATAGAAACAAGGTCTAGTGGGAAGTCCTGGCATTGTGCTCATCTGGAATGAAAATAAAACTGGTTTGAAATATACGTTCCAAAAGTGCCTAGTAATGGGGCAAAGAACCTAAACCCTTCCTTGCTGGCTTGCATCAGACTTGAGTCCATTAGCTCCCTGGAACCCATGTTTTATTCCAAGTAGCAAGAATTCAACTCCTCCTTTGATTTGGGACACAATGCATCTGGGAAATGGTACACACACACACAATGCACACCTATGTCCATGCAGAATTTCATCATGACCATAATTTGCTTTGGTGCACCAAAAAGAAAAAAGGTGTAGGTCTTATTAGCACCATCCACCAATTAGTGGGATACTTCCCAGGGAAGGATGGGTTCATCAGTCAAACTACAATTGGGTTTGCTCTGCAAAGTTAGTTGCAAACCACAATATGCTAAGCCAGAACAAACAAAAAAGACATTATGGTTTAATCCAATGTGTGCCCAAATGTCCACCAGCAATGGGACATGAAAATAACAAGGTACTGCAATTTCATTTAGTCGTCAAAGGACTCTCAATTTTCTAGCCTTCGAGCAAAAGTTAAATTAAGATAGCCATTTCTTTTCTCATTTATTGCAAAACAGACCCTGGCTATTCTGAGGCTCTTTACAAAATAATGATAATAAAATCTGAGTGAATTTATTAGCTCGGTCTCAGTTCCCTAGCTGTGAAAACTAAAGTGTCATCAAAATTGTAATAAAGGATTCTAACATATTCTGAGCCTAAATTCTACCCTGTAAAACAGCCTTTCCCAGTCTGCTGCCCTCCAGATACGATGGTCAATGTTTCCCCAAAATACCCATGCTTTTGAGCCATTAAGGTCAAATGGCAGGCTAGTTGAGGTTATGGAAGCCCAATACATCTGGAGCATGGCAATTAAGAAAGGCTGCTATAATACAACTGACACAAGAACTGCCTTGCTGGATCAGATGAAACCAAAGACCTATCAGTCTACCATCTTTACTACTCACATTGGTCAAGCAAATGGATCTGGGAAACCCAAAAGCAAGAAATGAGGGCCAAATGCATCCTCCTACTCATGTTACCTAGCAATTAGCAATAACAGGTCTGATCCCTAATTGTGCATATGAAAACCATTGAAAAGTAAATCCTTCTGCAGTCAATTGTTCTCTTGATTTCATCTTAAGTTCTCCATTTTCCTGTACTTTTGTTGTTGTTCAGTCGTATCTGACTCTTCGTGACCTCATGGACCATAGCACGCCAGGCCTTCCTGTCCTCCACTGTCTCCCGGAGTTTACTCAAATTCATATTCATTACATCGGTGATGCTATCTAACCATCTCATCCTCTGCCGTCCCCTTCTCCTTTTGCCTTCAGCCTTTCCCAGCATCAGGGTCTTTTCCAGTGAGTCCTCTCTTCGCATTAGGTGGCCAAAGTATTTGAGCTTGAGCTTCAGCTTCAGCATCTGTCCTTCCAATGAGCAGTCAGGGTTGATTCCTTTAGGATTGACTGATTTGACCTCCTTGCAGTCCAAGGGACTCTCAAGAGTCTTCTACAGCACCACAGTTCAAAAGCATCAATTCTTCGGCGCTCAGCCTTCCTTATGGTCCAACTCTCACAGCCATACATTACTACTGGAAAAACCATAGCTTTAACTATACGGACCTTTGTCGGCAAGGTGATATATCTGCTTTTTAATATGCTGTCTAGGTTTGCCATAGCTTTCCTCCCAAGGAGCAAGCGTCTTTTAATTTCATGGCTGCAGTCACCATCTGCGGTGATCTTGGAGCCCAAGAAAATAAAATCTGTCACTGCTTCCATTTCTTCCCCTTCTATTTGCCAGGATTTTCCTGTACTAGCAAGTCTTTATACCTTAACCATTTTTCTTTGCCCACTGTTTCTTTTCTATAAATCTTCTTAAGCTGAGGCCAACAAACGTATTTTCGGGCATAGCCTGGGTTTGTATCTATTTCATATGCATAATATGGCATTCCTAATATGGTGATTTTTGAAGTCTACATTTACTTTAACTCTATCATACCATAAAAAAACATGCCATCCAAACCTCAGGCCACGTCTCTTAACAACAGCTATTCCTTCATCCAAACCAAACAGTAGGCACCAAAATACAATTTAAAATCAGGCAATCCCAGCCCTCCTCTTTCCTTTGCATCTTGGAGGATCTTATATTTGACTCTTGGTTTCTTCCCCTGCCACATAAATCTGGATATTTTTTTTGCCATTGTTTAAAGGGTACATCATTTCTCAAAAAATTCTTTTTGCATTCCTCCATTATTGATTCTTTTTGTAATAATATTTCATTTAATCGCCATCTATAAGTTCTGACTTTCTTCTTCTATGTTAAAGTCACTGGATGCTTCAGTCGTAGTTTTGAGGATTTCTTTTTTCCTTAATTTGTTTGACCTCACCTTTAATCTGTATTACGGATTCTTCATTTTTTAAAATTCATTCTTTCCTCCAAATTCACCAATTTTTCCTCTATGGATGCTGTCACAGCTGCTGTTGAGGCTGTGACAGTCTTTCCCATTTCTTCAAACATCCTCTGTAAAATCTCAAGTGTAATCTCAGCAGATTGGTCAATCAACAATCCTCTCTTCCCTTCTTTCACTGCTTTTCTAGTAGTAGCCATCTTTCTCTTAGTTTATAGTCCAAAATGGAGAAACATCAAAAAAGACAAAATTTTACCTATTTTTTTCTTTTTTCATAATTCTGCAATCTGTGCACTTTCATGACAGTCCCTTAAGCTCTCTGTATTTCTACTCTCTATACCAGAGCTTTCCAAACTGTGTGTCGGGACACGTTAGTGTGTCGGCTGCAGTGTCTGGGTGTGTCTGCCGCCTCTGAGCCCTGCCAGGATTCCACACAGGTCCTAGTGCCTGCCTTGTGCCTTGCTGCCTCCAAACCTGCTGTGATTCCGCGCAGGTCCTAGTGCCTGCCTTGTGCCCTGCTGTAAGAGTGTGTCGCAAAATGATGCATGTCTAAAAAGTGTGTCACCAACATGAAAAGTTTGGAAAGCTCTGCTCTATAGTTTCTGCACTTTTACAACGATCCCTTGTCCTTTTTGTTTAAAAAAGTCCACCAGTCATTTTCTTCAGAGAACCCAAACAAAGCACTTTCTCATGGAGGTAAGTGCTATTCATTTAATTAATTCAAAGGAACTTAGAGTAAACAAAGTCCAAAAAACACCACTGGTACATTAAAAAACTTTTACAATCAACGCTCTTAATATGCTTTTTGCTGCAAGTTAATTTTTAAATTCTTGTAATTTTTCCTTCTCTGTTAGTTGTGCTACGGGCCATAGGAACACTCATTGGGTGGTCCAGTTAAACTGCTGCTCCGAAGATCTCTTTTAGTTCTTAAATAATTATAATCCAAAGTGATTCAGAAAGCGGAATTTGGTCAGACTCAATGTCCACTAAAGGCTCCACTGAGGCTGCAAGCCCGATTTTCCTCCCTCTGCTCCTGGCGCTCTACTTGTGAGGTGTTTGCAGAGTCCCTCCGGGTTCTGCAGGCTTCCTTGTGAAGAGCTGCCTTCCAGAGCACAGGTGGGTGATCTCTTCGGCTTCTCCTTGTCCGGAGAAGCTCCACTGGCTTGGGCTCATCACCTGGTCACGGTTCCAGCCTCGGCGTCATCTCCGTGATTTTGGAGACATGTCAGTCCACCATTTTCTCCACCCAGAAGCCTGTGAGTCTGCTTGATCAACTTCTGAGGCTATTCATGTCTGTGGTTATTATAAGGTGCTTCACTGTTTCCCTTGGCACTGTGTGAAGACAGTTCTATTGAATTGTTCTGCATCTTCCATCGTTCAACTTCAATGGATGACTCCAAGTGTTGATATCATGAGGAAGAAAAACTTGGCATAATTTTGATACGCATCCATCATGTTCTCCCTTATTTGTACTTAAAAAACAGACAGCCACCATTACTCTTATTCCCATTTTCAAAGAGATTGATTAAGTAGAGGTACAACAACTTGCTCGGTTATGAAAGATAAATTATGTTTACTGAGATATAGTTCCCTGTTTTCAAGATCTACTCTAGTAGCATAGTCTTAATGCAAAACAGAACTGCAGAGCAGATATTATAGTTTTGCTTGATACATCTGAAATCGTATTATATTTTAATGCAGCCCTTAGAAAACTTGCACCTAGTACAATTTATCATAACCGTTAATCAGTTTTTTTTCTGGAGGTGCTTCATGTATGTATATATTTATATACAGTATGTATATGTATACACACAAACACACACAAAGAGAGAGAGAGAGAGAGAGAGAGAGAGAGAGAAAGAAAGAAAGAAAGAAAATAAATAAAGTAGGAATCTCCATGACAAGATCTCACTGAGGCAATCTAGTCAAGAAGCAGCATTTTGGATTACTATAATTCAGAAAACTAATGTATTACCAGTAACGACCCTACCATTAGGTGGAATGAAGCAGTTGTGTGGGCAAGGATCCAAGACAGGTTACCTTCCTGATCTGTCAGCCAGAATCTTAGGTGCAAAGCCTTCCTTGTAGCTGGTAACCCCAACTAGCTGCACTCTGTACATCATTCTGGGAGGTTCATAGATGGCATATTGTGAGGTGGCCAAGGTGACTGAGTGATAGCTCTACAACTAACCAGTTGGAGAGCAAGTTTCCTTCTCCCTAAGGCAGTAGGTCTTCCAGTGCAACTCCTGCTCATTTTAATTATGTGCCATCTAGATGGTGTCAACTCTTAGTGACCAAATAGATAGACCTTCCTCAAGATGATCTGTGCCCAATCTGGCTCTTCAGGTCTTCCAACAGTACATCCATTGCCAAAATAATTAAGTCCATCCACTTTGCAGTTGGTCATCCTCTTCTCTTTCTTTCCACCTTTCCCAGCATTAGAGCCTTTTCCAGAGAGCTAGGTCTTTGCATAATGGGTCCAAAATATGATAATCTAGCTGAAATGAGCCTGGTCATTTGTGCCTCAAGTGAGAAATCGGAATCGATTGTAATGACTCCTGCTCATTACACCTTAAAAATTGCTCCTGCTTGCCCTTACCACAGTATAAGAATTCATTCTAAACAATCTATGTTTATTATTAAGTCTAGCTTTTGGTCAAGTCCTCTGACTATGAAGACAAATGTGGTGAATGCAATGTAGGGATATGGTGGGAATACATTTAGTGAGCCATGAGTTTTTTCTGTCTGCCAGAATATAGACATATCATTTTCAGAATTCCATTTACAGGACCTCAAAAGTCAGGACTTTGAAGCAGGAATTCTGAATGGTACTTGTGCAGGCAGCCAATATGATAGGTTAATAAAAGGTTAGAATGATTACTGCTGCAGACCTAAGCAGCAGCATGTGTTACTGAGAGGGCTATAAATCTGTCAGAAGTTGCTGTAACATGCTCACATACTAGTCAGACAAACGACTTAACCATTTATTCAAGAAAATAAACAGGCATAAAAAGAAGGAACAGAAACAAATCCTCCACATAAAACCTTATTTGGATTTATAATTCTCCAGTCTTATTCTATCAGACTATACAGAGAAGGATTACTTAATCTTTTGAACAAGAAAAACATTTACCTTCAAGATACCTTTGTCCTATACCAACCAAGCATCTTATTAGACTCAAATTACTATCTCTGGATTGGCTAAGGCTAGAATCCTGTACACACTGAATATAGGATTTACTTCTGAGTAAACACATTAAAGATCTGCACAATTACAGAAGGAGCACTAGTGTGTTTTTTCTACATAAATCTTTTGCTTGCGACATGACACCTTCTACTGTATGCCCTGATCTTTCTCATTTCTCTTAAAAAACTAAACTATAAAGCATAGCTTTCCAAACTGTGTGTCGCGACAAAACCCGGAAGTGGACGTGCACGGTGGCGGCGCGGGGGCATGCACAGTGGCGTTGTGCACGGCAGCAGCGCGCCATCAGCGCTTCCGGGTTTTAGCGGAAAACATAAGGCCGCCGCAGCTGCTGCTGCCGCTGCGCACGCCGCCACCGCCATTGGTGTGGCGCCAACGGCGGCAGTTTGGAAAGCACTGCTATAAAGGAAGGAGATTCAGTATTTTTTCCACCCTAAATTACTCTTTTTTTAGAAACCTGTTCAGTCATTTAAAATCCAAGACAAGACACCTATCTCCATTCTTCACTGGATCAAGACAAACACAAGGAAGACATTTTAGTGCCTCTGTTATTGAGGCAGCAGTTTTATGAGTATGATTTTAGAAGACGTTGAACTGCAACCATCAGATCTTTGTATCTTCCCCTGAATCTGGATTTTGGCAAGATTACAAACACATTCCATCTCTTTTGGATACATTAGCATTCCTCTTTATCCAGACCCACTTTGGACTTCCAAAGTGAAAGCAACAACCTTCTATAGGGTATCATGGTGAGGGGGCTGGGTGCTTGGGTTCTTTCATGTCTAAAAAGTGGTGATGCCAGGAAAACCCTTGCCTAGGGTTTTTGAACTTTATACGACCTCTACCACTGCTGTATGGTCTGCTTTACTTCCGAAGTGCAATAGGTTTCTGGATGGAGGGGGAGGAGCCCTCCTTTGCTCCAGCACACTCTTTCTTTTCACCCATAGTCTCCTCTGAATATTGGCAGTATATAGAGCCAGTTTGGTGTAGTGGTTAAGGCATTAGGCTAGACACCGGGAGACCGTGAGTTCTAGTCCCACCCTAGCCAAGAAGCTAACTTGGTGACCTTGGGCCAGTCACTTTCTCTCAGCCCTAGGAAGGAGGCAATGGCAAACCACTTCCAAAAAACCTTGCCAAGAAAACTGTAGGGACTTGTCCAGGCAGTCACCAGGAGTCAACACTGACTTGAAGGCACCAAATAAATAAATAAATTCCATTGAACTCTCAAGACCACATACACACACTCACACACACACACACAAATGGCTGAGGACTACATATAGCCTATAAGTTACCCACTTTTGTTCTAACTGCAAATGGGACTTCCTACTATTGAGCTCCAGCTTATCTTCTCATTACCATAAGCAGCATGATTTTATCAAGTAACTTGCTTCTTAAATTCTCAACCTTGTTTATTGTCATTTGGTCCCATAGGAAAAGGAAGGAAGGAAGGAAGGAAGGAATAAGCAAGCAAGCAAGCAAGCAAGCAAGCAAGCAAGCAAGCAAGCAAGCAAGCAAGCAAGCAAGCAAGCAAGCTAGTACTATTGATCGACTTGTATAGAAGACTCAAGGTTCAATTAAAACTCAAATTGTCCAAATTTGAAGATGCCTACACAAGACAAAATGTTTTTATCTTTTGAACATTCCCACAATATGTGCTTTTCTATTTATACCAAAGAACATTTTTGGGGGCTGAAAAATACAACTTGGAAGGAAAATGTGTTTCTTTCTCCACTCCTTCCTTCCTCTTTTTCTTGACCCTAAGCCAGTGATACTCCCCATAACATATGAGAAGCTAATCTAGATTCAGAAATGTTATAGCAGAGCTGTGCTTAATAGAGATCTATTTTAAAAAATCATACATAACATGCTGAAGGAAAAAAGAAAGAATTCCTTACCCATAAGGAACACACTCCAAAAACAACTCAATGAATAAAAGGCCAGCAAATAAATACTGTTTAATGGCTGTTGTGGGTCTTCCGGGCTGTGTGGCCGTGTTCTGGAAGTTGTGGTTCCTAACGTTTCGCCAGCATCTGTGGCCAGCATCTTCAGAGGGCAGGAGCACAGATAGAAGCAAAATCTCTGTGATTTTGTGATTCTGTGACAGAGATTTTGCTTCTATCTGTGCTCCTGCCCTCTGAAGATGCTGGCCACAGATGCTGGCGAAACGTTAGGAACCACAACTTCCAGAACACGGCCACACAGCCCGGAAGACCCACAACAGCCACTGAACTCCGGCCGTGAAAGCCTTCGACAATACATTAAATACTGTTTATTTCAGAGGTGGCCAACATGGTTCCTACAGGTACCAAACTGCCCACTATGCCTGAAATATTAATTTATAATTGGTATGAGTAATTGTATGAAATTTCAGGCAGAGTTTTTTGATGGGGGGAGCTTGAAGCCAAGCAACCCAATACTAAACCAATCGGATCCATCTCAATCAACTCAAGACTCACTGTAACCAATCTGTAACACTTACTGTTCCTACTAAGGGATACAGGAATCCTGCACCCACACTGGCTCGGACATCTCTGATGGGTAAGATGAATCCAGTGGGCACTCCTTTCCGCTCTGGGTCATGAGACAGCGACAAATGGGTTTTAGCCATGCAGATGGGCAGGTTTCCAAATCCCTAGATGACAGGCATAGAAGAGTCCATGATTGCAAAAGAAAGGTCATTACCTGAACAGTATGCCAGAAGAAAGTTACCAAATCGTTCCAAGTTAAATTTATTTGGCTCTAACCTTTCTTGGTTTAAGCAGATCAATTGTATCACATTTCCCATAATCTCTAACCACTGACCAGTCTGGCTGGAACTGATGGGAGTTGGAATTCAACGTCTGGAAGGCCACAGCCCAGTAGCCCTCAGACACATATGCACACACAGCAGCCAACTGTATCTTGTGCCATAATAAATATCTAAGTTTGATCCACTTAGATGACTTTGACTCCAATAAAAATTAATGGGACATCCTATTACTTTCAACTATACTTTTGCTCTCCTAAAGGAACTCCTGGCTTTTCAAACTATCAGTGATCTATTATAGTGCTATTGTAATTTTTCCATGTATTATGTTTAACAAGTTATTATTTTATTTAAAGAAATCACTCCAGCTGCTATGCCATTTTTGCTGTAACAGAATAGTGCATGCCTTTACAAGGATCCAGTATGTAACCTGGCCATTGAAAAAAAGAGAACCACTGGTTTTCAGCTGTTTGGAACATATAATTCAGCTGAGATCTTTAACTGTGAATGCCACAACTGTATATTCTGAAATAGCACCAAATATCCATTGAAACTGCCAGATGTGAAAAGTGCCACATGTATTTTAAATGGACCCATAGGAAATTAAGAAGAAAAACCCTTAGGTAGTCCTCGACTTACAACCATTTGTTTAGAGACCGTTCAAAGTTACGACGGCACCAGAAAAAGTGACTTATAACTGTATGTCGATGAAGGTTCTCAGTCATCCAGGTGGAACAGTCTGTAGCTTGAATCATGTCAACTGGGTTTCTATTTTCTCAGTGGAAACGTTTCGCTCCTTATCCAAGAAGCTTCTTCAGTCTGAGAAAAGTTAGTAAGGGAATCCTTAAATTCCTTTATCATCCAAAGGGACTTAGAAATAAACATCTCAAATAACCATGACCTAGCCCCAGGTGCAAGGTCACACAGCCACCCTAGAAACATATTTAAGGATTCCCTTACAAACTTTTCTCAGACTGAAGAAGCTTCTTGGATAAGGAGCGAAACGTTTCCACTGAGAAAATAGAAATCCAGTTGACATGATTCAAGCTACTGACTTATAACTGGTCCTTGCACGTACAACCATCACAGCGTCTCTGTGGTCACATGACCAAAACTCAGGCACTTGGCAACTGGCTCGCACTTACAACAGTTGCAGTATTCTGGGGTCACGTGATCACCATTTGCAACCTTCCCAGCTGGCTTCTGACAAGCAAAGTCAATGGGGGAAGCTGGATTTGCTTAATGACCGGAGTGATATGCTTAACGACCGTGGCAAAAAAGGTCGTAAAATCAGGTGTGCCTCACTTAACAACCACTTCGCTTAGCAATGGAAGTTCCAGTCCCAATTGTGGTCGTAAGTCGAGGACTACCTTTATAGCACATTATTTTTCGAAAGAATGCTTCTATATGTGTTCGTCTAAAAATGTGTTTGTGATATATGTAATACATAACTAATCAACCAAAAGAATCTATCCTACACTTCATATCAAAAAATGCTGAATGGCATTCCATGAAAGTGCCATATTAGAACCATGTCAAAATGCCAAAAGAAGTCTTCTCTCCCAAAATAATAATTTTCTAAAGAATTTTGCACCAGTTTTACTTCTTAAAAAATGTAGTTGCGCCCAGTTTTGCCTGCATGCTCATATAAGCTCAGAAGATGCATTAAATGTAACCCAAACATAAGATATCTGCAGGTGTACCTGTTTGGTATATTGAATAATTTTCTGCTCAGCTTCTGGCAGCAGTTCAATGTCATCTGCCCCATAGATCTTCTGTGCAATAATTCTGATCTTCTCTATAACTGGCAGCTAGGAACATGAAAAAGGGGAAAACACGTCAGGCAGAGTTTCCCATATCCTCACAGTATTCTGAATTAAGACACAGCAACCGTTTGGACTGTAGAAAATCACTGCAGTTTCATCAAACATCTTTCCCATCAGAAAATTTACTGCAATATAATTACAATAGGAAAATGGGAAGTTTTCCATTTTCCAGCCTCTACAGACAATCTTGGCCAGAGTTCCCCAATCTGGTACTCTCCAGATATGTTGGGATTTGCAATTCCCCAAACTCCTAAATCAATATGAAAATCTCAACATAACTAGGGGGCATTGGCTTGGGAAAATCAATTTAGTCTAGAGCAGAGTATACCCATCCCAGTTTAACTGAAAAGAAACAACTTTCTCCAGGCATTTGTCCTTTAATACAGAGAAAATGTGATACAGACTACAAGAGGGGTCCGATGCCACCTCACAAAAGCTTCCTTTCAGCAGAGCGTGTTGTGGATATACTTAGTATGGACTTTTGCAGAGGCTGAAGCCCATATGGCCACTCCTACACAGTTATCAGGAACTGCCTTTCCCCCCATGGCTATACACACAGACTGGGCTGAAATATCATGCTCAACTAAAACCAAACAAATGACATTATGGCTTTCTGGGAATAAGCAGCTATGGCTTGGTTCAGACATCACGCTCAACCACCACCAATTATGACTTAGCACGATATAGGAATTACATAGGCATAAGTTATTGAAGGAGGAGAGACATGTTTTAAGTACACGTTGGAAGTGTGCACAATGGAGTCTTGCTTTGGTCTTTTCATGAGTTAATTTATACTGCCATGTGCAGCGACTCTTGCAGCATCTATATGCTTTGCATGGAGGAAGTGCTGTTACTTTCAGCAGAGATGAGTAATGTGTGTTGGGGACTGCACTGGTTCCAACACAACCAACCAGGGGTAGCACAAGTGGGCAGAGTTACTGGTGGGGTGGCAATGACATAATAAGCACATAAGCCCATGAAAGCATGCCACGTGAATGTTCTTTCCCTCTCCTGACTGAACAAGAGTCAAAGCTGTAACATGGTGTGTTTGGTTATGGCTTAGTTTGATATTTGGCTTATTCAGCAATCTGTAGTTAAAACCACCATAGCTTGGCACAAAAGGGGAGCTAAGATACACACTGTGAGGATCGTAGCCTTAAATCCTAATATCAGTAACTTTCACCATGAGCCACTTCAGCCAAAGGGAAAAGCTGTTTATTAGAATAAGTATGCCTAAGTCCAAGTTGAACTCACGAATGAAAATTCCCGCTCAAAGTTGCAATTAAATCATGTCCAGCCCCTAAGATTCCAACCCCACTTCCACCATTATCAGCCATTCAGTACTTTTCCTCTCAAACGGCACCTGCACCCCCTTCCTGTACAACTCGCAGACATTCTCAGATGATAACAACAGTTTTGACCTTGACAGTCTGTTTCGCTTTGTTTTCCTAACGGCTGCACTGGAATGTGTCAATTCCACCTTCCCTTCCCCTGTCTATACTAACCTACATCTCTAACCCCTACACTTGTCTACCCATTACCTAATTGGCAGGATGTGGAATTCGAATCCAGTTGCCTGCTGCACTCGCAATCCACATCATGACACACGCAGACTCTGGGAGGAAGGAGGAAGTTAATTTCTCCTCCCTGGGGCCTCTGGGACCTGTTTCTCCTCTATTACTAAGTGACTGCAATTCCCTATACTTATTGAGATCACCTTTTTTCCTGGGGGGTGGGGTGGGGATGGTAATATGTGCCCTGTGACAAACATACATTTTGTATATAGGTCATGTTGCATGCACATACAAAGGGGGCAGAACTTTTGTCATTTTGATGAAACTTCTGAATCCTGCAGATGACTCTGCCAGGGGTCTGGTGATACGGAAAAGGCAGCTTCATATACTGTATGTATATGTCAGGATAACACGTAGCATTTTAAAATTCATAATACTTTCTCTATGCTTTCCCATCAAATAAGTCTCTCAAAAAGCTCCATAAAAGAAGAGAAAATATCAAGGAAGTTAACAGGATTGGCAAGAAAAAGCTTCAAATTTGTGCAGGGTACTAAAATGCTGTGCTGGCAAGAAAGAAAAAATGTGGAAGGAAACTTAATGACATCTAAAACAGCATGGTTTCTAGTAAGTTTAAGTATTCCTTCAAATCATCCATCATCAAGGCACAAAGTTTTAAAACTGTATTATTTTCCATTGCTTTGATCATAAAAATCAAGTTCTGGGTATTTGGAACAGCCACAGAGGATGCTCGAAAATAATTTGATTGTGCTGCTGACTCAAAGACCATGAAACCTGAATTAGATTTAGCGGGAGAGAGCCAGGATGTTTGTCTGCATTTATAAAGCTGGTTCAGCTAGTATCCCCATGGAAGCCAAGGGAAGTATTTCTGTAACCAGCTGTGATAATCCCAAATATCTTATCCTGTTGTCATGATCCCAAAACTCTGTTCAATATCCAAGGTTCTTCACTTTCTGAAATTATTCATTTAAAATACTGCATTTCCTCCCAGAGGAGTCCAAAAAGGGGAACAGTGAATAAAAGGGGACACAGTAACATCTAGACCAGCAAGAGGACCTTCCCCAGGGAGTCTTCTTCATGCCAGAATTTCACCTGGCTAATTTTTTCCAGCATCTATTAACAGATTTCAATGTTTCAATGTTTAAATTGTTAGCTTAAACACTTCCTTCACTATTCATGATCTTATTTTTAATAGGATTATCACATTTTCTTTAACCTTCATTAAATCACATGATTTTGGAGTCAAAGTTGACTCCAGCTGAAGGGCAAATCTTTCAATGAAGGGTACCGTAAAGCAGAGTAATTTTAAGTGAAGATACACAGAACACCAATTTCTGCCAACTGCTGTAATTACTTGAAAGGAAAATGACATTTAAAATGACATCCACCCCCAAAGGTAGGCAGGAAAAAAATAAACTCCCTCCATTATCATACTGTTATTTTCCCCATACTGTAAACCATTTGGGAAAAAACTGTCTTCCTTTCAAATGCTGAGTGTTGTGTGCCTCTATGAATTACTACAATCAGCCAGCCAATCCATCTCACAGGATACACCATTCCTTTTCATACAAAGTTAGACAACAAGGTATAGTCTTCACCTACTTGTTTTACACTTCCTTCCTTAGCGTTTCATTTCCCCTAAAAAGATTTAAGATTCAAAACAAAGCCTTACGTCCACGTCATACAAGAACTTGAAATGACTTGGGGCCTGTGATGCCCTCTGCACTGCTTCTGCCAATGCCACAGCTCCTTTACCCCCATCAGCCCAGTGGGTGCATTTGACAGCATCAAAAGCACCAGCTTCCTTAGCCAACCGGATGACCAGCTGCAGTTCTGCCTCTGTATCTGATCTGTAAAGACAATCATTAACAGGCTTACTACTGGAATGCCAATATACCAATACTTGACCTTTCCCAAATTTCATTAGCCACAATTAATATACTGGAAGTGCCCTGCCTCTTCCTTTCTCCTAGACTGTACAAAGCATCTTTCCAGTTTCAGCTTTACTGAACGTCAGTAGCACACATGGACTAAAGTTACTGCCAGCCATGGTTAGTTTTGAAATTGTGAAGATTATGGCTAAAGCTAACCATAGCTGGTTCATCATTAACATTCGGTTGGCCTGTTGCCCTTTAAGACGACCTTGGTTCTTCCCCAGGCACTCAGCCAGGAAGTTAGATGAGGTGGCTATACAACAAGTGTTGTGTGCTTCTGTAGGAAGCCATGGAGATGATGTTGGAGAAGCCATCCAGAAGCCTCCAGACAATAACAGGTGTGGAAGAAGCATGTGTTAAGCAGGAAAGTACAGTATGAGAAAGAGACTCAGACTGGTTCCCCCCGACTGTCTGGGGTATAAGAGGGAGGGAAAGGAAGCCACAGGTAGACTTGCAAGATTTTGTTATTAAGAGCCTGTCTTGATAAAGTATAGTTCTGGTCTTCTTGTGTAGCCAGTTTCCTGATCTGGTCTACCTCATATGGATGACAGTTTCGTTCATGGTGCAACATATTTTATTTTATTGCATTTTATTATATTTATCATTTTCTTTGTATTGGGTGTTTTTAACCCTTGTTAGCAGCCCAGAATTGCCTGCCAAGCAGGTGGCCATATAAATTGATTAAACAGACAAACAAACTAACACATTCAAAATAAAAGGGAAGAATTTGGTGAAGGAAAAAATATGCAGTACCCTAAGACATACCAGAATATTTAATCCTGGTGAAGAGCATAGTGAAGGGAAAACACCAATCTCCTTGGGAGTAAACTACTCCACGTTAGGGAGTGAGTAGTTTCAGACTCAGTGCCTGATGAGCTTAAAGGCTGTGTAGGGAGGGTAGAAAGAGAGCAAAATATGGCTGGAAGTGCTGCTGGATTTTTCTACTCAGCCCTGTAAAACTCCCCAAACCCTTCAAAGAGGCCTGGTTTTGAAGCACCTCCTTTCCCTGATGGCAACTGAGCCATTCCCTCAAACAGGGATGCCGGCTGGGAAACAAAGGATCTAGTTCCCGTAGAAGAAAAGGGCTTCCTTAGCTGAGGCTGACATTCCAGAATTGCCCTTAAGGGAAGGAAACACAAAGAGAATCAACGGCTACTCTCTTTAACTGGACACTGACATGTGCAACTGCTTGCCTGCTTCTCACTTCTCTACACAAAGGGGCCACACCACAAGGAGACGCAGAAATGTGTTGTGTGCGCTGGGGCTGAGGACTTGAATCTACAGACGAAGGACAGGATTTCTGGAGTGAAAACTATAGAAGCAACTTTGCTACGCTGAGCAGAAGACGAAAAACATAAAATTTTCCTTAATGGAGGTTAGAGAGACTGGGGGAGGCTTAATTTTTATTCTATTAATGCTTGCTGCAAACTATTAAGCAGTTCATCTTCATGACAGCCTGAGATCACCTCCCTCAAATCATCTGGCAAGCATGAAAAAGCCTTGCTTGTTGAACCAGGGCACTCTGATTTTTTCAAGGTTGAAATGGAGATGCAACACAAGAGAGCAGAGAGCCATTGCAGCAAATCTCCTGTACCCAATCCTGGGCAGTTTATCTTATTTAATTTATTTAAAAGATTTGTATGGCCACCCATTTTAAAACACAACTCTGGGCAGCTCACAACAACAGTAAAAACCCCAAACTAGTAAAACCATAAAATGTGAAATATCACATTTCTATACGAATAGCACACAAAACACAGGCAAGAAGGACTAACAGATGGCTGAGGAGATAATCCACTTACCCCTACAAATGACCTGACATGCGAATATTTGCCATGCTTCAAATCACTACCCACTCAGCTACCTGTATGTGTGAACTAGGTTTCTGAAGATCTGAAGTGAGGGAGACACTTCAGTAGTGAGGTTTCCCTGTGAGGCCTGACAGCTCAACAGACCTTAGAAAAGACTTGTAGTGTTTGCCCAACATGAACATATGTATTAATATTTTAACCGCATTAATTTTTAAAAATGGGGAAGTGCAAGAAAAGTGTTATCTCCTGCAGTGTGATGTGATAACAGTCTAATTCTTCTATCTTAGATTTTACCATCTTGTTTTCCTGCATTGTTGAAGCACTACGGACATCTCTGCGAGCTGCCAGTGAATTGTAATTTTTAATGTGAGCAAAGGAGAAAATTATTGAATATATGAAGAATAATCACGTTAACTGTAATTGTTGTGATTTACATTTAGGTAAAATTTCAGTTAAATCAAATTTAATGCTACATTCCAGCTTCATCCACTTAATTTATGTCTTGAACCCCTTCCTTGTGTGAGTGCATTTCAAAGAGCATATGTAGCTGGCATCTACCCAAAACTATGTACTTTGTCCTACTTACTTGAATGTGTTGACTGCCACCACTACTGGGACACCAAAAATTCTGGCATTTTGAATTTGCTTGCGCAGGTTACTGCAACCTTTCTCCAGAAGTGGAATGTTCTGTACATGACAGACAAAGAGAATCCAAGGGGTTAGTTTAGGGAAGGAACAAATGCTAAATGTTTCTTGGCAATCACCCGTTGAACGCTAAAGAAAGCTAGAATGAGAATGAAAGGGGAAAAAAAGATGTCGCTAATCTACATTGTTTTACAAACTTCACTTTTCCATTCAAAAATAAAAAAGGGAAAAAAAGACAGACTGAAGAGAAATATACAGGCTAAACTAGATCAATTGTAATGAAAGAATATTTACATTCAACTGCAAAGTAGTTTCATTTAAGGGACTACAAGAAAAAGGAAAGCAACTTTTCAGAAGAACAATGAGACAAAGAAGGGAAAAAATAAAGATCATACTCATTTTCAGCTAGAAGGCACCACCTTGTCCAAATCTCTGTTGAACAGACCTTCCTTCTGCAGAATTGAGATTTTACTAAGACTGCTCCATGGATTGTTGGAGACCCTTCTTTAAAATAGTTAGAAGCACCTTAAGATGAGTAAAAGGTAAAGGTTCCCCCCGCACATTTGTGCAGTCGTGTCCGACTCTAGGGGCTGGTGCTCATCTCCGTTTGTTAGCCGAAGAGTCAGCGTTGTCCGAAGACACTTCCACGGTCATGTGGCCGCATGACACGCGCGGACCGCTGTTACCTACCCACCGAAGTGGTACCTATTCATCTACTTGCATTTGCATGCTTTCGAATTGCTAGGTTGGCAAGAGCTGGAGCTAGTGCGGGAGCTCACTCCGCACGCAGGGCTAGGGTCTCGAACCTCCGAACTTGCGTCCTTCCGATCGACAAGCCTGGCGTCTTACCCACTGAGCCACCACGCCCCCTTAAGATGAGTACTGCTTATGTAATAAAAGTTTAAAATCACATAAAAAACTGCCCTTGATTGAATGTATAAGCCTTTAGCAGTTTTAAGATCCTTCTGTCTAATCTATATTTTATAAACAGACGTGGTAGAAGTAAGGATGGTTTGCAAAGATAGAATAGTATGGAGAGGCATAGTGAATGGTGTCAGTGTAAACAAGGTTTAGCTGTATTTCATTTCCTTTTTTTTCCTTATTTCACATTTTTCTGACACCGTAATGGGTACATTTCTATGTAAGTCTTAGGTATTTTTCTTTGCTCTTATATAGGAAAATGGCAGAAAACCATGCCTCCAAGAATTCTATGGTGCAATCTCAGGGGGTTCTGGGGGCAGCAAGAAGCTAGGAGCAGGATCCATACAGCCTGTAGCATGAGTCTTTACTGCTGCTTTGTAGGGTAGTCACTTATGCATGGACATATACAATGGAATGACATGTGCCATGGAGCAGAGCAAAGGCCTGCTATCTTACGTTCCTGCTCTCCATCCCACAGTCACTAAGTGCCTATAAATACTAGTTAAGAAATTCTACCTGGACAACAGTGGGGGCTCCGGTCCAACAAATCTGGTAGGCATGTGGTGGATTTCAGCAATGCTGCTGGTTCTCAGGAAGGAGGGAGCGCATTCCAAGGAGGAGGACAAGGTAAGAGGAGACACAGTCCAGGAAGCAAATGTGGGAAAACCAAGAGGTTCAGAATAGCCCCGCCCTAGAGCTTTCCCAGGTTATTTCCCCTGAGGTTAGGTAGAGTTGCTTTAGTCTGGCAAGATTCTGTCTATATGGAGTAGGCAAATAAAGAACTGAACTTTGGCTGGACTGATTCTTGGTCGTTCTTGGGCTGGGCCTGACATCAATCTTGCCAGACTAAAGCAACTTTAGTCAGTTTCTCTACCAAACTTGCCAAAAGGCTTAAATGCCTACCCTACTTACTCTCTTATGTTGCCACTGACATGATTATTTTGTCAGTTTTTGCAATTAAACCTAGCTTATGTGTGGTCTTTTTCCCTGCTCAAAATGTTATTCTTAGAGATATAAATTTAGCCTTGGTCTCACTCTGCTGTTTGAAATTCATTCCTCTCCAAATAGTTTAATTTAAGTGCACAAGCACAGCAGTAAAGAGGTTACAGAAAGAACAGATATTAGCATGAAAAATGAAGCCCTTGAGCTGTTAGGTGGAAGGAAGGTAGACTTCAATGCTGGTCAGGCTGCTGGAACGAACAGAGAGCTCTGCAAATCAAAGTGTCATTATACAAATGAAGCATTAGAGTTCAAGTTAGGAAGCAAATCTAGGTAGCTGAAAGGGCCACATACACAAAGTACCTATTGATCCGGAGCAGTGATAGTGCTCTATAGGTTACTGTGGCATGAATTTTCATGGATTAACCTGATTAATCTATCTATCACCGGTTTCAGGGGAGTGGGAAGAGAGAAGAACAGGTTCTGTCAAAGTTACAACCATCTCCTGTGAGGAAATTTTGCTGTTGACTGTTGGAAGCATGATCTAGGGATGCTCTGGAAACGACAAAATAGGGAATTCTGAATCATAATTTCACATCAATAAGCCATAGCTTATTGAACCAATAGTTTGTTCAACTTTCTATACTACCACAACTGCACATCTCTAGATGGTTTACAAATCAAATCATAAAAACAATAACATAGCTAAAAAAAAGTCAAATAATTAAATAATTGTCCACAGCTGATTGGACGGGAAGCAAAATGTAGATGCTAGTCTCTAAGGGCCAGTCAGAAAAGCCAGGCTTTAATTACTTGTATAACGAGCTCTGTGCTTGCACACTCCCTCTTCATCTATGTGCTAAAATTCTGCCTTTTTAATGCTAGGCTTGTTTATTTATTTATATGTCAACTTTTATTACCGCACCATCTCCCCCAAGGGGGACTCTGGGCGGTTCACAAAACAACAATTTAAAATCTTTAAAAATACCTACAATTTAAAATACATTTCAAAACTAATAAATTCAATATAAAAATCCAATAGGCGATAGATGTTCTCTTTAAAAGGGCTCTATGGCACCAGCCATCCCCAAGAGGAACTGTTCCCATTCCCATCCCATGCGAGGTGGCAAAGCCAGGTCTTTAAATTCTTCCGGAAGGACAGGAGCGATGGGGCCTGCCTCACCTCCAGGGGCAGAATGTTCCAAAGAGTGGGTGCCACCATGGAAAAGGCTCACCTTCTGGACCCCACCAAATGACACTCCCTTCATGACGGGGTCTGAAGCATGCCCTCTCTACATGATCGAGTGGGACGGTTTGAAGTTATGGGGATGAGACGGTCCCTCAAGTAGCCTGGTCCCATGCCATGTAGGGCTTTAAAGGTCATAACCAACACCTTGCATTGCACCCGGAAGCACACCGGCATCCAGTGCAGCTGGCGTAGCAGAGGTGTCACATGGGCCGAACTAGGGGCACCAATAACTGCGCGCGCAGCCGCATTTTGGACCAGTTGAAGCTTCCGGATACTCTTCAAGGGTAGCCCCATGTAGAGCGCATTGCAGTAATCTATGTGGGAGATGAACAGGGTAAGAGTGACTGTACGGAAGGACTCCTGATCTAGGAAGGGACGTAACTGGCACACAACACGAAGTTGTGCAAAGGCCCTCCTGGCCACGACTGCCACCTGCTCTTCAAGCAGGAGTCGTGAGTCCAGGAGGACCCCCAGATTCCGCACTGATTCTGAACGGGGTAGTGCAACCCCATTCAGAACCAAAGATGATAATTTCCCAGATCCAGAAGAACCATCAATCCACAGCCACTCTGTCTTACCAGGGTTCAGCTGAAGCCTGTTGTTCCCCATCCAGACCCCCACAGCCTCCAGGCACTGAGAAAGGGAGGTCACTGCATCACTTACCTCACCTGGGATGGAGATGTACAATTGAGTATCATCAGCATATTGATGATATCTCATCCCATGGTGATGGATGATCTCACCCAGCGGTTTCATGTAGATATTAAATAGGAGAGGTGAGAGAACCGAACCCTGCGGCAACCCACAAACGAGGGGGCGAGAGTTGGATCTCTCATCTCCTATTACTACTGATTGGGACCGGTCCCAGAGGAAGGAGGTGAACCAGCGCAAAACTACGCCGCCCACCCCCAACTCCCTAAGCCACCCCAAAAGGATACCATGGTCGATGGTATTGAAAGCCGCTGAGAGATCAAGGAGAGCCAGGATGGATGCACTTCCTCCATCCCGCTCCCGCCAGAGATCATCCGTAAGAGCGACCAATGCAGTTTCCACCCCATATCCCGGCCTGAAACCTGACTGAAAGGAGTCCAGATAATCCGTTTCATCCAGAATCCTCTGGAGTTGCAAGGCCACCACTTTCTCAAACACCTTCCCCAAAAAGGGGAGGTGGGAGACAGGATGAAAATTGCCCAATACAGTAGGGTCCAGCGATGGTTTCTTGAGCAGGGGGTGCACCAGCGCCTCCTTAATAGCATCTGGAAACACCCCCTGCCCAAGAGATATATTAACCATCGCCTGGACCCAGCCACAAGTCACCTCCCTGGCTGCTTGAACCAGCCAGGAAGGGCAAGGGTCTAGATGGCATGTGGTGGCCTTCACACTCCGGAGGATCCTGTCCACTTCCTTAGGTCCAACAGGATCAAACCATTCCCAGATAACCGGGCAATGACGTTCCCTGGACATCTCCCCAGACTCTGCTTCACGCTTGGAGTCCAACTTAGAACGAATCTGAGCGATTTTATCCTGCAGATGCTTAGAAAATTCTTCCGCACACCCCTGTAGGTGGGTCACAGACTCCACCTTACCTAGAAGTGATCGTGTTATCTTAAACAGGGCTGTTGGATGGCATTCTGCGGATGCAATAAGAGCGGAGAACTATTGATGTTTCGCCGCTCTTACCGCCACAAGGTAGGTCTTAACAGCGACTCTAGCTTGTGTTCAAGTCAGATTCGGTCCTTGTTTTTCTCCAGCGGCGCTCTAGGCATATCTTCGCCCTTTTCAAGACCCTCAACTCCTCCGTGAACCATGGGGAGTATCGGGTCAGATGTGGCAAGAGAGGCCGCACAGGCGCGATCCTGTCCAAGGCCCTGGCCGCCTCCCTATTCCAGGCTGCGGCCAGGACCTCCGCTGGACCGTGCAATAATTAATTAATTAATTAATAATAATTAATTGTTTAATTAATTTTCCATGATGTTCAAACCTGTTTTGATATCCCAGTTTGCCTATGACACTTAAATAACTCTTTGTTATTTCATAAATCATGAGAGATTGGCCCAAGTTAGGGACATGAGAAGAAAGAGGAAGCAAGCATATAGGCACTTATGTCATTCTCAGGCCAATCAAACATGGGGCAAGGAAGTGGTTTGCCATTACCTCTTTCCTAGGGCTGAGAGAGTGACTGGCCCAAGGTCACCCATCTGGCTTTGTGCGTAAGGCGGGACTAGAACTCAAGGTCTCCCGGTTTCTAGCCTGGAGCCTTCACCATAACAGGTACATTTCTCTGAATCTCTCAGGTACTGTATATATATTCACTGCATATACACTCTATAGGCAACACTATTTATGAGCAGTACTGAGATTGCTTTGTGTCTTCTGTCTTTTTCTGTCAAGGAGATATCCAAAACATCAATTTGTTCTGGTTATGGAAACAGTAACAAACTTAACACCTGACAATGAAGGCATCTCTATCAAGGCAGGAATCAGCAAAAATAAAATCAATAAAATCAAATATACATTCAAAAGCACAATTATTACCTCTACAATGTATTCTTTGGGCAAGGGGACTCCAGCCATAACCTGAAAAGAATAAGAACAAGACAATCAAGGAACAAAAAGATATTCTCTTGGTATCTCAATTGTGTATCTTTGTATTCCAAACTGAAATTTATTAGCAGGTTTCTTTATGAATGGAGTTTGGGAAAGAATTAAGAAATTCTTCTAGAGTGAACGAATTCTCCCCCATCTGTCTGTATCCTCCCATTGGGGGAGTTGGGCGGTCATATAAATTTAAATAATAAATAAATAAAATAAATATGTATTCAAATTACAATTGTTTCTTGTTTGAATTTATATAACAATTTAGAAGCTCCATGGATATATAATTTCTGTTCAATATACTGTACGGTCAAAGGAAAACAGTGTGGAGGCAGCAAAATCCAAATAAATAAATAAATAAATGAATAAATAAATAAATAAATAAATAAATAAATAAAATCATAGTGTAATATGTTAGCATAAGAATATAATAAACTAACTCTCATCTCAGCCCTAGGGCCACCTGGTTCCTCTCTTCCTACAGATGGAACTGTCATGTCCATCTTCTGGTGAGCAGAAACATACTTCACCAGTAAGTCAAACTACCATTCTCAGTCACCAGAAATAAAGCCAACAGAAACAGCTATAATAGTATTTCCAGAGTGGGTCAACGTGACAGGGCAAAGCATTCTCCAACCCATTCATACATTGTGGAGCAGAAATTCATCTTCCCCGATTTTCTGCTTTGTAGAAGAAAGAGACTGCTATCGTCTTTTGCCTCTCTAATGTATTTGAGGTAGATTCTCAAAGCCCTGTGCACATCCAGCTTGAACCAGGTACGTTCTCGGGGGTGGTCTGGGACCAGGTAGAAGTTGAGAAGTTGTGCTAAATGAAACTGACCTTGGGCATGAAACAGGGGCATGAAACAGGTAACTGGTCTTAGAACCATCTTGACCTGGTAGAAAATATATAGATTCTTCCTGAGATCAATCCTAGTTCCCTAACCATCATATAGGAAGCTAGGGTTACTAAAAAGGCTGTTTTCAAGATAGGAATAGTAATGGAAATTTGTCTAATGGGCTTGAAGGAGTTGGTCATTAAATTCCTGAATGCTAATGACAGGTCCCATGCAGGGAAACACTGAATCACCAGGTCTGAGAGGAGCGTTTCCCTAAGGTAAAAGGTAAAGGTTCCCCCGCACAGTCATGTCTGACTCTAGGGGCCGGTGCTCATTTCCGTTTGTTAGCCGAAGAGCCAGCGTTGTCCGAAGACGCTTCCACGGTCATGTGGCCGGCATGACGCACGTGGAACGCTGTTACCATCCCACCAAAGTGGTACTTATTTATCTACTTGCATTTGCATGCTTTCGAATTGCTAAGTGGGCAAGAGCTGGGTGAGTGCGGGAGCTCACCCCGTCACGCGGGGCTAGGGTCTTGAACTTGCAACCTTCCGATCGACAAGCCTGGCATCTTAACCGTTGAGCCATCGCGCCCCCTCCAAGGAAACAGCAGTAATTAAAATTGTGCCACTTGCCTGTCCAGGAGAACAGAAACTAAAGAAGCTGCTTGTCTATGTGTCATGTTTGCTGCTAGCCTTCTCTTTAGTCCTGCTTGTAGAAAGTCCAATAGTTCAAGGATCCCTATTGCTGGGGTCACACATTTCTGTCTTTGCTTCAAATCAGCTGATATATCTTAATGGTGGCAGGTCACCCTGGGGCAAAGTTGGTCTCTACTGCCAAATCTGGAATATCCATATTCAGGAATTGCCCAATTCAATTTCTAGGCCCATATTGGTAGCTACTCTGGATTTGTATGCAGTCCTGGACTTCAAGACAGGAAGGTCAAGTGTTTTGGGAACTGCTCTGGGTATTCCTCTCTTATCTCACTTGGGTAGGAAAACAGCAACTGCTCAGTGCCCCTCTTGGTGTATTCTGCTGACATGAACAGCAGGTTGTAGTCTCTGAAGGCCATTCAATCTGAATCTGTTCTAATCATTTAAATGGATTTTGTCGTAATGCCACCTCTTTGCAGAAGTTGGTGGGCTCCCTACTCTTTTAGCCTGGTGTCCGTGGCCATCTGGTCTCTGAAACTGATTGCTAATGCATATGAATGTGAGGAACCCCTGGTGTGGGTTTCTGATTAGAATGTGTAAGCAGGTCTCTGATAAATCCACCAAACCTATAAAGTTGATTTTAATCTCTCTATTCTGAAGGTCAATACCCAAGGAACTTATCCTGAAACCTAAGGTTCAGAACAACTCTCCAACCTTCACTTTATTCCAGTATCATAAAAATAAAACACGGTGGAGGTTCTCTTCTGGAAGTATACGTTCTATTGTGCCAATGTCCCTTGGAGAATATAGGGGATGTTCTATGTCACTTAGAGCAGTGTTTCTCAACCTTCTTTTCCTGTGCTGCCCTTCCAACCTTGTATTTCTCCTGTGGCCCCCTGTCCTGGTCCCATTACCAGATACGGACAAGGGACAGTAACTGGTGCATTTTCTGGCATCAACAAGACAGTATTTGCAGTATAATACACTTTGCTTTTCTGTGGCCCCTTTGGCCCATGCCATGGCCCACCTGTTACATGTTTTTCACCTGTGGACCCCTTGAAATATCCTAGGGCCCCCAGGGGGACATATGGCCCCCAGGATGAGAACTGCTGACTTAGAGCATTTAAGGCTGGAGTCCCAAATAGGAGGTTGTAGCCTTCTCTTTATCTGTTTGTGAGTAGGTGATGGGAAATAACTGGGCTCACCGGATAGGCTTTTGGAAATGGAAGTAGCTATTTCCTAGATAGATGGATGGATGGATGGATGGATGGATGGATGGATGGGAACAACTCCTTCTGCCGTGGTTTAGAACTGCATATAATTCTGCTCTGGAAAAAGCATTATGGAGGGAAGGGAAGGCAGCCAGAGCATCTATGCCTATGCCTTGCTGTCCCCATCCCCTCCATGACATACCTCCACCTCCAGTATCCTTCAGCTCTTCCCCTGTCATGCAATTGGTGGAATAAAGGGAAATCCAGTGATCTGGGTTCACTTAATGCTCCAAGTCACTCTTCCTGACCTGTGTCCTGGAACCGGCTGCCAAACTGTTGGCGTCACCTCGCCTACCATGAGAGGGGAAAGGCCCCATCACCTGTCATCTCATCTGCCAGCTGTGGCAGGGACTGCTCCGGGAATTGGCCTCAGTCTTCCAGCTAACTGATCAAGCACATTCTCTTTTTCTATTGCTCTTTCTTCTGGAAGTGGGGACTAGGCATGGGTCAGCTGTAAGAGCCCACAATCATGTTATGTTCCTGCTGGGCTTGCTCAAGGATCTATGGGCTTGTTGGCTCCTGTGGTTTCCCAGGCTGCTCTTGGAGCACAGCTATAAGACCCTCTTAGCTGCAACCTCCTGCCAATCTGTTGGTGCAGGTGATTTTGTTGGGCTGGTGGTAATTATCCCCCCTCTCTTCACCTCCCAAAATGGAGCTGAAGGAAAGCAACTGCTTCTTTTAGGGGCTTCCTCCACAGGACAGGGAAACATCTTAGGCCTGCCTTCCATCTAGAAGAGACAGAAATCCTTTCCTGTAGGCGTCATCTCTGGTGACTGCAAATAAAGAGGAATCTGCATGTTGCAAAGCAAAACACCAGCTGTAGCTTTACTGTTATTTATAGGAATGCATTTGGGCTGCAAAAGGTCCCACTGGGACAGCAGAGAGCATCCTAGGAGGTTAATTTGCTTCTGGTAAGTGGGTGTTTTGTGATTGTGGCAGCCATCTTGTGAATAGGCAAATCTCCCATGGCAACCATTTTGTAAGGAAACCTACCACAGGATCTCAAAATTTAGCATTCATCATGATGTGAAACCTTTCTCTCCTTCTTGCTATGGGCTAGAAGGAACACATGTCACTTTCTGCTTCCCTTAAAAATAGTGTGTAGTATCTTCTGGACTGGGAATCATGATATAGAAAAGTGATTCTGGTCAAATTCAAAAGACACTTATTTCATCTGACCAGAGCTAGTATTAAGCACAAGCTCTCCTCTAAACACCAAACAAGCCACACTGGAGAAGCAGAAAGCACCTCTGAAGTTCTATCCTGTCTGGAGGAGAGCATGAATGCATCTCCTTGAGAAAGAGGAAGAAGTAAGTACATGACTTCAAGCTTCATTATGATTCCTTTCTGTTTCTCTAGATCAGGGCTTTCCAAAGTTTTCCCGCGGCGACACACCAACCGCCGTTGGTGTGTTGCTGCGGGAAAACCCAGAAGTGCCGCCGTTGCGGCAGCGCGCAAAAACCCAGAAGCGCTGCTGCCGCTTTCGGGTTTTTGCGCGCCGCGGTTGGTGTGTTGCCGCGGGAAAACCCGGAAGCGCTGATGATGATCAGCGCTTCCGGGTTGTGTGGCGACACACCAGACTGTGTGTGGCGACACACTTTTGTGTCGCCACACACAGTTTGGAAAGCTCTGGTCTAGATTATGCTAGGTAGCTTTTTGGCCCCAAAACTGCAATTTATGCCAGGTATTAGGCTGTACAAATAATTCTACTGTATATATAAAAACATACACATGCACATAGTCTTTCCCCATCACAGCAATAGAAGAGCATGTTTGTATCCTCTTTCATATCATGAAATGCTCCCCAGCTGCAGTTTAGTCCATCTGTTTGGCAGGCTCCAGGAATACAAAGGAGGCTGCTAAGGGCTACGTATAGCCCATGGGCCATGTGGATGCTAAGATTCAGTGTGATACGCTGACATAGCAGGCAAGACACATGAGGAAAAGAGGAAGGGAAAAAATTGGTATCAAAATATGCAGTGCAAGTAGAACCCTAAATGAAATTAGAATGCACTGATGGAAGCAGATAGATAGATGGATGGATGGATGGATGGATGGATGAAGAGAAATAACCAGTGGAAAAAAAGGGTGAAAATATGGGGCTTCAGCAATTACTGAGATGAACTAGGAGCCATATCAAGCAACAATTATTGTTTCTGATCTTTCAAAATAACTGAAGTTCTCTGGGGGGATGACAGCATTATTAAACCATTAGATGTTTCTAAAGACATTAAAAATAAGAAAACCAATAGGACAATCACATAGCACAAGAAACATAAAATCTAATAGTCCAGTATAGAACAGGCACTTAAATTCCAGCTGAATGCAGAATTATAACAATATCTGGAGGGAGACAAATATATTTTTTTCCTAGCATTGGAAAACCATGAATCCAGGCACCAGAAGTGTCTCCTTGGAGAAGGCATTTCATAAGCAGGTCCCTAGAACTGAGACTTTTTCCACTTTAGCCACTCCATTTGGCAGGGATACCTGGGAAAGGGCCTCCAAAGATGACTGCAGGGCCAATCAGGTACACAAGCAATGGGACAAGGAGCCAGGAAATCTGGCAGTTATTATCTTCATCTATCAAAGAAATAATGGGGGAAAAAGAGTCTTTCAAGGGAGCTGATGGCAAATCCAGCCAAGAGAATCTAGCTGAGCCCAGCATCTTTCATGTTCCAGATCATGGTGCACGGGATTCCCTAAGACCAAGACTAGCACTTACTGTGGGGCCTCCACCATGCATTTTCAGAGCTCGGATGGTGGCAACCAGGACTACCACATGAGGCTGCAAACCGGAATACCGACACTTGATGTCAAAGAATTTTTCCATGCCAATATCAGCTCCGAAGCCAGCTTCAGTCACTGCATACAGAATAATGAAATTCATTGTTATGTACGGTCTGCTTTCTTTTTTTTGCATATCATCATCATCATCATCATCATCATCATCATCATCATCATCATCCTAAATTTATCTCCTTTCTTCCCCTGAAGACTTGGGGGATTTATATTATTACAACCCCCCCCCCAGAACTGAGTGTTAAATTATATTATGGAATTGCTTAAATGTTGTACATGACATGACAGGAGGTTTACAATTAAAACAAAAAACCCGCAGCCGCATGTTAACAAAATGCTCAGAGAAGCAAAGAAAGTCTGAGAACAGGATCATCTCCCCTTCCTCCTCCTCCTCCTCACTGCCCAGCTCTAGCAGCCACCAATGCAAGCCAGGAGAGAGGACAGCTAAGGAAACAATCAACGCTAACAGGCAAGCTTGCCTCTCTGCGTATCTCCTGTCACCGGCATCTCGTGATTATAACTTTCTTTTTTCTTCATTGTGGTTACCTCTAGGGCGAGTAGTATAGCAAGAACCCTTCCAAGATGGTGACTGAACAAGTACCATGCTAAGTAATGGTTGCATAAAACATGTCGATAATTAGATAAGCCTAAGGAATTCCACAAAAATTACTGGCATTCCAGGAGAAAAAAAAGGTAAGGCAGACTCCATGTCATTTTGTTTCTCTCAGAAAATCTTTTGTTAACCTATAATTAACTTATGACTGTTCTCTTACTCTTATTCACAGTACCTATTATAGTTCATCTGACTTCCTTTACCTGAGGCAATCACTGCCTCTTTTTAACCCTGCAGTTCAGTTACTTTGCACATCCAATCCCCATTCTTTCTTTAAAAATAGGAGGTAAGAACATCAGAAGAGCCTGGCTGCTGGATTAAGCAACACCCTCCTCCTTAGTGGTCAGCTGCCAGAGAACCACCAACAAGACGTAATAGCAGTAGCACTCTCCCAGTGTGCCTCACAGGCATGGTACTTCTGAACAGGGAGAACCCTACAACCATGGTGACTAATGGCTGTTGAGAGAGTGATCCTTTATTAATTTCTCTGACTGCTGCTTCTTAATGCCAGGTCAGTAAACAACAAGGCCCCCCTCATATGCGATTTAATCACAGAGGAGGGGGCCGACCTGGCGTGTATTACTGAGACCTGGCTGGGCCCAGGGGGGTGGGTAGCCCTTTTGGAAATGTGCCCAGCCGGGTTTCAGGTGTGGCACCAGCCGACACCGGGGCAGGGTAGGAGGGGTGGCGGTTGTCATCCGAGAATCTATAGTGGTCTTCAGGGGCGCTGCTCTGCAAGTGGCCGGTTGTGAGACCCTGTTTTTCAAGTTGGGTTCCCGAGAACAGTTGGGAGTGTTGCTACTGTACCAGCCTCCCTGCTGCGTAGCAACCTCCCTGCCTGAGCTGCTGGAGGCCATCTCGGGGTTGGCGGTGGAGTTCCCCAGGCTTATGGTTCTGGGAGACTTCAACTTGCCGTCCCTAGGACGTGCCTCAGAAACGGCTCAGGAGTTCATGGCTACCATGGCAGCCATGGGCCTGTCCCAGATAATCTGGGACCCGACTCGAGACAGTGGTCTCACCCCGGACTTGGTTTTTATGTCTGAGCGGTGGCAATGTGATCTGAGGGGAGAGTTAGATCTATCCCCGTTGTCATGGTCAGACCACACCCTGGTGGCCCTGATATTCTCTTGTGCCGCCCCACTCCACAGGGAGGCAGGACCCATTTGATTGGTCCGCCCCCGGCGACTGATGGACCCGATGAGGTTTCAGAGGGAGCTGGGGGTTATACCCGAGGACCTGCTGCACGGTCCAGCGGAGGTCCTAGCTGCAGCCTGGAATAGGGAGGCGACCTGGGCCTTGGACAGGATCGCGCCTGTGTGACCTCTCTTGCCACGTTCAGCCCATCACTCCCCATGGTTTACGGAGGAGTTGCGGGTTTTGAAGAGGGTTAAGAGACTGCTCATTGGAAGGACAGATGCTGAAGCTGAAGCTCAAATACTTTGGCAGCATAATGCGAAGAGAGGACTCACTGGAAAAGACCCTGATGCTGGGAAAGACTGAATGCAAAAGGAGAAGGGAACGGCAGAGGATGAGATGGTTAGATAGCATCACCGATGTAATGAACATGAATTTGAGTAAACTCCGGGTGACAGTGGAGGACAGGAAGGCCTGGCGTGCTATGGTCCATGAGGTCACAAAGAGTCGGACACGACTAAACGACTGAACAACAAGAGAGACGTCTGGAGCGCCACTGGAGAAAGACAAAGACTGAATCTGACCGAACACAATCTAGAGCTGCTATTAAGGCCTACCTTGTGGCGGTAAGAGTGGCGAAACATGAATATTTCTCTGCTCTTATTGCGTCCACAGAACGCCACCCGACGGCCCTGTTTAAGATTACTAGATCTCTTTTGGGTCAGGTAGACTCAGTGACCCATTTACAGGGCCGTTCGGAAGAATTTTCAGAGCATCTGCAGGACAAAATCGCTCAGATCCATTTTAAGTTGGACTCTAAGCGTGAGGCAGTCTGGGGAGATGCCAAGGGAATGTACTTACCCTGTTATCTTGGAATGGTTTGATCCTGTTGGTCCTGAGGAAGTGGACAGGATCCTCCGGGCTGTAAATGCTATCTAGACCCGTGCCCTTCCTGGCTGGTAAAATCAGCCCGGGAGGTGACTTGTTGTTGGGTCCAGGCGACGGTTAATACATCCTTGAGGGAGTGGGTGTTCCCGGCTGCCTTTAAGGAGGTGCTGGTGCACCCCCTCCTCAAGAAACCATCCCTGGACCCTACTATCCTGGACAATTTTCGTCCTGTCTCCCACCTTCCCTTTTTGGGAAAGGTGGTTGAGAAAGTGGTGGAGTTGCAACTCCAGAAGATTCTGGAGGAAACGGATTATCTAGACCCCTTTCAGTCAGGTTTAAGGCCAAGAAATGGGACGGAGACTGTATTGGTCGCACTTATGGATGATCTCTGGCGGGTGCGGGATGGAGGGAGTGCATCAATCCTGGCTCTCTTAGATCTCTCAGCGGCTTTCAATACCATCGACCATGGTATCCTTTGGGGGAGGATGGGGAACAACAGGCTTCAACTGAACCCTGGTAAGATGGAGTGGCTGTGGATTGATGGCTTCTCAGTATCCAGGAAGTTGTCATCTTTGGTTCTGGATGGGGTGGCACTGCCGTATTGGTGCCGTAAAACTGGCACATGTGACACCACTGCTGAGCAAGCTGCACTGGGTACCAGTTTGCTTCCGGTCCAATTCTAGGTGTTGGTTATCACATTTAATGATGTGGGACCAGGTTACCCGAGGGACCCTCTCATCCCCAGAACATTGACCTGCCCCACCCGGTCATGTAGAGGGGGAATGCTACGGACCCCATCAGCTAAGGAATTCCATCTAGTGGGGTCCAGGAGATGGGCCTTCTCTGCAGTGACGCCCGCCCTTTGGAATATCTAGCCCCCCAGAGCTGAGGCGGGTTTCCTTGCTCCCGACCTTCCAGAAAAATTTGAAGACCTGGTTCTGCCGCGTTGCATGGGATGGGCAAGTTAATAGCTCCTCCTGGGGGTGGCTGGTGCAGTAGTGCCCTCCCCATTATTTAAGATCTAGCCCTTGGATTTTATACTTATTTATTGTATTTATATTGATTATTATAACTTAATGTTTACATTTTTTAACTTTTGATTTTATTGTAAACTGCCCAGAGCCCCCCGATTGGGGGAGATGGACGGTGATATAAATTTAAATAAATAAATAAATTTGCCTTCCCAATCTTTGAAAGCACTTAAACCAACAGTCTTCACTACTCTGTATATGTATGTATGTATGTATAGCATGTATATGTATATGTATATGTATATGTATATGTATATGTATATGTATATATGTATGTGTATGTATGTATGTATGTATGTATGTATGTATGTATGTATGTATGTATGTACTGTATGTATAGCAGTGCATTTTATAAAGAAACCAGGCCTGAAGATGGAAAGAGGCTTACCAACAAACCCATCCTTGCCAACGAGCTTCAGGGCAATCTTGTCTGCCAGGACAGATGAGTTGCCATGAGCGATGTTAGCGAATGGACCAGCATGGACAAACACTGGATTACCCTGACAGATATGAACAGAAACAGAAGAACCGAAAGAAAGAGAAATTAGCATCTTGTCATCTAGAACATGGCAAACCTACATATCCTTGGGAATATCCTTACAGTATTTGGAAGGATATTTTGCTGCACTCAGTAAAAGTTATTCATATAAGTAAGCTTACATAGGGCTGTAAAATCTTGCAGTATCTGGAAGACAAGAAAAATGCATCTCAAGGAAAGTGACCTAATATCTTGAGTATTAAAAGTGGACATTCGGCAAGAATATTTAGTCTAGTACAGTCTTCCTAAGTGCCCCAACATTTCTGGTCAAACCCAGTCTCGTCTTAGGGGGAGGGTGTCTTAAGGGACTCCTCAAATGTAAAGATAAACACACCCCTAGGCTGAAGGGGTGTGCATATCTTAAGGGACTTCCCAGAACTAAGTAGCCTTAGATTTGGGAAGTCCCTTAATTTATTTCTGATCAGTTCAGGAATGTAGAATCAAGTCTAGCTCCAGAGATCAAATTAAACCTGTTTGCTGGCTTGGTCAGGAAGCTGAAATAACTTTGTACATTGGCTTTCCCACCGCTTCAAATGATCCTTCACATGTGCATCTGCTTTGGAAGTCTATAAACTCCCTGCATTTGTATTGTCTTACATTTAAGAAAAACAGACCCCAATGGTATCCGAAAGACAGTGTTAAAGCATTTCTGAACTTTGCCATTAGCTGAAACCCTGCAAGGCAAATCAGAACATATTATACAACAAGCAATCACCCTTTCATTGAAAGGCCCAACCACAGGCACCAACACTGGGAAGGGAAGGGCAGTTCTTGCTCAGTCAGTCTCTGTTTTAATACACGTCTCATTCACCCAAAAGATTAAAAAGCCAACAGGAAAAAATACACAGCAGGGAGAGTAGGACAGAAAAAACCTTAACACTATTTTTGTGATGAAAGAGGGAAGTAATGAAGTGTCTGAGTTGTGCTATACAGTAAATAATTTCAGAGGAGTGGGAGAAAGAATGAGGGCAAAAAGCCCTACGAGGCTCCAGTGCATGGAACCAAGAAGCAATTCATTGACAAACAAGAGATGTACAGTACATGTATTATGTTGATACATGCATGTACAGTTTTGGTATACAGGCACAAGAGATAGAAGGTGCCGACATCTGAAATTAGTAGGAGACGCAGAAAGCTGCCGAAAGAATAACAGAAGCAGGAAAAATGCCTGACTGCACTGCCATGGAGAACAGAGTGGTTTGTTTGTATACAAAGATAACAACTTTGTGAAAGAACTTGTAAGTCAGAAATAAAACAGAGCTCTGAAAGAGGATGGCCTGTGGGCTTGATAGCAGCAGTTCACTGTATGTATTAAGGATAGTTTCCCAGGAAAGTTTCCATGAAAGAAAGAAAGAAAACAGCAAAAAGACAAGAAGGACGGTAAGCAGGCAGAATGGAGTAATTATGAGAGGAGCAAATATAGGAACACAAGAACAGTGCTGCAGGGTCAGGGCAAAACCAATCCTAGCCCAGAATTTTGTTTCTAAAAGTGGCAAACCAAATGCCTCAGGTGTGCTCGGAAGCAGAAGATTCAGACACGTTTTTCATGTCATTTCCCCCCTGCAATTGATATCTGGAGGCATGCAGCCCCCAATCCAGAGGTAACTTTGAATGTCAAGACAACCAACCTTTGGAAAACCTGTCCTCCATACATTTATCCAATCCCTTTTAAAGCCATTCAAGTAATGAATGATAATGAATTCCACAGTAGATGGCAATGTGGGAGGAGTAGAGAGGAAGCAGAACTGAGCAGCCAATTGTATGGGATATGGAAGAATGTCTAAGAAAAGAAAGGTCACATCCAAAAATGATAGCAGATGCATAGACCTGCTTTACTCTTTAGAGTTAACAGCATTCATAATTAACTAATAAAAATCACTTCCTTAAATTACAAGGAAAACTCCAAAAGGAAGGTCACAATACACAAACATTTTGGGAACCATCATCCTATAGGCTACATAGAATTCTACAAGCTGGTAAAGCTGGCATTATAAAATAAACCAATGATTTAATCCAAAATTCTACCAAGCCCCACAATAAATTCTCAAAAATGGTCAAATCTCATGAGAACACTGCATCTTATGAGGTTTTCATGTCTCAAAAACCTCTAAGATTTTGGCACCTTGAGATTTGGAGCAAGAATTATGTGAAATATCACAATCTTACCAGTTTTTTTTCCCCATTTTAAATTTATTTTTTAAAAGGCTAAAAGCCTTTTCATTTTTTAAATAAATTGTTTAACATTATTTTTAATTAAATTTTGGGATCCTGTGGATGCTGTTGGGGAGGTCTTATGTGCCATAGCTCCTATGGATAACATATTGCCATCCTCCCTTTTATCTGATAATCAGTAGAAGCATCTGATGACGATGGTGGTGATGCAGTAACCGTGTAATAGACCGTATTTTAATGTATGTCCCTATTTTCAGATAAAAGAATCTGCACAAACTATACTTACTTCCAAAGTCTGCATGAGGTTGGGCTTAATAGCATCTTTCATCAAAACTGCCAGGGCACCGCTCACTCCCTAAGGCGACAAGTAGGAAGAGTTATTTAAGTAGCAGTTCTTGCACGTTTTTTTAGGTTTATGGCATTTCAAGCTAATAAACGTACTTTTTATAATTGTGATGTACCGTTCTCCCATTTTTTGTCTAGAAATAGGTCATAAAAGGGCAAATTCAGCTGGCCATGCTTAGGTTTTACTTAGAATCCAGTTTGCTCCATGTTTTTGTCTTATTTCAAACTCTACTGCCAGAAATTTGGGAGAAGACAAATTTCAATGTCTGAAATTTCAAGCTCTATTTTTAAAATTATATACTAGATATACATTTAGAAATCCTGAATACATACCTGCTTGTCATCCTAAGAGTCTTGCCAAATCAGACGTCCACTGAACCTAGCTTTGCAAGAATCCCAGCAATCGACATACACATGTAATCTCAGAAATGAGTGAATTGAGTCTTCCAGAGGATTCTAAACCTCACATTCAAATGCAAGCTGCCAAAAAGTTGTTTGACTCTGCTTCCCCAAATTGATTTTGACTAAAGATCACCCTGATTTTTCTCTCTTGAGTGGAGCATGTGAAAGTTATTGCAGTTTTTTAATGACTAAAAAGGTGCCTTCTTCACCAATCTCTAAAACAGCCTCAGAAAGCTTCCCCAGAGATCAAATCTCTCAAAAACAACACAATATAAAATTGTGAACATCTGAACTAGCTCAGTTGTTAGATGCATGGAATAAAATGTGTTTGAAAGAGTTTTTCTAAAAAAGTACCTACAATGGTGTTTCCCAGCTTAAATTTTTCAGAAATGTTGATCCAATCATCCCTACTAGCCATTGGCCAACAGAGTTAGTGACACAGGTAGGGAAAGAAGGGCTTAGAGGATCCTTTTTCCATATTCTACAGATGTTGCCTGCTAGAATCAACATCTTTCTCTTTCTAAGCAATCACCCACGTGATGCTTGTTTTCGTGCAGTTGCCGAACCCAAGTACCTTGGCAAAGCCCACCAACACCAATTCCCGTCTTAGATGCAGCATTTTAAACTCAACATAACATTGTTACATCAGGCACTCCAGAGCAGTACTGTACTACAAATTATGCTCAACAGAAGCTCTTTAAATTTTCTTTTGTGTGAAGTAGTTCTTGGCACAGCAATCTTATATCCCACAGAAGGACTACCGTAACAAGGCATTACTCCTAGAAGGAAGCTATCTAGTTTCCACCAGCAATGGCAGTCTTGGAGCAGAAATAACATAGGAAAAAATATGCCTTATGTTAAGGTAAAGGTTTCCCCTGCACAGTCATGTCTGACTCTAGGGGGCGGTGCTCATCTCCGTTTCTTAGCCGAAGAGCCAATGCTGTCCGAAGACGCTTCCGTGGTCATGTGGCCAGCATGACAAGCATGGAACGCTGTTACCATCCCACCAAAGTGGTACCTATTTATCTACTTGCATTTGTTATGTTACGTTATTTATTTCAACCATTTATACAGCCGCCCATCTTGAACCAAACTCTGGGCAGCTCACAAGTTATCTAGGAGCCAGGGTATGCAGAGTTGGGTTTTGAACTCTATACTCAGTTTTCCATGCCAATGAAATGAGTTACATCCTACAAACATAACTACATGAATATTTTGTCTTCTTCAATCAAGTTGCATTCTCTTCCAGACAGAATCATGTTCAACGTACCAGATCTTCTGTGGTGATTGGAACACCTTTCTTGCTGGAGGCGACCACCATTTTGCCCAGGCGTTGTCTCATATCCTCCAGGCTGTCTGTGAGTGCTAAGACTGCCATGATCTCACTAGCTACTGTAATGTCAAAGTGGGCCTGCGGGGGAGGAAAAAAACAAACAGGGTCAAAAATAGCCTTAACTGAACACAGCTGGAGTATTTGATTTAAAAAGACACAGATAGGACATAAAACATATGATTATGGAATCATAATAATATAGAAACAGAATCATTTCTAAACATCTGTAGTAGCCTTTTCCAAATTTGGTGCTGTCTAGTTGTTCAGAACTACACCTCCCAGATCTCCCAATTAGCACAGCCATTGATTGTCTGTACAGCACCATGATGGATGGCAGCTTTATGAGCAATGACAGGAAAGGGCATTCTAAAAGTGGCGTCATTCTGTATATGCAAGAGGGAAAAACTCAAAGAGAAAATCTCAACTGTGACAAGCTTCTTCACACAATCACTATCATTGGTAGTAGCAGCCCTCAAAATGGAGGCAATATGGGGATAGGTACATCTGGGAAACAGAGAAAGATGCACACATCCTTAGCTCAAGATCAACCCTCAGTTGCCTAGAGATGAAAATGTCTGCTATTCTAACAGAATCTGAGTGAAAGAGAAAGGACACTTACTGTGCGTGTGTATCCCTTCTCAGTTGGAGACTGGCCAATTGTGATGGTTCGCAGAAACCTGTCATTTGTGTCCAATACTACATAAGAGAAGGTAGGAAGACAAATGGATGAACATGGGGAACTTAGCAATGACTATTCAACTTTTTATCCATGTACATTTTAAACTATTAATGCCATCAAGGTTAACTCACAAACATAAGAGAAGTCATTAGAAGAAAGGCTGTGAGAAATAAATTGCTAAGATGGCAACCTACAGGGGTATTTTTTATTTACTTCTTTATTAGATGTATGCCTGGCCTTTCCTCCAAGAGTTCAAGGTGACTTCCTTGGAGATCTCCCTTCATTTTAGCCCCAAAACAACAACCTGTGAAGTTGGTTGGGCTAAGGGAGAGTCACTCAGTGACCTTCCATGGCTGAGGGTAGACTTAAACCTAGATCTCCGAATCCTAGGCCAACACTTTGAGCAATAAACCATGCTGGTGCTCAACTTTTAAATATCCATGTGGTTTTATAGAATGTTATTTCAAGTCACTCGGACATAAAGAAAAATCTCAAAACAAGGTGATGGGAAACAGAATTTGCATAATATAAAACCATCTTCCCCAGCTGATGCCCTCCATGTATGCTGGACTTCAAATGCCATCAACCCCCAATATCTGGGAGTGATGAAAACTGAAGTTCAGCACATACAAAAGGTACATGAATGATCTGTGAAACAATGGGAAATTCATACAGTGGCTCAAAAGTGGAATCACTTACTCTATGTGACCCAACCAGAAGGCAGCATGCTGGAGGCCACCTCAAACCTAGGTCCAGCCCTGTAGCTCCTCCACAGGAACAGCAAGGCTGGGGAACAAGTCCAGAGAAGGAGCTCATGCAAAGAGGCCATAGCAGCCTCCTCTCTGAGCAGATAGCTCTGCTGCAGGGGAAGCGACTAATCAGATCAAATTTGGAGAAAACACTTGCATAATTTTCTGCCCCTTGTAGAATTGCCCAGCAGTACTGGAATTCCGGTCACAGCAAGGGAAGGTGTACTTGAGTGATAGTGGTTGTCAAAAGATAATTTCACATTCCAAAAACAGCCCAATGAAGACTCAACATGTTCAGAGAACAAAGGGTGCAGACTGTTTGGGAATCTGAACAGGAACACACCAAGTAGTAACATTTTGCACTAATAGTTCAATATATGAGAAAGCCTATCAGCTGGATTCTCTGATGAATTTATTATGTATGTTTAATGTTTTGATCTATCTAATAATGGAAGCTGTCTGAGCAGATTACATATATAAGTAAAAATAAAACAAATGTAAAACAAACAAAAATAAATGTATTGCCTTCGACAGTACATCAAAAATAAAACAGCTGAAAGAGGAAACAGCAGCTTAAGTCCTTTCCATAATTTGTCTTCAGGAAAGAAAGCAACAAAACCCCCTTAGTTATATGCCTTGAGCAAGATGGTTGTCCAAAATGAAATGGGAGAAGGCCTAAAGGTAAATCAGGAATCAATTTGACCCCAAATCCAAACGGCCAACACATAATTCATACAAGTGAGAATTTAGCCAACTGCTCCTCAAAAGAACAACGGGTAACATAATGTCCTGCCGAACCCCTAAGAGGAGGAAGGGAACGGACAGATTGCTTATGGGGCAGGAAACAGTGACTGAAATCTTCTACCCTGGAGAAAGAGATCCCCACTGCTGGCAGTCCACTTGCAACAGCTTTCTCCAGAGGGAACACACCACCTGCCTCCTAGTTACTAAATTGTCCAGAACTAAATGGAGCCTAAAAATCAAGGGTGAAGAGACTCAGCAGGTATTTATGCCTTGCTTAGACTTCAATCTGTCTCCCCATTGACAGAAATGCCTCTCTTCCAAACAGCTTTCCTCCCCTTCTTCTAGAGGTTACTTGTGCTGCAATACCTCGTTGCCATGTTATGTTATCTGGATCAATATCCAATCTCACGAATTTGTTTATTTCATCATTTGTCAAAGTTGCTGGGTCCATTTTCTTAATATGTAATCTCTGAGGAGGAAGGGAATGAGGGAGAGAAAAAAGAGACAAGGACAAGTTACAGGAAACTAGCCTTTAAGCAAAGTAATTAGAAAAACTGTTTTAGAAGTAACATTTATTTATTTATTATTTAAATTTATATCACCGCCCATCTCCCCCAATCGGGGGACTCTGGGCAGTTAAAGGGGTGCAGCTGAAATGCAAAACCTATTTGGAAGTCTTAAAATAAGAACTTGAATAGTTGTGCAATTATTCAGTAAAAGCAGCAAAATTTTAAAGAAACCAACATTACCTTCAAGGAATCAATGAGCAGAATTCTTAATTTTTATTTTGCTCCCTTAACATCAGCAAAATATATAGGCAGAGAAAATCCACCCTCCCCACAAATACTTTAATGACTACAGGTGTCTTATACCTGTCAATAACACAGTGCAAAGATAAAAGAAGAAAAGCTACAGTAATGGAGCACAATCTGAATACCCAAAAGGCTTGGGTGTGGCCCGTAAAGAATCTCTAAAATTGTTATCGAATTGTAGTTTTTAATGTGAGAAAAAGGGAAAATAATTAAACAGATGACTGAAGAGTAATTGTATTAACCATATTTTTTTAATGAAATGTAAATTAAATTAAATCAGCTTTAGTTTTTGTCCTGCCCCACCAACTATTATTTTTATTTTTATTAAATTTATATTACCGCCCATCTCCCCTGTCGGGGACCCTGGGTGGTTCACAATAATACATAGTTAAAAACATAAATATAAAATTACAATATAATAAATAATATAAAATCCAAGTAGAAAAGATGTTAAAAATGGAATACTGGGAGGCTTCATGGGACCAGCCACCCCCAAGAGGAACTGTTGGCATTTCCCTCCCAGGCAAGACGGCAGAACCAGGTCTTTAAGCCTTTCCGGAAGGTCGGGAGCGAGGAAACCAGCCTTAGCTCCGGGGGTAAGGTATACAAAAGGGCGGGCGCAACTGCAGAGAAGGCCCACCTCCTGGACCCCGCTAGATGGAACTCTTTGGTCAACGGGGTCCACAGCAAGCCCTCTCTAGCTGATCGGGTGGGACGGGTCGATGTTCTGGGGATGAGACGGTTCCTCAGGTAGCCTGGCCCTATGCCATGTAGGGCTTTAAAGGTGATAACCAACACCTTGAATTGTACCCGGAAGCAAACCGGTACCCAATGCAGCTCGCGCAGTAGAGGTGTCACATGAGCCGATCTTCTGGCCCCAATAACTGTCTGCGCAGCTGCATTCTGGACCAGTTGAAGCTTCCAGATACTCCTCAAGGGTAGCCCCATATAGAGCGCATTACAATAGTCTATATGGGAGATGACAAGGGCATGAGTGACTGTTCGGAGGGCATCTCGGTCCAGGAATGGGCGCAACTAGTGCACAATCCGAAGTTGTTCAAAGGCCCTCCTGGCCACAGCTGCCACCTGCTCTTCAAGCAGGAGTCGTGAGTCCAGGAGAACCTCCAAATTCCGCACTGGCTCCGAATGGGGTAGTGCCACCCCATCTAGAACCAAAGACAACAACTTCCTAGATCCCGAGCGGCCATCAATCCACAGCCACTCCGTCTTACTAGGGTTCAGCCGAAGCCTGTTGTTCCCCATCCAGGCCCCCACAGCCTCCAGGCACTGAGATAGGGCGGCAACTGCATCACTTACTTCACCCGGAATGGAAATATACAGCTGAGTATCATCAGCATATAGATGGTATTTCATCCCGTGGTGACGGATGATCTCACCCAGCGGCTTCATATAGATGTTAAACAGGAGAGGGGAGAGCACCGAACCCTGTGGCACCCCACACAAGAGGGGGCATGGGTCAGATCTCTCCTCCCCTATCATCACTGATTGGGAACGGCCCCGGAGGAAGGAGGTGAACCACTGCAGAACTACACTGCCCACCCCCAACTCCCTGAGATGCCCCCAAAGGATACCATGGTCGATGGTATCAAAAGCCGCTGAGAGATCTAAGAGGGTAAGGATGGATGCACTCCCTCCATCCCACCCTTGCCAGAGATCATCCATAAGTGCGACCAATGCAGTCTCCGTCCCACATCCCGGCCTGAAACCTGACTGAAAGGGGTCTAGATAACCCGTTTCCTCCAGAATCCTCTGGAGTTGTGATGCCACCACTTTCTCCACCACCTTCCCTAAAAAGGGGAGGTGGGAGCCTGGATGAAAGTTGTCCAGAATAGTAGGGTCCAGGGATGATTTCTTGAGGAGGGGGTGCACCAGCACCTCCTTAAAGGCCGCTGGGAACACTCCCTCCCCAAGAGATGTATTAATCATTGCCTGGACCCAACCACAAGTCACCTCCCGGGCCGATTTTACTAGCCAGGAGGGACACGGATCTAAATGACAAGTGGTGGCCTTCACAATCCGGAGGATTCTGTCCACTTCCTCAGGTCCAACAGGATGTTGGACCATAAAACTATGTTTTACAGAACCATGCCCAGCATGCCATTTAAAGGCCAAATGCACCCTTAGCTCAGAGAAGGATGCATGTCTCTGGGCTAAGACTCCAGAAAAGGTCAGGGTTACATCCATGCATCTACCACATCTGGTTTAGATCATGCCATATTCAAGCCCAGAGTCACTGCCCATCATGCTATGTGGGGTACTGGTATGAGTCTTTGACCACTCCTGATGGGCAACTGGATTGGGGAAGCCATCTTTAACAATCTCTCAGAAGGGCTTGGAGGGACATTATGTTGAATAATTCGCAGCACTGTGGGGAAATTAGTATTAAAGCTTCCCAGGCAACTATAATATGAGCAAATATGAAAAAAGCTCTCAGAAATACCTGATGGATAAAATATAGTGTCATTCTTGCAAGGCATGGTTCTCTATGAAATGAATGTTACTGTCTAACATGAGTTATGATTGCTTAGCACAGCTTTGCCTTTGCCTCATGCCTTGGGAAGACCCTGTTCTGCCTCAAGGAAGACATATTAAACTAGGCCACATTTGTCTGTGCCAAGTGTGTAAAAAGATAAAACTCTGAATTATCTGAACAGAGGCTCTGGTATTCCTTTGGAGGAAAGGAGGAGAGGATACTGCTATGATTATTCAAAAAGTGTCAGGAAGTGATGCATATTACTTCTAATTTATTACATTTATATATTAACTTGCTTATATTTTAAGAGAAAATCATCTATTAAAATTCTGAGTATTCTGAATCCGTGTGGCGTCCAGTGCTCCAAAACCTCTTTTGATAAAGCTAGTGGCAATGTAATGTCAGACTTAAAAAGGCTCACACAGAACAATGCCTGTGTATCCTCAGAAGTTTAGTATTTGAATGCTCTTCCCTTTGCCTACCAACATGTTGAAGGAAGTGGGTAGTGATTAGATTTAATTGGAAGGTGATGGGACAGACTCTTGACATTTGCTCTACATATCAAATTCTATGCTTGTGAGCATGTTTTATAAAAGCAGCCTTGAAGATGGTTTCAGAACTACAAACGGGATGAGAATTACAAGGAAGCTCACCTGTAGTCTCCGGATCTGGATATCAGAGAAATTCCTAACACCGTCAACTGACGGAACCAACCGCGAATAGAGTGCCTTAAAAAACAAAGTGTGTAATTAGGAGCCATGGGCACCCAATAAATCTCAGATAAACAGACAATTCACAAAACACACCAGAAGGGAAAATCATTAATGACATCATATTACCTGATCAGATTGTGTTGCCTCATGGAAGATGCGGGCATCAACAGCAGCAGCAACCAGGTTATTGGCAGCAGTAATAGCATGGATGTCACCAGTGAGATGAAGATTAAACTACAGAGAAAAAGAAAGCATGGAAAATATCCCAACAGTTATCTCAAACCCTGGACTAAATCTAATTAACTCCCCAAACCAAGGCTACAAGATTCAGTGCTGTTTCTAGAGGCAAGGCAGACAGTAGTTCTCTGATATGTGAAAGGCAAATGCCTTCTGAGAGGAAGAGAGAGGCCTTCTCCTATGTTGATTTCTTTTTGCAGAACCTTCTGAAGGGAGAAAAATACATTTCTCCCCACCCACCGCACATTTTTCCCACCCTAGCATGAGACCCCGCCTTCGGTTGCTTCTAAGTGACTGAGATGGTCCACTTATGCCAACCTCTCCAGAGACAGGCAGGAAATTCCAGTAGTTGTTACTGAAGACAACTGGAGAGCACCAATTTGATTAAAGGTAAAGGTTCCCCCCGCACATTTGTGTAGTCGTGTCCGACTCTAGGGGCCGGTGCTCATCTCCGTTTGTTAGCCGAAGAGCCAGCGTTGTCCGAAGACACTTCCACGGTCATGTGGCCGCATGATGCGCATGGAACGCTGTTACCTACCCACCAAAGTGGTACCTATTCTTGCATTTGCATGCTTTCGAATTGCTAGGTTGGCAAGAGTTGGGGCAAGTGCGGGAGCTCACTCCGTCACGCGGGGCTAGGGATTCGAACCTCCGAACTTGCGATCTTCCGATCAACAAGCCTGGCGTCTTACCCGCTGAGCCACCACGCCCCACCAATTTGATTAGCTAGGCACAAATATGGCATGAAGAGAATTTGTTATAAATTTGGTTTTTTCCCTAAACTTCTAGGAGGCATGCCAAGGTTTCCTGTGATGGAAAACCTTTGTGATGGTGCGATCGAACTTTCACCCAATGTACATAAAAATAGGCAGAACTTCAATCACACCATGATGCCCACCATCTTGACTTTTTAGACCACATGTTGCAGACACCCCCTGAACCTGCCAAATTCCATTGTGAACCTTTTCTAAGTCAGGTTGTGACAGCAAATTCTGTAAATGTGTTTCAGTGTACGAAGAATTACTTTCCCTTTGATACGCCCAGGGTTTCTCAACCTTAGCTACTTTAAAATGTGTGGACTTCAACTCCCAGAATTCCCCAGCCAGCAAGCTGGTTGGGGAATTCTGAGAGTTGAAATCCACACATTTTAAAGTTGCTAAGGTTGAGAAACCCTGGATACTCCACCAGGGGCTCTTACACTTTAAGCTGCAAGTGCTACAGAATCTTAGTGGTTTATGAAAGTGAGGATTACTGCAATTCCTTGACTTGTGGTCCAAATGTTTAGAAAAAAGGACTTCAATAGTATCATTTACAACAGGGGTTCCAACCCCCGGGCCGCGGACTGGTACTGGTCCGTGGCCTGTTAGGAACCGGGATGCCACGCCAGTCTCCGAACCCTGCCCCCGGTCCGCACGATGGGCTCCCACCTGCAGGTGCGCGCAGGGGCAGCGGTGTGCACGGCGGCCGCAGCCTCGCTAAAACGCGGAAGCGCTGATGGTGCGCCACTGCCGCCATGCACACCACCGCCCCCGCGCTGCCACCGTGTACGCCCCCACCGCCGCTTCGCGACACACTAAGTTGTGTGTTGTGACACAATAAAGTGTCGCGACACACAGTTTGGAAAGCTATGATCTACAGCAAGGCTGATATATGAGGAGAATTTAATTTGTTCCACATTTTTAAACAAACTAATTTAATTTCCAATACCTGACTGTATACACAGACTGGAACAATTATCCTGATTGCACATTTCTCTAAATCTGGTGATCAGTTCAAAAATGCATGTTCAAAAAAGATGTACATAATGGAATGGATTTATGATTGAATGCATGCAGAACTGACAAGGACTGGAAATATATCCATCCCCAAGCTGAGTGTCTATGACTATGGGGAGTCATACATCAGGATCAGATTTCACAGATCCTCTCCATGTAACATCAGGGAAAAGAACTCCCATCACTCTAAATTTCGGAACAAGTAGGTCTCGACATTCTGGAACACACATATGAGAAATGCAGACCCAGAGCCAATATTTATATAGGAATAAATCTAAAGTTTACCTCTTCCATAGGAATAACCTGAGAATAGCCACCTCCAGCTGCACCACCTATATAATGGGGAATATGAAAGATTATACTATGCATCAAATTGTGAATATTAAATAGTTTAACATCTATTCATTAGAAGAAAAAACTATACTTATTTTAAAACAGATGCATTATCCTTAACAAGGATCAGTACTAAGTGAGGACTTACCCTCTTGCATTCTATTACCACTGATGAAAATAGATCAGGTACTTGTCCATAAACTATTTCATGTCATCATGCTAAAACATTAAACCTAAATAATGGGCATTATCATGGTGAAAATTCTACAGAGTTTCTGCTGGTACCCTCTACTTGTGCATTCTAGCAAACTTCTTACAGGTAGTCCTCGTTTAGCAACCACAATTGGGACCAGCAACTCAGTTGTTCAACGAAGCAGTTGCTAAGTGAAACCGTGACTGTGCTTATGATCTTACTTCAGCTTTCCTTTGCTTTACAGACCTGTGAAGATCGTAAATGTGAGGATTGGCCATAAAGTTACTTTTTCATCAGCATCATAACGAGGACTACCTATATTTCCTCTCACCCTTTCAAAGGTTATACAACCAGCAGAATAAAACAAAGCAAAACTGTTTGCTTGGAGTTTACCAAAGATTGGAGATTACCAGGACAAATGCTTCCTGGGGGAAAAGAAGTAAACAAACCAAATCTACTGATCTGTAGAAACACAGACTATGAAAGAGACTAGGCTGAATTCTTTTCCTGCTGGCTTCTTAGCAGGACAGTAACTTGATCTTTCTTCAATCCACCAGTTAGGTGAAGTAACCTCATAGCACAATGCTTTTGCTGCCACTCCATAATGTAACATAATCAAAACCAGAATACAGGAACATACAGCATCAGGCTAACTCATAGTAGGTCAGATTATTTGCTCATATTGCCTGAAAAGCAATTGCTATCCAGAAATGCAGGTCAAGGTTTCTTTCCTTATCCTGTGCTAGCTGCTTCAATGGAGATACCATGGAGTGATTTTGGACCCACTGCATGCAAACTGTGTACAACTGGCAAGGTACAGCCCTGCCTCTGTCACAGAATGTGGCAATCTGTACCTTTAATTCCAAAAGTCGGCCCTTGAGAAGGCTGACGAACACAGGCAAATGCATTCTGACCAAGGTGTGCACCCAAAGCTTGAACCAGCCCTACTGTTGTGGTACTCTTCCCTTCCCCCAGTGGTGTGGGTGTTATCCTGGAAAAAATGAGTAACAATAGTTTTAAAAACCAGGTAAATACACAGCTCATTGAATTAAAATATGCACCAATATGTTAAGAGAGGGCAACTTGGCCATTAAAAGGTCTATTTGAACATGCTTGCTCAGTTTAAAGGGACAGGACATTTTCTGTAGTGGCATAATTATGAATACTTAATTAAACATCAGATGGGGGTTCTCCTGGCCCCTTCTCAGCATTTCAGGAAAACTTCCATTGATTTACCCTCAGATTGTATTTTGGGGCTGACATATTGAATCATAATTTTTATATTTGCCTCTTTGGGGCCCAGTTTCACCCTTGGTATATACTAGAGCTATGCTTTGAGGTATTTTAAGACTGGGTTAGCCATTTAGGGCATTTTCCTTTGAATGCTAAGCATGGTAATAAATGCTTTTACAGACTTTTCATGGGGAGCTGTTATTCTTTCTCAAACCACCCGGTCCAAAAAACCTGCTAGCTAGCTAGGGTGCAGAAGTAACTTAAGGCAACTTACCCTGTTACTACAATGTATTTGCCATCTGGGTGATCTTTGAGACGCCTCAACGTTGACAGTGAAATTTTGGCTTTGCATTGACCGTACAACTCTACCTCATCTGAAATCAAGCCAATTTCTCTGGCCAGCTCACCAACGGGTGTAGGAATACACGACCGTGAAACTTCGATGTCACTGAAAACCAAGAGTTATATTGAGAAAGGAGAAGATAGCATTCTTATCCCTCATTAAATACTGGGAAAATATAAGCCACAGCTAAATTTGGCCTTTCTCTTTGGACTTTGAAAGCATAGGCTTTCTGAATGCTCTTCTATGTGAAAGCTTCCCCAAAGTTTGGAAACTAGCATAGCAGGAAGAAGGATGGGCCAAAATCCCTCTCCTGGATATGGTAACTTTTGTACACATTTCAACAACCAATTCCAGCTTTCTGCAGCCCACAGCTACTCCTCCTCCAATAATGAACTTAGCTACCAAGTGTCAATAGTTATACAGTCAGCAGTGGCAACTGAAAACCAAAAGGCAACTGAAGTATAAAAGTGCATTTAGGAAAAACCTGAGAGGCCACAAAAACCAAAACCCCCCAAAGATAGCTGACACTCCCAGAACTTTCCAGCAGCTGAGAGTTTATTGAAGAAGTGAGAAGAAAATGGGTATGGAACAGAGTGCTCTGAAGGAGGCATAAGGAAGGCATGATATGAAAAGAAATATTCCGTGCTGTAACACTATTACAAGTCCACTTGTACATGCTATCAGTTTTACTTTCCATTCTGTCCATTTTCTCTACACTATCAGAAACCCCAGTAGAGCCTACAAAAAGTTCTCTCCTGCTCCCTGTCTCACTGGGACACAGTAAGTTACAAACCTGGATTCCATTCATAGCCTTCTTAGTCTAATTCTTACTTACCTTGGAACAGGGGTTATAGGATTGAGCAGGCTATACTGAATATTCCACTTGCCAGGCTGGTGTTTCTCAAGAAAACGTTGAGCGCTTTCTACTGTACTCTGAATTGGTATTTTAAAAAAGAAAACAACATAAAGGTCCGTTACTTTAATCAATAATGTATCTGTTCTGTCGTGTTAAGAAAACTTAGATAGGCTACATAATATAATTTGAAAAAGGCAGGAAACAGCTCCATCTGCTTTAAAGACAGAATTATCTAAATATACTGTACGTGCACATCTTTTATTTGCATTTTTTGGTCCACAATTTATATTACTCTTCAGAAACCTACTTCTGTATATACCTCCTTAACATTTCAACAAGCATGTCCATGTTCCTTCTCCAGGTCTTTCATTTATTGTGGCACACGCTGCAAAGTGGCCTTGTTGCCTTTTTTTTTTTTAGATTTTTTATCCCGCCTTTATTATTTTTATAAATAACTCAAGGCGGCAAACATACCTAATACTCCTTCCTCCTCCTATTTTCCCCACAACAAGAATCCTGTGAGGTGAGTTGAGCTGAGAGACTGGCCCAAAGTCACCCAGCTGGCTTTCATGCCTAAGGCGGGACTAGAACTCCCAGTCTCCTGGTTCCTAGCCCAGCACCTTAACCATTAGACCAAATTGGCAGACTTTCTCAGCGGGTGCCATCCAGATGTGTTACAACGGCAACTTTTAAGAAGACTGCTAACGTCCTGTGCTAGCTGGGTGTTTTAGCAGGTGTAGCTGAAATACCTTTTAAATTTGGAAAATAAATAAATCTGGAAGGCACAAGTCTGATGCTAATATAAATGCCTTTTTATTGTTTATCTGGGATACAATGGGTTGTGTTATTCACTGTTCCTTTTTAAAAAAAATTACTATTGCATTGGACTCAGGGCTACAAAGGTCTGGATTCAAATTCACAGTCTCAAAACTCACTGAGTAACTTTAGGCCAGTCAAACGTACCCATGAAGCCCAATTTATTCAAAAGTTTGTTTGTAAATAAAATGAGCAGAGATAATATTCTGCATGCTGCCTTATACCCTTGTAAAGAAAGAGGAGTAATAATAATTATTAAAGGTTTTAGTGAGCTGCTTTTAATTATTATTTCAGAAAAGCAGAACATACAGTATTTTTTAAATCACTGCAAGATTTCATATTTGAAAATATTTATTGGTGTTGTAGTTGAGGACTGTTTGCATTATCTGCTGTTTCTGTTTATTTACAGAAAATGTACCATTAATCAGTATGTTACAATGGCAATTGGGACTGGAATTTCCATCACTAAGCGATGTGACCCTAAAGCATGATGTCACATGACCACATCACTTAGCGATGGCAATCCCAGCAGTCCCAGTTGCTGTCATCATCATTGGCGATCACCCGTAGCCGAGTAAGATTGTCTTCCAAAGGTAAAATTTTAACAGTGGATCCGTAAGTGGCTATAAAGGCCAATTCTGGATCCGCACAACCTCCCACAGTGAGGGCATAGATTTCCGGGTGGGAGACGGTCATGATGAGGGTTTGCTTGACGTGCCTTCCTTTTAGCTCTTTTCTCCCTTTCACCCTGTACTCATGCTTCTTCAAAGTCCATAGCGCCATTAATAAAGGCAGACCTCCAATTGAAACGCTCATGAGTTAGGGCTTCCCAGTTCTCAATGCTGATATTACATTTTTTAAAATTAGCTTTGAGAGTGTCTTTGAATCTCTTTTGCTGTCCACCAATATTCCGTTTTCCATTCTTAAGTTGGGAGTAAAGTAGCTGCTTTGGAAGACGATGGTCAGGCATTCGAACAACATGGCCGGTCCAGCGAAGTTGATGTTGGATGATCATTGTTTCAATGCTGGTGGTTTTCGCTTCTTCTAATACACTAACATTAGTCCGCCTATCTTCCCAAGTAATTTGCAGAATTTTTCGGAGGCAGCGTTGATGGAATCTTTCAAGAAGTTGGAGGTGGCGTTTGTAGAGGGTCCGTGTTTCACAGGCGTACAGAAGGGTTGGTAGTACAATGGCTTTGTAAACAAGCATTTTGGTCTCCCTGCGAATGTCCCGATCCTCAAACACTCTACGCTTCATTCGGGAGAAAGCTACACTCGCAGAGCTCAGGCGATGCTGAATTTCAGCGTCGATGTCGGCTTTTGTAGATAGATGGCTGCCGAGATAAGAAAAGTGGTCAACATTTTCTAGTGACACACCGTTAAGCTGGATTGATGGCGCTGCGGAGGGATTGGTTCGAACTTGCTGGTAAAGCACTTTGGTTTTTTTAATGTTAATCGAGAGGCTGAGCTTTTCATATGCTTCTGCAAAGATGTTTAGGATAGTTGGAAGATCTTCCTTGGAGTGTGCACAGACTACGTTATCATCAGCATATTGAAGTTCTATAACAGAAGTTGTAATTACCTTATTTTTTGCTTTCAGCCTACTAAGATTAAAAAGCTTTCCATCTGTTCGATATATAATTTCTACACCAGTAGGAGGTTTCTCTTCAACAAGGTGTATAATCATAGCGATGAAGATAGCAAATAAGGTTGGAGCAATAACACATCCCTGTTTAACGCTGGATTCCACTTTAAATGGATCGCTTTGAGAGCCATTGTTATTCAGGATTGTTGCCATCATGTCGTCATGGAGTAGCCGCAAGATGTTCACAAATTTATCAGGGCATCCGATTTTCAGAAGGATGGTCCAGAGAGCAGTACGATTTACAGTATCAAAAGCTTTAGTCAGATCAATAAACGCCATGTACAGAGGGCGGTTTTGCTCCTTGCATTTTTCTTGAAGCTGTTGTGCAGTGAAGATCATATCCACTGTTCCCCTGGAAGGGCGGAAGCCATTTTGCGTTTCAAGGAGGATGTCTTCTGATACAGATAGGAGACGGTTTGTGATGATCTTTGCCAGGATTTTGCCTGCTGTGGCTAGAAGGGAGATGCCTCGATAGTTTCCACAGTCTGTTCTATCACCCTTTTTAAAGAGAGTGATAATTATGGCATCCCTAAAGTCTGCTGGAATCTCCTCCTTCATCCAGATTTTTTCGATGAGCTTATGAAGTTGTTGTGTAAGTTCAGGCCCGCCTTCTTTAAAGACTTCAGCAGGAATCCCATCAGGTCCACTAGCTTTGTTATTTTTCATTTGTTTAGTGGCTTTACTGACTTCCTCCAAACTAGGGGGTACTGCAAGCTCATCTCTTATTTGTTTTTGCGGGATTTGCAAGAAGACTTCATCGGCCACAGTAGAGTGACGATTAAGGAGATTCTAGTAATGCTCTTTCCAGTGCAGTGCAATAGACTCTTTGTCCTTTAGAAGTTTAGCACCATCTACTGAGCGTAAGGGATTTGTACCATGGTTTGTTGGTCCATAGATGGCCTTTATGGCATTAAAAAAGCCCCGTGCATCATGAGCATCTGCAAAATGTTGGGTTTCTTGGGCTTTTTTTATCCACCATATGTTCTTAAGTTCTCTAGTTCTTCTTTGGACTTCTGCCTTTGCACTGGCGTAGATTTTTTTATTAACGGCACAGTTAATATCTTTTTGCCATACCCGGAAGGCTTTCCTTTTCTTGTCAATAATATGTTCAATCTCACTGTCGTTCTCATCAAACCAGTCCTGATGTCTCTTAGTTTGGTATCCGATAGTTTGTTCACAGGCTGAAATAATAGAAGTCTTCAATTTAACCCAGTGTTCCTCAACATTTTCAGGAAGTTCCATAGGCAGATGTTCCTTGAGAGTTGATTGAAAGCAAGCTCGTTTAATAGGATCTTGAAGGGCCAGTGTATTCATTTTACGCCTTGGTTTTCTTCCTTGGAGCCTACGATGAGGGACAATCTTTATGGCCATTGTGGATCGAATTAATTGATGGTCTGTCCAGCAGTCATCAGCGCTCGTCATGGCTCTGGTGAGAAGTACATCACGGCGATCTCTAGCACGGACAAAGTTAGTTAGTGTCCGTGCTAGTTGCCGTCATAACCCCAGGACCGTGAGGGTTGTTAAGCGGGAAGAGGCAGGAGTCCCAGGCAAGCGCCAGCAGGTGCCACACGGGGATGGGTGGGTGCCATGGACAGATGCTACGAAGTGCAGGTGGGTGCATGGGTGCTGCAGGTGGTGCCACAGGCAGGCTCTACAGAGTATGGGTGGGCGAAAAAGTGGCAGGAGCAACTTCCAATTTCCCGCTGGCTTCCCCATTGACTTTGCTTGTGGGAAGCCAGCAGGGAACATCAGAAATCGTGATCACGTGACCACAGCTTGTTGCGACATCGTAATCGTCAGCCAGGCACTGAGTGCCTGGATTGTGATCACATGACTGTGGGGACAGTGCAACAGCCAGAACTCTGAGGACTGGTCATAAGTACCCCTCGTTCAGTGCCGTCATAACTTTGAATGGTCGCTGAATGAGTGGTTGTAACCCGAGGACTACCTGTACAGTTATTTAAAATAGTATGTTGTTGTTGTTGTTGTTGTTGTTATTGTTGTTGTTATTATTATTCTGCATATAGAACCTTATGAGACAGATTGGCCATGATCTAAAGGTGTTCTGGGAAAACTAGAGGATTTAAAGTTGTACGGGATGAAGCAGAGAGCGCTGCTAGGCGTCTGTGGCCCACAGAAACTCAATGGAAAGGGGAAAAAGACTCTTCCCCAAAGTGAGGGACTCACCTGCATCAGCATTGCAACGGTCATTGGTCCAACCCCGCCGGGCACAGGGGTGATATAAGCCGCTCTCTCCTTTGCTGAAGCATAAGCTACGTCCCCAACAACCCTCTTCCCACTGGGCTTTGTGCTATCTGTGAAGGAGAGATAAGGCGGCACTGGAGAAAAACAACACCCCCAAAACATATCAACCCTACAAGAGGCAGCAGAAAATAAAGCTTAAGTTTAGCTTGCAGTGACAAAACTTACACCCACACTAATATCCCTCTTGGCATTGCTGAGTTAACACACTCAGCTATCCCTCCTCCTCTTTCAGATTTGTTTAAAAACTGTTTTGTTAGCATGCTTCTGAATAAACATGACTTATCCAGGCTTGAGGGCAGAAGGACTCTGGAAAATAGAAGCTGTCTTCAAGAAGCAAGGTTTGCTCAAAATGTCATGCATGTCTCACAATTGCAAGTAGCTGTACTTAAGTATCTGCCCGGAAACAAGTAGTTTCCAGATTTCTGAAGAAAGCAAAAAAATGGGAGGGAGAGGAACAATAATCCTGTTTTAATGGGGTGGAATTGGCATTTCAAAATGAGGTTTAACTCAAGATTTCAGCAGGCTTACAAAAAGCACTTTTTCATTAGGTTTGGGAAGGTTTTCAAAAGGAACTTTCTAGTTTCAGCAGCTTAGAGGGCAACTTTTGCATTTATTAAAACCATCCTTACTATTTCAGGCAACTGGGGGCAATTGCTCGGGAGATTAGCTGTTTTGTTATTGCACTACGCTGGGAAGAGCTACCCTTGGCACGTTGCTTGCTCCATCAGCCTTCGTCGTTCAAGAGCAAAGGGCAGAATAGAAAACAATACTGAGCAGCAGAGAGCAGCATTTCTTTACTGCATGTTGCAAAGACATGAAATGAACTATCCTGGACTCCGTAGGATTCTCGGATTTCATTTAAGGAAAAGGAATGGAAATTAGAAACAAGTCTCTAGTGGCAAGGCAAATTAAAATGTTGGAGGCAGTTTTCTCCTTTCTTAGAAGGTGGCTAGCAGAGCATGCTACTCTAAAAAAGAAGATTGAAAAACATACCCACTGTTCAATAAGTAGATTTTAATATTACCATAATTTCATACCAGGCCTATGTAAACTACTTCACCCCAAAACACTTTTTCTACTGTTTTTAATTATGGTTTTAGTCTTGGCATGGGATTCTTTTATATGGCTACCTCAGTAACCCACCAAACAAAAGGCTCCAAATAATTATAGCCTCCTCTTGAAGTTTCACAAAAGTAGCCTGGGTCTCCATAGCAGCAGTCATCAAACTAAAGGCAGGATTTAGCGGGAGCCTCAATCTCCTCACAACCAGGTTGCTAGCTGCTTGCCACAGATTTAAGAATAAGATGTGAGACTGCCATTCCGCCTCAGTCAGCTGCACTCCCACCAAAACACTTTCCTTTGGCATAAAGGTATTGCTGGGACATTGAGAGCTAGAAGATACAGCAACTATCTTTGGGAAGTCTGAAGCATACCTCAGGCCCAAAGGCTTTGTGCCCCTAAGGAGTTGGGAGAGCCTACGTTGTGACCTTTATTCATTCTGAGGGTTGAGGAAGGTCTGAGGAACCAAAGCATACATTTTTAAGGCATTAAAATCAGGAGTTGAAGTCCACACATCTTAAAGTTGCCAAGTTTGAAAAACACTGCCTTAAAACCTCACATCCCCCCCATCCCCAAAATGGGTGAAACGTTTTGGGCTTGTTGGGTTCCTGGTGTTCCCTGAGCTTTTTTTTCTTGCAGATGTTTCATTACCAGGCTGGGTAACATCACCACAGAGAGCCACGTATGGCCCATGAGCCTTAGCTTATTGCAAGCTCAAATTCAACATCCCCTGAATGTGGGAATGAGCCAGCTGGGGTCTTCCTCTTGAGAAATGATCCAGCTAGCTACTAGCCTCACGGGCCTTTTCTTATCCCCAAAAGCAGATGATGAAGTGAGCCACAGTTGCTAAGAAATTTGAAGAAAATGAGCATCTTTATTTAACCCTTCAATTAGTTAAGTGCAATTAATGATGGATCACTTACAAAAGCAGCCTTTCTAGAAGTGCAGGGGAGGATAGCAACTGTTTGATAGGTGTGACTAATCCTCTTAATTCTTAGTTTCTTAAACTGGAGAGCAGATGGGTAGAGAAGCCCCACTTTACTAAAGAGGAATGTTATGCAACCAATCTCTGGTTTATTAATTAATTTTTCAGTAAGGAAGTAGTGATTTCATCCAAAATCCTAGCAAGATTATCCATTCAACTGGACAAGTCCTTGGCCACATGCCATTCATGGTTTCTTTTGTTTTGGCTTAGTACTGTGAACCATGATATATGGTTTGTTTAGCACACTGTCTAAACCTAGCCAAATCTGAATTTTTCAACAAACTGTCTCTTTGTGAATATAGCTGCAGAGTTCCTTGGAGGAAGGGCAGGGCATAAAAGTCATACCTAAATAAAAACACTGCAAGAGACATGTCAGAATTTGCAGTCTCATTCTTCCTTGGATCCCATTCAGTGGTGATACAGAGAAGGTCAATGGATACATTCATGCCTAACTACAATGCTCAAGTGATGAGAAGTAGCGTTGCCCTCCCCTCTGTTTCCTCCACAGACACCTCTGTCAAGGCAGTGTCTATGCAGTTACTAGGGGATTGAACATTAGAGATGAAGAGATATTGTAAAAGAGAGGAGATATATAATTATTAAATTTATCTGTTGGTTTTTTTGCAAGACTGCCAAGACTACTTTGACCAGGCTTTCAGGAGGTGGCTTTGATTGGATTTTATGACCCCTGTTTTAGATAGATAGATAGATAGATAGATAGATAGATAGATAGATAGATAGATAGACAGACAGACAGACAGACAGACAGACAGACAGACAGACTGACTGACTGACTGACTGACTGACTGACTGATCTTGTCTTTTATAACCGTTATTAGAAGTGGGGTGCCATGAAGTTCTTTATGTTGCTTGTACTGTTGCTGCTGCATTGATGTTGGGATTTCTTTAGGAATTGTATTATGTATGTAAACTGCTTTGTGTAACCACAAAGACAGAGGGTCTGGCAACCTGGTATCTTCTGGATATTTCTGATTACATCTTTCATAAAACTTGATCAATCTGGAGTTCAGAATATTTCCAATGTCTGGAAGGCACCATTGCGGCACCTGACCTAGTATTTCTATATTTGACTGGGAGGTAACAAATTGAGTTCTGCAGGGAATTTATTGGAACAAATTGCCAATATAACAGTCTACAAACTATAATGGCTATACAGATGTAATATGAAACATTACTGTCTTCCAAGTTTTTAAAGCATCATTTTATTTCCTCTTCTTGACTTTCTAATCCCTATTCTCCCCATCCCCAAAAAGAAAGATTTCAGAGAAGGTGGGATCTACTTCCAAATTAGGATCTTTAATTGCCTGACTGAAACACGAATGAGATGTAACCATTTTCTCCCTCCTACATCCACACACACCACTATGCTAGTTAACAAATATTTCCTAACAATTTTTCAAAGTCACTCTTTAATATTACCTGGTATGTGATTGATTCCACAGTCAATCACTACTGAACCTGGTTTGATCCATTCACCTTTCACCATCTCAGCCTTGCCAGCTGCAACCACCAGGATATCTGCTTTACTCACCTGCAAGCACAATTTGTATTAACCTGGTTCCACAAAGAAACTTGGCTGTTAAGTTTTCTCTTTCTTCCCTGCTGTGCCACTCCCTCTTTAAGGTGATTTATCTATTTAACAAGGTCCTATAATGTATATAAATCGTTTTGGTCAATTAAAATAGGAATGTATTTTTGTGTTGAGCAGCAGGTGGCTCCCTTCTCAGAAATAAAAATCAATACAGAAATCATTTCCCCAACATTTTGCAATTACCTAATATTTCACCTATCAGCAAGAGTTCATCTTTGTAGAACACACATGCAAATTAACAAAAGTGCATTCCCTCCCTGCCTATAAAAATTATAGCATACCAGGGAGAACACTAGAATACTGTTTTTGACAGGCTAACTTTCTATAAGCAGGGAGCCATGACAGAAGGAAGATTTGATTTTGCAACTCCCCATACCCAATTATGAAGTGGTACATTTCTACAGTAAGCCAGGGGTCCACAACCTGTGGGCTGCGGCCTGTTAGGAACTGGACTGCGGGGCTCCCGCCTGCAAACCCGCCCCCTTCCGCATGATTGGCTCCTGCCCGCAAACCCTGCCCCCCAGTGCTCCCACCCACAAACCCCACCCCTTGTGCACGTGATTGGTTCCCGCCTGCAAACCCTGCCCCCTGGTCCGTGGAAATCCCAGAAACCCCGCCCCCCCAGTCCATGGAAAAATCATCTTTTGAAACCGGTCCCTGGAGCCAAAAAGGTTGGGGACCCCTGCACCAAACCATTAGCAGATACTTGGAAATAGCATGGGACACATTCTGTGATTATTCATGGTTTTCCCCAGATTTTGTAGTTCTTTGGCTAGAGAGCTTAACAATTGTTCCTGCAAAGCTGGCTCCTTGTGAATCCACATAGACAGACAGACAGTGGCTCAGGGTGGTTGTATTTGTGCTTCACAGAGACTCTTCTTGCTGAGTGTTTCTATACTAAGCCAGAAAGTCACTATCCAGATATAAAGTGCTAGTCTGGACCAAACGCCCACTTGAACGTGGCCTTAAAGAAGCAATCCAATATTGCAAAGCGAGGTCTTCTCTTCCCAGTATTCTTTCCAAGAGGAAATTACAGATTTTCCTGGGATTTTCCATAGGCAGACATATACCTTAGCATGGAATTACATCTCCTTCCCATGATCACCTACCCCATTAAGAAATCCTCCGCATTTGCTGAACTATAACCACCTGGAAAAAGGAACCTGTTGGGGAGAGGTTAACACACTCCCTGGCAGGACACACACTTTGCACACAGAAGTTTCCAGATTAAACCCTAGCATTTGTGACTGCAAAAGAATCTAGAAATCATCTCCAATGAGTAACAGCTAGACCAAACTTCCTCAACTGGCATTCTCTGGATGTTGGCTGGGAATTCTTGGAACTCCACTCCAACACATCTGGAGGGCCACATGTTGGACAATGCTTAACTAGCAATACCCTTCAAGAAGTGCCACTGATCTGATCTCTGCCCATGAGAGAGAGGGCTTTGGCTGAGCACTGTCCAATGGGATCCAGAGTACTTATCTCATGTTTGCATGCCCACAACCAGTAGTATAGCACCACACCATAAACATTTCCCTTACTGCTCCATCAATGCTATCTTGAAGGCATTATGGCCAAATAAAAATAGCAGCTTAATCTCAACCAACTGCTACAGAGCCAAGATCAGGCACCAAGCCCCAGCAGCAGTTTCAGGGGGTGTCAGCTACAGAGGTTGAACCTGGATTTGACTTGTACCCTACAGAGGCCAATACAACTATTCAGAGACAAGCTTCAACAGCAAAGGGGCCAGCAAAAGATGTTTTGTGCTGAAAATCATTATAACAGCCTTACTTCGTCAGCCAGCGATGCAGTCTTGGAATGGCAAGTGGTCACGGTTGCATGGTTCCAAAGCAGCAGGTCATGCATTGGAGCCCCGACTATCTTACTGCGTCCAATCACTACTGCTTTTTTGCCTGCTACTTGAAGACCTGGAATGCAGAACCCAGATTTAACATTCACATCACAGAAGCTGTGCTCTGTTGTCAGTCTATGATCCCTCTCTGACTTACAAAAAGCACATCCAAAGCCCCAAAACCATGTTTTTATTAAGGTGTGTATCTGTTAAGCTCCATGCAGCTGCGCAAGATCAAAGAAACAAGAACTACACAGTTTTCAGTAAGGTCTCTTTTATGCTAGTCTGGGGTAAATACAGAATCTTGAAAACTGCAATAGAAATTTTCCAGCCTTATTTATATGAATGAATTAAGGCAGAGTCTCTTTGAATGCTTTGACATGTTTCTTCCAATATTCCTCTTCATCTGGGCTAAGTTGCCATTTATGAGATAAGCTGTGAACTGACTTGCCCACTCTCTCAAGTGTTTATGTCTGTGTTCTCTTCCCTTCCTCTTCCAGCTTCCCCAGAATCACTCACAGTACCTAAAGTGTCTCCCATCCATTCCTTGCTCACCTGTTTGCCTGATAAGCTCCATGCATCCTTTTGGTGTGCATGGAATGAAGCAGCTGCTAAGCTCACCACGGGACAGCTTCCCTGCATTAATACTGCTCAAGCTGAAAGGTTAAAAACAAAACAGCTGAATTAGCAGTCTCAGAATTTTATCTTCCCATCTAAACTTGTATAAGGGAGGAACTACAAGAACCTTGTAGGGTACTAAATACTGACATCACTGTATTAGATAGACTGATAGTCTAACTCACTTTAACACAACTTCCTTTGCTCCTCTGGGGACAGATGTTCATAACAAAATACGGTGAAAAGTTTAGCTACCTCCTATGCAATTTAATGAGAGCCAGTTTGGTGTAGTGGTGAAGGCACCAGGCTAGAAACCAGGAGACAGCAATTTCTAGTCCCACCTTAGGCACAAAGCCAGCTGGGTGACCTTGGGCCAGTCATTCTCTCTCAGCCCAAGGAAGGTGGCAATGGCAAACCCAAAAATCTTGCCAAAAGTCTGACCAGTCCAGGTAGTTGCCAGGAGCCAACACAGATTGGAAGGTGCACACACAAAGTAATTCAACAGCCAAATAAATTTTATCAAGTTTTGTTTATAGCATTTGAAGCCCATCTTCATGTCTGCTCTTCTCTAAGGAAAAATTATGCCTTATTGCTTGCCCAAAGCTTTGGCTCCTCTATGTTTCCAACAGAAGTTATTAAAGCTCAACTTTTGCTGGTCTTCTGCCTGAACATTTACTTACACTAGTGAAGTTTTCTTCCTGTGAGAATAGAAGCAAATGAAACCTAAACCAAAGTACTAGGGACTGGACACTTTTAAAAGCAGCCAATTCCAAAGAAGATTATATTGCTTTTGTTTAGTACAGTGTTTTTCAAACTTGGCAACTTCCCCAGTGTGGCTGGGGAATTCTGGGAGTTGAAGTCCACACATCTTAATATTGCCGAGTTTGAAAAACACTGCTTTAGTATATTCCTTCCCCAACTGGCCCTCCAGATGTTTGGGGACTGCAACTCCCAACAAGAGAGTTTTATTCCCAAGCAAATTACATGCATATTTTTATAACAAGCATACCCATCGACATCTTTCTCAGGTGCCACAGCATTGGTTATTTTCTCTGTGTTGATGGGCTTGTTTGAATCCAGAGGCAATTGCACTATAAACCCATGGATGCCAGGGTCTTCATTCAAATTATTAATGCATCTGAGCACCTGCATGTTTATAGGAATAGTGAAAGAAGGGGAAACAGATGTAATGCTAAGCAAACCACAGAAGAGACTTCCTGATTTCTTTAGCCACTCCTGCTGGCAGGAGGCATCAAGCATGAGTGATTGTGCAGTGGGCACAGGAACACTTCTCAGCCCCAACAGACCAGAATTACTCAGAATGTTACCTTATAATTATGAATGGATCAAAATGCAGTGTTATGGCCATTCATACAATGTGCTAAGCCAAAGTCAAACAACAACCTAGTAGGCTGTGTCAACCCAAATATGGTTTATAAACCATTTCTAAACCACAGTTTATAGTAGTATTCCCAACCTTTCTGGCTCACATTTGGAATATCTTGAAAAATGGCTGTTGTGGAGGGCAGGGCCATTTACTAGGCTGTAAATGAGGTTGTTCCCTGCCACCAGCTCTAGCCTCATTAAGTACTCTCTACCATTTTAGCTTATCTTTGCTTTTTTTCCAAGAAACTGAGTATACTTCTAAACAATGCCCAGGCTTGTAGCCATCCACCTAATGATGATTCTGGGGTCTATCAGGGGTTCTTGAGGTTGGTGCTATATGCTTTTCATTTATTATTGTTAATTAACTGAATCATTAAAAAAATGAAGCAGGGCACAAAAGGTTTATGACTGAGTTCAATGTGTCAACACAGCCAACTGTGGCTTATTCAATAGTGCATAATTAGGAAACCATGGCTTGACAAGACATGCAATTTTTAGCCATTGTTTCTGCCTGGTAATACTTTTTTGTAAGAAGTTCCCAAATTAAAGATGTTAAGTTTAGACACAGTTAGAAGGTAGCTACTCCAGCAAAGGAGATCGTTACCTTGTCGTGGTGCTGGAGCTTGAGCACCTCAATGAAACCATGAGCTAAACTGTGAAGGGACACCCAAGACGGGAAGGTTGTGGCAGAGAGGTCAGACTAAATACGATCCCTGGGGAAGGTAATGGCAACCCACCCCAGTATTCTTGCCATGAAAACTAAATGGATCAGTACAACCAAAGATATGTCGGTATACCATCGGAAGATGGGACTCCCAGGTCGGAAGATGGTCAAAATGCTACTGGGGAGGAACAGAGGATACGTTCAACTAGCCCCAGATGTGATGACGCAGCTAGCTCAAAGCCGAAAGGACGGCTAGCGGCCGACGGTGCTGGTGGTGAACGACGAATCCGATGTTCTAAAGATCAACACACCATAGGAACCTGGAATGTAAGATCTATGAGCCAGGGCAAATTGGATGTGGTTATTGGTGAGATGTCAAGATTAAATATAGACATTTTAGGTGTCAGTGAACTGAAATGGACTGGGATGGGCCACTTCACATCAGATGACCACCAGATCTACTACTGTGGACAAGAGGACCACAGAAGAAATGGAGTAGCCTTCATAATTAATAATAAAGTGGCTAAAGCAGTGCTTGGATACAATCCAAAAAACGATAGAATGATCTCAATTCGAATTCAAGGTAAGCCATTTAACATCACAGTGATCCAAATATATGCCCCAACCACAGATGCTGAAGAAGCAGAAGTAGATCAGTTCTATGAGGATCTGCAGCACCTACTAGATAATACACCAAAAAGAGATGTTATTTTCATTACAGGAGACTGGAATGCTAAGGTGGGTAGTCAGACGACACCTGGAATTACAGGCAAGCATGGTCTGGGAGAACAAAATGAAGCAGGACATAGGCTGATAGAATTTTGCCAAGACAACTCACTGTGCATAACAAACACTCTCTTCCAACAACCTAAAAGACGACTTTATACATGGACTTCACCAGATGGTCGACACCGAAATCAGATTGACTACATCCTTTGCAGCCAAAGGTGGCGGACATCTATACAGTCGGTAAAAACAAGACCTGGAGCTGACTGTAGTTCAGATCACGAACTTCTTATTGCAAAATTTAGAATCAGACTAAAGAGAATAGGGAAGACCCACAGATCAGTTAGATATGAGCTCACTAATATTCCTAAGGAATATGCAGTGGAGGTGAAGAATAGATTTAAGGGACTAGATTTAGTAGATAGGGTCCCGGAAGAACTATGGACAGAAGTTCGCAACATTGTTCAGGAGGCGGCAACAAAAAACGTCCCAAAGAAAAAGAAAACCAAGAAGGCAAGATGGCTGTCTGCTGAAACACTGGAAGTAGCCCAAGAAAGAAGGAAAGCAAAAGGCAACAGTGATAGGGGGAGATATGCCCAATTAAATGCAAAATTCCAGAGGTTAGCCAGAAGAGATAAGGAATTATTTTTAAACAAGCAATGTGCGGAAGTGGAAGAAGACAATAGAATAGGAAGGACAAGAGACCTCTTCCAGAAAATTAGAAACATCGGAGGTAAATTCCAGGCAAAAATGGGTATGATCAAAAACAAAGATGGTAAGGACCTAACAGAAGCAGAAGAGATCAAGAAAAGGTGGCAAGAATATACGGAAGATCTGTATAGGAAGGATAATAATATTGGAGATAGCTTTGACGGTGTGGTCAGTGAGTTAGAGCCAGACATCCTGAAGAGTGAGGTTGAATGGGCCTTAAGAAGCATTGCTAATAACAAGGCAGCAGGAGACGACGGTATCCCAGCTGAACTGTTTAAAATCTTGCAAGATGATGCTGTCAAGGTGATGCATGCCATATGCCAGCAAATTTGGAAAACACAAGAATGGCCATCAGATTGGAAAAAATCAACTTATATCCCCATACCAAAAAAGGGAAGCACTAAAGAATGTTCAAATTATCGAACAGTGGCACTTATTTCACATGCCAGTAAGGTAATGCTCAAGATCTTGCAAGGTAGACTCCAGCAATTCATGGAGCGAGAATTGCCAGATGTACAAGCTGGGTTTAGAAAAGGCAGAGGAACTAGAGACCAAATTGCCAATATCCGCTGGATAATGGAGAAAGCCAGGGAATTTCAGAAAAACATCTATTTCTGTTTTATTGACTATTCTAAAGCCTTTGACTGTGTGAATCATAACAAATTGTGGCAAGTTCTTGGTGGTATGGGGATACCAAGTCATCTTGTCTGCCTCCTGAGGAATCTGTATAACGACCAAGTAGCAACGGTAAGAACAGAGCACGGAACAACGGACTGGTTTAAAATTGGGAAAGGAGTACGGCAGGGTTGTATACTCTCACCCTACCTATTCAACCTGTACGCAGAACACATAATGCGACATGCTGGGCTTGAGGAATCCAAGGCTGGAGTTAAAATCGCTGGAAGAAACATTAACAATCTCAGATACGCAGATGATACCACTTTGATGGCTGAAAGCGAGGAGGAGTTGAGGAGCCTTATGACGAAGGTGAAAGAAGAAAGTGCAAAAGCTGGGTTGCAGCTAAACCTCAAAAAAACCAAGATTATGGCAACGAGCTTGATTGATGACTGGCAAATAGAGGGAGAAAAAGTGGAGGCAGTGACAGACTTTGTATTTCTAGGCGCAAAGATTACTGCAGATGCTGACTGCAGCCAGGAAATCAGAAGACGTCTACTTCTTGGGAGGAGAGCAATGGCAAATCTTGATAAAATAGTTAAGAGCAGAGACATCACACTGACAACAAAGGTCCGCATAGTTAAAGCAATGGTATTCCCTGTAGTAACCTATGGCTGCGAGAGCTGGACCATAAGGAAGGCTGAGCGAAGGAAGATAGATGCTTTTGAACTGTGGTGTTGGAGGAAAATTCTGAGAGTGCCTTGGACTGCAAGAAGATCAAACCAGTCCATACTCCAGGAAATCAAGCCAGACTGCTCACTTGCGGGAATGATATTAAAGGCAAAACTGAAGTACTTTGGCCACATAATGAGAAGACAGGATACCCTGGAGAAGAAGCTGATGCTAGGGAAAGTGGAAGGCAAAAGGAAGAGGGGCCGACCAAGGGCAAGATGGATGGATGGTATTCTGGAGGTGACGGACTCAACCATTGGGGAGCTGGGGATGGTGACGGCCGACAGAAAGCTCTGGCGTGGACTGGTCCATGAAGTCACGAAGAGTCGGAAACGACTGAACGAATAAACAACAACAGAAGGTAGCTAATGTTAAAAAGAAAAGAAAATCATTTCAACAATGGTTCAGGAGAATACAGATTTCCAGGAGCTACAGAAGACAAATTACCAGAAGCAACAGAAGACATATTACCGGATGAGAATGACCTAATCACATACAGCTGATGCAGACATTTCTTAAAGTGAACTGGATTACCTCAGCTTCTGTGGCAGTATTCGGCAGCTTGATGTGATTGGCATTGATCCCGATCTGGGAAAAACAAAATGCCCCCCCCCCCAAATGACAGAGTTTATGAACTGGGATATGATCAGATGAAGATTAAACGGTCTCATTTTGCAAGCTTTATAGTGTTCCTCATACACAGAGCTCAAAATGTTTATCTCTCCTTGCTACAAGGATAGACACTTCTTCTGAAAAGGTATATAACAAGAGGTTAAAATGTTCATTGGGCAAAGGCAGGAAAATGTATTCTTATGTTGTCAAGGCAACCAGGCAACTTTCTTGTCAGACTGCAATGCAAGAGTTTCATTGTCTGTCATTGCACTACAGTGTGGGAAAATAAGAACCAATCATGTGTTCAATCCTGGTCTTGGAATAGAAATTATACACACACACATATATTCTTCTTCATTGTAGTTTAATTGAGTTACAGTTACAACAAGTCACTTGTTTGGAGGAATTAGCAATTGCCCCTGTCCAAGTTGGCAAATTATCCTTGGTTATCACAACAGTCCTCCATAACATGCTACTTATCCTAGCTTTGTACAGCTGAGAAAGATAATTGTCATAAAGTCTTTCCACCTGGGAGAGGGGAAGAACCCTCCAGTTTTCTTACTGCTACAGAAACAGTTTCCATATGCTGCTCTTCTAGTGGAAGTTGCACACCAACATGATTTCCTGGGTTAGGAACTGGACCACTTACTTTCTCTCTCTTTCTCTCCTTTTTATTAAAGAAAATTTTAACAAAGTAAAAGCCATAAGAGAAAATAAAGAGAATAAAGAAAAATAGTGAATAGTGAGGAAAGAAAATAGAAAAAGAAAGAAAAGATTATAAAGAAGCAGCTTCCTATCCTCTTGACAGTGGTTATAGGTACATTTATATTTTACCCTCTCTCTCAGGTTACATCATAATTTCCTTCTTTCCATAAGCTACCCTTTCTAATCTTCAAACTCATAAATCAATTTTCTCTTTTTTCAGCAAAAAGTCCTTAAGGAGTTTCCAGTCACTAATAAATGTAGTTGATCTTTCTCTAATCAAACAAGTTAATTTTGCCATCTCTGCTAGTTCTGTCATCTTCATCAACCATTCCTCCATTGTGGGTATTTCATAATCTTTCCATTTTTGCATATATAGTAGTCTTGCAATCATATATAAAAATAATATTCCGTGGCTCTTTTCTAATTGACTATCCATTAATCCCAACAAGAAAAGTTCTGGTTACAATTACAATTACAAATTACAATTGGAAACTTTGTATCTCAATCTCTCTATTTAAAGCCAAATTGACCAGTAGGAACAAAATGTTCCATTGAATCTAATGCTATGAAAAGTAGCTTTACCTCAGCAGCAGCCTTCAGCTTCATGCTAATATAGAGATTTGAATCATCCCGATCGCCAACCTTTGGGGGGAAAAAATCAGGTTATTTTACAGGCCAGATTCAACAACTATTTTCATCCATGCTATAGAGCAGGGGTACCCAACCTTTTTGGCACCAGGTACCGGTTTCATGGAAGACAATTTTTCCACAGACCAGGGGAGGCAGGGTTTGCAGGCAGGAGCCAATCGCGCAGGCCAGGCCGGGGTTTGCAGATGGGAGCCAATCAAATGGACCGGGGGGCGGGGTTTGCAGGCAGGAGCCAATCACGTGGACCGGGGGTGGGGTTTGCAGGCGGGAGCCAATCAGGCGGACAGGGGCGGAGTTTGCAGGCGGGAGCCAATCGCACGGACCACCACCGCTCACCTGCTGTGCGGTCCACTTCCTAACAGGCCACAGCCCACTAGTGATGTGGGTTATGTGTATAGAGGACTAGATTTACTAGAAAGTGTTTCAAAGTTGAAGGGTTCTGAGCCTGACTTCAAAACATTTTGAACAACTCTAGAATATACTTCTACACCCTAGATTACTGTTTACTCTTCCAAGAAGTTGAACACTGCCAAAACAGAACAAAGTGATACTAATAACAATATGTTGTACTGCTCCAAAGTACCTTTTCATCTTAACCTGTTATTTTAGTGATAGTGGGGAAACAGTTTTGCATACAATGTAATGAATAACATTAATCTCATAAAAATTATGCTTCCACATAAGCACATTTCTTGGTTATAACCATGACCTGAAAGTAAAGCCTACAGGTTTCTGACGACCAGATTTGACATTTAATGGTCTTTTTGAGCAATGCCAAATTGTACCAATTATCCTTTCACTGCTGCTCAACTGGGGTCTTGTATCTGCCTTAGGAGACACAGACTTCATTCTTTCTCTACCATAATTCTTCCCAGTCAACAGGGGAGTTCTTTAGCGTGCTTAGCTGGAATACAGCAGACTTTAAAATCTCCACTCTAAATATGAATGTATTCATATTTAATCTTCCTTTTAAGCTAAAAAACAATTTTACAAGTATGCTTGTAATGTGTAAGATAATGTCTTCCTTAAACTGAGCTCACAGTGACTTCACAAACACATCCAAGTAGCATAAATACAAGAAAAAAGGAATAGAAATATGTTTGGCATCATGAAAAGCTTTTTTTTAAAATATTTTCTCATGCTTTAACCTACATCTAAAATTCAATAGATGGTGCTAAGAATGTGCAGAACATTGAATTCCAAGGGGAAAAAGGCACTGGAGCGTGCAGGGCCATTCATGTAGCATCTCTTGCCAACTCTTTAAGGTAGATGCATCTTTTTCTGGAATCATGTAGCTGTCCTTGCAGCTGCAGTGTAAACCCAGCAGTTTGATTTAAGGAATTCCTGACAGATGCTACACAAGCATCCCCGCATGCTCTGAAGTTCCTTTTTCTCCTTTGAATTCAAAGTTCGCATAGCTCCAGAAAGACCCTCTCTCTGGATACAGCTGCCATTCCCTATAAAGTTTTCATGCTTCATAGAAACATTAAATGGTATTATCAACAATTTGGTGGGATATAGACCCTTCATAATACAAAAAAAAAAAAAAAAGATTAGTTTGACGTGTTATTGACTGTAGGTACTACGGAAATGCATGGGATAATTCTACCTTACTGAGGAGGTGCTACGTGCCAACAATGCACCCAGACTACTGTATGCTTGGCTTGTGTCTAAAGGTGACCAGCTTATTGCAAACAGATTTTTTTATACCAATGCAGGATAACATTTGAGGGGTTGGAGGCTTTCTGGTGCATCGCAAAGAGTTTTAAGTGTGGGGCTGAAATTGCACTGGATAATTTAAGGGTGCTCTGTGGCTACAGGATGTCCACCCCTGCTTTAGGCAAGATTCCTAACTTGTCTACATGATGGCACAGGGGACATCACCAAGGGATGGAATTAGTCTCCTCATTCATACATGAGCACCTGAAAAAAACTGTGGAAGCAGCATTTCTGAACCTGTGAACCAGCTTCATAAATAACACTAAATAAAAAATATATTATATTATATAGCCCTTACCTGCAGAATAGCAAGGCCTGGCCTGAAACCTGGCGCCTTTGCTTTCATTTCTGCAACTTGGTTCTTCAATCTCTCCCGTACTTGGCTAGAAAGAACAGGTGGGAAAGAGAGAGCAAACATTAATAATTTGTAGTAGATAAAAACAATTGGGAGAGTCTAGTTCCAAAGTCAAGTGGGAGGATTTAAATCTGCACCATTTAGTTTTGCCATGTTTAGTCCCCAATTCCACAGATGTAAAGCTGTGCAGCTGACCAGTTAGAAGAAGGGGGAAGAAATCCATCAACTGCTCAGGTAAAGTTGATTGTACAACTTTACTCTCTCTCTGCCCCCCCCCAAATGTCATTAAGTGTCACTCATCAACGGTGGGAGTCAATGGTGAAGGTGTACAGTTGTTCAAGATGGGGTGAAGTCTAACAAGGAGCAATTATTAAAGGCAGTCTTTAAAACTCTGATGTGTTTTACTGGCCCACTGATCAATGTATGAACTGAATCTGAGATAGTTTGGCAAGAAACATCAACAAAACAACACTACTTCTTAATTTCTTTATTATTTACAATATTTATCTGCATAACTGGGGATTTGAGTCTATGCCTTACAAGCATGGTTTGACACTCCAGTCACCAAAAAAGAAGGAAATTACAATACATTCTTGTACAAAATATTATGCAACAATATTTCTTATCTTTAATCATTAGGTAAAAATATTTAGTTCAGAGAACAGTCAAACTGGAGAAGAAAATCAAACTCACAAACCAGTCGCTATATCATTTGCTACCTACCATATACTCTCCTCCTGTAAAACTAACAATCGTCATCTTTCAGTGCCACCTAGTGAACTCAGAATGCAACTGCAAATAACATTTTTTTCTTAACATTTTCTGGGAGGCAAGCAGAGCTTAATAATAACCTGCTACGGACATTGCATTAAGTCAGGTTCTGCTTAACCATAACTTATCCCTGAGCTAGAACTGGCTGAGTTTATTGGTCAGGCTAAGTCATAAACCACGTTTTGCAAAATACAAGGGCTACAACATATCAAATGATATCACTCCCCACACCCCAATTTGAATTAATGCAACACATGAAGCCAGCTACTGTTTGATTAAATGGTTTTAAAGATGTGAGAAGGCAGCATTTTAGACATCATAGTATGTTACTAACAGGGATTGGAGAAAGAGGCCTAAGGCATTTGATACTGTTTATACAGGGCCCGTGTCAGACTTCACACAGGTACAACAATAAATCAACTCTGCATTCCTAGAATTGCATCCTGCACCCAACAGCAGAAACTTCACAGACTTGGCGCAACTAAGGAAGATGCTTAATTACAGATGTGAAAGAAGTCCTATTTATACAAAGAACTGCCGGCTGTAAAACACAAAAATTAGGCTCAATATGTATGTTAGCCTGGGCTTGAATTCCTAACATTTTTCTGCCCACCTTTTGGAGTCAATGGACTTTTGGCCATTCTTTTCCCAGCCTTGAGAGTGAGAAGCAGCAGCTCAGGGTTTATGCAGTAGATCTCCCTGGCCCAAACAGCCTGCTTCACCTGCCCTTAAACATCCAATACTGGTTCCCAATAGATTACCACTTGTACTGCTAACTCTAACACCTCTCCCAATAAACGCTACTTAAGCCATTGTCACTCAAGACCAGAGTCAACACCTGGCATTCTTGACACTTGCCGAAGTGCTAGCATAGGGATGCCCACAAAAACTACACAACTGGAAGGAGCTATTTATACCGAGTCCTGCTCAGCACAAGAATGCAAATTAATGCATCCTCAACGGAGGGATGTCTAAACCTTTGCTTGAGCATCTCTGGTGAAGGGAAACTCACTACCTTTCAGGGTAATTGATTAACAGTCAAAGCGCTCTTGCTGTTAGGAAGTTTTTCTGATATTCAATCAGAATTTGCTTTCCTGTAAATTAAATGCTACACTCTGCGACCATAAAGGTCAGCATCTGCTGCGCTTTAGAAGGTGCAAAGTTGAAAAGGTGCTTCAGAGTAATTGTGTACACACATACCACACTTGTCAGCACCCCCTTTCAAAAGTGAAATCTGTGTAATATGCATGTATGAGTTAAGAAAGGCATCCTCAGCTGCTCCAAAGGACCATGTGGGATCCAGTCAACATCTCCTAAGCCAACTTCATACTTTCCTCACATTGTGTGGCTACTGCGCAAGCCCAAGAAAAGACATAGCTTTTGGAGTGCCAACAGAAGTGTGTGCATCCATGCCCACTCCAAACACCTTTTCCTCTTTGAATTCAAAGCACAGGACATCCCTAGAAAATAAGTCTTGATCGCTCCACTTGACACTCCTTCAGTGATATTTTTTTCAAGGCTAAGCAAACCTAATTTCCTCAATCTCTCCTGGTAGGATTTAATTTCTAGTTATCTTTGTCTTAGTTTTCTCTCGAGACTGGCATTTGAAACAGCGCCAGTCATCCTTTAAACCTCCCATAATGTCTGTAATGGTGTTATGGCATTTTCTCTTCTTGCTTTTTTACTGGAGAAACTACAGATAAAGTCACAGGCTAAAAAAAATACATAAGTAAAATAAAGCAGGAACAAAGGCCAGAGGGGAAAAGCAGTGTCCACTGACAGAGGGGGTGAACCAAAAGAAGATACTTTACCCATGAACATCTTAAACTATTCCTAATATTACAAATACTTGTTTTTCAGAGTAACATTTGAAATAGCCCTGTAAGCAGTTAACGTCTCTGTTAGCTTTAATTTCACAATATTTAGTTTATTGATTTATTATGTGCCCCATCAAGTCAGTGTCGACTTCGTGACCACATAGATGTAGCAATTTCCATTGGAAAAAAAAGCTGCGTAGTACAGGACATCTGTTCCAAATATCAGTTAATATTTCACCAAACTCCACTCCATGAATTCCGTTACATGCCATTTCAGCATGTTAAGAGTTAATACTGCAGATCATAAAATATTTCTGGCCACCATAAATAAGGTTTTTTTTGACATATATACTAAGTAGCAAACTTTCTGTTACTGCATTCTGCTCCATAAATGTAAAGTGGTTTGAAAATGCAGTCCTAAGCTGGGTACAAAAGGGCCTGATGAAGCTGATTTGCCAATCAAGCAAATTAATTTAGCACCCCTAATTTATGTTTCCAAATAAACAGAAAGGCGAAGGGTATGAGATGTTTGCAACGGAACTCCTGTAAGTGGCAAGTAAAACAACTGGTTAATTATTCAAATGATGTAGTGTTTAGTTTAAGAAACCCAGATTTGCAACGAAATAAATGCAGTTAATGCCATTTTGCCCTTTCTATAATGGGTTTGTTCTTACATCTTAATTAAGTTATTTAAATTAGTAGCTTACTACACTGCAGTTACTGTTTTGTTCTTACAAGAATGATAAGTAGCTCAAGCTGCAACACAATGACAGGATTCACACATTACACTAAGCCACAATAGGTTTATTTGATTTCAGTTTAGCAAGTTGCTTGAACCCAGCCAACATGGTTGATGACAGGGACCCTCAAAACTTTCTGGATATTGGGCACTTTTAGAATTTTGCTATGTTGTGACTTCTCTTCCAAACAATTGCTGGGGATCTTGCATGTACAAAAAATGGCTTTCCTGAGGCATATACACAGTTACAAAGTGAGAAGTTATCAGAATTCTAGGTGCCATCCCCTCCAACTCCCCTCTTGCAGGACACTCCCTCCTGATTGGGCTTACCTTTGTCCTTTTTCTGGGCAGATGGGCTCCCTTCCAAACTAAGCACTGGCTTGCAGCCACTTACCATTTTCATGTTCTAAAAAAATCTATGGTGCCCATAAGAGTTCTTGAAAATAGAGATGCAACCAGAGGTTGGTTGGCACTAATATGCCAGCTCCCCTTCAAAAGAAAGGAAGGAAGGAAGGAAATTCAACTGGGATAAGGAACCAGGCGGGGACCAAGTTTAGGTTACTATACTGCCTTGCAATTTTCTATAATAAACAGAAGCAGAGATACTTTTTTTTATTTTAAAGAATACAAGAACTCAGCCAAATGTGGCTTATTCAAGAAACTATAGCTAAGCAAATCATGATTTAGCACAATCTGTGACTTAAGACAATGACTGCTTGAAGACCGCCCAGTGCGTTCTGAGGCTGAGGAAGGATTTGCTCTCCACTCATCCCAGTTCCAAGATCAAAGCAACCCACTTTTCCACAATAGCTGAAATGCATTCTGTTTTTTTCTGATATGGGCAGTGTTCAACTTTCGCCACGATTCCAAAGGTCATTAAGGGGGCAGATTCTTGTAGCTGCTTCTTGTGCAGCTAGAGCTAGAAGGGGAAAATTCCACACAACTTGTAAGAACAGAAACATTGCCTTAAACCTCACAAATAGCCTGGTCACACTTAAGTACTATTTAATCAGTTGCACATGAGCCTTATGAGGTCTAAACTTGTGATTTCCTCTTCCTTAAAAAGCTTGGGGAGGAGAGATATATCTGGAACCCTCCCTTCATGAAATCTACCTAAAACAGTCTCACACAGTAAGAGTTGTATACACTTCTCAAATCAATTCTGTTCTTCCAACACCCCCATGGGGCCTAAAAGAAGGAAAATATTTCTCTCCATTCCCCAACTTCCTCTTTTAGGTTCAACCCTGAAATCAACACAATTTGGTAGCTTTTAAAAAGCTACTAAATTGTAGCATGGCAACATGGACAATTCAGAAAAGTTTATGTCATAATAAAACAGCTTCTCTTTAAGGTGCAACCAGTCATTTCTTGCAACAGACCAATACAGCTGCTTTTCTTGGATTTGTCAATAATTTACTGGTTATTCTTCCCCACAGCAGGGATGGGCAACATACAACCTCCAGATGATACTGAACTTACTTTCATAAACTGCAGGCAACACTACCAGTGAGGTAGAATGAGGGAGCCGTAGTCCAACAGCATCCAAGAGGGCCACATATTATCTGTTTTCGCCCTACAATTCCTATGCCAAACAGCAGCTAGATTTGATGCAGCATCAGGCAATATGAAAGTACTACGAAAGCCCACTCATACAAGTAAGGCAAGAGACTGATGGTGTTCATATTATTCAGCTGTATTATGGACTGATTTTGGCCTAGTCAAAATATTGCAAAGAATATTTTAAGGCTTGGTAGGTTTTGTGACTGTAGTCCATTATATTATTTAGTAAATCATGATGAAGCAAATTATGCTTTAGCACAATAGGTAGACTCAGTCTTATTTTGACAGTAATCTAATACTGGAAAACAAAAGGAGTTTCCTATAGTTGATGCCTAACTGGGCAAATATGAGAAAACTTCCATCAGAATCCCAACCTTTACAAGGACTGTGGGCATATCTGGAATGCTGGGAGTGTGTTATTGGCCACCTGACTGAGTGAATCAGAAGACACCCACTTACTAGAAGGCAAGGTGTACCATCTCTCTGGTCTCTGAGAATGTCCTCTATTAGCTCAATTTACCTTTGTCTTTTCAGTGCATAGGCAAGCACACTTCCAAACAAAGCACTGGAACTGCATTTAACCCAACATTTTTTGTTTTCTAATCTCTGGGATCTACAGAATATGCATGAGGCTGGTGGTTGACAGCATGTAGCTTCCATGTATGAATGAATGAATGAATCTAAAAAGAAACCAGGTGGGGAAAAGTCCAGCGGGCACAAAAGGAAAGGGCACTGGGCATAGCAGCACCAAAGAGCATCACATCGAAACCCAGACCTTACACCAGTGTTTCTCAACCTTGCATCTTCAAGCTGCCAAGGTTGAGAAACACTGCCTTACACTATTAAGATGATTCAATTTAGATTATATTGAAATGAGGTAACTTCATATATGTATTTTCCCGCTTATGGATAAATTGTAGTCCTTATATTTCTCATATAAGGGGGGAAAAAACTGAAAACTCAGTAAGCCCAGTCAAAATCCAAAGAAGCCCCCGAGTAGCAGAATCAGTTTTCTTAGCACGTTTTCTGGGCACAGACAGAAATCTCTTCGGTGAAGCTTTTGTTGCCTGAAGTGATAAAGAAGCTTCCCTTGATATGTTTCTTCATGTGATTTATTAAAAAAAAATTAGAACCTTTGCTAGCCAGACACCCATATAGATTATTTTAAAAGCAGAGGTATGAAATTTGCAGCCCTCTGGATGTTGTTGTGGGGAAAATAGGAGGAGGAAGGAGTATTAGGTATGTTAGCCGCCTTGAGTTATTTATAAAAATAATAAAGGTGGGTTAGAAAATAAATAAAATTAAAAAAAATATCTTGGCCCAAACCAACGCAGCCAATATCTTGGAGTCCAACACCACACAAAGGGCTAAAGATTCCCCACCCCTGTGTTAAAACTGTGGATGGATTTCAAAAGACAGCAAACATTTTGTGTCATACCTATAATTTCAGGATCAAGATATAAAATGTTAATCAGTCATGGAGCCCTGAGTTAATGAGCAATAAAGAAAGATAGCAAATGAAAGAGGAGACACTTCAGGAAAAGACTTAACTGACTCCCACTTCCCACAATTTTAAAACTTAGTCTAAAGCTGGGGGGTCCTCAGAGTGGCACCCATGAGTATGATATGGAGACCTCTCTTAATGCCCATGGTTAGATGGCATTTATCTAGAAGATAAGCACCTTCTTTATGGCCAGGAATTGATCTGGGCTGGAAAGGCCTCCATTAGCCTTCTGAAAAAAATAAAAAATGATAGTCAGCTGCAATGCATAGCTTTATTTAGAAATGTGCTGTTGAGCCAGTTTGTGAGAGTACCCAAAACATGCTCTTAAAATTTCAATTTCATTTGTTTATATGCACATCTGAGAGCCTGTTTGGTGTAGTGCTTAAAGGCACTGAGGTAGAAACCAGGAGACCACTAGTTCTAGTCCTGCCTTAGTCACAAAGCCAGTTGAGTGACCTTGGGCCAGTCCCCTTCTCTCAGCCCTAGAAAGGAAGCAACAGCAAACTACTTCTGAAAAATCATGCCAAGAACACTGCATGGACTTGTTCAGGCAGTCATCAGGAGTCAACACTGACTTGAAGGCACAAAAATAAAACAACCCACGCGCATACAGCATACAGTATATCTTCCAGATTGAAAAAAAAGATTCCTAGCACAACTTTGTACACAGGACAGAAATATGCATTTTTAAAGATGGGTATATATATGTATTTAGTATGTCATGATTGATTAATTATTCCAGGCAATAAGCCTTCCCATCAACCAGATTATGTTGCACCTATTAGGTAAAGTGTCCTTCGAACTGAGCCTGACTCCTGGTGTCTATATGGACATGCCCATTTTGTTTCTTGGCAAGAAAACAGGAGGAGCTGCCACTGCCTTCTTCCAGATGTTTTTTCAACTTCCAGTCCATCCCATAGACCTGGGATTTCCTGGTACTACATACTAACCTGCTTAGTTTAGCTTTTTTGAGATCAACCAAGATCTGCTAAGTATTGCCACCTACTGTGACAACTACTCCCTAGTATATTCATTTTGCTATTTGAAGATCAAGTATGGTCCTCAGCTGAAATAAATTGTACATCCCTGACATACACTGGACATCCAACTTGGACAGCTGCATTGTTCTTTTTTAAATGGATCTTGCTCTGCAAGCAAAGTTGCTTTTTCTGGCAAGTATAACATGATAGGAAAGCATCAAGGTTCTGTGAACCTGGCAGTTTAGCACCATAGCAAAAGTTACATAGGTTACCTCCTGCCAGAAGCTGCTTATGCAAGCAACCTCCCAACCTAAGCAGTATAATATCAGAACACACTTGCACAATATTAGAAGCTCTCTTCCAAGAAGCAGAGGAGGGGCAGAATCACAATTTGGAGTCAGAGAGTTGGCAATGGTTGACAAGCTAAACCAGCGGTCCCCAACCTTTCTGGCACCAGGGACCGGTCGTGGAAGAAAATTTTTCCACGGATCAGGGGGCGGGGTTTGCAGGCGGGAGCCAATCGCGTGCACTGGGGGGGGCGGGGTTTGCAGGCGGAAGCCAATCGCACGCACTGGGGGCAGGGTAATCACACGCACCGGGGGGTGGGGTTTGCAGGAGGGAGCCCTGCGGCCCACTTCCTAACAGGCCGCGGCTGAGCTAAACTAACACTGCCCAAGCATTAGAGGCATAGGATTAGTGAGAAAGGAAAAACAACAGGCCTGCTTCCACTACCTGGCAGGTCATTTGCCAGTTTATGTCCTTTGTGTAAATCTTTCCACATTCAGGGATAATTTAGGACTAAAATCTTGGTACTGTAATTTTCTATGAAGCCCTTTTGTACAACCTATCACTGCTGATGATGGGCCCCATCTTAGAAGAAACCACCTCAACTCCCAGACAGGATGAAACAACTCTTCCATGGTGGCACCTACAGCAACACACACACACACAAATAAAAAGCATGCTCTCTTCTTCAGAACTCTTTTAGTCATAGGCAAATCTATGCATGATTTATTACCAATTTTTCCTTTAATCCCATGACACTTTCACTCCACCCTCTTATTAGAGGCTGTGTGCCTTTAATGCAAACTGGGTGCAGTTGTCCCAAATACTATGATGCAAGCGCCTGTTGAAATCCTGCCTGCCTTGCTGTTCCTAAGAGGCACAGTTCTCTGCCATCAGGAGAGAAAGGAGCAGCAACCTGTCTACCTTGTAGTTTCAATACTGCTTCAGCTACTCTTCTTTCTAGGGCATTTTTAGGGAGGGAAAAAGGGGGAATCCTTAGAGAAGACAAGGAAATGGCCATGTAAGATCAGTGGTCCATGTTAGACAACTTTCTGCTTTCCAGGAGCAAGTCATTTACTACTGTGGAGAGGCTTCCCAGGAGTGGACAACAACATCTGGGTGACAGTCACAAGAACCATAGAGTCAAAGCTATTTACTGGTTGGGATTTTTAGATGCCGACTCAGTTTATACATCGTGCCAAGTCATGGTCTGTTTAACCATAGTTTACTGAATCAACCATAATTGGCTGGGCTTATGCGGTACACCAAGCCAAAACCAAGAAAACGACATTATGGCCATTAAATATAAATAATGTTATAGACCAGTGTTTCTCAAACTTGGCAACTTTAAGATGTGTGGACTTCAACTCCCAGAATTCCCCAGCCAGCATGACAGTACATTAGCTGTTGTTTTGTAATGGCCCTTCAGGCAGCAGAACTCCGTATCATCCGGCCATGAGGGGTTGTGGCTGAGTGATAGTTCAATCCTTGTCCTCAACCAAGTGTCTTTTATGTTCTACCAGTAGCAATTCCTTTGGCTCTAAATTTGCTGTCACCCCGCTTCCCTGAACTAGCAAGTATTGAGAAAGGCCATCTCCTTTATTGCTTTCTTCTTCAAACCACTCTCAGATCCATTTCTTTTTGTCACAAGAAGCCATTGCAATACTCCAAAAGGGGTTGGGGGCAAGGGAAGGGTCATGCACCAGCTGCAGCTGATGGCACTGATCATACTGAGGACTCTCTTTGAGGAGGCAAAGAGCAGTGCAATGCCTACCTGATCCTGAGAAGAATATATATATATATATTTTCCTGAGAATATATATGCCTTATATATATTGCCTCCAGACTCTCAGCTAAATCAGGAAATCCAAGACAGGGTTTAATCACCCACCCGAGGCTTGTGCAGAGTGGCTCCTCAGGAAGCTCAGAGCAGCAACAGATCTTCACATTAAAGTCATATGTATCATATAATCAAAGCTACATATTGTGCTTCTGATGGACCGTGTGCTAGGGTAATGCATGAATCCACCACCACCCCGCATAAATTATATTAAAACACAACACACTGAACCATAAACCCCAAACAGGCTAGGTTGACACATCATTTAAATGTGGTTGTCTAGTTGTGGTTCAGTGCTTTGTGAGAACACAGCCAACAACTATGTGAGAGAAACAAGACTAAGTCCTCTAACAAACTTCACAGATAGGTGGGGACTGGAACCTGCTCCGATATCCTGCCTTCTCAAATTTTGCACATAAAAGATCCATCATTAAGAAAGAGTCATTGTTTCCACCGGCCAGAGTCATTGTTGAGATGGGCGGTGGAAAAATGTGATCAAGAAAGAGAGAAAGAGAGAGAGAGAGAAAGAGAGAGAGAGGAAGGAAGGAAGGCAAAGAGCAGGTGAGGAAAAAGAGTTCTCCTAAGGCTTTGGAGAACCAGAACAAAAGAGAGTGAACAACTCAAGTTTACCAGGCTGGAGCAGGTAATGCTAGGCTAGAAATGATTAAGGTGGGAAACAACTTTTCTTCATGTTCCTATGCCACATGTGTAGACACAGGCTTCAGTAGGAAGAGAAGCCAAGCCTGATCCACATTTTCTCAGAGGCCATGTTGGTTGGCTTCACTTATTGTTGTAAGCCATAACATGGTTTGGTTCTGGTGCAGAGCCCAGTGACAACCCTAATTGTTATTCAACAAGCCATAATTAAGCAAACAATGGCATGATATGCACAAAAGGTCAATGTGACTAGTTGAGTTTCCTCTCAAGTAACTGTTCCCTAGGGACAAATCCCTTAATGTGCCTTTGGGACAGAGTCATATGCAAAATAAAACTGTGGACAGGTCGGCTGTTGGAAGAGCAAAACACAACCCAACTTGTCAACTCTCTGATGAAGTGGCGTTAAGCTGTAGGCAACAGAAGTTGGGAAGAGTGCAAGGACTCCAAGCAAATGCAGGTCCCCACATCCTCTTCTTGAAAAACATCGGTAGTAAATCTCATTGAACTCAATGGGATTTACCTCTAAGCAGAGATTAAGAAGATCACACTGTGTTAGACTGGACTGTAATTTAAGGATTTATTTATTTAATTTTTTGGAGAAGCACAGTCTCCTCTGTTACTGGACTACAGCCCAGGTGTGCCAGATGATATGCCCACGGGTGTTGCCGCCCTGCCGAACCTGGAGAATCCCCCGCTGCCGCTCTCTTTGCTGCTCTAGCAAGAAAAGGTACAGATGTCAGCGCGTATCTCCAGCCCCAAATCTGTGCACCGAGACTGTGGAGGAAACTTACGCGGAAACGGTTTTCCCACTGATGATCTCCGCGGAAGGCATGGCGATCCTCCTGACAACAGCAGTTCCTGCGCTTAGAGAGGCTCCGATGGTGCCTGGAAGGAGTTCAAAAACCCCCGGGACCCTCCTCCTTCCGCGCGCTCCCCACGTGGCCGCAAACTTTGCACGCCACTCCCGGGCCGCGAGTTCCCTCGGACAGCCAACCCGAGACACCCTGCGCCCCACCCCCCACCGCGTTCCGCCAGGGGAGGAGAAAGAGGAGGAGACGCAGCCGGACTAGCAGGAACTGAGTTCTTTGCGCGCGCGCGCTTGAAGGCCCCGAACCTCCCCTTTCTGTGCGCGATCCAAGAGGCGTCGCCTCCTACTCCTCCTGAGTAGGTGGGGCGACCGTTCCTCTCGTGAAAAGGCGAGCTGAGGAAAGCTGGTTCTTCCTAGATGGTGTACCTGGCTCTTGCGCGCCTTTTACCTAGAAGTAAACGCGGTGGTTACAGATGCTTCTAGGACATCATTAGAAAGTTGACAGGATTCAGTTCTTCGGGATCAGATTGCATAAAATTCGCCACTTGGGGGATCAGATTGCACAACTTGTTTTGCAGATACATCTGGAAAAGGAGTTCAAAAATTGCCAGAATTCTTGGTCACTGGGTGTGCATGTGTGCGGAGTTGACATCTGAAGGCACTAGGTTGCCTTCGCTTAAAAAATAAAGCCTCATTTGAGTTTAATTCTTGGTGATTTTATGGATTCCTGCATATAATTTTCTTTGGCAGCAACTAGGTTTGCCACTACAGTATCTTCTCCTGGGATGTTTTTTTATTACCCAGTCTAGTTTACAGCCCTGTGATTTCCTAGTGGTCTCCCATCCAAGCAGTAAGGAGAGCCAGGACTGTATGCTGTAGTGGATAAGATGTTGGACCAGGACTGGGGATGACCAGATTTGAATCTACTCTTAACAAGGAATTTGCTGGGTGACTTTGAGCCAGTCACAGTCTCAGCCTAAGTGGGGTTAGCCTAGCCTGCACCACAGGCAGCAGCATACGTGGGGGTGAGGGAGGCAAGACAGGCAAGATGGTGCTCACATCATTGTGATGGAAGCCCCATCCCCTTGTACAGGTGTGCAACGACACAAGTACAAAAGGAGCAAAGCTTCCTTGGTGATGTCATGACTGTCATTTTGTCTCTTTGACACCCCCCCCCCCCAATGCTGCTGACCACCAGTCTGTTATGGGGATAAATGAAGGAAGAATAGGTCTCTATGTAAATCCCCTTCAGCTCTTCTGGAGAATAAGGCTATAAAACAAATAAATAAAAGGTCCAACCCTACTTAGATTTCATGATCAGCCAGGGTCACTTAGGCAGCCTTCTTTAAGCACCTATTTGACACTTTTTTCCTTCATAATAAAAGCAAGAGGAAAGAGCTGGGCCTGAGCCAGGTTTGATCATAATACTCAGGGCAGGTGTCAAGTCTGTCTACCTTTAGGGAAAAAACTGCTTACAAGAGCATGATTTGATTTGGTTGTTAAGTTTCTTCCTAAAAAAAACATGCTGCAGTGGATCTGGACATATGCGTGTATTCCTGGCCTTCCAGTGGTTTCTATTCTTGGTCCTTGGTTGGGCCCATTGCTGTATCTCTGATACAAAATACAAGGATGGGGAAGGCTCCACCTTCATGAACTTTGGTTTGATGCTGAAACTCCTTGAGTGGAACCTAATAGGGCAGGGTTTGTGAACTGTTGCAAACAAGTATTTTGAGAATGCTAGTATTGGAAGCTAGAATCTTTATGGACATTCCACAACACCATAATGACCCAGCAGGAAGGTGTTCAAACAGCTTTTAACCATATGTAAAAATTACTGGAGTTATTCTACTAAATGAAAATAACTGTCATTCTGAGGGTGGCAAAACGGCAGCCTCAAAGGTTCTTTGATCTGCAATTTGTTGTTCAGTTTGTGGGCTTTCCCCTTAGAATCAGAGTTCCAAAATGGCATTTTGGACATCTCAAACAGCATTTGAGGGGGAGATTAATGAGGTAAAATTTACTTGGTTGATGTTTGTACAGATATGTTCTTTGCCTGTTTTTCTTTCTTTAAACAGTTTTCTTTCTTTAAACAGTTGACCACAGCACTCTGATACATTGTTTTTGGTGGCTGATGCCTAGCTCCTCCTAGCCTTTCTTAGTTCAGAGAAATAGGCCTAACTCATAAATTATGGTAAGCCATTGGCTTAACCAGGTTTATTGAATAAACCACAGTGTATCCATACAAATGTAATAAAACTTTACCAACCACTATGGCCAGTTCATATCTGATGCTACACATAAAAACCCACAAGCCACTTAGTGGTTTAACATAATGTGTAAACCCAGGCATTAATATCTGGTCTATCTGGGAGGGAAAACCAACTTTCCTAGATCTGTTATCCTATAACTCCTGTCATCCCCAAACAGAATGGCCATTAAGCATGGCGGTTGGTGAAGATGGCACTTGCAGACCACTAATTTGGGGAAAGCTGCTATATAGTAATGATTATTGCAGAATTGTATATAAAACTTGTGTCTGCATCTTTAAGTTAAGAATCCCGCTTTATTAAGCTGGTATGAGAAAGAATTCCTTCTATTTGTTCCCGCTCACTCAAATCAGCTAAAGAAATCAGGTTGGGTAGCCTGGCACAGAGATACACTCAGAATCTTGGTTTTTGTATGCCTAAAAAGGTCTAAATTAATAACTCATTCAACAAGTATTGAATTAAAGTTTGCTTATAATGCCTGACTTGTCTGGGTAAAGTCCGAAGCTTAAACATCATGCTGAGTTATTCACATCTTATTTGTTCATCTGCTCACCAAAGTGAGAGAATCAAAGAATAAGCCGACAAGTTATGTGCACATTGCAGTCTAATAAGCAAGGATTCCAGGCTTAAAATGACAGAAATATTGGACCAAAATGTTTGAGTTCTGAGGAAAAGTCCTACATAAATACTAAGTAGTGTTATTAATGATGGATGCAAATGCCATGTTTTATCAGAACTCCGTATCTGCCTCTCCCACTTTGCACCCTTAGCCTCAAATTATCTTTACAGCTACTAGGCATGCAGTAAAGTATAATTATTTTACTGATGAGCATCTGAGGATAGCTGAGTGAATAAAGATATCTATTAATACCAAATGTGTTTTAACAATTCAGGAGAAGTTTGAGGTCATCTTGACTTTTTTAAAGGCAGGAAATGATTCAAAAAGAGCAAATAAGTTTACAAATTGACATTTCAACACAGAAGGAATAACAATACTTGGGTACTTGAACAGCTGGTTGCTTATATCTGCAATATTTTACAAGTTGATTACCCAGAATGGTGATTGGATGGATGAGGCACATTTAATCCAATCTCATCCATCTAATGATTAAAGGGCAGGTCTCAGTATTTGAATAATCGAGACTTGTGTGAAATGTAGTTCTCAATGAAACATTAGGTAGTTTTGATGTAACCTAAATTAGGGGGCCGAAAAGTGTGGGGATGGGGAAGGACTAGAAAGGAGAATTATCTGTCATGGGGTGGACATAGGCAACTATTCACCAAACCAATTACCTCTGTGGACCAATTCAGATGGAATGTTAATTACAGTTTACATTACAGATAGGAGTTCAGGCAAAACTCCTCCTCCTTCACTGCAGACTCAAAGAAGTTTTCTTCAAAAGTTGTCATTTCTATTTCAGATTAACCACAGCAGATTGTATTTTCCAAAGATAGTTGTCATTTCCATTTCAGGTTGTATTTTCCGAAGATAGAAGAACACCAATTTCAAACAATTTAAGATGCTGACTTGTTATCTAACTATACTTGAGATGCCAAGTCTGCCCTATGGAATAGTATCGCCCTCAAGGTCTGTATGGCCCTGTTCCTGCTGGCCTTCAGGAAGGAACTTAAGACCTGACCCATCCAACAAGCTCTCCTGCTGTTCCTGTGCTCATGCAGAGAAAGTAGTGTGCTTGGTCAAAATTTCAGCCTGATTTCTGTTGTTCAGTCGTTTAGTCGTGTCTGACTCTTCGTGACCTCATGGACCATAGCACGCCAGGCCTTCCTGTCCTCCACTGCCTCCCGGAGTTTACTCAAATTCATGTTCATTGCATTGGTGATGCTATCTAACCATCTCATCCTCTGCCGTCCCCTTCTCCTTTTGCCTTCAGTCTTTCCCAGCATCAGGGTCTTTTCCAGGGAGTCCTCTCTTTAGCGGGTGCTGATTGTCAGACTGCCCTAAGTTCCTCAGCTGTAGAGTTATGTTCTATTCATGAAAAGGTAAGTTCAAAGTCAACCATGATGCTAGAAGCTAAATTGTGGCGCCCAGTAACCTCCTGATGCAACTGAGTTACATTTTGAGTGGTTTCTATCAACGCATGCTTTTGTGTCAATGATCAACTTTGTCAGCAGATTGCTGCAATCTTTAGATTTAGAGATTCAAACTCTAAAGGTTTGTTTTGCTTTTGCATAACATAAAAGGAGAAGCGGGAGACAGCCAAGAAAAACAGAGGACAGAGCTCAATGTCTTTTAAAGCATTGCTCCAGTCATTGGTTAATCTTTTGCCTCTTGCTTTAACATCAGGGCTGTGTTTAGCTGATTAATTGTGAAATAAAATTACTGTAATTAGGGTTAGTATATTTTTTGAAATACAAGAACTTATAAAGTTGGGAGGTAGAGAGCATTCTTGGTCAGATATTCATGTTACCTTCTCATACTGAGGGAGATGGGTTTTATTTTATTTATTTTGTATGGCATTTTTCTTGCTGGGAAATCCCTTGTGAGGTCCAGCAGCCAGATGTGTAGACTATTTAGCCGTGACAAGTCACGTTGCCCGGGGTGCACCACGAGGAGGCTAGTCTACATTGCACCTGCTGTTACCTTCCCGCCAAAGGAGTACCTATTTATCTACTCGCATTTGCATGCTTTCAAATTGCTAGGTTGGCAAGAGCTGGGGCGAGGGAGATGGGTCTTCTTTAATCATGGAAGAAATACAAGCCTGTAATAAAAACAAGGAAAATGTGCTTAATTCCCCCAGGACTATTGTTTTTTTGTTGGCATAACCTTTATGATTTAATGTCTCATTTTTATAACCAGATAATTACTCTGCTTAAAATGGGATATGCAAACTGTAGATAAATGTTAAGAAAGGAAAGATAGACATTCTTATTTGGCATTTCACACTTCCTTCTTCCTTTATATTTATTTGATGGATTAGTAGGAAAACTTATGCCTAGACTTTGACTATGATGACAATTTTATTTATAAGTAAATTAAGTAAACAACAGGTACATATACAAAAAATAAAAACCACAGCAGCCAGGAAAAATAATAAAACAACAATAATAAAAAAATAATACAACTAGGAAACAGGCTCCATCATGTACTCAGGGCTCCAGACTTGAGCACAGAACCATGTTTGAGGGCCTTATGGTTGGGGCCAATCTGATCTCTGGAGAGATGATGTTCCAGAGGGCCAGTGCCATGGCAGAAAAGGCTCTCCTTCTGGGCCCTGCCAGTTGACACTCCTTAGCCAGAGCATGCCTCTCCTACTGGATCAGATATGATGGGAAGAAACAACCAGGGAGAGAAAGTCCCGTAAGTATCCCAACCCCAAGCCATGAAGGGCTTTAAAGGTGACTACCAGCACCTTGAATGGAATTGACTTCCGGTGAGAATATGGCGGACTGAGCAGCTGTGCCCACAAGATCTGCGGGCAGAACTGTCATCGTGGCAGTTTTTTCGGGCTCAGGCTGGTTTCTCCTGTAGCCCAGAGCTTTTTTTCCGGATTAAGGAAAAAGCTTGGAATTGACCCATTTGTCCTCCGCATGGCGAGTTGTAGCCAGGAGACCATGGACAGCATGCGCGATTGATGGTAAAGACTTCGCCGGGAGGCTGGGATTTCATTTCCGAGCCGCGCTGCAGCCCTTAAAGGGACAGTAAGTCCTGCCTTCTCATTTCTAAAGCACCCAATATGTATGTATGTATGTATGTTTCGAACCCTAAGAGAGGCTTTCTATAGTAGGAAGAAACGGACTCTCTTGGTGCTTATCGTTATTTCTAGATTACTTTTAAAAATCTTTTAAAGTTTTGGCTTGCTTTCCCATTCAAGGATTAAGGAAGACTGAGAGTAAATAATTGCCTTCCTGTTATTATTTTTGTACTGAATTTGAAGGATTGAATATTTTCCTACAAGTTGGATTTCTCGTTTTTAATTCTTAGTTTTTCTGTTCACTTTCCTCAAGATCTGCTTGTTCGTGCACCTTTTTCTGTTTCAATTTCATTTGGAAACTTTGTATCAACTTATTAACTCATTAACTCCTATCTACGTGAATCAAATATCTGGGGGGCATTATAATCTACTGCCTGAAATATGGAGGATTTTAGGGAGTTTTTTTCAGAGTTTCATTGTGAGCATAAGCAGTCCTTTAAAGAGATTTTTTCAGTGTTGTCAAGCTATTCTGCAGAATATATGGGACATTGGGGAAAAGATTATTTCTAAAGTGTACCATCTGGCTGAAGACGTTATGGAGGAAGAAGATCTTGGCAAAGATGGAGATGTTCTTGTTGTCAGTGATACTGAAGTAATGCCAGATGAAGACTACATCTTGGTGTTGAAGGGGTTAAAATGACAGTCTGAACTGCAGATTATAAAGAGTTTTGTTTTTCTGGGGAAATGTTATGTCTTTCTGAAGGATTGTTATGAGAGAGATGAGAATATGTTTTGTGGGAGTTTTTTTACTGAGAGGTTTGAATTTTTAAGGGGGGCAGCTGGGCCTTTTGATTCCTACAAGAAAAATGCCTTGAGTGTAACTGGGAGATATGTAACTGTTTTAGTTTATTCTGAAGTGGGGTAAAAATTTAAGAATGTATAATTGGATTGGTAATGAGGTTATTATAATTTCATTTCTTTTTAATGACTTGGATTAAGATTTATTGGGAATTTTAAAAAAGGTTTGTTTGATTTGCAAGATTTATTAGATATCTATAAGATATTATTTGATTTTTAGGTTTAATAGGGCTAAGAATATTGTAGTATTATTAATTATAAAAGCAGACAATTTATATGTTTTTATAACTTGATTTTCATTATAGTGGACAGAAATATATAGAATAGTGATAGGAAGGAAATAATTAAATTGAAGTTGTTTTATAGGTGAGGGAAGTTGATATATATATATACATATATATATATACACACACACACAAACATACACACACACACACATACATACATACACTTTATATAAGGGGAAGGAGCAATTGCATTAGTGATTTGTATATGTGCTAATGGAAGGATTTATAGAAATGACGTGATCTTGGTTTGATATAGAGTAAGGGATTGATTAGAGAAATTGCTGTATATTCTTGCTGTTCAAAGTTGGAAGTCACTTCTGTATGTAATCTTTAAAATTCTTTTTTTTGTGTGTTTCACACTTTTTTAGTTTTCTTTTTTTCTTTTGTAGATTTTTGCTTTTTTGTAGTTTTTATCTCTTTCTTAAACTTAATAAAATTCTTATTAAAAAAAAAGAATTGCACCTGGAAGCATACTGGTAGCCAATGCAGCCCAGAAAGTAGTGGTGTCACATGCACTGAATAACCATCACCATTAACTGCCCACGCTGCTGCATTCTGCACCAGCTGCAGCTTCTGCATGCTCTTCAAGGGCAGCCCCATGTAGAGCGCATTGCAGTACTCCAGTCAGGAGAACATGAGGGCATGAGTGACCCTGAGCAGGGTCTCCTGGTCCATGAATGGGCACAACTGACACACAACAGAAAGCTGTGCAAAGCCCCTCCTAGCCACAGCTGCCAACTGCTCTTCAAGCAGAAGCCGTGAGTCCAAGAGGACCCCCAGATCGTGCACTTGTCCTGTCTTTTTTTTTTAGAATAATATTTTATTATTTAAAATATATAAAAACATACATAAACATTAATAATATAAATGTATTAATAATACATTTACATAAATTTTACAACATATATAACATAATTACACTCATACAGGGAACTGAAAGAAGAAAGAAAAGGAAAAAGAAAAAAATGAAGAATATATATATATATATATATATATATATATATATACACACACACACATACATACATACATACATACACACACACACACACATACATACATACACACACACACACACATAACATAAACTTTAAAAGACTTCCTGTTTCCTTCACAAAGAAATATATTTTTATATTATTAAAATTAAACTTTTTTCTTTATTACTTTTGTTCCCTTTCGCATTTTATTTCTATTTTTGTATTTTATCTCATTATTTATTTCATTTTAACCTTTTTCTTATATTTTAATTCATTTCTTTACATATTTTCTGTACTTTAATCTTTTTTAAGTCTCTATACATTTGTTTTCTTTCTCTTTTTCTTTCTTTCATTTCCAGTCTTATGTACATATTTTAATATTATATTCCTTTTGTACATACTTCAAAAATGGATTCCAAATCAGTTCATAATTTCCAAATTCTTTGTCTCTCACTAAGTTTGTTAGTCTATCCATTTGTGTTAATTCCAATGATTCTATAATCCATTCATCCATTGTCGGGGTATGTTCTTCTTTCCAATGTTGCACGAAGATTATTCTTGCTGCTGCTGTCAAATATAATAGTAGTTTTCTGTTGTTGCTGTTTATCTTGACATCCATTAGTCCCAAAAGACAGAGATCTGATTTTTTTTTCTATATTTATCTCCAATATATTACAAATACAATGGTGAATTTTGTCCCAATATTTTTTTGTTTTTCTGCATGACCACCATAAGTGGTAAAATGTGCCTACTTTTATTTTACATTTCCAACATGTATTTGTATTTGTATATTTCATTTTGAACAATCTCTCTGGAGGCATGTACCATCTAAAAACCATCTTATAGATATTTTCTTTTAAGTTATTGCTCAAAGTAAATTTAATATTTTTTGTCCATATTTTTTTGCCAATCTTCATATCTAATCTCATGTCCTAAGTTTTCTTCCCATTTTAGCATATAGTTTTTTTGTTTTTATGTCATTGGTTTTTATTTCTAATAATTTTTTATATACCGTATTTTCTGGCGTATAAGACGACTGGGCGTATAAGACGACCCCCAACTTTTCCAGTTAAAATATAGAGTTTGGGGTATACTTGCCGTATAAGACTACCCCTCTTCCAACGCACTGGGAAAAAAAAAACTTTCCCAATGCATTGGGAAGCGGAGTAGAAAGTAAAAAACTGCAGGGAGAAAACAGGGAAGCGGAGTAGAAAGCGAATGGTAATGTGAAGCGCGGCAGCGCGGGGTGTGTGTGTGAAGGAGAATATTGGGGTGAGGGGTGAGAAAGCTTTAATTACCTGGGCAAGGCAGAGGGGTGAAGAATACATTTCCAAGCTTTAGCGGAACAAACCATGAAGGAGGAGGAGGAGGAGGGTGATGGGGGGAAGTTTGAAAAAGCAGATCCAAGCGCAAAAGTTACTGAGTCATTTCAGTGGTGGCTGGAACAGTTTTCTTGACTCCGGCCTCTCTCCCTCCCTCTCGCTCTCTTTCCCTGGCGATGGATCAGTGCGGGGGGGGGGGGTCGGGAGGGAAGGGAGGAAATGGCAAGGGAGGGAGGGAGCGGAGGGTGGGACCAGAGGGGGGAGCGTTCAAGAGGAGCGGATTTAAAAGAGCGGGGGGTGGCTTTAAAAATAAATCAATTAGGGGCGTGAATCGTATCACCACCGGAAGAATTAACACGCGGGCATCTGTATACAAAGGCCCCCCCCGCTCTTTTAAATCCACTTCTCTTGAACACTCCCTCCCTTGCCTTCTCCTCCCTTCCCTCCCCCCGTACTGATCCATTACCAGGGAAAGAGAGTGAGAGAGGGAGGGAGGCCGGAGTCAAGAAAACTGTTCCAGCTGCCACCGAAATGACTCAATAACTTTTGTGCTTGGATCTGCTTTTTCAAACCTCCCCCCATCATCACCACCACCCTCTTCCTCCTCCTCCTTCACGGTTTGTTCTGCTAAAACGTGGAGATGTATTCTGGGGGGGGAGGGCCCGGGTGGAAAATCTCCGCGCCGATCAGCTGTGAGGCAGGGATCAGCTGTGCGGTGCGCCCCTGCGGTGCGCCATCAGCGCTTCCGGTTTCAGCACCCGCCCTATAAGATGACACCCGGCGTATAAGACGACCCCCGACTTTTGAGAAGATTTTCCTGGGTTAAAAAGTCGTCTTATACGCCGGAAAATACGGTATTTTAGAGATCAAATTGTCATTTTCGCTCCATAATATATTGTCCCAGTTATCTGTCTGTTTCGCGAATTCAAACATTTTTTATCTAATTTAAATTGTTCTTTTAATTGAAAATATGTAAACCATTGACATAAAAAACCATCATTTTCCAATTCTTCCCTTGTTTTAAATTCATAATTATTTCCCATAAATTTGAGTAGATTTTTGTATCTCAACCATTTTTTTTCACTTGGATTTTCTTTTCTGGCAAATGCCTCCTGAGAAGATGTCCACAACGGAATGGTAGGTAGTAAGAATTTTTTGTATTTATCCCATACTCTTAATAATGATTTTCTGATAATATGATTATTAAATGCCTTATTAATTTTACTTTTATTATACCACAAATAGCCGTGCCAGCCAAATCTATTGTCATGTCCTTCTAAATTTAGTAAATTTGTATTTTCCAATGTTATCCATTCTTTTAACCACACTAAGCCGCAAGTTTCATAATATAATTTTAAATCTGGCAATCCCAATCCTCCTCCTTCTTTTGCATCTTGTAAATATTTTAATTTTATTCTAGGTTTTTTCCCTTGCCATACAAATTTAGTTATGTCCCTCTGCCATTTTGAAAATGTTTGGTCTGTTATTACTATTGGTATTGTCTGGAATAAATACAAAATTCTTGATAGCACATTCATTTTGACTGTTGCAATTCTACCTAGTAGAGATAGTTGAAGTGATTCCCATTTTTCTAAATCTTTTTTAATTTCTTTCCATGTTGTAGTATAATTATTTTTAAATAAATCTATATTTTTAGAAGTTATCTGAATTCCTAAGTATTTTATTTGTTTTACATTTTGGAATCCTGTTTTTTGTTCTAGTTTGATTCGATCTTCTTTTATCATATTTAAGTTTATCATCTTAGTCCAGGGCTTTCCAAAGTTTTCCCGGCGACACACCAACCGCCGTTGGTGTGTCGCCGCGGGAAAACCCGGAAGTGCCGCCATTGCGGCAGTGCGCAAAAACCTGGAAGTGCTGCTGCCGCTTTCAGTTTTTTGCGCGCCGCTGCTGGTGTGTCGCCGCGGGAAAACCCGGAAGCGCTGATGATGATCAGCACTTCCGGGTTGTGTGGCGACACACCAGACTGTGTGGCAACACACTTTTGTGTCGCGACACACAGTTTGGAAAGCTCTGTATTAGTCTTTTGTTTATTTATTTTAAACCCTGCTAAGTCTCCAAATTCTTGTAGTTTATTGTTTAATTTGTCTATTGAATCTATGGGATTTTGTAATATTATAATCAAATCGTCTGCAAATTCTTTTAATTTATATTTTTCTTTTTTAATTTTAATTCCTTCTAAATTATCATCTTTTCTAATTTCTTCCAATAGACCTTCTAGCACTAATATAAATATTAATGGAGATAATGGACATCCTTGTCTAGTGCCTTTTTCTATACTACATTCTTGTGTTTCTTCTTCGTTTACTATAATTTTAGCTTTTTGTGATTTATAGATAGTTTGAATTGCCTTTATAAATTTTTCTCCAAAATTTCTATATTCTAATGTTTTAATTATAAAATCCCAATTTACTTATCGAAGGTTTTTTCTGCATCTAAAAATAAAAGCATTATGGGTTTTTCATTATGTATGTGTGCATATTCTATCAAATTTAATACTGTGTGTAGATTATCTTTTATTTGCCTATTTGGAAGAAATCCATTTTGATCCGATTTTATTAAATTCTGTAAAAAATTTTTTAATCTTTCTGCCAATATAATAGTAAATAATTTGTAATCATTATTTAATAAAGAAATCGGTCTATAGTTTTGACATTCCGTTAAGTCTTGGTTTTCTTTTGGGATTAAAGTAATTCTAGCTTCTGTCCATGATTGTGGTATTTTGTTTCCATCTAATATTGAATTAAATAATTTTTTTAAGTGGCTCTATAAGTTGTTCTCTAAAATGTTTGTAGTAACCAGCAGAAAGGTTGGGCCTGGAGTTTTACCTATTTTTAATTTATTAATTGCATCTATTATTTCTTGTGTTGTAATCAAATTGTTTGTTATATCTTTTTGCTCATTAGATAATTTTTCTAAGTTACATTCCTGAATATATTTTTCAATTTTTTCCAATGGTACTTGTTGTTTTTATATAGTTTTTTATAATAAGTATGGAATGCTTTTTAAATTTTCTCATTATGAATTAAATCCACATTATTTTCTCTAATTTTAGAAATTATTCGTTTTTCTCTTTCTTTTCTTAATTTGTATGCTAACCATTTACCTGGTTTATTTGCTTGTTCAAAATTTCTTTGTCTAATATATTTCAATTTTCTTTCAATATCATTCGTCATGATAATTTTTAGTTGAATTTGTAATACTTCAATTTGTTTTAAAATTTCCTCTTTATTATTTTTGTTTTGAAGTTCTCTTTCTTTTTCTTTAATTTGATCCAAAATTGTTTGTAGTTTTTTTTGTGCTATTTTCATTTGGTAGTTGTTCAGGGATATAAAATGTCCTCTTATGAAAGCTTTCCTAGCATCCCATACTGTTTCTAATTTTACCTCTGTGTCTTAAGTTCCAATGGAAAAATTCTTGTAATTTCTTTTTTAAGTCTTCAGTATTTTCTTTATTTTTCAAAATGTTTTCGTTTAATCTCCATCTATAATTTCTTTGTTTTATATTCAGAATTATTTGAACTGGATTGTGATCTGATAGGGTTCTTGGTAAAATTAGTGTCTCTTTAATTTTATTTTCCAAATTCTTTGATATCCAAATCATATCTATTCTAGAAAATGATTTGTGTCAAGTAAATTCCCTGGCACTTTTATTTTGACTTCTCCAAGCATCTAATAATGTTAAGTTTTTAGTCATTTCAAAGAATTCTTTAGGTAATTTGCCTTGTTGATTATTAATTTGACATTGCGACTTTTTATCTAGTTTTGGTGCAACAACTCCATTTAAATTTCCCATTACTATCCAATTGTTATGTGCATATTCCAAGAGAACATTTGATAAATCTTTATAAAAAATTTTTTGATTATTATTTGGAGCATAAATACCAATTATTAATATTTTAGAATTTTGAATTTCAATTTCAACTATAATATATCTCCCAATATAATCTTTTTGGATTAATTTGGGTTTTAAGTATGGTTTTATGTATATAGCTACTCCATTTTTTTTTCATTTGCTGTTATGAATTGTATTCCTAGCTTTTTATTAATTAAGTAATTTATTTCTGTTTTTTTAATATGGGTCTCTTGGAGGCATGTAATGTCTAATTTTAATTTGTTTAAGAATTGGAATAGTCGTTTTCTTTTAACTGGAGAGTTGGCTCCATTGATATTCCAAGTAGTGGCTCTTAGTTCACTCATTGACTAAGAGCGATGCAAACTCCTTAGTATTAGATGTTTCCCCTTCTTTCTGGTTTAGTGATTTTTCCTTTCCTCCTTGCTCTGTTCCTTAGGATTTGCTGATTCTTTTTCAAATCTTTTGAGAAAATATTTAGCTTTTAATATTGAGTTTAATTTAAACCTTTGACCTTTGAATGTTAAACTAAGTCCTTCAGGTATTTCCCATCTAAAATTAATGTTATTTTTTCTTAGAATGTCAGTTAGAAATCTATATTCCTTAGTACTTTTGCTGGAATCTCTTTGAAAATGGTTATATCTTTCCCTTCTATCTCAATTTTTTTTTGTTATATGATGCTTGAATTACTAAATTTCTTAATTTTTTTTTTGAAAATTCTATTAGTATATCTCTGGGTTTTTTTATACATGGTTGCATATTTAGAATTTATCCTGTACATTTTCTCAATTTCTTCCTCTAATCTTTCCTCCTCCCATTCTATTAAATTTGCCAGCATTTGTATAATAATTTCTCTTACATTGTCTTCTTTCTCTTCTGATACCCCACTTAGTCTAATGCAATATTCCTTTTCTTTTAGTTCTAAAATAGTTATACGTTCATCTTCCTTATCAATATTTTCTTCACATTTATTAGTCTGTTTCTTTACTTCTTGAATTTCTTCTTTTAATCTTTTCTCTATCTTTCCCAATTTTTATTCCAATCTATTTTCTAAACCCTCTAATTTTTCTTCTAGAACATGCGTACTGTTTGAGTTATAGTCTGAGTTGTTTTAATTGTAAAGTCTTCGAACAGTGATTTTAACCACTTTCCTTCCCCCGCTTCTGAACCTCTTCTTGCATGTCTTTTTGTACTTATATTCATTTTTATATCTTTCCTCTTAATCACTTATAGGTAATATCTTTATCTTAGCTTATTTAATAACTTATAGCATATACATTTTCACCTTATTTCAATTATTCTCAAAAATCACTGTATTTCTAATCCTTAAATATCTTAATATCTTAATATCCTAATATCTACTTACAATATATATATATATATTTCTAATTGTATACTTCTATTTATATTAAGCAAATTTTATTTCTTAAACTTTAAACAAAAGGTTCATTTGACATTCAAGAGTCTTGCAAAACAAAATGGCTTTGTTAAATTATTAATTAATTCAGTCTTGATCTTGTAAAGTTTTTAAGTATAGAAATTATGTATCTTCTCACCAAAACTCCCTCGCTTTATTCTTCGTTTGGAAACATTTAGTTTTTTCCTTAGCAATTGTTTTAATCTTGTATTAGTGGAGTGGACTGCAGCGTTAGTCTATTTCAAAGACGCTGCTCCTGCTTTCGCTTTCTGGCTTCCCTGCTTGATCCTTTCACTGCAAGTCATTGAAAACACAGAGACACCGACAACACATGTCTCGCCCGCCTTCCGAAGCCGCCGAAAGTCTTCCTTCAGAGGAGCCAATCTCCACTCTCTCCGCCGTCGTTTTGCCCGTTCTCAGCTTCGCAAAACCGGCTCTGTGCTGCGTGGTTACCGATATTAATCATGGAGCTTCTTCCATGTCTGCCCAGCCACCGTCCATTTCCACTGGAAGGTCCGTGCACTCGTTCTGTCTGAGGCAGTGCCTACCCATTCAGAACCAAAGATGGAAGGTCCCCAGAACCAGGAGGACCAAAAACCTAAAGCCACGCAGTCTAGCTTGGGTTGAGCAGAAGCCTTTTGTGCCCCATCCAGGTTCCCACAGCCTCCAGACACTGAGACAGAACTTCCATGGCATCACTCAGATGTCATGGGGTGGCAAAATAAAGCTTAGTATCATCAGCATACTGATGATACCTCACCCCAAACCATTGGATGACCTCACCCAGCGGCTTCATGTAAATATTAAACAGAAGGAGAGAAAGTACCAAGTTCTGAGGCACTCCATAAAGTAGAGGCCGCAGGCTGGACCTCTCTCCCCATATCAACACTGACAGGAACCAACCCTGAAAGAAGGAGAAGAACCAGCAAAACACAATGCCACCCACCCCCACCTCTTGGAGCCAATCCTGAAGGATACCATGGTCAATGGTATCGAAAGCCACTGAGAGATCAAGAAGAGTAAGGATGGATGCAGCACCCCCATCCTGCTCCTGTGAGAGGTCATCCAAGAGTGTGATCAATGCCATCTCAGTCCCAAACCCTGACTGAAAGGGGTCTAGATAATCCATTTCTTCCAGAGTCCTCTGAAGCTGCAGCCCAACCACCTTTTCTACAACCTTCCCTAAAAAGGGAAGGTTGGAAACTGGGCAAAAGTTGTCCAGAATGATTGGGTCCAGTGACGGCCTCTTGAGGAGTGGGCTCACCACCACCTCTTTGAGAGATCGCAGGACCACCCCACCCTGGACAGCCTTAACCAGCCAGGAGGAACATGGACCTAATGCAGAGATGGCCAAGCTAACAGCCACAAGAACCCTGTCCATTTCCTCAGGCTCAACAGGATCAAACTCTCCCCAGATAACTAAGCCAGACCTAGCACCCTTAGCCTCCACAGGATCTGCTGCAAGGCCAGAGTCCAACTTAGAGCATATCAGATCGACTTTATCCATCAGATGCCTAGCATACTCCCCACAGCAATCCTGTCGATGAACCCCAGGACCACTCCCTCTCAGGAGGGCTTGGTTCACCTGAAACAAGGCCACTGGATGGCTATAGATGCAACAAGGGCAGAGAAGTATTGTTTCGTTGCTCTTACTGTCACGAGGATCCAAGACATGACAAAGCAACATAATGCAGGTCGGAGCTGTTTTGAAGAGTTGTTTTTATCACTTTTCCCAGGGAGGGAATGCAATAAATAAACCATACTGAGCTTCCACATCACTCAGAAATTACAGTCTGCTCTCCCCTTAACACTGCCATGCCTTTAGCTAGCCTCTCTGCTCCTGAATCGTCATTGAGTGCCTCTGCCTAAGACAAATGTACTGAACTTCTGAGTCTGAGAGACTGTCACTGGGTACAAGTGAGGGGTCCTGGGAACTTGATGGGTCTGTAAACAACAGAATGGATCACCGACTCCAGTACTGCTGGACTGGACCAAGATTAGATATCAAGATGGCCAAACTAATAACAGGTACAGCAACTAGCCTTAGAACTGACTACCTTTTAGAACTGACTATAATCAGTAACTCACTGGAAAAGACCCTGATGCTGGGAAAGACTGAAGGCAAAAGGAGAAGGGGACGGCAGAGGATGAGATGGTTAGATAGCATCACCGATGTAACGAACATGAATTTGAGTAAACTCCGGGAGACAGTGGAGGACAGGAAGGCCTGGCATGCTATGGTCCATGAGGTCACGAAGAGTCGGACACGACTAAACGACTGAACAACAACAACAATAATAAGTAAAGGAACCTGCAATCAAAAATATGCTCCAAACTAGCACTTAGTAGGGTAGCAATGAAGGCCTTGGAAAAGACAGTCAGATGCTGTGCTGTGCCTATACCTACAAAGATCAGAATTGTGCAAGCAATGGTGTTCCCTGTGATGCTCTATTGACTTTGAAAAAGCAGAATAGAAAAAGTATTGATGACTTGAAACTTGTGTTGGAAAAGACTTCTGAAAACTCCATGGATGGTCAAAAAAACCAAACAAATGGATCATAGAACAAAACAATTCAGAGTTCTCCCCCCAGATACAGATAACCAGACTCAAATTATCATGTTCTGGACACATTATGTAAAGACCAGCTCCCTTGAAAGATATATAAGGCTTGGAAAGATAGAAGGAAAGAGAAGAAGAGGATGACCAGTAGCATGATGGATGGATTTAATTGCAGTAGTGATGGGTGCACCGTTGGAAAACCTGAAAGGCTAGGTTCGGGACAGATAATCCTGAAGAAGATCTATCTGTGTGGTTACTAAGAGTAAAAAATCAATTAATTAGAAAAAAGCGAGAATATCCACTTATAACGTTTACACCCTCTAGCATCAACTCCTAGCACAAGAAATCAAATATGATTTGATAGGTATAAGGGAGACCCATGGGATGACTTCTATAACTGGAATGTAGCAACTGAAGGATACAATGTATTCAAAAGGAACAGAAGCAACAAAAGAAATGGTGTTGCACTATATGTTAAAAGTATCTCTATTTGGTATAGAGCAGTATTTCTCAACCTTAGCAACTTTAAGATGGGTGGACTTTAACTTCCAGAATTCCCCAGCCTGTGTGCCACCCAGCCACCCATCTTAAATCTGCTGAAGTTGCGAAAGACTGTTATAGAGTCCATGTGGACTCTAGTAAGTAAGTAAATAAATAGTAAGTAAGTAAATAGTAAGAAAGTAAATATAAGAATATGGGGCGTGGTGGCTCAGCGGGTAAGACGCCAGGCTTGTTGATCGGAAGATCGCAAGTTCGGAGGTTCGAATTCCTAGCCCCGCGTGACGGAGTGAGCTCCCGCACTCGCCCCAGCTCTTGCCAACCTAGCAATTCGAAAGCATGCAAATGCAAGTAGATGAATAGGTACCACTTCGGTGGGTAGGTAACAGCGTTCCGCGCGCGTCATGCGGCCACATGACAGCAGAAGCGTCTTCGGACAATGCTGGCTCTTCGGCTAACAGAGATGAGCACCGGCCCCTAGAATCGGACACGACTGCACAAATGTGCGGGGGGAACCTTTACCTACCTAAATATAAGAATGCAGCCATGAAATTAAAAGACACTTACTCCTTGGGAGGAAAGCTATGGCAAAACTAGACAGCATATTAAAAAGCAGAGACATCACCTTGCTGACAAAGGTCCGTATAATTAAAGCTATGGTTTTCCCAGTAGTAATGTATGGCTGTGAGAGTTGGACCATAAGGAAGGCTGAGCGCCAAATAATTGATGCTTTCGAACTGTGGTGCTGGAGAAGACTCTTAAGAGTCCCTTGGACTGCAAGGAGGTCAAATCAGTCAATCCTAAAGGAAATCAACCCTGACTGCTCATTGGAAGGACAGATACTGAAGCTGAAGCTCAAATACTTTGGCCACCTAATGCGAAGAGAGGACTCACTGGAAAAGACCCTGATGCTGGGAAAGACTGAAGGCAAAAGGAGAAGGGGACGGCAGAGGATGAGATGGTTAGATAGCATCACTGATGTAATGAACATGAATTTGAGTAAACTCCGAGAGACAGTGGAGGACAGGAAGGCCTCGCATTCTATGGTCCATGAGGTCACGAAGAGTCGGACACAGCTAAACAACTGAACAACAACAAAAGTATAAGAATGAAGAAAAACAATCCTGCTGGTGGCTACTAATGCCCACCCAACCAAATGAAAATGTAGGTGATGCTTTCCAAAACCAAATTTCATATCTTTCAAGAAGGCATGAAGTAGTTGTGATGGGGGTGGGTGCGTGGGATTTTAATGTTATAACTGGAGAGACAAACTTCTGCCAAGCATGATCCTTCCAGGAAATACCAAATTTGTATTGCTGGCAACTTTCTTCTTCAGGGGTGAAAAACTCACAAGTGGATCAGTGGTCTTTAAACAGATACTAGCCAATAGGGAAAACTTACTTAAGGAAGTGGAATTTAGCAGAAACATTGGGTGAAAAGGACAATATCATTTGAGGAAAGAAGTTCAAGTAGCTCCAGTAGCTCCTTTTAGGAGTTCTTGAAAAAGGAAATACTAAAAGCAAACAATTCCAGTGAAGGAAAAAAAATCAAGGACAGGAGAATGATAGAATGATAGAATATATAATTCTGGTCTGTGACCGTAATAAATAATTGATTGACAGAATATACATATTGGAAGGTGCCTTGGAGACCTTCTATTCCAACTCCCTACTCAGTGCAGGAATCTGCTAGTATAGTTCTGAGTATTTTTTTAAAAAGCCACATATAGGAGGTAAAAAGAGGGAGAAGTCATCAAAGAAGAATATATGTAGATAACTGGAGCTATAGAGATACTTAGTGAAAATGAGAGAATGCTAACAGATAGTGAAAAGAAAAAATATTACTATCATCATCATGAAATTTGTTTACTGCCTGACTCCCAATGACTCTGGAGCTACAAAAGTCCTATTTTGGTTCAGTCCTTCAAACAAGAGGGTATGTGATCCACCAGGAAATTGTGAAAAATGAAGAGATGTGACTGAAGCTTGAGAACAAAGAGATATGGTCAGGAGCTATCTGTTAATTTTGAATTAGTTTAAATCTTCAGGGCAAGATGAATTTTATCTTGTGTTATTAAAGGAACTTGCTGATTGTCTGATTGAACTATGGTGTATTTGTTGTTGTTTATTCGTTCAGTCGCTTCCGACTCTTCGTGACTTCATGGACCAGCCCATGCCAGAGCTTCCTGTCGGCCGTCACCACCCCCAGCTCCCCCACGATCGAGTCCATCACCTCCAGAATATCATCCATCCATCTTGCCCTTGGTCGGCCCCTCTTCCTTTTGCCTTCTACTTTCCCTAGCATCAGCTTCTTCTCCAGGGTATCCTGTCTTCTCATTATGTGGACAAAGTACTTCAATTTTGCCTTTAATATCAAGTGAGCAGTCTGGTTTTATTTCCTGGTTTGATCTTCTTGCAGTCCAAGGCACTCTCAGAATTTTCCTCCAACACCACAGTTCAAAAGCATCTATCTTCTTTCGCTCAGCCTTCCTTATGGTCCAGCTCTCGCAGCCATAGGTTACTACGGGGATGGTGTATTACCTTTGACCAATCCTAGGGAGCTATTGTGTCTCATAATTTGGAAATTGGTTAGGGAAGCTGGCCAATAAAAAAAATGAAACAAGACTAGTCTGGCAAGATGAATTCTTGCCAAATCCATGCTGACTTCTAGTAAGTACTGGAATGTTTTTATGATGCTTACAAATCGATCCCTTTATGAATTGCTCTGGAGTCTTTTCAGGTATCAACATCTAACTGGTCTAGAGTTCTCCAGATCATCCTTTCTCTCCTTTTTGAAGTTAGAGACAACATTTATTCTTCTCTAGTTTTCTTAGAGCAAGATAGTATTGAGTGGCTCTGCCTATTCTTTGTTACCTGTAACCCTTCTGCCATCTTTACTGAGTATCTAATATACTGTTCCTTTCCTCTTTTATACTGAATGTATTTGAAGAAACCCCTTCTGTTATTTTCAGCTTTTGCTACTTTCTACTCATTCTGTCCTTTAGCTTTCCTGACACCATCTCTATATAAACTTGAATAACCTATATGTACCCTTCCTTGGTAACCTGTCCTCCCCTTTCCACTTTCTATATATGTATATATCTTTTTTGATTTTCAGAATGGTATAGAAAGGCCTTTCATTGCCCATGGAGGAAAATCTGTCTCTTAATCTGTGCTTCCAGATCTTTGAGGAGTATCTTGGCATGGGGAACTTCAATCCTCCTTCTTCAATGGTTCGATAACTGGGAATTGCTCTGGAATGTACTTAATCTTACTTTTTAAAAATACTGAAATCATGTTATTCTGTCAATGTGATAACAGTAGAGGGAGCTCTTGCTATAAGAAAGATCTATCTATAAGAAAGATGGGCACCGTCTTTGGAAAGGCGACAGTGCTGAGCAAAAGAACCCATGGAATAGAAATTGGGGAACAGCTTGTGAGGTTGGGCTCCTGCCCTTGATCTTTAGAACATAAACTTGGCCGATTAATCCAGCAGAAGAAATTGTTCCTTGGGAATAGCCTGTGATAAATCCCCAGCACCTGAAAATAGGATGAAATACGAGCTAACACCTGGCCTTCTGTCTAATAGTGGGAAGGAAAAAAAGGGAAGTGAAAACAAACTTCCTTTACTCCTGACAAATACCTAGCTTCATTCAGTCAGTCATAGGAATGGCTTCACAAATCCATTGAAACCCTGGTTGATGGGCTGCCGCAGTGGAAGAACTGCACCCACCCTTCATTTTAGAGATGATAATTCAAATAGCCTACAACCAGTTCATAGATAACCTTGCTGGAATCTAGAGCAAAAACCCAGATTAGATGTTTTATTCAATATCCACTAAGCAACATAGTCTTCCTTCCCCATGCCACTGCACGTCAGATGTGCTGGATAATGCCACATTGTCTGAGATGATGGGAGTTGTATTCCAACATGTCTAGAGGATATCAGGTTGGGATAAGCTACTTTGGGTTTCTGGCAAAGAAAAGCTCTTTTCTGTGGAGTCCTTGGTGCTCTCTGAGCTTGGTTGTTTGCTTGCAGACGTTTCATTACCCAACTACATAACATCATCAGTGCTAGTGAGTGTGGGGTTTGCTCCCTGTTTATATACAGTAGCTTGACCTGCCATTTTTGGTGGGGTTGTGATTTCTTCCTTAGTGCTTCCTTGCTTAGAGTATTGTTTTCTGCCTGATTGTTGGTCTGGTGCTGATCCCTGCTAATCTAAACGTGGGTTGCTGGAAGGGATGTGTTCTACTCTTCTTGTTTCCTTCCTAGGTTTTTTATTGTCTGTTTTGAATGGTGTGTAAATGTGATTTGCAATTTACAATGGGCTTTTAATTAATTAAATGATTGATTAAAAATTAAATTAATTAATAATTTAATTAATTAATTAAAATTAATGAAGTTTTATTACTTATATACATTAACTATATTATATATTTTATGTGTGGCCCAAGACAATTCCTCTTAACTCAATGTGGCCCAGGGAAGCCAAAAGGTTGGACACCCCTGATCTACAGGCAAACAACCAAGCTCAGAGAGCACCAAGAACTCCACATGTGTTCCTTGTATCTGAAGTCCACTAAATTGCGATCCATTACCCTGTGCATTTTCTGTACTTCACCTCCACAGTTTCATTTGATTCTGTTGTTAATTTAAGTTGTATATAGTGCTCTTCATCACTTGTTCTCAAGGAAGTTTACAATCACAAAGCCATCAAAGGACATACGTATGGCTAAAATATCTGCATAAAATACAGTCTAAAATAATAAAGCTGAGAATTCTGGAACAGAAGCTCAGCATTTATATCCAGTAGCAGCATCTGGAAATTTGATATGGAGATAGCATGATGAGAGGAGCATTAAACACTGTTGGATTAAAATCCCTCCTCCATTCCACCTTAATATTGGGAGGGGAGGAAAGGGGGCTATAAACACTGAGAAATCCTGTTTGATCTCACACATCACCTTTCATTCAATCCTTGATCATGTATTAGTGAACAATGTTTCCAGAACTACTAAGCTTCTTCGGATAAGAACTAAAGGAGAATGGATCTACCATGGAAAGGTCAGTGAGGACAAAGTCTGCCAGTCAAGAGGGAAAGGAAGGAGGGGAGAGATGGCTTGACTGGAATTCTTAAGGAAAGAATGCAAACATTTTCTTACAGGTTCCATTCCTTTACATATATTTCTCTTCTTTAGAAGGTTAAGCATTTATTGACTGCATTCACAGTATACATTTACCATTGAAAATGATACAAAGGATTAATGTGCGAAATGAGCCACATGCCTCAATGAGAAAGCCAGCAGCAACGTAGTCTTTTAATAGCCACACTGGATAGGCTGACCATATTTCCTTCAGACGAAAACGGGACTTTGGGGATGGCAAAACGGGACAGGTTCTTATGCCACCATGCCGGCCTCCAAACCCCACCCCCCAGTCCACGCAATTGGCTCCCGCCTGCAAACCCCGCCCCCGCCCCACACGATTGGCTCCCGCCTGCAAACCCCGCCTTCGAAAGGGCAGGCTCCGGGGACCCCGAAAATGCCCTCAGTCTAGGCAGGGAGGCTGCGCGCACGCGCAGGTTGCCAAGGGGCGCTCAGCTGTTCTGCGGGGAGAATTTCCACCCCGGCTCCAGGGCAGCGTGTGCGTGCGGGGAGGAGGCTTTTGCCTCCCTGCCAGAACCGAGGGCATTTTCGGGGTCCCCGGAGCCTGCCCTTTTGAAGGGGCAGTGGCAGCAGCGGCAACCCGGAAGCACCGCCACCGGCACTTCTGTGTTTTTGTTTGGAAAGCCCTGGCCTACTGTGTGTGTGTGTGTGTGCGCGCGATTACGCTGAGCAAGTAATCTGCGCGCATGCACACACACACACACACACACACACCCTCTTTCCACAACCTTCCCGTGCCTGCTTTCCCTGGCCTCACCACTGCTGGGCAGACAATCTCAGGATCAGGTAAGGAGGCAGAAACCTGGACTGTGGTGCTGCTTCTGCTGCTGGGATCGCACGTGGCAACTGGGCTTCCAGTTGCCGCGCTGATAGGGCCTCTTCCGGGCTGCCTCCAATGGCAAGTCCGGCTCCAGTCCTCCTTCCTGTCTTCCTGTCCTCCTTCCCACCGGGTTTAAAAAAGGGACAAAATTGAGATTTTTATCAAAACGACGGGACGGTTGAAAAATGCTAAAATAACGGGACTGTCCCGTTCAAAACGGGACGTATGGTCACCCTAACACTGGATCTTTCAGCACTACTTTAGAAAGAGCTCAAGAATTGAACTCACTTGGAACTGGACACATGCAAACTCTCCAGGACTTGGAACGTTTCCAGTTCTAAATACAGCTCTACAGCACACTAGAAATGCAGTGTGAATGCACCCCCAGAATGGCTAGTGCCTCATGCAATTTGCCTACACATGCCAGGGAAAAGTTAAATTACCTTTTCATGCCTAGCAAATTCCCCTGCATGACTGGGCTTTTTCCTATGTGAAATCTTCATACACAGAACAAATCCTCTGTAAATGTTAAGATTAGTGTCCAGTCATAAGCAACCAATTACATGGGGTTTTCTACATCATGTTAAAAAAGAAGAAAAGAAAAAATAGCAACAATTCTCTGATTAGCCATCTATTGCTCAGTGGAGGGAGTGAATCATACCAGCGTTGTAGCCCCCACGTACATTTTTTTTTTGCAATACCTGCATGTATTGGCTGAATAGGCATAGATATACTAGTGTTGCACACTGCGTTCCTAGGCATGATCACATAGGAACAAGGGTCACTGAAGACAGTAGGGTTTATTCCAAATGAAATGGCATAGAAAATACCATGTCCACATTTCACCTCTGCTACAAAGTCTCTAGGGCAGCTCTTCTCAACCTTTGACCCTGGAGGAACCCTTGAAATATTTTTCAGGCCTCGGGGAACCTCTGCACATTCATGCTCAAATATAGGCCAGAAGTTACAAAATTATTATATTTGTTTCATGTATAGGCCTGTATATATGCATTAAGGTAAAGCAGAGCTTTCCAAACTGTGTGTTGTGACACAAAAGTGTGTTGCCTGCGGGGCCCAGATGTGTCGCGTCAAAACCCGGAAGCGCTGATCACTGCTTCCGGGTTTTCCCGCAGCGACACACCAACGGCGGCGCGCGAAAACCTGAAAGCGCCGCAACCATGGCGGCGTGTAAAAACCGAAAGCGGCAGCAGTGCTTCTGGTTTTTTGCGCGCAGCCGCAATGGCGGCGCTTCCGGGTTTTCCCGCGGCGACACACCAACGGCGGTTGGTGTGTCGCCGCGGGAAAACTTTGGAAAGCCCTGATGTAAAGACTTTCATGATTCTGCCTGCAGGAGACCTCTGTGAACATTATTGTTGTTGTTGTTGTTATTGCTATTATTATTATTTTAACATGGAGCAGAATGGGACCAAATAAATTAACAAACAAACAAATAAATAAATTTGACATGCAGAGAGAAGTCAGCAAAAGAAAGGTTTAGACTGAAAATGGGCTGGGTCACTTTGGGGGCTGTAGGAGAAAGACATTACTTGAAAGGCCCCCTTCTGCTTGATCACATGATGCAGAGCATAGTGTATGCTTCCCAATGCATGCACTTACACTCACATGTAACACATTATTGCACAGAATAATTTTTTTGTAGGTACTGTTTCTTTACGTTTTACCTGTCTTTTAGAACAGTGTTTCTCAACCTCAGCAACTTTAAAATGTGTGGACTTCAACTCCCAGTATTCCCCAGCCAGCCAACTCCCAGAATTCTGGGAGTTGAAGTCCACACATCTTAAAGTTGCTGAGGTTGAGAGACACTGTTTTAGAAGGTTCAGCATTTATGACTGTTGGTAAAGGTGTTGGAAAGTATTCCAGAAGCCATGCTCTGATGCCTTCTCTACATTGCTTATGTTAGAGAACTTTACATTAACGTGTGACATGTGTTTATTTTGTGTTTTTGAACTGATTAAGCCTTGTGCAAGTTTATGGGAATGCTTCTACTCTGCTATATACTAATAAGAAGCTGCGTGGAGTTCTGGTACTACCATCCCAGAATTCCTACATTGGGTTATGGGCCCAGATGACATCATCGCCACACCGACCCAGAGGGAGATGGAGGACCAGACAGAGTCTCCACCAGAGTTAGATGATGAGGCCAAGGGTGCAGAATGGGGTGAACCACCAAATGCCGCTCCTGGACCTGCTCTGAGACGCTCATCACGACCCAACAGGGGAGTTCCAGCCCAAAGACTGTCCTACCTCGCAAGGTCATCGCAACCACAAGAACCTGCATCATGGAACGAGGTGCTGCACATGCCTGCAGATGAAGGAAGTAAGTAGAAGAAAGCAGCACAGGAGGAGCTAGGTGCTCTACACAAGAACAAAACACGAACTTTGACAAAGCTACAAAAAGGCAAGAAAGTCAAAAGCAAAAGATATTAGAACTGTTGGAAAGCTTAGGACTGCAGGATGCTAATCCTATGCCTACACCAATGGAAACAGCTTTCCACAAACAACACAAACCCAGTGATCTCCTACCAGAGAACAATGACTACAGGAGTGCCATAGGCAAGCTGTTGTATCTAGCCACCAATGCTAGGCCGGACATAGTTGATGCAGTGGGCATTCTGTGTAGGAAAACCAGCACACCCACACAAAGAGACTGGACTGGTGTCAAGCGGGTGGGAAGGTACCTCAAGGGGACCATGCACCTAAAACTAAAACTGCCAGCCACTGAGAATCCTAGACTAGTGGGATTCACAGATGCGGACTGGGCAGAAGACATTGCTGATCGCACGTCCACCAGTGGATATGTGTTTTTCTATGGGGGTGGTGCAGTAAGCTGGGGTAGCCACAAGCAAGGCACAGTTGCTCAGTCATCCACTGAGGCAGAATACGTTGCAGCCACTGAAACATGCAACGAGGTAAAATGGCTCAAGCTTCTGCTTGCAGACATGGGGATTGAGGAACCAGTCCCTATCCAAATTCTTGAGGATAATCAAAGCTGCATTAGACTCTCACAGTCAGAGAAGATTGGTGGGAGGACCAAGCACATTGATGTAAAGCATCATGTGTTGAGGGAGCTGCAACACCAAGGGTTAGTCAAACTAGACTACTGTCCCACAGGGAACATGATAGCGGATATCTTCACAAAGCCGTTATATAGAATCAGTTACCAAGAACTGAGAGGGAAATTAAATCTTGTGGGACATTGAGACATGCATAGGTTAAAAAGAAGGGGATGTAAGAGATCGGGTTTCAACCAAGCACGTCTCACACACAGGCTTGAAGGAGGAGACAGCCTCTGCTGTAACCTGATCTTACTTGCTTTGTGTGGGAGGGGCTGAATCCTGGTTTCCTGTTTCCTGTTCCCTTCTCTTCCCCTCTTTTCTGCTCGGATCTCCTACCAAGGAGGGTGGCAGCTATGATACCTGCCACGTGTTTCTCATACTTCCAAACAGCAAGGCCACATTAATGAAGACTGGGTTTGGTCAGAACCACTGCTCGCACGCATGGACCGTTTTTACTAAGGAACTGTGAGTTACAATAAAATTGTAAACTCTTTTTTATGTAACTTTACATTAATGTGTGAAGTGTGTTTATTTTGTGTTTTTGAACTGATTAAGCCTTGTGCAAGTTTATGGGAACGCTTCTACTCTGCTATATACTAATAAGAAGCTGTGTGGAGTTCTGGTACTACCATCCCAGAATTCCTACAGCTTATGCCCCAATAAAGAGGGACACCCCCCCCCGAAATACAGACTGCCCAACCCTGTTGGTCTTCCACAAGGCCAGGGTGATAATGGAGCTCTAATCTGGGTGCAGGTCTATCTGTTGTTTGTTAGATTTTTTAGGAGCCTCGATTGCTCTTTTTTTTTTGCTCTTTTGTAATGTTATGGATTGTGATTGTTGCTTTTATGTGTTCACCACCCAGAGTGCCTTGGTAGATGGGTCACCATATAAACGTAATCAATGCTATTCTGTAGAATGCTTCAATTCAAGGTACCAGCCCACCAATCATATATTTTTTCAGGATGCTCCATTCTATCCATTTCCCCCCATTTTTATGGGGAAAATGAGTTAAAGATCAGTATATTATTTATTTATGTCCCAAAATTCCTCTGGGAGATGAGATAAGGGTCACAGCACTCACTCTTCCAGTTTTATCCCCACAACAATTTTGTAAGATAGGTTGGGCTGAGACAAGTCCCAAGCCACTAAGACAACTTCCGTGGCTAAGGGTGAACTCAAACCTGGGTCACTTCTATCCTTAGAACGGATGGCTCAGCAGGTTAAACAGCTGAGCTGTAGGCTGCCGATCAGAAGGTCGGCAGTTCGAACCCCGTGCGACGAGGTGAGCTCTCATCGCTAAGTCCTAGCTCCTGTCAACCCAGCAGTTCGAAAGCTTAGCAAGTAGATAAAATGGGTACCACCTTAAGTGGGAGAATTTGCTGGCATCCTGTCGGGAGCCGGTTCCACCGGAGGAAAGATCAGACGGCGAGGACAGACCCGGAAGTGACATCAACAGGACGTCAGCAGCTGGCTCAAGGCATCCTGGGAATTGTAGTCCAGAGCCTTAGAAGAGCCGGTTCCCTTACCCCCTCTCCTGGTGCACGGGTTAATTACACTTGGTGACATTGTATAATGATAAAAATGTGTATGTATGTATGTATGTATGTATGCCGCCTAGAGTCCTCCGTTAGGGAGGGGATAGGCGGGGTATAAATAGCACAATAAATAAATAAATAAATAAATAAATAAATAAATAAATCCTTGTCTAACACCTTAACCATTCCACCACTTTAACCAATCAATGGCTTAAGGGTAGTAGTAGATCTGTATGAATGAGATCAGCCTTCCTCAACTGGGTGCACTCTGTGTATACTGGTCTACAAGTATGACCATTCCAGCCACTGTAGTCTAATATATATGGGGTTTGCTAGATTAAGAAGACTGAGCTACATTATTTATTCTCTACTCACCCACTTATTTCATCAAATTTTACAGCGCTAACAAAAAGGGCAAGCAATCTTTTTCCTCATAGGTCTTTCTTTCTTGGGTATTGTGGGATTTGTTACCGTTTAACTTATGATTGCCTGCTTCTATTGTTTCGTAATATTGCTGTTTTTAATTGTATTTTTAATTCTGTTCTCTGCTCCTTTGGTGTGGGAGGGCAAATAAACATCATGAAGATGTACCTGTTTGCATGCTTATGTTCTGGGTGGCCTTTTTCTTGTTCGAAAAGCTGGGAAAAGAAGCAATTGTTAAAGTGGTCTGAACAGAAAAACAGAGAACCGGTCTCAAACATACATACCTAGGGCCTATCCATATGGCTTAGGTCCATCTTGATTCGATAGTCATTTTCTCTCTCTAAGAAATCCTGGGAGTTGTAGTTCTCTGAGGAGAAGCAAGTGAATGGTAGCTAAAATCTCAACAATCTCTTGGACAACCAGTCCCAGGGTTCTTTTGAGAACTCCACAATTAATATGAAACCTGTGCTGTGTATATAATTATATTTAATAAATATAATAGACTTGAGGCATGCTAGTTTACCAATAGTTTTATACTGTGTCTTGGTTACATTCTGTCTTGGCCATTGCAAGCTCTTTGCCTCGGACCAGCCTTGAAAAACGTCTGGAAGTTGCAGTTGGTGCAAAATGCAGCAGCTAGGCTGATACGCAACGCAAAGGAGAAGGATGCATCTCTTTCATCGGGTTTTTGATTCTTAATTGTTTTCAATATTGATTTTTTTGGATTCCATTTTTTAAAATTTTGTTAGCCTTGAGTACTAGCTATCTTGGTATATATTAAAAGAATAATTATGTTCTGAGCTGGACTGGAACTTTCAGCTCAGTGGTCAAGGACATGTGCTCAATATGCAGAAGATTCCAGGTTCAGTCTCTGGGATCTTTAAATTCTGGTAGGTGGTGATGGAAGAAACCTGTATGCGATCATAGAGAACCAATATTGTCACACTAAACTCTAATGAGTTAAATGTAATGGACAAAGGGACAGCTCTGGGCAGCCCCCTAAGGTATTCTCCCAAATTCCTGGGAAAGCTAAAAAGGCAAGCCTTTCTCCTGTATGCCAGGGCATTAAACAACACTTCATGGTTTTTCTCACCAAGCACTCTTGTCCTTCAGTACTTTGTGAAATGTATTGAAAATCTTATTCCTCCCAGCTCAAAAAAGTCCCCCCCAGCTCCAAAAGCAAAAAAATCTACTGATCTTCTGAGCACATGTCACATTTGCAGTCAGAGAGAATCTACAGCTTGTAATAGATGCAATTTCTTGCAATCACAAAATGTTCCTGACCTTTTGGTGGTCATAAAGCAAATGTGCCTTTACTTATGTCAAGTAACATCAAATTTTCTTTCCTCTTGGTTCAGAAGAATGAAGTTATACACCATTCAGGCTAATAGGAAATCTGTACGAAGTATTTGATTAGCACAGTTTCATTTAAGATTTTAATGGTCAAAGCTCTGCCTCAGTGTTCTTTTCAATATGCCTACCCCCTTCCCCCCCTTATAAATGTATATGGATGCAAAGAAAACCCAATAGGGAAGGCAACTTATAGAACAGTGGTGGCTTTAAATAGGGTATTGTGTGAATGTATGCAAGTCAATGAAGCATGTATTCTGCAACATAGTATGGATATGCCATTTTAATTGCTCCTTGAAATGATGAACCTCTAAATCAGTCTGAATGAATTCTTAGATTTTATTCTTTTATTTTTCCTGTCCTTTACATGAGTGGAGAGACAACTGAACATTCACACTACAAGCATTTTGTTTTGTATGTGGTTTAGAACTGGATGGTTGACCCAATGGGTGGAGCTAACCTAACACACCTAAGCCAAAATCAAACTACACTTTGTCTTAGCATGATGTGTAAATTGAGCATCTGTGGCTTGTCAACCATTGTTTATGGATTAGCTCTATGTGTGAACCCATCTGTGGTGGCTTGTTCAACAAATCAGGGTTAAATAAGTTATGGTTTAATTTAAGAGACATAAAGTATTAAGTCCAAAGTTGTAGCTATTACTTGCTTCTAAAATATTTTTTTCAGTTGTCCTAATTATCAGTTCAGCTTGGATTACACATCACTTAATTTTGCCTGTCCAAAATCCACCACCTGAAATTAATTTTTTTCACCACAGAGATGGAAAATATGTCACCTCGAAGAAAACTGTCATCTCTCTCCCGCAATGGACTCTTTTCATGGCTAAACATATCAGTTCCTTTGATCTTTCCTTATTAGATTTGTTTTTCCATACCACTAAATACCCCCATTGCTCTCCTCCAAATCTATTTCAATTTGTTTGTAAATCTAAAAAGTGCACTGCCCAGAACAGTACTCCAGATGATTTTAACTAATGCAAGATCAAAGCATGGAGATTGTTGGTTCACCAGCTATGGAATATACACCATATGTGGAGTGTAATGGTCCATGAAAATACAGCATCCTGAAACATGTGAAGTTTTCCTCTCACTTTAGCTAAGCCCCTATAGTTGAGAAGGATCTTCACTGATTGAAACCGGATTTGTTCTGTATTGTCCTCACTCTTCCAAAAGGGTTGAAGAAGCCCTGTTCTATTTCCCATTTCAATGTCAGTGTTGGATTAGTGCCCTGACTGACAGATCTGGGCAATCAGAATCTGACTACATGCAGCCAACTGTGTCTGTCAATCCCTGCACATTCAGCTGTGGAAGACATAGCTGGCATAAGGTGGAATAAGTTTTACAAGCAAACTTGAATCATTTCAAATACACAGCTGCAAAGTAACTTCCCCAAGCTGGTGTGCTTCAGATGTGATGAGCAACAATTCTCACAGTCTCCAGCCAACCTGGTCAAAGGCTAACAAATGAACAAAACAATGAACAAGCTGGCATCACTAACAGAAAAAGAACAAACCCGTGTCAGCAATCTATTATGGAAAATATAGGGTGGAAGAATACATGGTAAATAATAGGTTTTCCAAAGGACAAACCACATTTTGCTTAGTTGTGAATTGCTTAACCAAGTGTTCCCCACAATTAATACAACATGGATGGGTTCATATAATTTTGCCCTCTAGATCTTTACTAGTTTAATTCACATCTCTCCAGACAGGCAGAGGTTACATAAAAAAGAGCAATGATATAATGAATGTTCTTCGAAAAGGTATCAATGATGGTAAGGAAATCAGAAAGATGTGATTTTTCTCATGTATAATTGCTTTAAACTTTTCAGTTTTGTTGGAAGTACAGATTCCCTATTGGTTGAAGTCCAGAAACGGTAAGGTATATTTCAATCTTTTAAAACAAAGCTATAGACTAGACTTTTCCATTGTACTATTCTCCATATGTATTGGACTGCAACTCCCATTATGGGAATTTTCCCACTCAGAAGCATCAGGTTGGGAAGCTGTTGTAGATAAACTGACTCCTTGGAAAAATAAATGTGATATTCCAGACCTGAACACTATCTATCTATCTATCTATCTATCTATCTATCTATCTATCTATCTATCTATCTATCTATCTATCTATCTTATAGATTTATATGGCTCAAATATATGGCATTATAATAATAAAAACATGTACAAATTAAAACTTATAGCAGCCAAGAGTTATAAACAACAAGCAGCAACCAACATAACCAGGAGACAGGCTCCTTCACACATTTGTGGCCTTCCTCAGCCATTAACATCTTAATATATGCTTATTGTCTATTTGCATTCTATTTATTTTGTTTTTATTCTGCTTTATTTCATTTTGATTCTGTTTTTATTGTATGCTTTGGTAAGCATTTATTTATTTGTTTGTTTGATCAATCTATATGCCACCCAACTCTCATATGCAACTCTGGACAGCTAACATCAGATTAAAACGAATGGTCACTCATGCCCTGGTTATCTCACATATAGACTACTGTAATGCGCTCTACATGGGGCTACCCTTGAAGAGTATCCGGAAGCTTCAGCTGATCCAGAATGCGGCCGCGTGGACGATTTTGGGAGTCCCTTATCGGACACATGTAACACCTTTGTTATGCGAGCTGCACTGGGTTCCAGTTTGTTTGTTTATTTATTTATTTATTATTGTGTTTATACCCCACCTATCCCCTCCCTAACGGAGGACTCTAGGCGGCTTACATACATAGTAAATTACATTTCATTATACAGTATACATTTTTAAACCACACGCTTAAGGGAAGGGGTAAGGGAACCGACTCTTCCGTGGCTACTGGACTACATGTCCCACAATGCCTTGCGTCGGAGCCGGCTGCTGACGTCCTGGATGTTGCTGCTTCGGGTTCCATCATCGCCGCCGCCATTCATGAGATCTTTTTCCGTTTGGTGGCCGACCCCCAACAGGACGCCAGCAAATTTACCCACTTAAGGTGGTACCCATTTATCTACTTGCTAAGCTTTTGAACTGTTGGGTTGACAGTTTGCTTCCGGGTCCAATTCAAGGTGTTGGTTATGACCTTTAAAGCCCTACATGGCATGGGTCCAGGTTACCTAAGGGACCGTCTTATCCCCGTTACATCGTCCCGTCCCATCCGGTCATGCAGGGAGGGCATGCTACGGACCCCATTGGTTAAAGAATTCCATCTAATGGGGTCACGGAAGCGTGCCTTCTCTGCAGTAGCGCCTGCTCTGTGGAACATTCTCCCCCCGGAGATAAGACAGTCCCCCTCATTCCTGGACTTCCGAAAAAAACTCAAGATCTGGTTCTGTCAACAGGCCTGGGGCGGGAAGAAGAGTGTACACTCTTGGGGATGGCTAATGCCTTAGGGTGGCCCTAGAATGCCCTTTCCATGGTTTTAAAGAAGATACTGCCATCTGGATTTTATTTTATTTATTATATTCACGAATTGTTATTTTAATGTTTATCTAATTTTATTTATATTTGTATCACACTTTAATTATGTTTGATTGTGAACCGCCCAGAGTCCCTTTGAGGGAGTTGGGTGGTAATAAATCGAATAAATAAATAAATAAATAAATAAATAGAAGTAAACAAAAGATCACCAAAAACACAATGCAACTGAGGCCAGCCACAGTTATTCTCTTAAGCTTTACAGAATGGGTTCATCCAACACCTTGGACCAGTGCCATATTAGGCTGACCATACGTCCTGTTTTGAACGGGACAGTCCCGTTTTTTTAGCATTTTTCAACCGTCCCGTCGTTTTGATAAAAATCCCAATTTTGTCCCTTTTTTTAAACCCGACGGGAATGGCGCGGAAGAAGGATCCGAGCCGGAGCTGCCAATTGGAGGCAGCCCGGAAGAGGAAGCCCTCCCACCTATCAGCGCGCGGCAAAGGAGGGCAGGGTTTGCAGGCGGGAGCCAATTGCGCAGACTGGGGGCAGGGTTTGCAGGCCGGAGCCAATCGCGTGGACCGGGGGGCAGGGACCCCTGTCTTTTTCATGAATATGGAATATTACACAAGACCCCGTCCCATTTTGCCATCCCAATGTCCCGTTTTTGTCTCAAGGAAATATGGTCAGCCTATGCCATATAGAATGTTTTATCAACTGCTTCAGAAATTTTAAAATAAGAGGTGGCATATAAATCCTTAGAATAAATAACTACATAATAAATCAAGGTTGTGCTGATTTGAAAATAAAACTTTTTTGAATATAGAGAAAAAGTTCCATCAAATATTGCAGATGGGTACTAATAGGTTTTGCACACCTAAGAAGAAGAAAATATCACTTCAACAAGCAAGAGGAGTGCGAAGAAAAGAGACACTTCTTCCTTTCGCATTTGCTCCTGTTTCTCTCCTCTGCCAAAGTATGTCATTAGGTTCTTTTTTTAGTAGCTCTTAAAAACTAATTAAATATGCTCACAGAGGGACAGCTTGAGGATGGGGTGGGGCGCAGAAGGAGTGTGAACCACCAAGTGCTCCATGAAAACACTTTGTGAAATTGAGGACTGGCACCGTATTTAACAAACTGAAAAAAGCTATTCATACCCTAAAGATATTTGAGAACTGCATAGGGGGAAAAGAAAAAAGAACAAAAGCAGACTCTTCAGAAGAAAGACACTGCAAGAAGTACAGCTTCACTTACCTCGATTTCACCAAAAAAATGAAGAGGGAACAATAAAGATGGATTAAAGCTGAAAAAATAAGTAATGTTTTTCTGAGCAGGCTTGATGTAGCAACTATTTCTCCCAGATCCTATCACTTTCACTTCTTGATCACAATTAGGAAGACAAGTGCCATTTTCACCACTGCTGCTGCTTTTTCATGGCCTGTTGACTTTGGAGAAGCAGTATGGAAATGGCAGGATTTTTTCATGGTTATATTCATTATTTCAGGTAAGGAGGTCCAGAAGTCAAATAAACTAGCTGCTAGCAGCCTGGAAGTTAATTTTAAGGGTGAGCCAAAGCCTTCGCACTGTCCTGTAATTGGGACTGAGAACTGGCAATTTTTGCTGTGGTTGACTTGTCCCTTCAGGAGAGACAGCAGGAAAGAAAGCCAAGCTTTCTTAGAAATATACGTCCCATAACCAACATGATCCCCAGGCTGAGATGTCCTTTGGGGCCGATATATTCTAGGACTGAGGGGTTCTAAGAGCAGAGATACAATATGAGCGTGATTGCATTTTTTATGGTCAGACATTTTTTTGCAGGTTTCTGTGTATGCACATGTCATAGGAAAAATAATTGAGTGAGAGATAACACCAGAATGAGCTTAGCTTGCTTGAATGTAGCTGTTGTGATTTCAGAGAATGTTGACAGTCACTTTTTCTTATATTTGTGCATCAAAAATTAGATGTGCATAAGAGATTGTATAACTTTTCCCCTAAATACTGAGCTCAAGAACTGTGTATTAAAACAACAAATTAAGGGAGGGTGTACCCTTAGTTAATCTGTGAAATGCTTTTGAGGATAATTTTCTGACAACGAGGGGAAAGTAATAAACAATTGTCATTTCTTATACAGCAGGACTCTGCCTTTACGCTTGTTATCAATACTACAGAAAATGAGACAGTTTTGATTACTTATTCAAGCATAAAATAAGACTCTTAGTAGTAAATCCAGAAGTTTCCTAAGTAACTGGATCACTTTATGCTTCTTCCATTTCTCATGTTATTGAGCAGTCTAAAGCTGTTTTAGCCAAATCATTTTTTGACAAGATAAAATACCCTCATTACTGTTGAACATCTTCTAGACAGAAGAAATCATCCAGCAAATTAGATTCTGAATTACGTTGGGCGGTCAACAATACAAGTCAGGCATCATGACTGGTCCAAATAATATATATTTAAAATATTAATAAAGGCACATACATGATGCAACATTTAAAAAAATGGTTGGATTGTTTTAATTGTTGTTTCTCCAGATTCTCTGTACAACCTTGCCTGGCACCTTTCCTACAAATGTTTACAAGCAAAGCTTCAAATAAACTTCAAATAATTACTTTCCATTTTCAGAAGAGGGAATCATAGCAACAGTGGAGTCTGGGTTTGAGAGAAAGAACCGTATTCTGTAGAGACACTGTTATGCTGTGAGGTCTCGATTCCTTGCTCTATCATAAGAGTTTTAAATCCAGAGTGCAACTCATCCCAAAATCGACTTGTTCTTGGAAGTCAGATGATCTCAAAAAGATAGTCTCATGCCTCTGCCTGCAACTAAGCTTCCAAATATGTTTGCAGCAAAGGTTGGGTTTTGCCACCATCTCGGCCGACATTAGAGAATTTGATGTACTCATATCTAATTGACAGAAATAGGGTCCAACTTTAATTGGATTTTAGACAATATATGTGTATATATGCATATTAATGAAAACCAATTAATGTTTTATCCATTTCTTCTCCCAAGATGGCATTCATAGGATCCTCAGGTGGTATCATCTCAATACAACAACCAGCTCTGTTTTCCTTCAGCAAGATGTGTATTTTTCTGAAGTGAATACCTGTTTTGGATTGAGAACCTTATTCAGCTTGAAAGTAGCATGCTAAAGATTACACTTAACCACAATATTCAAGGCAAGGCCAGGGCACAACTAAGTTCAATTAATGGGATTATTCCCCTCTGTTTTAGCTATCTCTTTCCTTCTGTCACAGTAGAAATTACAATTTAGCAACAACGTAGAGAAGCTCTGGAGACACCACCCAAGGTTTTCAAGAACTGCATGAGATCCTGGATGACTAAAGTAGTGGATGTTGTAATATAATTATGTCTATTTGCTAGTCATGTTTGTGACTAATTATTACTTGCTTGGTTTTTTTCACAGATCAACCATCCTCTTGTTTCCTCCCACTCGTCAAATTGTTTATTTTTATTAGAAATATGGCATAGCCTTGTGATTTGCAGGAGACCATATTCTCTACTGTTTGTTACAGATTGATTATGTATAAACAATTTTATCTGTGAAAATGAGAAGTATAAAACTGATTATGCAATTTTGCTTGAGCATCTAATAAAAGGAAAAGTTTGCTATCGAAAACTATTAAAGCAATATTTTGTAAGGATTCCTACATTTTAAAAAATGGAATAATTCAAGCTTTCCCCTTCTGATTAGAACCAGATATTTAAAGGACATCATTCAACCACAAAAGGATCTGATGGATGTGAGAACAATTCTTAATCTGCAATTTTGATTTCAGGTTTAATATTCTGTTTCTACACTTGCCATAGCAGGTCAACTTACCAACAATATATTGTAATTGAAACCAGTGTTTCAATGGGCCAGTAAAATATAAAGATGGATGATGATGATCTCCATCAAAGCATGTGACACTTTATACCAGGACCTATTTGATTATATTGTTTCATTGTTTTGGGGGTTGGGATTGTGCTGGGTTACAAATACTGTTAAATAAATAAATAAATAAATAAATAAATAAGCAAGCAAAAAGCAGTACAAAGAAATTTGTAATCTGTGGTATCCTCAGGAAAATGACCCAGTTACCCTATAGATGTCAATGTGAAAAATAAGACCTATTAAATGTAATGGGATTTACTTCCAGATAAGGGGCATGGGGTTACATATTGGGAATCTTTGCATTTCTCCCATTACTATCAAACACTCAATTCTCCAAATTTTGTGGTACAGTTCTTAGCTCAAAAAGTTATGCAAAAAACTATGCATGTTACTGAAGAAACAGAAGAATGGTGCAAATAGCATATGAAATGCATTATATTAGGGAATATTACTTGCAAGAAGTTATGTTGGACAAAATGCATGCAAGCATAAGGAGAAAATGCACAAAACAGACTTGAACAATAGATTAAAAAAGCAACTGCAACTGGAGAGAGAAAGAACAGTTTTACCGGTGTCTTCTCATTATCTGTTGCTGTGCTCTACGTGGCACTATGCACAATTTTGCCACATTATAGATAGTAGCAGGCTGCCTCCACATGCACATGGTGAGAAACAATCTCAGTGGCTTGGAAACTTTACTAAAAGGAGCACAGTAAGTTTGTTGTGCTAATACTTATACAATTCACATATAGCTGAACACGTCCAACTGTTTCATCCCCCATTCAGAGGCAGGTACACTCCTCATAAGGGGTACTATTAAATATGACTTCTAGCAGAGCAGGTGGAAGAACATTAAATTGAGCTTAAAAGAAGATTCTGTGATGGTTAGACAGTGCCAATGTAGTAAGATATTTAGCTGGGTGTAGGCTTAGATTCAGTCTCCAGGATCTAAGATTGAACCGCCCAGGGTCCCTCCTTGTGGGGGAGATGGGCGGGATATAAATATGATAGATAAATAAGAAAGAAAGAAAGAAAGAAAGAAAGAAAGAAAGAAAGAAAGAAAGAAAGAAAGAAAGAAAGATTGTTAGGAAAAAGATTTGACTTAACAGTATTTTGCCATTCAGGGTCCAGGATGTGACATTCAAGAAGCACCTGGCCTTGATCATAGCCTAGGCCAGTGTTTCTTAAAGTGTGGTCCTAAGACCCGAGACCATCTCAGGGGTCCTCAAAATCAAAATTATTTGCCAGCCTATGTTGAAAAATAATACAATATTAAAATCTCATCAAACAATTGTGAGAAGTGGTAGCGGCAGTAAATGCGTCAATTTCAATTTTTAATACGGTAAATATTGATAAATATAACCCATACAAACAAAAGCACTTTTGGGGTTGTCCATAATTTTTAAAAGTGGGAAGGGGTCCTGAGAGAAAAAAAGTTTAAGAAACACGGGCCTAGGCAAAAAAACTGAAGCGAGAATTAAGTCAGCAGTATTGAAATTCAGCAGAAATTGTTAGAGGAGCCAGGCCCACGGAACAGCAGTTAAGCTTCAGCCAAAGATTAAAGATCTTTGGCCAAGATAAGCCCTTTAGATAAAGCGGCAAGGTGACATTAGAGATACACCTGGAAATCTGCCATTTGGATTGTACTGTTTCTAGAATATCCAATAATTTGAATACGGACCTAACTGTACTCCACATAAGAAAAGATTAAAAAACAGCCTGAAACAGTTTGATGGCAATAAGCAGGAAACTGGCTTTTTTTTTTTGAGTCTGGAGATACCTGTGGCCCTGTCCTATGCTGTCTGCCTGGCCTTTTCAGCCTTCTTGCCTGAAGCATGGAATATTATTCCCAGATATTTCAAGCAATTAACCTACTCAGTGATAGTGCCCTGGAGTCTTTTGCAAATATTACAGTCTTTGTCTTCTGATAATTAATCAGAAGATTATTTTTAACAGTACAGTACTCGATATTCTCCCGAGACCAATTGGTGACTGTAATAAAGCGCACAGCATCATCTGCGTAAACTGGTATTGCTGAACCGCTTCCACTATCTTAGGAGATTAAGGATGTAGATCATGCAAGGATATGACTAAGCAGTTACTATAAAAGGTGAACAGTAAAAGCTCTTAGAGAGGGGAACTAATAATTGTACAGACAAGTAATGCACAGGAAGGGGGAGGTAATACCCAGGACAGAAAATGGCAAAGGAATCATGATGGGAAATGAGAACTGAAAGTGGAGAAAAGGGAGTAAATTCACCTTCTGGAGACTCAGGGCTTCTCCAGACAGCTAGTTTAATGGGCTTTTCTCCAGTCTAAGTATGCCAGCATCGATTTGTTCAGCCCCCATAACCAGTCTCAATTCTGCCTCAGTAACAAGGCTAGAAAGTAGGGCTGTCCTAACAGTTTGCTGTGGGGCAAGATAAGACATAACAACTAGTGGATTTCCTTCCGGTGCTCTCCCTAATATGGGGCGAGGTTGGGGGAGAAGGCAAGTTTTGACAGACGGCTAGGGCAGTGGGTTTAGCCGTCTCTCAGAACCCAAACCACAGGACAGGTGGGGAATTTTGACTTCTGCTTTACCATGAAGGCCCTACCCAATAGGGGTGGGTTGACACAATGCCATACTCATCATTCATCATTGGCGATCACTCGTAGCCGAGTAAGATTGTCTTCCAAAGGTAAAATTTTAACGGTGGATCCGTAAGTGGCTATAAAGGCCAATTCTGGATCCGCACAACCTCCCACAATGAGGGCATAGGTTTCCGGGTGGGAGACGGTCATGATGAGGGTTTGCCTGACGTGCCTTCCTTTTAGCTCTTTTCTCCTTTTTGCCCAGTTCAAGAAAAATGCAAGGAGCAAAACCGCCCTCTGTACATGGCGTTTATTGATCTGACTAAAGCTTTTGATACTGTAAATCGTACTTCTCTCTGGACCATCCTTCTGAAAATCGGATGCCCTGATAAATTTGTGAATGCCATACTAACCACTACTCCCTACATCACAGGTACTATCACTCCACTCTTGGGGATCAGGGGCTGACAGGCAGCACATGGGCCAGTATAAGCAGAGGAACCAACCTGTCAGCCAGGAGCTACTCCTTGTGTTTGGGGTGTGTGTGTGTGTGTGTTTGTGCAGACTGAGTGGCAGGTGGAATGGTGCAATAGGAACATGCAGCATTGGAAATGAAGAACTAAGAAAGCAAGTTTTGGAGCTCTGATTATTTAGATCTCTTTTTAAAAATGGGTTAAGACTACAGCACAAGAATTATGACCAATAGCTTTGTTTTCAAAATGTGAGCCTTTACATACATGTTATTCAAAGGAGTTAATATGTAGCTCTTTCTCCCATGCTTTTGGTGAAGGTAGATTGCAGCCTTATGCTTCTCAGAATATGAGACAGACAGCTTGCCCCTGGGCAGAGTTCACACAATGTATACTATTTTCTTTATCAGTGTGCAAATACATTATCACAGCAAAGTGGCTTGCCTGTTAGCTGGGTCATTTTTTTCTATATGTGGCAAGCTGAAAGTAGTCATAATTGGAAGATCCCAGGCTCTTCTGTATCATCACCCTGACTGCCAACGAAGCATCACATATTGTATATGCAGCAAGGCTTGTAATAGGAGAAGATGAAAAAGACCAGAACAGATCCTCTCCAGCAGCCAACACCCAGATAAGCAGGGATTAACACCAGACAAACAATCAAGAAGAAAACAATTTTATTTATTTGTATTTATTTATTTATTTATGGTTCGATTTATATTTACTGCACCATCTCCCCACAGGGGGACTCTGGGCGGTTATACAATACTCTAAGCAAGGACCTACCAAGGAGGAAAATCATGTCCCCACCAAAAAGGACAGGGCAAGCTACTGTATATAAACAGGGAGCAAACCCCACACTCACTCGCACTGATGATGTTACCTAGTTGGGTAATGAAATGTCTGCAAGCAAACAACCAAGCTTAGAGAGCACCAAGGATTCCACCAAAGATGAAAAATGCCACTTTCACCCCCAGTCTGAAAACTCCAAAGTTAGGTAGTCTCAGCTGTGGGCTAGGAAAAAAAGAAAGCTGTGTCATGAAGACTTCACCTTTAACAATGGTTAGTAGGGCATCTTTGAGCAGAAGTTAAGGGATGTTTGGATGTGCTCTTAGTGAGACCCATAAAGAAACAATTAATATGGAGGATGGATGCCGGTTTTATTTTTGAAAACATGGAAGATTCAAGTCTGTTGTTCTTGCAGAATGTTGGAAGAGCTTCCAATGGTTGGTGGGAATATTCCTGGGCCATTCATTCATAACTCTGGTGTAGGGAGATAGATATATTTACTGTATTTATTTATTATTTGATTTACATGGCAGCCCATCTTGCAAATGCGACTCAGGGTGGCTAACAACAGGGATGGAACTAGGGTCTGTGTCACACGGGGCAAACATGGATTCCGCGCCCCCCCCGGGTTATTTTGTCATTTTGGCGCACCCCGGGTGTCATTTTGGCATACCCCCCAGCACGGTGGCTGGGGCACATGCCCCGCTTACCCCCCCTAGTTGCAGCCCTGGCTAACAACAGACAAAAACAATACAAATATTAACAAAAAATAAAAACCTATAATGGTCGCTGAAGGTAAGCCCAAACAGAACAATCAACAAAAACCTCTCAATGGACCATCTAACCTCCTGAACCCCAGGCCCAGGTCTTCGATGGTTTACAAAGGGCTGACAGAGTAGGGGCCAATCGAACCTTGGGGGTATGGTCTTTCAGAGGGCAGGCACTGTGACAGAAAAGGCACACTTTCTAGGTCCCATTAGATGACATTCTTTAATTGAAGGGACCCAGAGTATGTCCCTTCTGTTGGACCTAGTGGGACAGGTAGAAACAACAGTGGACAGGTGGTCCTGCAAATAACCTGGTCCCCTGCCATGGAGTAGTGGCTAGTATGGTGTCTTGGCTCATGATGAAGGAATGGGAGCAACAGAAGCAGAGTTGTATAGTCTAAGGACTAATGAAAAATCACTACAATATTCACTGCCAGAGAAACCAAAGAGTAATCAGTAAGTCAGTCCCAAAGCCAAGCCAATCTAAACCTAATCAGTTCCAGAGGTGCTGGTTTTAGCCCCATAGAACCTGACTCTCAAGTATATTCAGGATTGCCTTCTCCAAGGGGGATTGATTTTCTTGATATTGATTTTCTTGATAGGAATTATGAGTGGTCCTCCAATTTGAGGAGGTTAGCTGGGCTAATCAGTACAACCAGAGATATGTCGGTATACCATCAGAAGATGGGACTCCCAGGTTGGAAGATGGTCAAAATGCTACTGGGGAGGAACAGAGGATAAGTTCAACTGGCCCCAGATGTGATGACACAGCTAGATCAAAGCAGAAAGGACGGCTAGCAGCCAATGGTGCTGGTGGTGAACGACGAATCCGATGTTCTAAAGATCAACACACCATAGGAACCTGGAATGTAAGATCTATGAGCCAGGGCAAATTGGATGTGGTTATTGGTGAGATGTCAAGATTAAATATAGACATTTTGGATGTCAGTGAACTGAAATTGACTGGAATGGGCCACTTCCAATCAGATGACTACCAGATCTACTACTGTGGACAAGAGGACCACAGAGGAAATGGAGTAGTCTTCATAATTAATAATAAAGTGGCTAAAGCAGTGCTTGGATACAATCAAAAAAATGATAGAATGATCTCAATTCGAATTCAGGGTAAGCCATTTAACATCACAGTGATCCAAATAAACACCCCAACCACAGATGCTGAAGAAGCAGAAGTAGATCAGTTCTATGAAGATCTGCAGCACCTACTGGATAATACGCCAAAAAGAGATGTTATTTTCATTACAGGAGACTGGAATGCTAAGGTGGGTAGTCAAACGTCAGCTGGAATTACAGGCAAGCATGGTCTGGGAGAACAAAATGAAGCGGGACATAGGCTGATAGAATTTTGCCAAGACAATTCACTGTGCATAACAAACACTCTCTTCCAGCAACCTAAAAGACGACTTTATACATGGACTTCACCAGGTCGACACCGAAATCAGATATACATCTATACAGTAGGTAAAAACAAGACCTGGAGCTGACTGTAGTTCAGATCACGAACTTCTTATTGCACAATTTAGAATCAGACTAAAGAGAATAGGGAAGACCCACAGATCAGTTAGATATGAGCTCATTAACATTCCTAATGAATATGCAGTGGAGGTGAAGAATAGATTTAAGGGACTAGATTTAGTAGATAGGGTCCCGGAAAAACTATGGACAGAAGTTCGCAACATTGTTCAGGAGGCGGCAACAAAAAACGTCCCAAAGAAAAAGAAAACCAAGAAGGCAAGATGACTGTCTGCTGAGACACTGGAAGTAGCCCAAGAAAGAAGGAAAGCAAAAGGCAACAGTGATAGGGGGAGATATGCCCAATTAAATGCAAAATTCCAGAGGTTAGCCAGAAGAGATGAGGAATTATTTTTAAACAAGCAATGCGCAGAAGTGGAAGAAGACAATAGAATAGGAAGGACAAGAGACCTCTTCAAGAAAATTAGAAACATCGGAGGTAAATTCCAGGCAAAAATGGGTATGATTAAAAACAAAGTGGCAAGGACCTAACAGAAGCAGAAGAGATCAAGAAAAGGTGGCAAGAATATACGGAAGATCTGTATAGGAAGGATAATAATATTGGAGATAGCTTTGACGGTGTGGTCAGTGAGTTAGAGCCAGACATCCTGAAGAGTGAGGTTGAATGGGCCTTAAGAAGCACTGCTAATAACAAGGCAGCAGGAGATGATGGTATCCCAGCTGAACTGTTTAAAATCTTGCAAGATGATGCTGTCAAGGTGATGCATGCCATATGCCAGCAGATTTGGAAAACACAAGAATGGCCATCAGATTGGAAAAAATCAACTTATATCCCCATACCAAAAAAGGGAAGCACTAAAGAATGTTCAAACTATTGAACATTGGCACTTATTTCACATGTCAAGATCTTGCAAGGGATCAAGCAATTTATGGAGCGAGAATTGCCAGATGTACAAGCTGGGTTTAGAAAAGGCAAAGGAACTAGAGACCAAATTGCCAATATCCGCTGGATAATGGAGAAAGCCAGGGAGTTTCAGAAAAACATCTATTTCTGTTTTATTGACTATTCTAAAGACTTTGACTGTGTGGATCATAACAAATTGTGGCAAGTTCTTGGTGGTATGGGGATACCAAGTCATCTTGTCTGCCTCCTGAGGAATCTGTATAACGACCAAGTAGCAATGGTAAGAACAGACCACGGAACAATGGATTGGTTTAAGATTGGGAAAGCAGTACGGCAGGGTTGTATACTCTCACCCTACCTATTCAACCTGTACGCAAAACACATCATGCAATGTGCTGGGCTTGAGGAATCCAAGGCTGGAGATAAAATCGCTGGAAGAAACATTAACAAACTCAGATATGCAGATGATACCAGTTTGATGGCTAAAAGCAAGGAGAAGCTGAGGAGCCTTATGACGAAGGTGAAAGAAGAAAGTGCAAAAGCTGGGTTGCAGTTAAACCTCAAAAAAAACCAAGATTATGGCAACCAGCTTGATTGATAACTGGCAAATAGAGGGAGAAAACGTGGAGGCAGTGACAGACTTTGTATTTCTAGGCACAAAGATTACTGCAGATGCTGACTGCAGCCAGGAAATCAGAAGACGTCTACTTCTTGGGAGGAGAGCAATGACAAATCTTGACAAAATTGTTAAGAGCAGAGACATCACACTGACAACAAAGGTCCACATAGTTGAAACAATGGTATTCCCCGTAGTGGGGGGCATGGTGGCTCAGCGGGTAAGATGCCAGGCTTGTTGATCGGAAGATCGCAAGTTCGGAGGTTCGAATCCCTAGCCCCGCATGACGGAGTGAGCTCCCGCACTAGCCCCAGCTCTTGCCAACCTAGCAATTCAAAAGCATGCAAATGCAAGTAGATGAATAGGTACCACTTCGGTGGGAAGGTAACAGCGTTCCACGCGTGTCATGCCGGCCACATGACCATGGAAGTGTCTTCAGACAACGCTGGCTCTTTGGCTAACAAACGGAGATGAGCACCGGCCCCTAGAGTCGGACACGACTGCACAACTGTGCGGGGGGAACCTTTACCTTTACCTTATTCCTCGTAGTAACCTATGGCTGCGAGAGCTGCACCAGAAGGAAGGCTGAGCAAAGGAAGATAGATGCTTTTGAACTGTGGTGTTGGAGGAAAATTCTGAGAGTGCCTTGGACTGCAAGAAGGTCAAACCAGTCCGTACTCCAGGAAATAAAGCCAGGCTGCTCACTTGAGGGAATGATATCAAAGGCAAAACTGAAGTACTTTGGCCACATAATGAGAAGACAGGATACCCTGGAAAAGATGCTGATGCTAGGGAAAGTGGAAGGGAAAAAGAAGAGGGGCCGACCAAGGGCAAGATGGATAGATGATATTCTGGAGGTGATGGACTCGACCGTGGGGTTGCTGGGTGTGGCGACGGCCGACAGGAAGCTCTGGCGTGGGCTGGTCCATGAAGTCACGAAGAGTCGGAAGCGACTGAATGAATAAACAACAACAAGCTGGGCTGAGCTCACAAGAAATTTTTCTTGGATGTGGCTCCTGCCACCCATCTGGTGAAAGTCAAACTCTTTTAGAAAGTGTTTGGAGGATGATAGATTGAGCTCATTGGTTGATTATAGAATACTACTTTATGATTTTAAAATAATATTTATGATATTTTCATATCCTTATTGTAGTTGAAGGGGCGTGATGGCTCAGCAGTTAAGATGCCAGGCTTGTGGACCGGAAGGTCGCAAGTTCGGAGGTTCGAGACCCTAGGCCCGCGTGACGGAGTGAGCTCCCGCACTTGCCCCAGCTCTTGCCAACCTAGCAATTTGAAAGCATGCAAATGCAAGTAGATAAATAGGTGCCACTCCAGTGGGAAGGTAACAGCGTTCCGTGCACGTCATGCCGACCACATGACCACGGAAGCATCTTTGGACAACACTGTCTCTTTGGCTAACAAACGGAGATGAGCACCGGCCCCTAGAGTCAGATACCACTGTGCAGGGGAACCTTTACTTTACCTTTTATTGTAGTTGAGCACCAGGAGTCCTTACACCAGAGCTTTCCAAACTGTGTGTCGGGACACGTTAGTGTGTCGGCTGCAGTGTCTGGGTGTGTCGCGGCTGCTGCTCCACACAGGTCCTAGTGCCTGCCTTGTGCCTTGCTGCCACCAAACCTGCTGTGATTCCGCGCAGGTCCTAGTGCCTGCCTTGTGCCCTGCTGTAAGAGTGTGTCCCGAAGTGATGCATGTCTAAATAGTGTGTCACCAACATGAAGAGTTTGGAAAGCTCTGCCTTACACACAGCAAATAAGATTAAATAAGCAAGACCGACGATCAGGGAAGAAGGATCACAATCCAGGCAAAGAGTTAGTATACAGTAAAGTTTGTCAGATAGCCAGATTTAATGGTGCAAGAGTAACAAGTTACTTAATTCACAAGCTGAAACCACAGCTTCCAATAGACATAAATATGATAAATAAATAAATATTACTGAAGGCTGTGACTGCCTCACAGTTAGATAGTACTAATTAACCCTGATTTGGCTGCAAAACTATCCAGGCATGCAAAACTACTTTTCAGTAGATCTTAATGGGAATCCCAGTTTGTCTTCTCAAAATAAGGTTCTTTTATATTCTAACATAATTTATATTCTAATAACACATTCTAAAAGCAATAATATGAGATATCTCTTTCCTGTTCTGGAGAACCTCAAAGAGCTGACAACATGGGAAGAAAAGATCATACTCCTAAAAAGATATGATAAATTCAGGACCAGCAGGTGCAAGGCTGCACAGGTTGTGAAGCTCATACAGAGAAGAGAGTAATCATAGACAAATAAGAGTTTGTCTTTACATGTGTAATATCTGAAGAGGCTCTGACCTGAATACTTATGATTTCTGGCTCTGTTCATGAAAGTTTTATGTAGGAGAAAAAGCATCTTCTGAAAGATGAAAATGCACAGATGTTGAAGCAAACAAATTAGGCAAGTGTCCTTCTGAGCAACTCGAGTTCTTTGCAATTTACGCAAAGAAAACATGTTGTAATCTCTCATCGGTCCTAAATTTTCTCAAAGCAAACCACTCCAAAGCTAAGTTCTTGCCAAGTATTTGCACTGAACAACAAACAATGCTAAGCTTTCAAAAGGTCCGTGGGCCTTACAAGCCCCTCACCCACTTTATGTAGCTCAGGTTTACTTCTTTATATATTCTCCAGGGTGGCATCTCCCTTCTGAACTTTTCTAGTCTGAATAACACAAACTTACTATAGCTGAAGAGTTTTGTTCTAGATAACTATCTACACAATCTATGAAGATGTTCAATCAACTATCTAGGGGGGAAAGCAGTAGAATGCTTTTTAAAAAATATATAGCTATTACCTCTTCATGCCTATCATATATTTTTAATATATATACATATATTTATATATATATATATATATATATATATATATATATACATATCTATACATATAGATTTACCTACATGGGGCCAAAGAACATAATCGAATAAGTAAATGGAGGAATGAGCTCACCGATTTGAGTATTTTACCGAAGGAAGAAATGGCTGCTGGAAATGCTCTCCCTTACATAGTTTGGAGGACAATGTACAAGATGAGGGTGGGGGTACCAGGGTGCAAGACAAATTTATTTAAGTGGGAGTTGTTGGCTGACGACAATACATTATGTTAATGCAGAGAAACCCAAGACTCGGCGCATCTGGTGGTGTATCGATTACTGCCGGAGCCTTGTACTGTTGATGACCTACAGCAGGGGTGGGGAACCCTTTTTCTGCCAAGGGCCATTTGGATATTTATAACTGGGGACCGGGGGTGGGGGGTGGGGTTTCTGTGGACCAGAGGCCGGAGTTTGCGGGTGGGAGCCAATCACAAGCACTGGGGGCGGGGTTTGCGGGTGGGAGCCAATCACATGGAAGGGGTGGGGTTTGTGGGTGGGAGCCCCACGGGCCTTAGGCGGGAGCCCTGCGGGCCTTATATGGCCCGCGGGCCCGACGTTGCCCACCCCTGACCTACAGCAAGCTAATGACAAAGCTGTGGTGGTGGCTACATTTTGGCAGAGTAAAGTTTGATTTGGACACAGAAAATAAATAAATAAATATAGTTTTAATTCCAGGCTCGAGTTGGAGGAAGTATGAGCTTTAAACCAGATGGAAGGAACTATTCAGACAGGATCCTAGGGACTGTGAGCTCAGCCACTTGTGTGTTGGATCCATGTCCCTCCTGGCTAGTAAAAGCCTCCTTGGAGGTGATGTGTGGGTGGGTACTGGCGGTGACTAATGCAACTCTGGAGGAGGGGGTTGTGCCCCAGCCTTTTAAAGAGGCTGTGGTTCACCCCCTCCTTAAGAAGCCATTGTTGAATCCCACCCTGATGGACAGTTTTCGTCCTGTCTCAAACCTCCTCTTTTTGGGGAAGGTTGTTGAGAAGGTGGTCGCACTGCAGCTCCAGAGGATCCTGGATGAAACGGATTATCTGGACCCCTTCCATTCAGGATTCAGGCCTGGATATGAGACAGAAACGGCATTGGTTGCGCTTTTCGATGATCTCTGGCGGGAGCGGGATGGAGGGTGTGCGACCATCCTGGCTCTACTTGACCTCTCGGCGGCTTTCGATACCATCGACCATGGTATCCTTCTGGAGCAGCTTCGGGGGTTAGGGGTGGGGGCACTGTGTTGTCCTGGTTTACCTCCTTCCTCCAGGGCCGTTTCCAGTTGGTGTTGATCGGGGGCGAGAGGTCCCGCCCTCGGCCCCTGCTTTGTGGGGTGCCGCAGGGGTCGGTGCTCTGTCCGCTCCAGTTTAACATCTACATGAAGCTGCTGGGTGAGATCATCTGTCACCGTGGGGTGAGATATCATCAGTATGCTGATGGTACTCAGTTGTACATCTCTGCCCATGGTGAGTTAAGTGAAGCTGTGACCACCCTCTCCTGGTGCCTGGAGGCTGTTGAGGTCTGGATGGGGAGCAACAGGTTGAAGTTGAGCCCTGGCAAGACGGAATGGCTGTGGGTTCAGGGCTCTTTGGTTTCCAGAGAATTACCATCTTTGGTCTTGGATGGGGTTGCACTGCCCCAGACAGACCATGTGCATAACCTGGGGGTTCTCCTGGACTCACGACTCCTGCTCGAAGAGTCGTTTCATCGAAGAGAAGGTGGCAGTCGTGACAGGAGAGCCTTTGCACAACTGTGTTTTGTGCGCCAGCTACGCCCATTCCTGGACCAACAGGCCCTTCTCACAGTCACCCACACCCTAGTCACCTCCCATTTGGACTATTGTAATGTGCTCTACATGGGGCTGCCCTTGAAAAGTATCTGGAAGCTTCAATTTGTTCAAAATGCAGCGGCCCGCATAGTTTTGTGCAAGCCTAGACTTGCCCATGTGTCACCTCTTTTGCGGGAGCTGCATTGATTGCCAATTTGCTTCCGGGTCGAATTCAAGGTGCTGGTTATCACCTTTAAAGCCCTACATGGCTTGGGGCCAGGTTATTTACAGGACTGCCTTTACCCAGTTACATCCACCCAGCCCACTAGAGCAGGGAGTCAGGGCATGTTGCGGGTCCCTTCAGTTAGGGCGGTACATTTAGTGGGACCAGGGAAAGAGGCCTACTCCATAGTGCAGGGCTTTCCAAAGTGCCGCCGCTGGCGACACACCAGCGG